>JACMZG010001870.1:30824647-30981415 GCA_018340805.1 Microvelia longipes
ATTTTATTTATTAATAATGTAATTATATATTATTATTTATATATTGAAATGTATAGTAAAAATTAATACATGACAACAGTTTCCATTTTTTTAATTTCTATTTACGAAGTAAATAAATATTTATTACAAAGTATATAAAAATTTTATTAACGAAAGTAAATAAATATTTTTTATTTACGAAGTGAATAAAAACTTCACAGCTTCTCTGTGACTAAAATTAAACTTTTTTACTTACTGTCGAATCTGTCAAATTTTAGCAAATTTCAAAAGGAAATATGAGCTTATGAGGTTGGGTTTATGAAGAAGAAGACGGGACATGTTTATTGAGATGTTTTTTGGGGAGATGATAAAAGGGGGCCTTACTGATCAAGAATAAGAATTATATATATATATATATATATATATATATATATATTATATATATATATATATATATATATATATATATATATATATATATATATATATAATGTATGTGTGTTGTAATGTGTATGAGGTTGGGGTTTATGAAGAAGAAGACGGGACATGTTTATTGAGATGTTTTTTGGGGAGATGATAAAAGGGGGCCTTACTGATCAAGAATAAGAATTATATATATATATATATATTATATTATATAATATATATATATATATATATATATATATATATATATATATATATAATATATATATATTAATGTGTGTGTAATAAGTAAGCATTTATTATCAGTATTTGAGTTCATCGAAACGAGCACGTGTTGCTACTTATGCTTTTTGAAATACGGTTATATCGTGGAAGTATTTCACTTAAAAAACTACTAATACGGCAAAATTGCAACTGGGCAACAACTATTGGTTCGCGAAGTAGCCAAGAGGCTGGAGACCTGCAGTTAGCAAAACAAAATTGTGGGTGCCCAATATAACTTTTTAGCAATAGTGAGAAGTTCTTAAGTCTAAAAACCTTACAAAAAACAGGCCTCTGAAGTATATGATAAAGCGACTAACCAATAAAAGACAATTTTAAGAAAAACTAAGCAAGTTTTCTTCTTGAAAACAATTTTCACTTAAAAATATATTAGGTATAAACTTTCAAACAGAGAAATAAATTTTAAAGTTAAAATCTACGGCCTAAAAAGTATAGGCGTAAAAAACTTTATTTTGACATTTTATCTATTGATTTCGTCAAAGAAGAGGAATGTTCGAAAAATAAATAAAAAAGACTTTACACGGGACTTTATAGGTGGGTTTAAGTTTATAAGAAATAAACTTTACTTACTGGGGATTCAGAGCTAGAATTTCCTTCCTTAATCTTGCCAAGACAGAAAATAAGAGAGCTTTTGGACTTAGCAAGTCTCGAGAGAACGATCGAGTTTATTTAAAAAAAAACTCCTACCTTTTTAAAGTTTGACCCGTACTTATAAAAGCTGTAAAGTTTGTATTTTTCTTTGCTTTGATATAATAGAATAATTTAAGTTTTAAAGTATTTTCTAAAGTTTCTTTTTATACTAGACACAATACATCCCAAAAATCTTTACTTAAAATGCGATTTTACAGTTCATGACTGTTTTGACGTTTTAGATCAGTACGAAAGCTACTTAGTATAGTAAGTACTTTTAAATATGATGCTCCTTTACCCTTCTCTTATAGTTTTTCTATGTAGTATATAGAGATATCTATACTCTCAATGTAGCATAGTATAATATAAAAAACACTGTTACAATTGATTATTATAGACAATATTATGGAGAGAGTTTTCCTTGTATATTATTCATACTCCACATTGATAGTTTGCTTATTTTAAGTCAAATCAGAACATTCGATAACAGACAATTAAACTCATATTAAATTGCATTAAAATTATTTAGAGTTTTAAGATAAATATAATATAATTCTCTAACACTATAATAAAATATTCATATAAATTTGTAATAAACACGTATTTTGTTTCTAAAATAATAAAAAGAGGGAATTTGAAATTGTATTACGTTTATTTATGGCAAACAATTTAAGTAAGAGCACAGTTTTGAGTCAGAAAACATTTGGATGAGTTCTCATTTATTTCAGCTCAACAAAATTTCTGTTTCCGATCAAGAAAAAAAATCTGAAGACAAACGAGAGAAATAAATTTATTTTACATATTGCCTTTGTGACAAAAAGTGGGATTTGTTCGTTGAATGCTTAGATAAATTTTATATATTTAAACTTCAGATACGTTGATATAAATGATTTTTTAAATAAAGTTTATGTATGTAAAATTTTACTACTAACCAAAAATAAAATGGAAGAAAAGACAAAATCCCTACCTGAATAAAAAGCTTAAAAAGAACGCTAAACCTCTTTGTATCTATTTATAAGATATTTTATTTTTAAGCCCCTAGGGGTTTTTATTGCACGAAAGAAATGCAGGATTAAAGGAATCTTAAGTGAATTTATAAATTCACCAGACATTTTAAAGATGTGAGGGTAACTTTAAAATCGTGAAACGTAATTTAAATCTTCTATTCAAAGGCACAATTCAAATCTATATTTATAGCTTTATATCTTTAAGATTTTCATAGGCCTATAGAACATCCAGTCTTAATGGTTTATTTCCATACCACAAAGAAACAACTTCATGCTATTTATAATGTATTTTGTCTGTCACATCATGTCTGCAAAATCAAGTGTTCCTTAAGCTAGATTTATGTTTTGTTTTACGGATAGAGAAAAAACGGCAGTAGCTTAACCTGCATTAACTATTATGCGTATCAGAAGGAATAGAGTCTTTTACCTTAGTTATTAAGTTTATCTAGTTACTCTCACTTTAGAAAGCTGCACTAAAGGGGAAGAGTACGACTGCGTAGGTCTTTCTCGTTTTTCAGTTCACTATAAAGATTGGAAGGTGATCGTTCCTAACGATCACATTAGCACTTCAAAAATAAAAGGTTTCTGTATCTTCTCACCGATTTATTAATTTGTTATTTTATAATTTTTTATTTGTTTTTTTGCTTTACCTGAGGCATGATATATTGTATTTTGTTGTTTGTACTTCCTTTAATTTTGTTGATTTTTTTGCTCTTTATAAAGTGATGATGACCGGATAAGGCAGAAAGTTTAGTGTAGATACTATTTATTAATTTATAGAAATACTCCACAAAGCAGATATATTAATAACTAGTAATATTATAACTTTATAAAGGCATTCCATGTCAAATCATATCAAATCATGAATATAGTCAACAAATTAGTACTATTTTCACTTAGTTGAGAAGAATGACTAATTTTAGCTTAACAAACCTCATGTGAATAAAACTGTCAACTGATAATATAACAAATGTATAACCTCCTAAGCCTAAAATTATTTTCATAATTTTGTTGTGTTTCAGGGCAATGAAACCAGCGAAGTATCCGACACGAATTCAGTTGATCTCAAAGTAGGAGTTATTCTGGAGAATGACCCTCTAGGGTGCGTTAAGAAGTACATCTGCCACATCTCTACAAGACCAATAACCACGCTGAACAAAATTGATAAAAACGTTCTTCGTATTTTAAGGTAAAACTCTTAATAAGTGGTAAGTTAAAGGGGTTTTCTGCAAGAAGAATAATTCACTTTTTCCGCGTAAGACAGTTGAAAGTGCTCGAAAAATTGCTGTATTTTTTAATTATCTAAACAGACATTTTATTAATTATTAATTCGTACTTGCAGTGGTAAAACATATAAAATCTTTTTTTCTGGGTGACCCTCTTATGAAAGATATCGCTATTTTCCCAGCTAAAATGGTTCTCTCAGCTCCCCTGGTCACGACATAATGATCTAGAGAATTAGAAGAGATTTAGAAGTACGTCAAAAGTTAGAAGTAAGTCAAAAGATAGAAGTAAGTCAAAAGGTACAAGTATTTTACAATTTATGACCTTGATAATTATTATTTTTTATCACAACATTGTGTTCATTGATATATTTGAGTTCCAATTGTATTAGACAAAGTAAACGATATTAAGTTTACCTTGTTACTTAAGTACCTGGGTATACTTGGTATTCGTTTACTATTAATTATACTAAAAATTATACATCTTTATTTCCATCACACATATACTATACAGGTAATTATAGTGCAGTACTCTTAGTATCATGATATTTTTATACAAGATCATATACTATTTCTTTCGTTGAGCTTCAGATGTTTTCTTTTTTACGAGTTAGAAACTCGTAAAAAAAATGGAGTTAAAGGTTTACAAGCTAGCAAGGTATGTACTTTGTAGCAGCTCTCTAGCAGGGGTAACTTTTGGCTTCTTTAACACACAGGGGAAAACGTCACCCCCATGACCTTTTCCATTTATAATTTAGGTTAAGTAACCAAATAATTCTGGCGCGGAAGTCCGCAAGTCGGGTGTTTATTTCTTTGAAATGCATAATTTTTTGCTCATTAATGAATATTTTGCTTAAGTTTTTGGTACGTGTTAAATAAGCTGAGCAGTAGCTTAACAACCTATCATTTAATTTTTCCGATTTTTTTCAGAGAAAATGCGCTAAAACTTAGCATCAACTGAGCTTTAAATGAGTGAAAATAATGCTGTGCCGTGCAATATATGGGATAAATATACGCATTTTCTTGGAAAATTCGAAAAAAATAAATAATAAGTTGTTAAGCTACAGAAAAAAAACACCAAAAACTTAAGCAAAAATTATATAAGCAAGAAAGAACGCATTTCTAAGAAAATTCTCACAGCTTGCTTCGTGCAAGATATTTTTAAAATAAAATTTAAACCTCATAGACCTACTAGTATACCCGCTACTGTTCCCACTCATTATTAAAATAAGAGACATTGTCTTTTAATTCTTGTGCCTGTGATAATTACTACTAACCTACTACATCTGACCAATACTGCTAACCCTCTGGGGGGGGGGGGGTACGTTACTTTGAAAAAATGTCGCCACTCTGGGCGATTGTAGCTTACTTAAAAGTGTGTCCTCCTCTGGAATTGGTTTTGCTTAGCTTAGAAGTTTTGGCTGCCTACAAGGCTCTACAGCAGGTGAGAAGAAAACATAAATCTAATAAACTTTAGCTTACTTTAAAAATAATTGGGCCTGGAGTTTCTTAAAATACGAAGAGCCTAATGATTAACGACAATTGCCTTCTTTAAGATTCTAGTAACATAAATTAAAGAGATAAAATTAAATTTCTCTCTTAAGTCTGTAAAGCTTACAGAAAGGATTAAAGCCTAATTAAGAACCAATAAACTTTGGTTCTTGGAAATCTTGAACAGAATAATCTTCATTTCCTTTAATTACACGAGAATCATTGATGTAAAGCTTACTTCAAGTTTGTAGTCTTTATTATAAGTTATCGCTTGATGTTAAAGCTTTTAAATCGAAAAGTTACTTCTGTATTACTTTGCATCAATAAAACCAGGCTTCAAAACAGTTTAATTAACATTTATGAATTGCATATCTTTCGTAAAAAGTGATTAGAGGTTAAAGGGTAGGTTAAGAAAGGAATGAATTAACAAGCTATTAATAAAAGGTAAGAATAGACCTCGATCGGAAAGATAATAGAGAACATTACCAAAAAGTCTTTCTTATTCATTTAAAATTTATTAGGCTATTAAAAGTTGTACTGAGACAATCCGGGGACATTTTATACATCATTCAGTTAAACACAAGGGTGGAGAAGTATATATGCAAAGTGCCCCTGAAATTCCCGAGAGTGGCAATGCAAGTAATACATGTAAGTATTGGCACTATAGAATAAATAGTTGACAACAGTAGACAGACTTTGACCTAATAATAAATTTACTATTATTATGTAATAATATATGTTAGATACACATATTTACATGTTTTGTTCTTTTCAAAAGTCATCAATTACGAAAAAAAAAATTCTCCAAGATAAAATAAAACTTTAAACAACAATATTTTTACTTAAAAATTCGTTTACTGAGTAAAATATATTCTGATTCAAGTAGTGCTTTAAATTATTAGCTAGATGGACTGTTGTGTGTGTTTTATAATTAATGTTTTAACGACAACATAATTTTAGGTATAATAAAATATTATATATATTCAATATTAGATATTCTTAGTAGTTAGGGATAAGAACATCAGATCACGCACGTCTGATATCCCATTTACGAACATTACAGCAAATTTAAAAAAAATTACGTGGCAATGACGCCGCGTAGAGGCTACGAGGCGATGACGCCGCGTTGAGGCTACGAGGCGATGACGCCGCGTTGAGGCTAAGAGGTTGATGGACTTATTTTAAGGATGGTAAATGTGTTTTGATAATAAATAAAATGGAGTAAAAATTAGTTTTAAGTTTTACTGATAATTTTTGATGGTTTTATACTTTATCGAAATCAAACAGAATAATAAAAAACCTTAATGTGTCTTTTAATTTTGATGTAGTAATTAGGTGTTGAAAACTTAATGGTCAAACAATTGAAAATTCATGTTATGCGAGAGCAGAATGTTATACTATCAAAATAATGAAATACCATGTTATTATTTCTAGTATTAGTCTCAATAATAAATTACTGTTGATTTAATGAATATTTTAATGTTTTATGTTCTAGTCAGGCATACTCGTTTAAATGAAAATTTTAATTTTTTAGAGGTAAAATATGGTGAAATATAAAGCAATCAGTCTTTTTTAACGTTCCATTAGTGTCAAAAATCCACTATAATACAGCAGAATGTTTTTTATTTATTAAAAACAAATTTTACTTAAAATCCGTTCTAAAAAAAGTATTTTTAGTCTAATTTAGGGTAAAAAAATCGTCAACACAAATAAACTGAAATTCTAATTGATTTATTAGCAATAGCTGCTTTAATTTACAGGTACGAGATAATTAAAAACATATTACAAAATATTTTAATCATACAAGAATAATTAATTACACCTTGTATAATTAATGCATAGTAACATTTTAAAACTAACATACTTAATTTAACAAACTTAGTTTACAATTTATTATACTATTTATATAGTACAGAACAATTTTATGTATTAAAAAGTTTTAAATACACAAAACTATTTTAAGACAACAAACATGTCAAAGTATAAAATAATCTTTGAAGTTAAAGTTGTTAATATGATTACAATTGTATTAATATTATATTATAATAGCTAATACATAATAGGTAATGTCCAAGAGATACGAAACTATAAAATATAATACAAATATTAATTTATAATATATAATTAATTAAAATAAAAAACTGTTAATTTATTACATAAATATTGGAGGCCGTATGCAAGAAGGTACTGAGGTTGGCTAAATGTAATTCCTGTTATATATATATATATTATATATATATAATATATATATATATATATATATATATATATATATATATATATATACATACATACATATATTTTTAATTAATTTATATGTAAAATGTTTACTGCTTGGTGGTAACTTATATTTTGGTAACTAATGTTTAACTGTGTTTTAACAGTTCTTTTTGTATTTTTAACTCGAAAAGCTGCACTGCACAGGCAAAGAATTGGAGTTCTAGTTTCAAAGCATTATTTTTTTTGTGAAATAAAGCCTAATTAAGAAGAAATAAAACTAAACAAGTTTTTGTCTCTCCACTCATTATAATTCCTAAAACAGAGCCGACTTTCAACATTTAGTTTTATTTCTTTATTCTTTTAATTTTTTTGTTTTATTTCTTCATATCATAGCACTCTACAGCTCAATCCATCATATAAAGCCTAATTCGTGTTTAATTCATTTGTTATATATTTTTATTTAGTAAAGTATGACTACTATACCATTGTTATTAGTGCTTATGCTAAAAGTTATATCGTCGTGTCATAATATGGTTGGAGAAAATATCTATTGATATCACTTCATCGTAATTGAAACCATAAAAATAATACGTTGTATAAGAATTTTATCTTTATTAAGAGGTGAAGGAGGGTAAATATCATTTTTTGGTATTAGGAAGCGATTCTGAGTCGATACTCCACTCCTTCCTCAACTTCCGTCATCCGAAAAACCTCATATGCGTCATTTTCATGATGAAAATTCGCTATAAACTTACACAATTCCTTTGTATTTTTACACATTTCTACAGTCTGTTTCCCACAAGTTATTAACACTGGCCCATTTTTGTGTCAAAGAAAAGTGAATTTTTATTAAACATAACCTAATTTTAAAACTAGTTATACACTAAATTTTAAGATAAATTCAATCTTACTTCTAGACAGGTATATTTACAGGATTCTCAATCAATTTTTCGAACAATAGTTAATCGTTTAACGTCACTGAGGTATTTTATTAATTTTTTAACTTTGGTTTGTTAATTGAAAATGTGATGTGTTTTGAATAATATACGACTTAGTTTACATTTACGTATACTCTATTAAATTTTTGATAGTTGGTTCTTAAATATACAATAAGTGAATAGTAAAAACCACGGAAAATTTCAAATTTACTATTGTAAATTTCTATTTATAGTAAATTTCCTCGCTTTTAATAAATTCCGATGTTCGAAGGTGAACTAGATATAAGTATTAAGACTTTGTTTTAATTGGCTGTGATTTTTGAGGTGGTAAAGAATTAATTTTCGCTGGGAATAGATCTCTCCACATCTCTCCTGCAGCTGATGGTAATAAACTGGAACAGAAAATTATCAAATAGATTAAAATTATAAAAATAGATTATTGGTAATTAAAGAAAGAAGGAAACGTTACTTAACCTAAATTATTGTGTTTTTATTTTTATTTTTGTATCTATTATAACTTTTATTATTTTAATTCAGATATAAGATGTACTCCAAAAACTGCACTTAAAAAGACATATATTAAACAGGATATTTAAAGTACGTTTTATTCAATTAATCAAAAATGTTGAATTTCTTGATCATTTTACATTAGAAATAGTACAAAAATCGTGTTGCTACGTTTACGAAAATCGCCTGTTCACATTTTCATGGATACATGAAAATTTAAAATTATCAATGTGTACTTTCCTGCAAAATCGAATTGTGAATTAATCTAATTTATACTACAAATCTATAGCTAATCAAAATATTTTATTTTTTCAGGTCGAGTAGAAAACTCAAGAAATTGCTGCTCACTGATGATAAGAAAACTGATAAGGGAAATAAGGATTGTTTCAGTCCCTTTCCTCTTTGCTTTTTCACCGGATCTCAGCTAGAAACATTTATGTCATTGTTTTAATGAGTACAATGTCTAGGTTTCAGACAATGTCTGAAACCTGTACAATGTTCTAGGAGCCATGTTTGTTGGAAAATATATGAATCAGATTCAAGTTGGATGCTGTTACAAGGCTATCGATAGTAAGTCACGAGAATTTATTGAATTGAATTTGATAGGTGGTTTGCCTTACTCTTCACGATACTTGACGATTACTGAGCTATTAGCAATCGAGTTTAGAAAACTAGGACTAGTTTTGAAATTAATGAATTTCGTTGTTTCAACTTAACATTTTTATAACCAGTACTCCCTCACATCCCTCTCTGTATCTGCACATGCTGAATTCGAATAAGTGCTATAAATTCAAGTCCAGATCTCGTCATTAGCTAACTATCGACTGCCAAAGTTGAGATGTAGACTATTCCCTCTATTAAAATGAATACGGGTAAAAACAGCCATCTAAATTAGCAAACCTTCACATATTTAGAAATTGTGTTAAGAAAATCACCTGTTCTCATATACGTACTTCCAAAACGTAATACATACTTTTTTTTTAAATTTTATTCGAAAATTTAATGAAATTAAATTTCTCTTGTTATATTACCACATGAAAGTCGAAGAAAATAAAATAAGTTTAAGATCTTCTAATAGAAAAATTAAGATTTATGTTTAAGAATGGAGTTAAATTATAATAAAAGCTTTATTAATTAATACTTAAGAAATAATACGTAAACTAATTTTAGATAATATCATATAAATATTTTCTATCATTGTATACTGTAAACTTAAAATTTTTATTGGTTATAAGTAAATGTATTTTTAAGATGTTATGAAATTAAAATTTTCAAATGTTGTTGTTAATACCTTATTTTCCTATCTTTATGGTTAAGTAACATTCTGATGAAACAATATATAAAAGATAAATGACGAATTTAGCGTGTTAACAAAGTCCAAGTCTCTAGCTAAGTTAAAGACATGGCTCCACATGTGGTAGTACGAATTTTCTTGACTTAAATAGGCATAATTTGTGAATTTTAAGCGCATAATGTTAAAATCGGGTTAAATTGACCCATAGAAACTCTTGGTGAACAGAAGTACAGCGTCTGCTCACCAATTTTAAAGTAAACAGTAAAATGTGAAAGGATTAAATTTTACTATTTAATACTTCATAATACTTGGTACATGTCTTAGAGTCCATCCACCATTAAGTTTAAATCATTAAAATAAACAAAGTTTTCTTTAACGAAGTTTTGTTGTAAAACTTTTGGAAACGTTATAAAGCGTACGTGTTAAACAAAAGACAGCCCAATTACATATACTATTATATTTAAAAACCCGGATTTTTCTCTCATATTTTTTATCAGGTATTATTTTTCGTGAAAATTAAAATAAGTATACGTACTGCAGAATGTAAAAAAGAAAATATAAATATGCTGGAACTGTGACTGTAACTTTTTCTCGTTTTATTCCGTGTACAGTTTTCCTGGCAACTTCAACAGCTGTCACATCTGGTATTCTAGACCTAAAAAACACAAATTTCAACATTACTTTTAGAAATTTATGGGTTTATTTATAATATCTTGTGTGATAATATAAGTTAAGGTAGTTAAAAAGTTCTAAAATAAATTAGTAGCCTTACTAAGATCACTTGAACGTTAAAAAAGAACATTGATGTTCAATAATGAACAACCAAAAACTATCAAAAACTATCACAGTTAAATTATTCTTTCATTCCTATTCAAAAACATAACATTACACAACATAACACGCTGATGTGTTACAAAAATATTCATTTAGATATTATACAAACATGTTCTATGTCTTGAATTGCATATTATTGTTACCCTCGGTGCATTTTCAAAGAGAAAACTTTAAAATACAGTTGGAATTGATACTTTTCTAATTGTTGTATCGGCAATACTATTTACTTTTCCTCATTTATACTATAGGTATATAAAAGAAGTATTGTGTTTGCAAATAAATCCGAAACAGGGATTTCGCCAGGATTATCCGTTTTAGATGTTTTAAGACTCCTAAGTAGTTTTTACAAATTTTGCCTGTATTTAGTGTCTGTTATCATTGTTATCACTCCTAGTGTATTTATTGGGAAGATTTAAATCTTAGTACAAAATCAATCTTTAGGTTTAGTTGTGATATCTAATTATTAATAATTGTAAATATAATTTGGTATACAAATTATAAAATAATTTGTTGTCTTTCTGTTTGCTAGTGCGTGTGTGTATGTATGCGTGTGTATGTGTCTGTTATCATCGTACATTTGATAGACTTTTTATTTTCTATTATTTATTTTAATACCGTTATTTATTTTATCTAGCCGAGTTAAGACGAAATTTGAAATATTAAAAAGATGTGAAGGTGCCAAGAAAAATTAAATGCTAAGAGAATTTTCGGCAACATAATCAAAGTAAAGTATGTTTTGTCAATTACTAATATTATAAAAAACTCGGTAAAATTAAATGGATTTTTTGTCATAGAAAGCAAGTGCCGTAAGAGAGCACCACTCGTCTCTGGTGAGTACTTATTTTTTTATCATTCAAAAGTTTTTAGAGAAGAGAGAATTAATTTATGCTTTGTCGGCTCTCTGAGGAGTTAGTAGAAACAGAGTGGGATTAATGTCATGTCCCACTCATTACTCCATTAAAAATGGCGAATGATGGAACAGTTCTCCAATGTGGCGTAACATTTTACTTGTTACACTCTTATGTGTCAGTCGCACATTTATTTAGTGTCAGTTATAAATCTTTTGCCAAACTCGGTGGTATCAAATAATGGGCACTTTTTTAGTTTAGGGGACCACTATGCTATTTAAATTGTGTCAAATATTATGTCGAGATTGATGGATATAAAAACAAAGGGGACGTATTGTTTAAAAAATTTCCCAAATGATGTGTATTTAATTTAAGTCTTCAAAACAAAAGTTTAGCTTTGTCAAAAAAAAATCAGAAATATTTTATCTCAATTTTCCTCCTTACATCTATCATGTTGGTCTTAGATGTAGTTAGCATCACTAGTTTGCCCATAGGTCTAAATGCGAAATGAAACCAAAAACTTGGGTTTTTAAGCTCATAGAAAATAGTCATACATTTTAGGCTGCAGCTTATTTAATATATGTGAGACAACAAATATAGAATAAGGCAAGACAATTAAAGAATTGGCTTCAGCACTAAGCACTAAAATGTCTAATGAAATAGGTAAAGAAAAAGTGTACGTAAGAGTCTCCTGAGTGAGCTGATGAGTCTGCCTGGTAGACAATGGCATTAACCAATTGATTGGTCAGTTTAACTATTTGTATAATATCATATATATCTGTAAAATATCCTATAAGTTAATATTTAACCTCCAAGCTTGACTTCATACTTCCGAGAATATGCTTTATATTAATATGCTTTCGTCATATACGACTTTACTCATGTAGTGTCAAAGCTTCTCAAACTATTTGGCATTCAAGCTAACCACTGACTATTGACATAAGACTGACAATTTTGATGGTTATAATGAATAACCTGTGCTTATTTATTGCAACTAAACCAATTCTCATCAAATAACCTGCATTTTACAAAAATTATAACCTACGTTTTATCCCAGTGTTCTTTAGATGAAGCTGGTGGGCTGATGAAAAACGGATGAATGGATGTAGTTTTAATTTCAGGATGTTTTAGTCTTAGTTCTTCACGCAATGATGCCATCAAACCTGTGAAAGTATGAAGTCGATTAAATTAATTTATTAAGTAGAAATAAACCTTTTTTAATAATTATTTTGTACACATGACTCAGATTAATTTAAAAATAGTCCCTAAACATAGCATTGATAATAAAATGCATATTTCAGAGGCACATTTGAGAAGACTTCGCCTCTTAAAAACCATTAAGGGACATTTTTTTAAAAAAGAATATAGTTATATTTTAATTCTAATAATCACCATAATTTAAAACCTATTTAATTCTGATCATAAACATATTTTCTGTCTCCATAGCTTAACCGCAAGCTGAGTAAGTGATAAAAGAACAAAAAACTTTTCTTAATGGTGTCGGTTGCTGGTGCATTTATCCTACTTACGTTAGTAGGCAAGTAAAAATTATATGTACTTTTTTCCCTGGCATAAGAGAAGAGAAGTAGGATCAATATAGAAATGTTAAGGCTAGTACATAAAACTCATAACGAACAGTGACAAGAGTCCCTTAATTTCTATTAAATAGTAGAGACAATTTACAGTACTACTGGAGTAACAACATGTTCATCCTGATAGGAGGCACTAAAAATATATAAGAAAATAAAATCTATAAATTAAACAAACCTGTAACTGCATATTTAGTAGCTGTATAAGGTGCTATATTTGCTGCAGCAGTAAAAGCAGCCGCTGAAGCTATAGCTACAATATGCCCTCTGCCTCTTTCTATCATGCCGGGTAAAGCGGCTCTTATCGTCTGTAAAAAGAAATCAAATTATGAATTATGTTTAAATTTTTAAAATTTAGCATAAAGCCGTAAAAAGTGTGCATTTTTAGATTTTCTTAATAATCTTCAATTTCTATGTGTGCAATACACTGCTGCATTGAAGGTTTAGGCTACACAACATATTCAAGGCACAACCAAAGTTTGTTCATTAGAAAAATATTACAAAACACTGCTGTTTTATTATAGTGATTAAGATGAGCTCCTATAGTATTCTTATTTTAAATCCTAGTATTTATTAAAAAAAATGCCACCAGCCAGACACGTTGCTTCTTTTCGTAACTTCCTTACTGTTTCTTTAGCTAAACTAATTAAACTTAAGTTATGACCAGCAGTATATAAGCGTTCATACCACTAATTTACCAACCAAATTTTACTATCCTATGGTCTCGTGTATTAACAGACGCTAAATGCGTGGCGCGGTTTTTCTTAATATTTTCTTAACTTATTAGGAAAGTTATTTTTCTGTAATAAATAGATGTGAACAAACTAACACCTGCTAATTTATGTTGTCTCATACTCATAGGTCTAAAGGTGCTGATACTATGTGATGTCTTTTTGGGTACTTTGAAAGTCTTGTAAAGTGATTAAGACGTTGGTGTCTGGAGGAGTTTCGATAATTTTATTAAAGTTATAGAATTAAGAAAAGTCTAGACAGGTCAAGTAAAACAAGAAGATGAGAAATCTTTTGACTTATCAAAAGACTTCTCTTTAGACGTAAAAAGAGAAGTCTAACTAAAACTTCTCTTTGATAAAGAAAAGTAAGTTTTAGATGAAAGAAAAACTATCTGGAAAAATTAAAAAAACTGTCTAGGTTAGATAGGTGGCCAGTTTTTTTTATTTTTTAAATAAAGATAATATTTTTATTCTTGGTATCCGATCCACTCCGTCTATCTTCTCTCACGTCATTAGCAAGCTGGATATTATATCCTACCCTCAGATTGGAACCGCTACGCTTTGGCTAGTAATATTCTCGTAATAATAACAATAAAAAAAACTAAAACCGACGAACACAAAAATTAATTAAGTAAAGTCAAGCCCATGTATCCTTAACAAAACTACCATTAAATAAATTGAAATAAAAATCAAATAAAATAAATTGAAATAAAAAAGAAATGAAATACAATACATGAAGAGAGTTGGAGCATTGGATGGTAATTAAAAAATAGATATATAAATAAATGAATCATTAAAATTTGTTTTACAAAGAAACATTTCAAGATACGTAACCTTTTTAGTTTAATAATTCAATTTTTAAGCTCGGCCAATGATGTTTAAAAGGTTGGAAACCCTCGAGCGGTTATAACACGTGGAATATCGTGTTGTATGGTAAATTATGTGGGTAAAGAGCATGTTTTATTCAGAGACTAAAGCTGCTTAGAGTTAAGATGCATAAGACGTGATTTACTTACATCTCGTATTTTATATACCCATCTTTAACATATTTTTATTTTCATTTTACATCTTGTAGAAAATTCAACATGTTTTATATTCTGTTTGTTCAGAGTAATTTTCCAGTATGCAATTTTATTTTTTATATAATTTCAAAGCATTATTATAACTCAGTTAATAGTACTGAATAGGATGAAAATGATATTCATATGAACAACATATACTCGTATCTATGTGTCAGGTGAAAAATAAGCACATTAGAGCTGTAATCTCTTAGTTTTTGATTTAATGCTGGTTTACTGGAATCAAATACAAAACATTTTCTCTTAAGTTTCATAACTTAAAATAGACTTTGGTTTGACGATTTTTTATTATCTTCCATATATTATTTTCCCAAGTTTTAACTAAGTATTAATAATAATAGCAAGCTTAATTTAATTTTTAATAAAATTAAATCAAATATAAATTATGAATTTCTAGGACCCTCATTAAGTGTGTGTTCACTAAGGACCCCTTTTGGCCTTCCATATGGGACCCTTAATGGTCCAAATATAGTAAATAGTGGCCATTAAGGTAGAGATAAAATAAATAAGGGCCATAAAGATCTTACAGTTAGAGAATAAGTTGGTACAAAGGCCCCTTTTGGCCCTACTGAAATCGTATTTCAGGTCGTATACCTTTAAAAGTCCAGAGTCCAGATATAATAAATAAGGGCCTTGAATCTTTTAGATTTACGTATAGCAATTGAGAATAGTTTTTAAATACTTAAAAACATTCGTCTCTAAGAACTTAGAGTACTGGACCTCCTAGACGTGGTGTAATAAGCATAGTCAATTGGATTATTTTATGATTTTTTACAATTATTTAAAAAACGTTAAAAGATCATTTAATTGGTTCAATTTTTGATAAAAATTGAACCAATGCTGATAATGAGATGAATCTCGGCACATTCGTTGATCTTACATATGAGTACATGTGTGCCAAATCTCAAATTAATCCCAACTGTTTTATGAATATTTGCTGAGTCATTATTGCCGGTAACTTACGTCATAAAAAATAATTTTCTAGATATCACAACGAGATCTACAGTCTATCGTTTAGTTTAAAAATCTTGACAGGTCAGTTTAGACACCACTGATTCTTAAGAAAAAGAATCCCTGCAAGAAGGAAGCGGGAAAAAACTATGTAAACAAATCAGGTTATTTTACCCGTATTTTCTTGGCGAAGTTTTTTTTACATTTCTTTTGTGTAGTTTTATTTTAAAATATCATTTTTAAGATTAATATGAAAGTAGTTTTCAAAACGATGTAATCAAAAGAAGAACCACAAACCAAGTGAACGATCGTTGGGAAGGTTTTTTCCTTACAGCGGTAATGGTGGTAGGGATTTTTTATCTCTTTTTAAGTGAGAGGTTGGCAGTGGCTTCTCTGATTGGTCAATCCCCCAAAATACTTATGACCTTGGGGATTTTTAAACTAAACGACAGACAGAAGATTGATTTTTGTACCAAGTACTTTTTACTCTCGCATACTTACTTTAGCAGTTATGATAGTAACAGACACAGATATACAGATAGACAACTTAGTGAAAACCACATAGGAGGTCTTAAACACCTGAAACGGATAATTCGGTGAAATTCCGGCTTTTTCGTAATCACGATACTTTTCCATAAAGAAATTATACCGTAGGTTTTATACCTTATTAGGTATTACAAGCAGTAATACTTTTTACACCACGATGTGATACTTAGACACAAGTTGTGTCGCAGCTCCCCTTGTGATAAAATACAAAATAATTAGTTTTAGGGGTCTGTAAATGCAAAGGAAATTAAATTAAAAAGAAACTAAATGTAGCCAATTTAAAAACATTTATCTGCTACTTATATTGTAAATTACTTTAAGGATAATTTCATGGTCATTAGATTAATTTCATTCATAGATTAAATAAACCACATTTTTCAAGGAACAATAAATGTGGTTAGAGGTGTATTATGTTAATTGGTATTATGAAGTAAATAAATCACCACAAATAACTATATTTAATACAAAACGTATTAATGCAGTTAATAGAGTAAAACAAAATTAGGCTTACCAGACAAGTTTTGTAGCAGTTCTAATATTTGGCTTATTCTATGTTTTTGAGAGTGCTGAACACGAATGTCAATACGAACCAAACATTCCTAGTGCTAAATAAAGCTATGAGCGTTTTCTTTAAAAATATCAACTTCTTCCAGTTTTTTGTTAAACGGTACACCTACATACTCCATGTGTCAAAATATATGGACAAATTGGGATAGTTTGTTTAGCTATTATAATTTACAATGAAAAAATCGCTTATTAGAAGTAAATGATTTTTTTTGACATAATTGGATCAATGCTAAATTCATGTTATGCTAAATTGTTAACTATTATTTAATGTGGGTTTTTTAGGATAAAACAATAATATCTCTTAAGAAAAATTTAGAAAGAGTTTTTTATGTTACAAGACTGTGAAGAAAGTATTTTTTTTTTTACCGTGGTGACTATATTTACTGTCGAGGGAAGCGAGACAGTAAAAGGAGCCTTGGTAAAAAAAAGCCATTCCCGGTCGTGTAGCATATGCTATTGTAGTAATAGTAGCTATAGTTGCAGCGTATTAATAAAATCAGTATAATGTAAAAAAAATTGCCGCTATACTTCTTTCGATCGCCTCGTTGGGTAATAGTTTTAATTCAGGCGGCATATTTTTAATGTTTGAATCACTATCCATTATTATTTGATAATAATAAACAATTAATAATAAATAATTATTAATAACTTACTTTCCGAAAATAACCAAACTTCGTTAATAAAAATGTTGGATTATTTATTTTATAAACAAAAGAATAACAAGGAAGGTAATATCATAACCTTGTAGTAAACTACTAGCGCCCACCTAGTAGACATTTGTGGAACTTCACCAGCAAAAGTTTTGTAGTTTTTTACAGTCGCCGACTATAAAAAACTAAGGTCGCAAACGGCGAAAAACATATTTCACGTACTTTCTTGAGGATGTAAAGTTTCTACTTTACAGTCGCCTGAAAAAAGGAAATTTTCTCTATAGGGTCCTATTTAACAAAACTATTGGGGGAAATTCAATATTTTTAAAGAAAATCGCTCATACATTTTTTACCACAAGGAATTATTGATGGACATGTTGATTCTTATTCAGCATCCTCAAAAACATAGAATTAACCTAAAAGTAGAACTTATAAAACTTTCCTAGTACACCTAATTTTTTTGTTCTATTAACTGTATAATAGAACCTTCATTTTTTTAAAAAAGACATTGTAAGTACATATTTACATATATAAAACCATATTTAGTTACTAAAAATAACAAGTAATAACCCGAAAACATGCTAAAATCATATGAATGATAATATGTATAAAGAAGATTAGGTTATTGTTAAATTTTAGTGTTAATTATTGGTATATCATGGTTAGAATTGGTTATTGATAGTTACTAGAGGTTAATAGCGGTGATTTATGATGGTTACTTACATCTAAATGAAATAATAAAAACAAAATATAATTTACCCAGAAATGAGCCATGACATTAACTTGCATCATTCTCTCTATATGAGATTCCTGAACTGAGAGAATATCAGCCGATGATACGATACCAGCATTATTGATTAATACATCTACTGGAGGAACCTAAAACGGTAAATCAGTATTATAAAATATTATGTTCAACGTAGCAGTCAAAATGAAAAGTTATGGAGGCCTAAGTCAGTGGGTAGGCTTGTATATTCATGATGTGTGTATATTCCTATGTATATTCATAAGGCCTACTTTCTGTTATCAGACCTAAAAACAAATACTGATGTTGGAATAGAGATAATTTTTTCTTGGTCCTACGTAAAATCCCCTAGGCCTTCTTTTTCTTTTCCACCCAATTTTTCAATACCTTTATACGTATAGTTCATATTATAAATCAAACTTTTTTGTGTTGAATACCCGAATTTAGTTTACTACGAAGGGATTTATTCTTTTGCCTGTATAAACACTATCCTGTTTCTTGGCTTTTAGTCGTAATATCAGGATATAATTCCCCTAGAGACGAATATAGGGCCTTTTTACGACCCTACTACCAAATTCTAAACTATCTTGAAGTTTTAAATGCAAGTTTTAGATGCGTCTATTATATCTGTATGTTTTTACGGAATTTAAAAGAATGAAATGAAATGAAAAATCTTTATTGCCACCTCGAAAAAGAAATTATACCTACTACTACTTACATTAAGTATATAGATTAATTTAGATTAAGTACATTACAAATATATAGGTTTCTAAACATAAGGTAAGGTAGTGTATTTTTATAATTACAATAATAATTATCATTATAGATTAATTATAATTCCTCCTGGGCATGAGGTAAAACTGCATCCACTGGTACCTGGATTATACAGAGTACCGGGTCTGGTCAGAGGAGGCGCTACGGTGCCTGACGAAAAGAGAAGCTTTCCTGGCCCACTCTAGCTAATACCGTGTCTGTTTGGCTCTATGAGACAGCCGATCGTGCTTAAGGTCCGTATGCCCGGCAGGCATGGATGGAAACCTATAGGTAGCGTCTCTTGGCGCCTATTTGGACTGTTGGGTCCATACGCTTGCCCGGATGCACGGATGGAAGTTAGCTGACCATGTGCTGGGACCGTGGTGGAGACTATTAGTCACGCGATGGTACAATGGTCCTTGCCAATATGTTACCAATGGGTTACCATAAAGTGCCGGCTGTGTCACTGTAATTTTCCTAGGTAGACGAACCTTTGGATGACCAGGAGCCATTTTCTTTATTTTCCTTCCGTTGACACAATAAATATATTGAGAACTTTTTTACAATAATTAATTAGAAAATCATTAATGGACAATATTTACCTCATCGAAAAGCTTAGCAACAGCATCCTTATCTGTAATATCAACTTGCTTCCAATCAGCTGCTATTGCTCCACATCTTTTGGCTTCATCAGCCGTTTCCTCACACCCCTTCGGATCAACGTCCACCGCCGTTACTCTACATCCTTCTCTTGCTAGTACTAGGCAAATTTCTCTTCCTAACCCACGTGCACCACCAGTGACCTAAACATATTAAATATACCTAATCGTATTAAACATTGCATAATTAAACAAGATGACAGTTATGGTGTAGAAGTTAAGATATAATGTTATGAGATAAGATGTACGGGTATAAATATAAAGTTATGAGGTCAGATAAAATAATAACTTAAATTTACGCTTTCGGCCGTACATTAGGCCTACTTCAGGGATTAGTATTAAGTAGAAAAAAATTACTACGCGATTGTTTTCTCTGCAGGTAGGTCTAGTGTAATAAGCGAAATGAGCTTGGTAATTTTTCTAATAGAAAGAAAAGAAAAGAATTAGCTCGATTTATCCATAGAGATACATTACTAGAGGGGGCATCTCCATTCATTGAGAAGATTGAAACATCCTTTTGAGAAGATTGAAGGGATCTCATGGCCTCTGTGTAACCTAATTAAACCTTCTCTAAGAGTAAGTTAAGGTTAGTTTAGGGTTTTGGGGAAGGATAGATAGAAGCAGGTTGTTCTAGGTGGTTTCGAGGTGAACATGTTTTCCGTTAGTTGCTTTTTTCGGCCCTAAGTGAGTCAAGTTTAACTTCACCCGTTTAATGGGATTATCTGGGTAGTTCAGGTTTTCTTGATTAGCAGGTAATAATAACCTCCCACTTTGAGGCTCGATCGATGATGTTACCTGGTGCCTTCTTACTGGACAATGTGCCACTGTGTTTGTTCTGTGGTTTAGCCACAAATCTTCAAGTATTCTTGTGCCTTAAGCTATAGTTGCTGCTTCAAACTGTTCTCACAATTTTTGATTGACAAGTTATCAATATCAGGTCAGATAGATACCGCAAATCCTTTTACCTGTCACATTTCAAGCCAGACGCTCATATCGGATGGCTTCCCCATCATTATTTTTTTTATTTTTATCAGAACTTTCTTTTTATTTTTTGTTTCTTTTTAATTTATTAGTATTAAGCCTTAATATATTGTAAGCCTTAGGAAGTCAGTAACGGCCAGTAGAAAACTACTGTACATATATAGGGATCAATGTAAGGGGCCCCATAGTTTATTAGGAAGATCTTTAATTACTTTGATTTATTTACAGTCAGCGAGATCAGAGCACTTTGAAGCTAAGTGAGCCATTTCTTTATATTTTTGAGTAAGCAATTATTTTATATTTAAATCTTCATCCTTATTTTAGTTATCTTCTATCAAGAACGTTAGTTATCAGTGGGCTAAATCAAGAACTAAATACTGTTCTGAACTAGAATATAGAATTAACTTTTTATTTGAATAATTCAAATATTCGTCTTGGTTAACTTTGTTACTGCATGAATTAACCAGCTCCTGGATACCAAGAGTTTGCTATTTCAGCATTAAAATTTACACCTTTATTTATTTTTCCAAATAAGATTTAATACAGGCTGGATTCCTCGTTCACCAATATACATACTAACCTCCCCATTCCTATCTTCACTCCTTTCTCTGCCCTAAATTTGTCTGTCCAGTGTTGTTTAAATACCTTGGTGATTATTTGTATCTACTTCTCTAAATATACTGTTAAAAGTTAAACGAGGAAAACCAAATTAGTAAAAAAGAGAGATTGCCTCTATGACATCATGTACAAAACATACCCTCTATAGTACGACACACGGCTAAAATCAATTGACAGCGTGGAAAATTAGTGATGTGGTATCAATAAGGTTGGCCTGATTTGAAATTGAGGGCGTGGTTTAATATCCAGGAATAACCTCATTGGCTCCCTGGCATTATATTCTCTCGCTGCCAACTGATTTTAGCAGTGTGTCGTACTACATTAATAATTTCTCTATAGATGTAACTAAGGTCCATTGTATTTACAGAATGTAGATACAGCGGGATTTGATTTAACATTATGTAAAATCCAATTTTAAATAAAACTTTTTATGCTCATGTATCGTTGAAGCTGCTTACTTTCTAGACTATAATAAACTTATCTTCTCAAAAACAATTCTGAGAAGCAGCCATTCGTTTTAAAACTATTTTAACAATCAAGTTTTAATTTTAATTGCAATTTAATTCTACCACTGTGATGGTTTAGTTTCTACTAATTTATTTTTTAAAATAATGAAATTTTTTTTCAAATAACTTAATTTTCCAGCCCAGTGATTATGAGGTAGAAATACGTCACGTTCCTGTCTCCTGTCTGAAAAGTTGTCTGGAAAAGTTTAATTTATTTTAACATTTTTTTGTTACAAACTTAATCGAATTATATTTTAAAGACTATTCTAGATTCAGATTTTCTTTTAGACTATCTATAATAAGGCTAGCAAAGTAGAGCTTATTATATACAAATAGAACTTGTCTTACAATTCATTATAACCGTTCCAGACAACCGTTTAAGCTGTTTGTGTGTAGTATGTATGTGAGTACTTAGGTACGTATGACTAAGTATTGCCAAATTTATATACTGCAACACTTCTTCGGACTCGCTTCGCTCCTTTTCAGTTGGTAGTAACATTAGTTTTATTCATAGCGGTCACCCATCCAGTCACTGACATCGCTCGATGCATTTAAACTTTTATTATCTAACAAAAACCATAAAAGTCCTTGATGTATTGATACGAAACTTAGTACACATATTTATGACGTAAAGATATCTTCTCGTATCAAATTTTACCTCAATTGTATTTTTTCGATTTTTTACAATTTTTTAAAAAATGTGTACGTCATTTGAAAAAAATTGAACTAATGCTGATGAAACTTAGTGAATGTATAATTGTTCTATGTATGATTCACTATATGCGTGCCAAATCTCAACCCGATCAAAACATTTTTCCGCGTTTCATGAATTTTTAACATTTTTGCTAATTTATTATTGCGGGTTAATGCTGTCATACATTTTTGTTCTGATGAGCACAACTAGACCTAAGATTGGTTTTTGCTCCAAGTTTCAACTCTCTAGTGTAAATACGGAAGCTACGATAACAAACAAAGACACCTACGCACACACTCATACTGACAGACACGTTTATGAAAACCACTTAAGAGGTCTTAAAGACACCTGAAACGGATAATTCCGATAACACCCCGGTTTCGGATTTTTTTTGCAATACTTTTCCAATAGCTACGGTAAAAATGAGAAAAAGTAAAAATAAAAAAAGGGGAATTCGGCCCCTCCTTACTGCTCTCACACTGATAATTTTTTTATGCATGACTATGATAAAATTACACCAACAAAAGTTTTGAACAAATAGTATATTTGCTGGACCACAATCAATGTAAAAATTAAGGTTTCAGAGTTTTATAGGGTGAACACAGTACTTTTCTATTATACCTAGGGTAGTAGGTAAAGGAAAGTAAATCTAAGTTATAACTTATAAAATCGTGAACTTTCTTAAGTTTCATAAGATCCACAATACAGTCTTTTTGAAAATTTACAGTCTAATTATTTTCACACAAAGTCATTTTGTTAACTTTTATAAATAGACATTTGACATAAGCTATAAAAACAAGAATTATAGTGCTATTCTGCACTTATAGTTTTTACGAGTTTAGGGTAATAACTTTATGGCTAAATATGTTTATTGAATGTGAAGAAATACAATAAGACTTTATTACTTAAGACGCTAAGTAAACTTAATTGAATAAGCAAACCTCGACCAAAATGTAAAAATACGACACTAATAACGTTCATAAAACAAAAATAGTACATTTTTACATGTTGTGGCTGTTGTGTAATTAGAGAGATGATAATATAAAATTTCTAAAAGTTTAATCTAATAATTATAAATTATTAAATATTAGGCGTATCTTACACAAAATTTAGACCCATATTTCGAACCATTAAAAAAATTTAGATTGTTTTAAATGTTAAACCCCATTTTATTTTGATTTATAGTAGATTTGTACTTAGATTTATGGTACTTTTAGTACATTTTAACCGTCCCTAGAACTGGGAATACTCTTCCTGTGTCTCTCCTAGGATTTTTCTAGCTTTGCACTTACATATGCTAGGGGAAAGTACAGCAGTGTAATAAGATCTGAGATAGGTATCGTCCCTCGGGTGTCCCTATCTTTTTTCCGGTATATTTTTAATCTTTAGTTTATCGCCTTGAAATCCGTTTTAAGTTAAACGTTGTTGGAGCAGAAGAATGTTTCTATTTTTTTGGATGGCATTAAGATGGTCCGACCAAAATAATGTTTTTTATTGGCTCAAAATCCGTTCGAGGTCAAAAGAAGTAGTTTTGAAACCCATTAGAGAGGGGCCAAAATTTATAAAGAGCGCCAAAATAAATGTTTCCAATGTATGTTTTAATTTAAATATTTATTAAAATTCATACTTTTCAAAATTTATACTTTTTATAATTTATATTTTTTCGTAAAATGTATATTTTAGAAGAGATTATGAAAAAAATTGATGCCGCTAAGCCGAGGAGGAGGCTAGGAGCAACCTAGGAAAAAAGCCAAGAAGAACCTGTGAGAGATTTTAAAAACAAAGTTTCTAAACCCTTTGAGAAATACTTTGAGAATCGATAAAATATGCCTTCTTACCTTAAGGCATTTGTTTCAGCTTAGGACACTAGTTGTAGCTTATAATATAAATCCTTATATTTTTTTTAAATTTGGTAAAGATAAAGACTTGAGCTTAAAGATATAACGCTTAAGCTGAACACTTTGAGAGGGGCAATCTAAGTAGCAACTTTGCACTAATAGAGATACTATTAAACACAAAGAGGCAAGTTTCTTACGAATCTCCCATTAGTCAGTCTCATGATTGCTACTAAAGATTGTTTGGAAGAATAACCTTCCAGTCTTGTGCAGGTGTGTGTAGAGTAAACAAGTAGACTTGTGTATTATATAAAGAGATTCAATCGTGCTAAATTGATATTTAATTGGGCGATTTCTTGATTTTTAACTATTACTTGAAAACCGTATACACATTTCTTTTGGTTTAAATTTAACTAAAGCTAATAATTAAATGAATCTTAGGAGATTTCATAATCTTATATAGATAGGACCCAATGCCACGACTATTCGCGCGTGTAAATACGAATGTATTCACACGCGTGCCAATTTCACATTGATACGAACATTTTTCTGATTTTATTAAGTCAGTTATTAAAGTTAATGTCTTCATAGAAACATTATTTAATTGCACATTATTTAAAAACTAAAAATTATTTATTAATTTTAGTATTAACAGTATTTCGAATTGCTCAATTAAACCATAAAATTTGATTTTTGAACCAGATTTCAAATTTTTAACATAAATACGCCAAGAGCTACAGTGATAACAAGCTCACACACATACACACTAACAAATTCATAGCCATACAGTTTAAATGAGTGAAATAAAAATTAGAAAAGTAAAAATTAACTAATAGCATTAAACATGCAACATAAGAAACTACGCCTAAGTCGGTTCTCGTCATAATACGTTTAGATTTTAACCTAACATTTTCTGGAGTTATTTCTCAAGTTGAATTCATAGTAAAATGCATTTATGAATGGAAATTTGATACAATATTGGCAATATAATGTACTCAAGACAAATAGTTTGCGTCCTTATTCATAACCACATTTTATCAATTTCACTGGACATGATAATTAGAAAATTGAATCAAAATAGACCTAAAATGTATTTTATCAAATTATTAGCCCTGAGCGATATTTCTGTTCTCTCGCTCATCTATGCTTATAAATAGTATGATTTTTCCTAAAAAATTTAGACAAATGCCATGATTTTGTAGCTTTGGTGCCTTAAATTAAAATTATGTATTTATTTTTATTAAAGTATTACTATTACGTTGGCATTATACATTATGGGTCAAGTAATTTGTTACAGAATAAGTTAGAACTAAAAAAAAGGATCGAGAAGGCAGCCAGTGGTACCAACCTTCTTTATTACAACCTATTTTTCTTCATTTTTCAAAAACGATACAATTTTTTATAAATCTTTGAAATATTACACTATTTTATATTCTACACGAGAGTATAGAAATATTCTATTAATAAAGTTAATACCAACCTATAAAAAACGAAAAATTGAATTCAAATTAATCGCTTCTAATAAGCACCTTTAAACAAGAACCTCAAGCATCGTTTTCAATTTAATTCAATCATTTTTAGAAAAAAAAATGATAAAATCTCTATCATCACCAAGTTTGTTTCTACATATTAATAGTATTAATAAAAATTACTTAAGAAGATTAACTACATTGTGTATAGTATACTATTATCTTCATTGTTCACTGTCAATTTTTAAGAAACTTAAATATCATGTAAACAGTTTTTACTCTATTTATGTTAAGCTATTAGTTAAGTTAAAGTCTATAAAAAACTTATTACTGTAATTTATTAAATTAACTATTAACTCTATTTTTACTCGAGTGACTTTTACAAATGGTGAGTAAAGTGCCTCTTATATTAGAGTCAGAGAAATGGTTCTTTTTGTCGTAAATTAATGAAAAACGAAGGGCTTCAGCCCTTTGCGACAACGCAGCCTCGTCCGCTCCCCTTCGTCGACTTCGTAGTCGTTAAATCAGAACAAAACATAAAACACACAAACGTAAAAAACACCTCGGCCTTTATACCGAATCAGGAAGACTAATAAGCAGCCTTCCTGCCAACCTGCTTCTCGGGACTGCTCAGCTGAGCAGCAATGTGTACTGTTTACCATCAACTAATTATTTATGAAAAAATATGTAAAAACACAATTAGATAAGAATCTTGATGGTTCAAGGTCAAATTAGTACAGAATTACCAAGTATATATAAAAAATATAATTTTGTAAAAGAAATTGTTTTTGTCTAAATGACATCATTTTTGTAAAGATTGTATAACTAAGTTTCGATTCCGTAAATAAAACAATTTAGGACTCCTCCCAATAAAACAATAAAATGCTAATTTACCTGTATTAGGTAAACGTCAGGACATAATATTATTTCTTTGTACTTAAAAACGCAAGCATTTCCTTGAATGTAATCATTTCTCAAACATAATTACCTCAAAATAGCTACCGTGCGAATACTTTTTATAATACTTCAGTAAAGCACTGCCATAAAACAAAATGATAATTGACTATAAATGACTTCGCTAATGTGGGCTAACTTCTCATCATTTAGTTAAATTATCTAAATTAGCGCTTATGTAATTTTAATGCCATTGATGGCCCTTGAAATCATCATCTCCAATTTTTATGACATTGAATGACTAAGCAATTAGTGCCTAATTGGTAATTGATGTAAACTTGTAATGTCTTCGGTTTTTGTACTTTTTTCTGTTTCCACGTACTGTCTGAATGACAAAGTGTTTTCAGGGTTAATAATAAGTCTTGAAAGTGATGAGAAATTAAGGCGGATAATTAATAGGGTGTACAATAAGGATGTAATTTATTTGTTAATTTGTTTTAGTAGACTAACAACCAGGATTACAACCAAAAATAGAAAACATAATTATGATTTTCATCAAAGAATGGAATCTGATTTATTATTTCTTAATCTATATTTTTTACCTCTGATACCTGCAAAACTCTACTCTAACTTAATGAGAGGTATACATAAACTTAGATAAATGGTACTTGGATAACCCTTATCCTTCTGGTTATCCCACTCCCCTCCCTGACTAATAAATTCAATAACTTGAATTTATCAATCGCTTAACTTTCTGTTTTTAACGTTATAAATTTAGACCTACGAACCAGCTAGATAATTTGGAACACTAAAGAGCTTAGAAAATAGTGTATTTTGTTATGAGTTGTCGTATAGATAGTAAGTTTGTTTGTTTTACTTCATCAACCATGATTAGACTCAAAGGATTATAAAAAAAACGCTACAATAAACTGGAAAAAATTAAAATATACTTATAATATTAGTCTCTTGTTATAACGTGATCACTTGCACCTTTTATAGAGTAAAGTTTACTGGTGGCTGGCTCTATGTCTCAAATCTTTTTGGATGATTTACAGAATTATATTAACTCAAAGCAAACAAATATTTAATTGCCTATTGTTTTCATATGCATGGCTTGCACAGATTCTATTAAATTTATGTTATCAGTTTTATTGTAGTTGCATATAATCAAGGTTTCTGTTTCTTTGTCACTCAAAAAATATATTTGTAAAAATTTAGTCGCATTATTTTCTTAAGGAAGTAAACTTCCAACTCAGTGATAAATATGACTAGAAACTTTAAAAGTCGTCATAAGTTGCCTTCTTGCACTGCTTGAAATCCAATGGACATCAAAGCTAAGGAGTTATTATATGATCGTATCTCTTTGGGCACCTCTGGCAAAAGTTGGTAGTTATTATAGTTGGTCGTTAGTAGTTGGAATTTTATTATATAAAATGCTATCATATAAATTGTTAGTTAGGGTATGGGGGGAGGGTTAATAATAGGACAAGGGTTCTCCAAGTACCATTTATCTAAGTTTATGTATACCTTTCTTTAACAATAGGACATAAACTTCAATTGTCTTTTGACATCAACAATAAAATGCTATCATATTATTGTTATTTAATTTTTTTCTCTTTTATTTTGATTCTTCTTCTCAAAGTGCTTAGTTTTCTTAGCGTTTCAATATCATAATAATGACTTTTTTATTTTTTTAAACTTTTATTGATTCAAAAAACATTTTGTCAAAAAGATATCACAACAAATGAAAGAGTAATTTATATGTACCACGTTAGCTAAGTCGCTCCTCAACGTTTCTCGACAAAATCTATAAAGAAACACACTACAGAGCACAAAGTATTTTTAATTTATTTTTCAAATAAATCCATCCAGCGGTGTTTCTGTTGTGACCTAGCACTTTTTATAATAAAAATTACAAAAAATATAATAATATATTTATTTTTTATGATATAACTTAGTCAAAATAATTTATACTAATTACATTTAAACAATACTAAAAATATTTTATGTATATAAAATTATATGGATTATTTGATTAATTAAGTATAAAAAAAATAATTATAAACATAATAATTATTAAAATTAATTGATTAAATTGTTATTGTTATTATATTTTTCATTGTTATACTAATTACTTGTTTAAATTATTTTATTGTTTAACAAACATAATTATTGGTTTTCAAATCATAAATTAAAATTATTATTCTCTACACTAGCTAAACATTTACATTTTTGCGATATGTCCAAATATTGTATGTATATATATATAATATATATATATATATATATATATATATATATATATATATATATATATATATATATATATATCTGTGTGTGTGTATTTTTAGGTCGCTTAGAATGGTCTAAAATTTATTTTTTTAGCAGAGAAAGTGTTTAAGTTAGTGTTATACAAAGAATTTGTTTCCCTTTTGGCATGGTTCTTTTTGGACCATACAGCCATGGCCTTATGGCATTTTTATTTTACACGAAGAAAGGTTTCTTTCTTTACTTACCAATTCCGCTTCTCTTATGCTGTCGTCATAAGAGCGTAATTTTTATGACCGCAATTTAGCGTAATGATCTAGCGTAAAATTCTCTTAAAATATACTAAATAAGGTAATAAATTCTATTCGCTACATTAAAGCTGATAAGAAATTTAAAATAAACATTTTAGCAAGCCTTAATATAAAAACTTTACAGGGGGGTATACTAACTAAAACGTTGCATAGCCACGTATTTATACTTCTCAGCATAGTCGCACAAAACTAGTTCATCACCATACCAATATGTTCCACAAAACGCGCAGTTACAATTTGGTAACTAATATTTTAATCACAGTTTAATATAAAAGAAGGTTTTATGTTTTTAATAAAATAAAACCAGGTTATCGGTTAATACCAGCTAAAAATTTGACAAATTCAAGTGTCCAGTGTTAAGAGCCTGATTCTATTTTCAAAATCCTGGAATAATCAAAGTATTTATCTATGAAATATTGACAATTTTAATTGTCTGTTCTTGTAATTTTGTTAATTTATGTATCACTACTTAAGTAACAATAAAGAAATGAATGAATAATTTTGATCAGCTCCCCTGCTAATCCCATGATATAGAAATCTTTTTGATAACCCTTCGTTTTCTCGCTATTGGTATTTAATCTTTAATTCTTTAAGATAAACGGCTCATCTTTAAATAAATAAAAAAATAAAATTAAGAATTAACTTCAAATATCTTTTATGAATTAAAATAAAATTATATTTAAAACTAAATACAATTGAAAGCATGTTCGTGACTATTATTGTCACGGAAATATTTAAATTACATTATTAAATAGTAAAATATAATAACATTACTATTATAATAAAAGGATTATATTATAATTTTATTCACTGGCTTCTTTAAAATTATCAGTTCTAGAAATTCATTGTTATGTCATTTAAAATCATAAATTTATAGATATAGAACACTGCAGTTTCATATATATTTATAATGAACACTATAAATCTATTTTTAATAATTACTGGTTTAAAACATAACCTGAGAGAAAAATAAATTATGAATCTAAAAATATTTTTTATAAGCATTGACTAGTAATAGATTTCTAATAACCAGGACAAACAAATACAATTATAATTACATTTATTTGGTTTTGATTGGATTTTTTTTTAAAGATTGTGATAGATAAATGAAAAAGAAGTGATAGTTTTAGAAATTATAGAACATATAAAATTAAAGGTACGATTAAATAAAATTATGAGGGTCGGACTTAATTTGTTTTTAAGTAGAACGTAAATAACTTTTCTGGCGCCTATAGTTATAGGCCTTATTTTGTTTTGACAATTTGAGCAACAAGTGTATTTATTTTTTACTGCCACACTTTTATATATAGAACAGAGTAGTTTTTTTAGTATATATTTTATTTGTTTGTTAATTAATTTAAAAAATTTAACCTTATTATTTAATTTATCTTTGATTTTAAATTACGTGACTAATCCTTTTAATTTTGTAATAAAACAATATGACTCTACATTTTAGAATCCTTTTTCTATGTTATAGTTGTGTACTATGATTATTAGCTGCTTACTAAATGGTATTATTAATTTTAATTTATTTTTATTCACCTTTATTAATTTTCACTTTTATCATTTATCTTTATAATTTCTATATATTTGATGATGGTGTAAAAAAATTACTCCAGTTTATTTCATAACTGGAGTGATTTTTTTAATGTCTGATTAGTGACCCATCATCAATTATATTGCAATCATTGAGACTGACACAAATTCTAATTTTATAATTTCTATTTTTTCATTATATCACTAATATGAAGAGTAGTTTTTTAAAACTTATATTATACTTGATTTGTAATGTTTACTCATTTATTTATTTTTTATGTTCCTAAAAATGATTACTTTTTATATAATTGTACTTTGTCATTTTAGTTTTTATTTTTCTGGGCTTGCTCGTTTTTATTATTTTGTAAAAAATTAAAAATGAATCGTTAAAAAAGAAATAAAGCATGCTAAAAGAAGGTCCAGCTTGTGGACCTTCGTATAAACTTATAAAATATAACGAAACAGATTATCTCTAAGATTTGATCCTGGTCTCTAGATTTGAGTACTCTCAATGATTCAGACCCGTTTAATTTGACTCAGAACTCTAGAAACATCGTAAACGGAACCATACTCATAATTTGTGTCAATCCAAAATTTCTAGATTTTCACCGTTGGGGTTTGTTGTCTCGCCGAGTTCCGCTAACCAACCTGCTAGTTCGGGTACAGTAATAGAGTGTCAATCTAGCGCTGACATGTAGCTCATATGTCGAAAATGTTAATGTGTATTATTCCTGACTTAAAAGAATTGATTTAATTATATGGGAATGATCTCAATATTCCTTCGATACAATCTATGCTTAAATAGTTTAATCCCTTAACTGAGTAAAAGGATTTAGGTATATGCCTATACACTCCTTGCTTTAATTTAAGATGACAGAAGGAAACTGAGGAAAAAGATTAAGACTACTAGAGCCTTAATGGAATGAGGTTCTTACTTTATAAGACTATAGTAGCAGTTCTTTTTTTTTTACCCAAAAGATTGCACATTTATACAAACATATTTTTAGGTTAAATAAGTATTACAAAATAATTTTAAGAGGGAAAGTGAAACGCAACAAGACTGATGTTCTAATGATCTACAATTTTCGGTCAGGGGAAATAAAGACCACGAAGACAGTAAATTGATCCTCTTACAGCCCGCGAGGACTGACTCAGGTAGTGAAAGTAACTGTAAAATGAAGCCAGGCTGTCCAGTAACTACCTGTAAATACTTCCTGACTGAACCTTGAACCTGTTAACATAATTCTACTTTACAAAACTCACGGTAAGCACACGTGTTTATTATACAAAATAAAATAAACAAAGTAAGGTGGCTAACCTGTCTTTTGTGAAATCTCCGCAAAAAATGTTTTGGCTTTATTTTGACAAATCCAAAAGCAGACAAAATGTGATTTTTACTTAAGTGTACATTATTTTGGATTTATGTAATTCAAGAAACAAATATTTGTTTTTAATATGCTGCCTCTTTTTAAGGCCGTTTTCTTAAAAATTATAAATTTCTTTAAATCTAAATATCTCTACTTTAAAGCAAAACATAAAATATCTTCTAAATTTGCTTGAAAATTCACTAAGAATCTTCTTTAATCAAGGTACTGGTACAGATCGTAGTTCTTATTGATGCATCAGCAGTTCTTATAATTTACAGACATGCCTGTAAATTGGTATTTGCACCTATTTCATGAAACCTTAAAATTTAGGGAATAAATAATTATGAGGAGGGATATTTTAGTTTTTATTGAAGTAATATATAAACCAAGCAGGGAAACTCCTATACTGACACGTAAAAAAAATTCAGACCTGCCCGATCAGCTGATAGCTGGCTAAAAATAAAAAAAATAGCTAAAATTAGAATGACTGCGCATGCGCCTTTTCGGATTTAGGTATTTTTATTTAATTTTAATGGCAACCCTGATAACATTAGATGAGTTTTACTTTTTATCGTGTTTTCGTTCTTTAATATGTACGATAATTTAATGATTTTGTATTAATTCTGTTAAATAATTGTTATAATCATTTAGTTAAAGAAAAAGAGAAACTTTAGTAAAGGTAAACCATATGTTTTATTAAGATTTTGAAGAAAATGCAGACGACAGTGTATTGCCATAAATATAACTTAAAATTACGATTGCTTTTATTATATTCAAAAAAAATTAGGTTAAATTTTTTAAATTACTAATTACAATTAATATTTGAAGGGGAAAAACAAATATCATTTGCAAAAATGTACTAAGTTAAGTAGTGCACACAAAAAAAAGTTTAATTAGCCGCTCATTTTAGGTAATGTAAACAAATCTAGTATTTAAAGATTCGGACTTAAACCACTTTTGGATGTGGCAAAATGTTTTTCTTACACAAATTATTAGCATTTTAAACTAAACTGTTCAAATAAAAGCAATAAAAACAAATATTTTGAGTACCGTAAATGGTTTGTTTACATTTACAAACAAACTATTTAATAGGACCCGTCTAGCAATAATATCTCTATTTCCGAAAATTTTTCACGTTTTGTGATGGATTTTTTTATCCTCTGAGGGGTCACTTTGTTGTATAGCAAATGGACTTAAACGCATCATTCCCGTTATTCAAGATCCTTGTTAGTTATTGGATTCACTAATAGTGCTTCATGTTTTACTGTCTATCATGTTAAATCGATTAAATCTTCTTCTAACTGTCTTTCATATTATATACGGTGGGAGGTAAGTTAAAAATATCTTTGATAAATTGGACTATATTAAAATCAATAATAGAAAAAAACTGTTAAAATTCATGTATATCACTATAAGTAGTATGGGATGAATTTTTCACTTTTACAGCTGATTTCAAGAAAGCGAACCATATGATATTTAAAAACAAATGTAATTATGTAATCTCGTATTTTAAATCCATTTGATTTCCTTCAGCGAATATATATGAAGGTCAGCCGCTGTTTTTAACCTGCACTTTTTACGGTTTTATGTTTTTAATTAAATTAAACTTTCAGGAAGAACCCATTCCAAGCGAATCATAAGTTTAAACTTTCTGACCCAAAATTGATAGAAATCTTACACTTAAAAAATATGACTTCATTTTTTGGATTTAAGTTACGTATCTTATAAAGGATAATGTTTTAATATAGACGATTTTGTATTTTTAAGGTTGTACATTCACTATATTAAATATAGTGAATGTACCTGAAACAATTTAAAATATTTCAGTTGCGCAAAGAGACTATGGCGATTTATTGGTACCCATGAAGCCAATACACATAACAACCTCACACTGATAAAATATACATATTCTCCACATGAAAACACCTCTATCTCATTTTTTAAAAAAATGGGTGGACCAAGTCCACAAGTTTAACACTGAACCCCTGATTTATTCCTCATGATGCTGTGTCCTTTGTTTATACAAGTATTTAACAGAATATTTTTTACCAAATTTTCGAAATCATACATACAAATAATATTTCATTTAAAAACATCGAATGTTAACATTCAATCTATACAGGTTTAAATTTTATTTTAATTTTATATCTATCAGGATAAAAATTATTTATTTATCGCTTATATAAGATACTTTTACGATTTCATAAAATATATTGGATATTACTTTCATTTACTAATTCTGTTTAGTAAACGATAATATTTTAAATACAACTATATTATGAAATTTTAATCTCACACTAGTTCTGTCTAGTAATCACATGAATGTCATAAAATGGCTGTATGGCTAATAAAGGCCAATGCCAACAAAAAATAAAATAATACTAAATTTAATACATTGCAACCGCAGTTTCAGAAAATGTAATTTTTGTCAGATAAAAATGGAGATGTGACGTCACATGGTTACTAGCCCTATGTAGTCATCTTGTGTGCTGACTACATAAAGATATAACTGTAAGGGTATACTTTTTCTCAATACAGTGGGGTATTTGATGAAATATTTTGTGGAGAAGTTACCTACTACAAGAGTATGTTACGGTTATAATAAATCAGTCGTTTAGGCTCTTCGTATACAGGGTTTTGTTTTGTATTATAACCGTTCTGGTTTATAATTCACTGTAATTTTGTTCTGTTTATTGTGTTATACAATTTTGTTAATCTGTTATAGCGTATATATAAATAGAAGATGATCAGTGTACCATTTCGATGTTTATAGTTCTCTCAAGGTAAACAAATCGGGTACGGGGTACCTCGGAACCTCACCAGTTCGAATTCGCTCCGCTCATCCTGTCTAATACAGACTCGCTGCGTTAGTCCTCAGAATATACATGTCGTCAAATGTATACTAGAACCAGTATTTGGCCTTCGCTCGTCCTCATATTTACTATAGTATGAGGACTATATGAATTAATTTAAATATAAATAAATAAATAAACCATTTATTTGCACTTATACATAATAACAGAATTAAACATACAAAGATAATTTAAATTTTGTGCAAAGTCGGCGCTAAGCCGTGGTGCCCTAAATAGGGAAAAAATCGGTTGATACAGGTTTTATATATATTTTTTAATCTTGCATTACTTTAATTTGTACTTGTTAGTAAAATACATTGGTTTCAACTTTTTTCTCTATTTTTCCTATATTCTTTATACCCTTAAATCTATTTTTTTATTTCTATTAATTTTCTTATACTTTATATATATTTTTATACTTTATGTACTATTACTATTATTTAATAGATAAAATATGAATTTTTAATTTTAATTTTTTAACACTTACATGCACTGAGAAAAATAATTCTGAAATCGATTAACTAAAAATTAGTTAAGACCATTTTCATTGGTTAAGACTAGAATTTCATTTCCTTTAAATTAATTCTAGCCATCCGAACCACACGCTTTTAGAAGATCCAACTAATTGATTTTACTTAAGAGGGAATTAGCTGTATCAACTGTATTATTGTTATATACAATGACGAACTAGTTAGTTTAATTCAATTTTTTAAGTTGACTTATCTTAACGCGTTTAGTTGAAATCTTAATAAATTCTCCAACCATTCTTAAGTAGAGTTAAACAATTAAATAGCTATGGCCAAGACGTGATTTAGTTATATCAAGTCAACAAAATAGTTGTACCAGAACTCGTCATTTGTTACTGAGTATCTGGTTAAGTTAACTAGAATGTTTAGTTAACTACAGCTATATGCATGGCGTTATGAGCTGATTTAAATTTTATAATTTAATAATTAATGTACTTAATTAATTATGAAATAAAATTCACGAATAATAATATATGAACTGAATAGACAATACATGTAGTCTGGCTCTTAATCTTTCTTGATTCCCCAAGATTGATGTTACATGTATACTATACGTTCACATGCGGAGTCGAAATGCGGGGGTTAATCGTGTGAATACCTTAGGGGGTCGGGTTGAACCTCGAAACTCAACCCACCCTTTTAAATGGGGTCATATACCCGGGGTTTAACCCCCCAGGGGAGGGGTCAACCCCCATTTGACTCCGCGTGTGAACGCAGAAGTTGTTCTTCCGAATTTTGAAAAGTTCATTCACCACGTGCAATAAAAAGATAACTTTTAAATTCTGAAAAAACTTATTTCCCCATGAGATTTAAATATTTTTAAGTAGACTTCAAGTTTATTGTGATCCCTTGAAAGGTATACAATTTTCCAAAGTAAAATCCTCTAATTTTTCCATTCCTGTTGGAAATAACTAAAACTTATTTAAAGAACGAAAGAGTAGGAAGTCTCTCCACAGTTTATAATATTTATTTAGAATTAAGCAGAGCGCTTTCGACCTAATAAGAGGTCATCATTAGTGCTTGTTTGATGTGAGCTGCTCAAATTGGCTCGACTTGCCGATCCACATGTTTTAAAATGAGTATACATGGAGTCCATCGTAAAGAACGAAAGAATATCATAAACTGTGGAGAGACTTTCTATTCTTTCGTTCTTTACGATGGACTCCATTCATGCTCATTTTAAAACATCTAAAACTTATTTGGTTTTATGTTTCTTTAGTCATTCCAGTAAAATTCATTTGTTTCTTTCGTTTCTTTGAGTTATTCTAGTAAAATTCTAGTAGAGACAACAAATGTAATGTAAGTTTTGATACCTCTACCAGAAAATTCTGTTTGAAGGGCGATTCTAGTAGATTTGATTGTAGTTAGTCAAGGGAATTTCCATTACGTTTAGTTAAAACCTATGGTTTTTCCAGTTAAGTACAATAAATATCCCCACCCTAGCGTCCCGAGGCCCTCTACTGAAGCTTTATCTCACTCTCAGTATTTCTCGAGCTCTCGTGCTCGTGCGTGATCCTTGCTATTTTACAGTGCTTAACTCTCGGTGTGATTAGTGCATTTCAATTTAATTAAAGTGATAGCTACAGTGCTTAGCTCTCGGTGTGATTAGTGCATTTCAATTTAATTAAAGTGATAGCTACAGTGCTTAACTCTCGGTGTGATTTGTGCATTTCAATTTAATTAAAGTGATAGCTACAACAGTATGAAACGTATGAATGTTAACATCCGAGATGTTAACCTTCATACGTTAACATCTGAGATCATGAATGTTAACATCCGAGATGTTAACCTTCATACGTTACTTTGGCCTCCTGGTTAGAGACAAGGTTCCACGGAGGTTTCCTCAGTAGACGATGCAGCAAAGAGTGGGGGTAAAAATCACTTAAATGGAAATATCTCCGTTCCTAAGCAAAATATCAAAATTCTAAACATTACTTTACTTCTAATTTTTATTCTGGACACTTTGAGACCCGTTTCAATCTTGTGGAGCAAACAACAGTGGCGCAAGAACTACAATTTTTAACGTAGTTCTCAAATTGCTTAGAACCGATGATATGTTTAAGTGATTTTACCTCCACTCTTTGCGGGATCCCCTTAAGAAAATGACTACATCTTTCATTGTATGTTAAATAGTTGCTATAATACACGATAAATTATATCATTACATAAGTTATTATATAATTAATAATTCATGGATTAATTACTTACTTAAATATTAATACTTACTCACTTACTTAATTTAATTAAGTAATAATTTAATTTAATGTATGAAATGATTAATTAATTCATTAATTAATTATTAACATAACAATTAAGAAAGAAGTATAATTTATTATTTATAGCAACAATTTAAAATTTAAAAAAAAATCCTTTCTTAATCATAAATTGTTTTTATTGTATTTTACTTTTATTTCTATTATTTACCTAATTTCATTCATTGTGTAAGTTAATAATTCTACAATATTGTCAAAACAACTGTATATTTAATATTTTATACAAAAAATTAACGTAAATAAAATGTTACTATTTCCTTTATAATGCTTTTCATTTCAATGTCACTCAAACCCTGTGTTATTTTTCTTAACCACACATTGTATGATGTCTTTAACTGTTTGTTAGTCAACCTCTATTACTTTTTTAGTTTGGTACATCTAGCGCTCTTAGTTGTGCATTGCAGATGGTTAACTTTTGTTCAATTTTTAATTGTAATGTATGTATTGACATATTTCACATAACTAAAACTTTTTTTGTTCTATGTTAGCGTTACACTCACAATGATTACTGAGAGTGTAATATGACCAGATGCCATTAGTTTATGTGAAGTTAGTTAATGCGGTATTTCAATTATTAATTAAACATGAATTAATTATCATTAATGCCAATCCTATAACTAAGTGCACCTGTAGTACTACTAAAATCGAGTAGTAGAGGGCACTAGACAGACAGTAGAGGCAACTACAATGTAGTGGAGGTAACTGGAAAAAATATAGTTACCTCTACTAGAAACCTAGTGAGGCAACTAGCTATTCTAGAAGAGCCTACTAGAATAGCAGTAGAGGCAACCATAAATTATAGTGATGATAACTAAATAGTAGTAGAGTTAACCAGAAAATAAATTGGGGATAACTACACAGTAGTTGAGTCAACCAGAAAATATAGTTGTAGTAACTAATGTTTCATTGATGTGGACAGGAACGTTGATGTGGTAACTTGAATGCCTTGTTAAGGTAACCAGAATGCATTGCAAATTGGTTGTGCTTAACTAGAAAATGCTTGAGAATCTCTGTCTTTAACTAAAATTTACCATTGCACCTAACTAAACTTAGGTGGAGGTTACTTAACAATTTAGTTACTTTAACAATGATTCTAACTAAAATACTGTTGGTTTAGCTAAATTTCCCAGTGAACGTATGGGTTACCTCAACAAGAACCCTTAACAGAAATGATTAGTCAATTCTACTAAACGCCCTTAACTATTTTCATTTAGTTAACTCAGGATACTTCTAGTAGTCATTCGCTTCACTAGAATTTCTTGTTAGACCCAGTGTTTTTCCACTGGGAAACGCAAGAAATTTTTCTCAGTGTGCACATATGAAATTAATTTATTTACTATAAATTAATTTCATTCCCAGCGGTCACTCATCCAAGTACTGAACTCGCTCGATACTGCTAAACTATTATAATCCAACAAAACCATAGATATATGATATATTTGCATTATTTAAACGAAACAGTATAATTATTTATTACGTAAATGTATACTCTTGTACTAAATTAGAACTTAATTAGATTATTTTTCGTTTTTTATAATTTTTAAAAAATGTGTACAAATCATTTGATAAAAATTAAAATTATAGTGATTATGAGATGAAACTTGGTTCATTTGTTGTCTTATACATTAATATTATGGAGCCATATCTCAAATCAATCGAAACATTAATAAAATCAAAAATAAAACCGCGATTTATGACTTTTCTAAATTTTTTCCGAGTCATCATTCCGGGTTATTGACGTCATAAAAAATATTTTGCGGATAGCGTACTAGGCCTGAAGATTTATTTTTGCCATAAGTTTCAACTCTCTACCATAAGTAGGCTAATGAAGACAAACAACTTTGTGAAAATCATTCAGGGGGTCTTAAAAACACCTGATTCTCTTAAAATTTGAAATCTCTTGAGGTCTAAAACGTTAAGATCCCGGTTTTGGTTTTATTTGCATACATAAGTAAAAACATCTCTGTAATAATAATAGTTGGCCTGGATAATGTTTTTCTTATACCCTAAAATACTCCTTCTCTGTTTTCCTTAAAGACGTGAAAATGCGGCCAATTCCATTTAGCTCTTTATATAAAATATCCTAGGATACCATTAATTAACTGACGTCAAAAACGATACGATTTACTTTTTTATTAGATAAAAAAGGAAATTCGCTAAAATGTAAGCAAGTCTAAGTTCTGGAATGACTAAGTTAACATAATTGTAAAATAATGTGCTAGAGAACTAGGCCCGTAGCCAGCCGAAACTTGTTGGGTGGAGTGGGAGGGGCACCAACCCCACATGGGGCGATGTTTCAGACACGTTTAGGGGACATTTATTCAGGGGGGATGGGGGGGGGGGCGAGGCTCTACCTGGCCCCTCCAAACCTACAGGCTTGTAAAGAACCCTTATCTAACACCACTTAAAACTTCTTAAAAATAACCTTAGAAATAAACTAGAAAATTTGACATCTAAATTACTACAACTGACTATTATCAATTTCATAAGACAATTGTTTGAGTAATGAAATACATTACTTCGCATGTGTCTAATAACATACATTATACTATAAAAGACATGCAATGAGAGGCAAATATTATAATATTGACGCAAAGCTGTAAATATACAGATAACTCTTGAGAAATCTACAATATTCAATATTATATGTAATAATATGGTTATATACAAGTCAATAATTCGTTCTTTGTATAAAAAAATAAATAACTGATTTCACGTGTGGACAATAGACGAGGATACTTTGGCCATGTCATTTCATTTCGCTTTTAGCTTTTTATCGAGTAGTCATGATATATCTAGATTCAACCGAATCAACATTGTTCACGTATGACATTGCTCACAAAAAAATTTACATTTACAGTCTGTCGTTTAGTTTAAAAATTCCAAGGTCATAAGTATTTTGGGGATTGACCAATCAGAGAAGTAGCTGCCAACCCCTCACTTGAAAAGAGACAAAAATCCCTTCCACCATAACCACTGTAGGGAAATAACCTTCTTCCCGGCTTTCGTTTACTTTGTTTGTGCTTCTTCTTGTGTTTACGTCGTTTTGAAAACTACTTTCAAATTAATCATAAAAATAATATAAAATAAAACAACACTAATAAAATGTGAAAAAACATCGCCAAGAAAATACGGGTAAAATAACCTGACATGTTTACACAGTTTTCCACCGCTCCTTTCTTGCAGGGATTTTTTTCTTCAGAATCGGTGGTGCCTAAACTGACCTGTCAAGATTTTTAAAGTAGTCGATAGACTGTAGTACCTATGAGGTCCGGAAAACAACGAAAAGTCAAAAACCACCTTTATCATAGAGATGTTATACAAGAGGGGGCATAGCATATCTCACAACATTAAGATGCCTGACATATAATTTTGGGGCTCTTAAGGGCTCTGTGTAAACTCATTGAAACCTCGTCCAAGGGGGAGTAATTTTATTGTAACCTTGACTTACATCCATTGTATCAATTTTAGTCAGCATTCCGTACATTGATTGTGTATCGCTTTGTTTTTTAAATGTTTTGCTAAATAATTTACTGAAATCTTGTTCTGTTTATTTGATTATGTTGATTGTCGAAGTTGGTCAGGTTATTTTTTCGATGTTTCAAAATTCAACCAAAAGGGCTTGTCTAGTAAAAATATATAGCCTCTATAGCTTTTATAAACTAATAGTGTCTCCATGTATTATTTAGTCGTTAAAGGAAGTAAAAATACTTTTATAAATTATTTGATGTACCTATAATAATTTAATACCTTAGTACGATTTTATGTTAATTTTGAAAAAAATTACCTCTTTTTTCCAGAAGGAATCTATTCGAATTACTTCCCATAATTTAAAAACTTAAATGTATTTTTCTTATAAAATACTGCCTTCGAAGTTTAATTATTCCATATAAATTTAACTTCATAATTGATGAGATCAAAAAATATTATATTTTTCGAATTTACATCTTAATAAAAGTTTTATACCTAATAAAATATTATACAAGAAATAATAACAGTGTTCCATTGTATAATCTATTTACCAAGTCGTATAAATCAATTTTAATTTGAATAAATCAAAAATAATTGGACTACGGTTCTTTGTTCTCTTAACTGCCCCGTAGTCTTGGCGCATCTGTGTGGCTGCTTTGCGGCCGGATTGTTGTTACCCTGAAGAAGTTTGTTTACTCCCTGAAGTAATTTTGCATGCAGCATATTGCCTCGCAATAGCAAACTTACACGTTTTTTTAATTAAACATATTAGTCAAAAACGTGATTTATTTAAATAAAGCCATAAATGTCAAACGATAAAATCAGAAATGGTGCTAATAATACAATTTAACTTCGTATGTATATTTAAAATACGTAAAAATATATGCGTATTTTAATTTCAGCCCGCAAAATAAGGTTTTTTAACTTTTCAAATTCTTGTTGAGTCATTATTGTGGGTTAATGACGTCATATATTTTATAAAGGGTTAGTGTTCTAAGAAACGACTTGAAACAAAATCACGAACATACATACATATACACACGCATATATATATATATATATATATATATATATATATATATATAATATATTATATATATATATATATATATATATATATGCATCTAAGATTTATATTTTGGAATCCTTGTGAAATACCAATGATATAATAAGTGCACTTATATGATATGCCTACTATACTCATATCTCGATAATTTATCAAATAATTTATGAAATTTGCATTTAACAATACTACGTATTCCCAGCATAAAAGGATGGAAAATATGTGCTATTAATAATAGCAAACTATTTCAAAATAACTTACTAATAAAAATAGTAAGCAACTAAGATTCTTAACTTATAATTATTAACGTAATTAAAAATTTCACATCAACCAATTTAATTTATAATAACTGATATAAGCTCCACTAAATTGCAATAATTATTTTGTTATAAGTTAAATTTGCCAGTATATATGCTGAAAGCTATTGTGGAGGGAACCATTTTTAGATTTATATGTATTATTATATTGCATTTATTTTTTTATGTGGCTTTTATTCTGTGCGAAATTATTATTTATTATCTCGCATTGCATGTAATCGTAGTATTAATTAGACTTTTATTAAAATGCAATATTTTCAAGTAATTTGTTGAAATGAAGGTTCATTTGATAAAAAATACTTAATTTTTGCATTTATAATTGTTTAGTTATTTAACTTAAGTTAATTGTTAAGTAAATATTTACAGTGTAAGTATTTCTTCTGTAAAAGAATATTTTTACAGGTATTTTCTAATTTTAGTTATTTGTTGAAGGTCGTAGATAGATATAAAAAATCTAATACCTATAAATATCTAAAAAATTTAATTAGATCCTCCTCTAATTGGACTTGATTCTTGGGACTTAAGCTTCATTAAAATTAGATAAGCCGTTAGAGCTTTAGCTTGTTTATAAGAAATAACACATCAATACATTCTAACATACATACAGACAACCATTGTTTCGATTTTTGGTTTAAGTAGGTGCTATAACGTCGACGTTTTATGAAAAAAGGGGTGCTGTGTTTTTTGCAAATTAAATGTTTTTTCCGCCTTTTAGGAGGGAGGGAAGCAAAATAGTTACAGCATATCTTGGGAGACATAAAAAAGAGAGTAAATTTTATATAATATCCCTGGTCCCAGGTAATCTAAGCTATTAAGGAATAATTGAAAAATCAGCTAACGCCGATACTTGCTGTTGGATATATGACAAATCATGGACCGGTTTCTTAATATAAAGTTTTTATCAGTGAGTAATTTTATTCATTGACAGCTCAAGTGTTGCCCCACCTGTTGATGATGGCGTTAAGCCATCATTCATATCCAACAGCAAGTATTGACGGTAGCTGATTCTTCTTCAGTTGCTTATTTAACTTGGGGCCAAATATAACCTCTTTAATTCTAAGAAAGAATGGTTATTTCGATTATTCTTTGGCTTTTTAAAGCTTAGTTTTAAAATCGAGTTGCCATTTAAAAAGAAAAATTTTGATAAACTACTTCAATACGGTATTTTAAATCGTTTAAAAGTTTTCTATATTCAAAGGACAAATTAAATTTCTAATTAAATAATGAAATATTATATCCAATTGTAATTTTAAAAACTTTTTTAACCGTTTTTATTACAGAATGCAGTAGTTATTAATTTACCAAGGAAAAGTAGAATTTTGGTTTTCTAAGCAGTCAAGTTGGTAACTGAGGCCAAAGATCCTGAGGCTTGCCGTGAGAATGTTTTGTTGGTTTTCGAGGCCTGCCGATGAAACCATTCATTTAAGTAATTTACAATGTAAGTAATCGTGGAAATTTAAACTATCTATAACTATTTTATATTTTTATCCATCCATGACTAAATATTAACGTTGAACCACTTTTATCACTATGACAACACTATTTTTATTTACCTTTCCCAAATTTTACTATCCAAAATAACCTATAATCAATATCTCTCCTCTTTAATAAAAGAAAATAAAGATTAAATGATTATGACATGATTATCTTAATCTATGATTAACCAAATAATAGGGTTAAGAAGTAAGATATGGCGTATAATAAGGAACGTTTCATCGAGCTCTTCATCAAGTTCATAATAACAAGGCTTATAAAGAAAGGGCTGGATTAAATATTAAAAAGTAGTTTTTCAATGTCAGACCTAGAAGGTGTGGTCTGTTATTATTTAGATACCCAATAAACTTACACGTTGCTTCCTAGTCAACAGTAATACTTTTTTCTTTTTATTCTTTTACGTTTTCATTATAGTACGTAAAGAGTGTAACCAATTTATCTTTTTTTTGGACCATGTTTTTTAAGGATTTAATAAGATGAAAAATATTCTAAGGATTTATTCGTTATTCAATACTGTTCCTTTAATAATTTATGAATATTTATTATTTTGATCAAATTTAAGAGATAAAAAGGCTTAAATCATGTTTCAGTTCAAAGAAAAAAAATATTATAATTTATTAAAAGATAAAAGTTAACTTTCTTATTATAATAAGCTTTTCATAAATAAGCATTACTTCCAAACTTACAACAACTGCATCTTTTGTTATAATTTCATAATTTTAAACATTACCACTATTTTGATTTTAAATTGAACAACTACATTGTGTAAATCAAAGATTAAGTATATCTTAAAGTTAGTAAGTCTTAAAGTAAACTTTTATAGTTAGTTAATGATGGTTGAATGATTCTCTACACTTAATTACTTTATTAACAAAGTTATTATCAGTGAACAAATAAATATAACATAATAATAAAACAATGAGTAAATATGAAGTAAAAAGATATAAAATGAACTACTATACAAAAAAAATAAAAAAATAAAACTCAAACAAACGTAAAATTTTTTTAAAAAACGGTCTTAAAGTATATTACATACATACATTATTTCAATCAAACATCAAGTACCTGACTTACAAACTAAGTCAAATTATTTTGTAAGATTTCATCAAACAATTGCTTAATATAATTAAGGGGGATGTATAAATACTTTATATTACCTAAAAACACTCAACACCAACTCAATGTACTTAATGCACCTACATAATAAAATACACTCAAAATCATATTTCATCATTCAAAAAAATGTGGAAACAAATAATTCTTGAAAAATAAAATATTACTTTTTTAAGGTGATGTAATTATAAAAGAAAAGAAAAAGTACTTGGTTATAAATAAAAACATTATTCTAGTAAAAACTAAAAATAGGTCCTAAAATGTGAAAACATTCAAATCTATTTTAATGTTTTTTGTCTCACTTTAAAATTCAATTATTTTCAAAATTGTTTCAAAGTAGTTTCTTTATATTTATGTAATAGATTTTTTGTTTTAGTTTTCTGTCATGTTTGTTTTAAACTAGTTATTATGATTCCTCTTGTAACTAGTAATTTATAAATTGTGGTTGTCAGTAAGTTTTCGTGTAAGCTCTCGTTTGTACAATTATAATTTCTATTTATTAAATACAAAGGTGATAATTTTAAAGATGTTTTAAAGATAATAATTTCAGTTTAGAAATAATAGAATATATTTATTTCTGGTTTAATTTAATAATAGATGTTCATTTGATTATTCAGCCCTCAAGTTGTTTGATGTAGGTATTTGTAAGATTATAACAAATAAGGTGGTCCACAACTTTTTTTTGGTAGTATAAAGGAATTATAAAAAAGAATATGAAAACAAAGTTTTTTGATAAGGTATCTTAAGGGCACACCATGAATCTTTATAAAATTGAAAGTGGGTTTTTATTAAACATATACAATAAATTAAGAAATAACTAAGTTAACATAATACAAATTGAGCAACAAAATTTTTAAATGGACTGATGTTTATGATAAAGAATAATATAGAATAATAATAATAATACACAAAGCAACATTCTTTACTTTGTTTTTGGGGGAAACGCAATTTTAATTAAACCAAATTTGAAAGGAATTGTCATGCTCTATGTTAATGGAATACCATTAATACATATGTTTTAAATGTATTAATACATACATATACATACATATATGTACATAAAAACATGTATTAATACATATACCTTTTACACTGTCACTAAGAATGTTAAATGTATTTTGCTACTCATCACCAGGGAGTATGAATTTATTATTTTACACTTTTTAAATTACTTAAGTTAATCCTATTTCTCGTTTTGAAAACATGCTTATGAATGCTATTTAAAGGATTGTACTTGTTCTAGTTAAAAACCTGTACTTGCTTCAAATAATCTTGTTATTAAGCCATCTAGTTGATAATATTTTAAATTTCTTGGCGTATTAAAGACTTAGGCCCGTATTCAAAGACGTTTCCTAACATTTTTTCCTAACTTTTTCCTAACATTTTTCCTAACTTTTTCCTAACATTTTCCTAACATTCTCCTAACTTTTCCTAACATTTTCCTAACTTTTCCTAACATTCCCTAACTTTTTCCTAACTCCTAACATTTTCCTAACGTTCTTCTATTGTGTTTTAAAAGTCTTTTAGAGGCTTCGCATGATTTTATTTAGTAAGAACCTAAGGTAGTTATGTCAAAAAGTGATACCATTGTAAGTAACGTAATATATATCGCAAAATATCAATGTTATTAACTTATTACCTGGATTTACGACACACTTTGTCATAAACAACAATGCGGCCTTGCTTTGGCGAATGTTAAATATATTAGAAACTTTATTTACATATGTTTTCAGTAAACAGTATAGTTAATACAAATACAATGTTCAATTATTGTAACAGCTTTCATAAATAAAGCAGTATCAAGCGTTTCAAGTTTGAACGTGGACCAGGTTGTACGAATCCAAAGGTGTCTAAATGAAGACCAGTTAATCAGGGCAACACTGTTTTCATTTTGCTAAATCATTTACACAATTTTGTTTTTCGTATTTTGTCATCAAATTCATTTTTGTTTGTGTAAATTTTTTTTGGTATAATAATGGCTGAATTATTCACACCGGACCAACTGAATTTCCTCTTTGAATCGATAGCCCGCCACAAACAGACCATAGAAAATAAAAAATCTGATTGTGTTAAAAGAATTTCAGGGTAAACTCCCTAATAGTAAGGTAAGTGGATTAACAGTATTATGCAAATTTATGTAGATAGTTATTAATACGACAAAGTGTGTCGTAAATCCAGGTAATAAGTTAATAACATTGATATTTTGCGATATATTACGTTATTTACAATGGTATCACTTTTTGACTTAACTACCTTAGTTTCTTACTAAAAAAAATCATGCGAAGCCTCTAAATGACTTTTAAAACACGGGAACGATCATTTAAATTTCGTGGCTTAAAAACATTTCCCTTACCTAAACCTAAGGTGAGTGTTAAGACAATATTAGGAGTTAGGAGAATGTTAGGAAAATGTTAGGAGAATGTTAGGAAAAAGTTAGGTGTTAGGAGAATGTTAGGAAAATGTTAGGAAAATGTTAGGAAAATGTTAGGAAAAAGTTAGGAGAATGTTAGGAAATGTTAGGAAAACGTCTTTGAATACGGGCCTTAATCTGATGTCGACACATAGCTCATGGTTTTATTCATTTATCTGCTTTTAATTATTTACGGGAGGAAAATCATAACTAAACTGCTTTTGATCTGTAAAATGCCATTGTGCCTACACTGTCAACAAAATATTTAAACAAATTTTTTTAGTAATATTCTACTACCTTGGAAAAGCATTACCAGTGTGTGTTCCAAGAAGCAAAATAAACTATTAGTCTATTAACTAGTTTTGTTGGTTTGCTGTTTAATTATTTATAGTTAAATCAAGTTTAAATGTACGGTTTTATTTATTTCTTTCATAATAATTAAGGACAAAAGCTGATCTAGCGATTACGTAGTTCACCTTAACTGCGATAAAGATAATGTTAGACAGGCGGTGTCGTCATTTTTATTTCTACCTTATTTAAGTAAAAATAGTTTTTTTTCTAGTTTAGACATTACACTTCTATTAAAACAATGGAAAACGGTAGCGAATAACATAAAAATTCATTCCTGTATTTTAAAAATGATAAATTATTGCCCCGATTTAGAAAAAAAAAACGAAAATAAAGAACTAGGTTCTTTATCTAGGTTTAAACAACGAATCTCTAAATTTCTAGTGTGTTCAACTATTTGTGCCAAACAATAAGGCAGTATAATAGGGCGGAAAGTAAATTACTTTTAGGCTTAATTTTGTTTCCTCCTTTGTTTTTATAAATAGGGCGATATTAGGTTCTTTCCTCCTTAAAATCAAGAGTGGAAAGTTATTTTTTCTCTCTTCTTGAGGGATATACATTTTTTCAAATGTATATTTTTTGTTCCTTAAAAAAAACTAAATATAATTTATTTTATTCTACTTATGTATGCTTTAATTATATTATCACGTCCTACTAATGTTGTAATTACTCAAAATAAATGTAATTTACGTAAAGGATTTTATTTATCTGGGAAAGTGATCCCAGGTTGACTGATTATAAAAAAATGAATTACTTAAACATTAAATAAATTAAAATTAATTAAATTAAATTATTATTTGACGTCATTTAGTTCAAACTTAGTTATTAAAAATTAATTTTCATGTGTATAAAATGTAAATAATATGATAAATAAAAAAAAGTTTAAATCAGTATGAATTATGTATAAGCTAATTATATTAGCTTATACATTTTTGATGATTAATTAGTTTTTATTTATAATAATTATAACAATAAACTTTGGGCGAAGAATAAGCCAATTTAAGAACTTAAGCTAACCTTTTTAATATAACCTTGTTTATTTTTTGTCATAATATCATTTTTTTATCCAAAAAATTGATAATATTAAGAATTGCATTATTATTAAATTGAATTAATTATACTAAATAACTCCATTGAATGCATTTTTTCAAAAGACCATGACTATAGACTAATATAGATATTACTATTCTATTTAATTAATATTTTAATTATTTTGTACATAATACTGGTGATAGAATACGTTTTTATTTCATGCGGTAATAGCATCATTGCATTTTTAATTATATATAATTTTATTGTTCACGATTTCCAAGAAGAATTTTTATTATGATTAAAGCATTACTAAACAACTTAAAACCCTTTATAATATCAACTTTTTGAGATCAAATTCTGTTCAAGTAGTTTCGTAATTCGGTCACATTTGAAGCTGACCCCCAAAATTTTAAAGAAACTTGTTGGGATCGTCTCGTATAAAAAGCTTAGGTAGCCTTGTTATCTTGATGTAGAACCTTGTGTTAAATCTTTAATCTAACATATTTTAAGTATTTATTAAAATTAGATTAAGAAATTGAAAATCAATTTTTTAAATTAACTTTTCAAGTATATTAAAGTTTTGGTTCCATTAGTTAATAAATTTAAATCGATGTTTCGTTTTATGGCTTTATAAAACTAAGTTAATTTTATTAAAATCTTTTAACCTGATATGGGACTACTATGAGAACAAGAATGACTTTCCATAAAAGTTAATGCTTTGTTTCAAGAGTTAATAAATTTAAATTGCTGGTGTATTAAGCACTTTGATGTAGTCAACAGTCGAAATTTAAAAAAATAAGATCTTTCGATACCTACTTGTTAAAACATGTGTAAAATATGTATATTCATTTTGACCTTATACATGTAACTTTCAGCTATGAATTTAAATGTTCGGTTTATATAAAGCTTTTTTTTTTTATTGGTAATTACAACTACATTTACATTGTTATAAGTAATTAAGATAATGGGATATAATTTTGACTTGAAACTTGACATGAAACAAGGTGTCTGCCCAGTGGCAGATCTTGCTGAATATAAAACTAATGTTATAATAATGCAAACTCTCACTCCCTTTTATTATGTTGTCTGTTTATTTTTTTGTGTATTCTCTTTATGTAGTCTTTTAACATTGCAAAAATAGGGTACGGGGTACATCGGAACTTTTCCGAACTACATTGGATTCGTTACGTTTATTCTACCAACTTTAGATTCGCTTCCCTTGTGCTTAGAATATAATACAAATAACCAAATCCTTACTGCAACACGTCTTTGGACTCGCTTGTCCTCAGATAGTAAATACATTCAACTTATTCCCAGCGATCACCATGCAGGTAATTTTAGCGTATTTACGGTAAACGGTTTTACGGTATTACTTTAATAAGTTAAACCTTATACCTTATTAAAGTCACTCTTTTATTGGAAAAAACCTTTTAAATCTATTGTCCCGAGTTTTTAAATAAACTGATAAGGGGATAAAATCATAGTGTAGTGTTTTATTTTATTTATTATTATTTAATTTTACTTTTGAATAATTTTAGTTTGCACGAAATTAAAAAAATTACTCTTTTATTGCTTTACACTGATTAAATTAGTCGTAACAAGTATTTCAATTAACTGATAAGATAATATTTTTCAACCTTTGTGTTTCATTTCATTTGTGTTATGAAGTGTTACTTTTTGTTTAATATTATACTTAGCATTGAACAAATATTTTAATCACAGTTTAAAAACCGTGTTTTATATTTTTATCGGTAAATAACAACTTAATAACTTAAATAACCTACGAATCCAAGTCTGTAGTGATAAGTGCCCAATTCTATATTTAAAATCCTGGAATAATTGAAGTATTTATCTATGAAATTATGATAGTTTTTATACCGATGGTTGTTCTATTTAATTTTTAACTAATTTATCAAAAATTAAGTAAAAATAAAAAAATAAATGAATAATTTCAATCGGCTTCCATGATATTCACTCTTTCGTTTTCCCGCTACTGGTATTGCCAACCTAACTGCTATCTCTTTGAATAGCGAATAAACTTACGGTATAAATAAGGAAAAGTAGAAAGCAATTGCGACATGATAAGCCTAATCTTCTTAATAATATCATAGAGATTGGGAGAGCGCAACATCTTGATAAATTAAGTCCAGGCTTCACGAGAATCATGACATACTTATAGTCCAACCCTAGAATAGAATTCCCTAAAACCTAAAATATAATACCTAATAACTAAAAAGGCTTATTATAGTCATAGACCTTGACTAAAGTCAATCCAGTCCTATAACTTCACCTGAGCTATGTTTTGATAGGCTACTGATATCAAAAGACATCGAGGAAGTGGAGCAGGTTCAGTGTACTAGTTATATCGATAGTTTTTCCATAGGTTGGTATAAACACTTTATTAGAATAAAGCATATTGCAGAGTGTACATTTTATTTCCAACTGATTTATATTTAATGCGTACCTATACAATATCTTTTAAATCGTACTTTACAAAATATCTCCAATTTTTTATAAATAATATTGGAAATATTATGAAAAAAATATTGGACTTTTATAAAGTCCAATTTTTTATCGACTCCTTCACGCGTCCAGCAGAACGGAGTATTTTCGTGTCAAATAATTTTTTGTTAATTGAGTTTAAGTTCTCTTTTGCAAGTTTATTAAATGTTTATGTTTATTTTGTGATAGTATATAGTTTTTTTTATTTGTATAATTGTTTATTTGTAATTACTTTTTATTGCATAAATATAAATATAGGAGACTAGTCTTCACTTTTTGTTAGAGCACCTCTTTAGATAAATATCATTTTTTGTGCAACTACGCCCCCTCTTTTATTTAATTCTTCCTATACAGTGTTGCAGATTATTTAATGTTATTTAAAAGCAATATACTAAATGTTTTGAGACCCCTGGAATAATTATTTAAATTAAAAATCATGAGCGTTTGTACTTAATTTTATTTGCTTCAATTTCATTAATGGCATTGTTTTCCATTGTTTTATTAACTTTTCATCTTTTAGAACAAAGTTTTATTTGTATTCAAATAAAATTGTATTTCTAATAAAACCTTTTTATTCTTAAGTATGAGGGCTATTGGAAAATATATTCTACTTTTTCATTTTGCAGTATTTTACTTAGTCATACGTAAAAATGTATTTTATCCATATTTATTTATTTCCTTAGAGAATGAAAATTACTTTTGTCTTACATATATTGTGCATTTTTAATTTTCTGATTGTTTTTGTTTCTATATTTTGTATTTTCTACATTATTTGGTTATATATTATTTATTTTAGACAGGCTGAACCCCAAACAAATTTAGTTGTGGCTAATTCCAACATTAGTAAATTTTCCAGCATTTAAATATGTAAAAATTATGTAATTAAATATTCATTTAAAAAAGTTAAATATTTAAAAATGAATACCTAAAATTAATAAGCAACTAACATACTTTAATTTATTAATTATAAATTAAGTAATTAAAAAAAAAATAAAATAAAATAAAATTCACACGCAAAACATTTTCGTATGTATTTTTCTGGGTTAGGAAAATTGAAATAAATTAATAATAATTAGAATTGACTAAAGCTTATAGCCACCACTTAATTGCGATGATTATATGATTATACTCTATATTTGCCATTGTATGATATCTACAATTGAGCAATGTAAATTATGCACATTCTGAAAACTATTGTCTCGGGAATCATCTTTAAATTCATAAGTATAATTATATCACATTTAATTTTTATAAGTTTGTGTGGTTTTTAATTCAAATAAATTATTAGTTTTTATCTAACGAAGCATACAATAGTAATATTAATTAAAATGTAATATTAATTAAAATGTAATATTAATTAAAATGCAATATTTCAAGTGATTTGTCTGAATTGAGGTTAATTTTATAATGATAAGTTAATTTTTGCCATTATAATTGTCATCTTATTCAGTCAAATATTTATACAGTAATTTTCTTTCTGTTAAAAAATAATTTTGCAAGTATTTTATAATTGTTGTAATTAATTGTAAGTCGACCAACAAAGTATAACATTTAAAAGATGCACGATTCAAGATGTGTGGTAATTGCTCGAGTTTTTCCATACACAGTAGTCACGTGTTAAATTAAAATAAATATAGCTTGATTTACCCTCGTCTTTCTTCATAGTAGTGTGTATTCTATTATTCACCTACATTTCTCTGTTGTTCTAGTGGCTGGAAAGTAAGTCATACTATACCTTGTGTTAAATAAAGGTAAAATAAAGTTTAAAAAAATTGAAATTCTATTCCGCCATATCGAGTGTCCAATAGAGAAATCAAATTGAAATTAGTCTCTCAAGTTATATTTTTAGATCTTACCTTACAGATTAAAGTAGAGACCACCTAACATTTTTAAAATTACATGTATAAAAAGAAAATTTTCAACGATGACTGGACAAAAACTTACTTTATTTAAAAAAAACTTTAAATTTAAGCTGGATATTGAATTTCAATTCACTTAATGCTCTTTCAAAGTAAAAATCTAGTTCTATAAAATAAACTTGAGATCTTTTAAATTGAAAACAAACAAGAGGAAGGAAAGAATAAGAAAAAGGTTTAACTAAGGTAAACTGTGTTAGTAATCCTACAAAGAATTTCTTGTACTTAAAATGCTTTAACAATAGAAGAAAACTAGATAACAACAACAACTTAGGAAAACTAGATATTTTAAATTAATTTAAAAAATTAATTTACTAAGTATTCGAAAAATTGGTTCGTAAAGTATCTTGATCATTTTTTCCACAACTTCTCAACTCGCTTCCCTTGTCCTTAGAGTAACTTTAAATACTTTATTATAATACTTTATTTGTAAGCTCGTCTACTTTTAACGAGTTTACAAACTTTTATTTTGTTTAATGATCAAACATTTTATTTTATTTATTTTAACTTTTACTTACTAGACGTGAATAATGTTAAATATAAGTAACTATAATCTTTGTTATATATAATTATAGACTTATAAACCCTCATCGTTTGTAATTGACTTTATTACAACATAGTACTTATATGCATATACAATATAATCTTATTTGTACGAAATTTGCATTGGATTTAAGATTGATACATTCAAACATTACATTTTGATTAATCATTGCTTCAAGTAACAATCTAACTGATTGTTTTTGCGGTGAAGCTTGACCATATTTCTACAGGCCAAGTTTAAGTATTGTATAATACCTGATACCTGGTATAATCTGGCAGTATTAAACTTGAATGACCCAGTGTCCTACATGAATGCGGGTATCCCACCTTACAGCCGTGGATTTTATCGACGACTACCTTACTATTCACACATCTTAAAGACAATGATATAAGATTATACTACACAGATAGCTAAATACTTGAAGTTTTATATCTTTAATCTGAAATCGTTCAAGCCTAAAATGTTTATTCAAAACTAAATGAATTTTAAGTTAGTATTATAGCTGTAAATGTTATTAGATATTAATTAAGAACTAACAATATCTAAAAGTGAGTTTTAATGAAAACCCGTCATGTTTACTTTATTTTATAAAAAAAATAAAATTAAATAAAATAAAATGCCCGTTTTAGGGCCTTTCGTCCCATCAGGGTATTCACCCTGCGGGAACTCAGTTGGGTTGCATCTACTACACTCTAAGAATTATTTAAAGTTGGCGAAATCTTTTTAATACAAATACTATTCATAAAATCTAAGAGCATAGCCTGGGATGCGAAACCCGGGCCTCCGGCCACGGAGGCAGCTACTTCAATTATATCGAAGGTATTTAGAAAAAGTGCTGCTAATACCGAGACATGAGAGATCAGAGGAGATTAAGCCAAGTGGCTCCGAATAAGACCTAGCCAGAAGTAAAGCGAATAACTGTTCTAAAAAACAGACAAACATACATGTACTGTTTCTAGGTTTTTCATAACCAGCATTAATTCAAGTTTTATAGAATAATGTGTCTACGTTTTTAAAAGAAAAGTATTGTGTTTGAACTAAAAGTTCCAGAACCGGGATTCAACCGGAATTATTCGCTTTTGGTGCTTTAAGAGCTTCCTGAGTGGATTTTTCAAAGTTGTTTGTCTATATGTGTAAGGGAGCGTGTATGAGTGTCTGCAATCACCGTTGTTCTTAGTGTTTTTTATGCTAGAAAGTTGAAACTTGCTATAAAAAATATTTTTTCGTCACTAACCGGCAATTATGGCAGAAAAAAATGTCGAAACCTCGTAAACAAAAAATGTACAGATCAATTTAAAATTTAGTACGCATGTAGTTATGAATAATATCTATAAAAGTGCCAAGTTTCATATAATTACATAATTATTTCAATTTCTGATTTCATTTGTTTCAATATAATCTGATTAAATTTCAGATTTTTTTGTTTAAACTTAACATATTTTAAAGTCTATGTATGAAAAAAGACTTTCTATTAACACTATAGATTGCGATGAAATTTGGTCATCATGTTAATGAGTCTTACGTCAGGATAAAAAGAACAAATAAATGACCTCTACTTGTATATCAGATTTTAATTAAAAAATTATGAAATTAAAGAAAAAGTTCTGTCTTCTCATTAATTTGTCAATTTGTCATATTTATTAAAAATCTGTAATTAGATTTTATGACAAGTATTTCAAATAATTTATTATATGTTCATTGGGATTATCTAATCCCAAAATGTATAAGGTCGATTTTACCGAATTTTACAAAAGAATAAGAGAATGAGATTAGGGATGTTGGGATCATGGGGGAGGGGGGTTGTAATTTTTGACATAATACAGCAGAAGACTGAAAACATTTAAATTTTTGATTGTCTCCATTTCAGCTTAAACATCAAAGAATTTACCCGCGCAATCAGAATAAACTAAATCTAGATTACAAAATACAAAATATAATAGAAGCAATAAAAATAAATTATTTCTTCGCCGCTCGATAATCCCAAACTAATTTTCTTTCCACAAATAAACTAATACCAGTTTCCTTTCAAATTAACGGAGCTAGCATGGACTAGTTTTTTATTTGACTTAATTATTCCATTAATACTTATAATAACCAGAAGTAACACTTAAGATACACTTTCAATTTCTTTTATTACCTGACCTCTAAAGATTAAACTTTTAAAACCTTTATGAAATAAAACCTGAATATGAGCTTACTAGAGCATAACCATACTCTAGACTATTCTTAACGGTACTACTCTGAAATTTTATACATCAACTGATAATTCATTTTTATTAAAAGTATTAATAAAATATATTTAATTTATATAGAAACAGCATTTAAACTTATTGTTAAAACTGTTTGAAGAAATGCAAAGTTTACCTGTAATAATTATTTCCATTAATCTTACTTTTAGTTATTTCATTATTAACATATGATATCATAGGAACTCAACGCATTTCTAGAGAACACTTGCATCTTAACATATAATTGTGTAATGTGGAAACACTAATTAAATGTCGCACTCAGGTACGAGTTAATCATTAATTATATGACATTTGGATTTAATGAATGTTATGCAATGACAATGACAGAGACGAGGGCCAAATGAGTTGCAGGTTTTGTAATTTTGTCTTGCCATAGTATTTTAAAAAGTTAATCAGCCATAGTTTTAAAATGTAATAACTGACGACAAAAATAATAAAATAAAAATTCTGAACTCAAAAACGTTTCTGACAAACTTAAATGAAAGCTAATTGTGTCTAAGACGTATCTCATGTGTTTTTTTCTCTTTTGGCATCGCCATTACTTGAAATTTTGTTTATATACTCAACAAATGTCTGCCTCCGTGGCCGTGATCGTAAAAGCACTCGATTTTGGTACCGGATGTCCGGGAATCGCAGCCCGGGCTACGCTCTAAGTTTATATGAATATCATTTGTATTAAAAACGATTTCGCCAACTTAAATAATGCTTAGAGAATAGAAGATGCGACCCACCTGAGGATGTTCCCGCAGGGTGAATACTCTAATGGGTTAAAAAGCCCTAAGAAGGGAATTTTATTTTATTTATTACTATACAAATAGTGCTAAAAGTAAGTCTATACCATACTTTTTATGTCATACTTGTAAGGTCATATTTTGGATTTGCAAAAAAATGTAATGTCACAACAGTTATTCAAGCCTGATCCGCGGGTTCACAAAAGTTGATACGATTCTAATAAAAAAAAAAGGTTGTAGTTTAAGAAAATATTAATGTATGACGACACAAGCTTACTGGGTAAATATAATCAGGTTAAAACAGGTTTAAAGAACTTACTCAATTTAGATAAAAAATATTATTATCGATTGTAAAATAAAAATATAATTTGTATTGAGGGTTAGTATACCTACAGTACACCTTCATTTATTGTGTCATATATAAGTATCTCAAAAGGAAAATTGGGCGGGCACTGTGTAAAAACTATAGAAGTACTTGCCCTCAACATGTGTTTGAGAATGAGCATAAATGGAGTCCATCGTAATAGAACGAAAGAATAAAAAGTCTCTCCACAGTTAAAGATTTTATTAAAGTAAAGCAGAGCGCTTTCGACCTAACAAGAGGTCATCATCAGTGCCTATTAAACAAATAAGACAAAAAATGTCAAAACAAACTTATACATAAAATTACAAAATTAAACCAAAGAAAACAGATAAATTACAGAAATGGAGTGATAAATAAAATATAAATAAATAAAAATAAATACATAAAATATAAAGAAATTAATTAATTAAAAAAAAAAAATGAATAAATAGAAATATTACCGTTGAGGCGAGATAAGTGTTAAAAAAAAGGTAGTTTTAAATATAAAACAGAATCAAGATGGTTTGAGTAGGCTTGTAACAAGACACATACTGGTGGATGCAGGGTGAGGCGCCCGTAGTAGCGCATTGATAACGCGCGTTCGCTCCCCTCTTTCGTTCAAATTAAGATCACCACAGTGTCCTGATATCTAAATATTTCTAAGTTCTCCAAAAAGTTCAACTTGCGACCTTTATCACCGTAATGAACTATGCAAGCTTTATGCGGCGCGTTCACGTGGTTTTCAGAGATATAGGTGTACGTAGAATTTGCTGGAAGTTCGCTTAAGGTGCTCAGAAAGTCTGTGCTTAGTTTCCTTCCGGTCTGGCCTAAGTACTCAGCTTGGCACTCCCCACATTGGACTTTATACACTCCGCTGCGCGATTCTAAAGGGATCGGGTCCTTAACATTACTAAGGTAGGTTTTAAGAGTCTTACGGTTGCTGAAGCTAACATTTAAGTTACTACTCTTTAAAACACTACCTAAACGTGCGATAAAGTACCAACGTAAGGATGGAGCACCATTGCTTGATATTTTCAGGTTCTATCGCGTCCTGGCCATACTGACTATCATAGCTCTAAGCACAAGCGCGGCCTCTTTCTTATTATTTTTTTATTTACTATTTTCCACCTGATATCATTGACCCGGGCTATATCGCAAATGGTGTTGTATTCTTTTAAGTAAGCTTCACGATCCAAAGGGAGGGTAAGTAAACGATGAATGAATGAGTTAAAAGCCGCCATTTTGTGGCACCACGGGTGATAAGAATCGGCCGGAATCACGTTGTCTGTGGATGTTGGCTTTCTATAAACTTCAAAACTTAGTTGACTTTCTTTCCTGAATATTGAGACATCTAGGTAGTTAAGTTTGCCTCCTTCTTCTACCTCGCAAGGGTAAATTTAAGGTAATGTTTACAATTATTCAAATATTCCAGAAAAGAGTTAAGTTTACTAATCGAACCAACCCAGACCACAAAAATATCGTCTACATACCGCTTCCAGAACTTGATATATTTTCTAAACGGGTTATTAATGTCATCGATGAACTCTTTGTAAAAGTAATGCATAAATACATTAGCACCTAAGGGAGATAAAGGTGCGCCCATAGCTAAGCCTCCTTTGCCACTGTAGAACTCTTCATTGAAACAGAAATAATTTTGACTAAGACATAGCTCATGAGCTTAATTTGTTTAATAGGCACTGATGATGACCTCTTGTTAGGTCGAAAGCGCTCTGCTTTACTTTTAATAAAATCTTTAACTGTGGAGAGACTTTTTATTCTTTCGTTCTATTGCCCTCAACAGTTCTTAATTTTAAAATATGTAATGATAGCTAATATCCAATAATAATATTTCTACTTTTTCTCACCTGATACCGCAGGTATATGGTATGAAGGTTAAAGGTATTAAGTTTGCGTTCACTCTAAAAATCCGAAACCCCGGTTTTTTTCTTAATTCTCCGTTTCAAGCATTTTCATGACGTTCTGAGTGGTTTCCATAATGCTGACTGTGTGTATGTGTCTGTGTCACGCATAGCTCCTTAGAATAATACTATATATAGAAGGAGCACTACTGATAACACGAAAGCCGGTTCACTGGTGCAACTAAGTAATGCTGCCACCCTTACAATATACAATTTTCTAAAAAAAAAGTTGGCAATACTTCCGGTTGCTGAATTATTATGTTCTATTATTAATTAATGATTGATTATTCATAAAATACTAATATAATTATCGGTGCATTACAATATTGTATGCATTTTAAATTGTAGTTTAACTTATTTATTATAATTATATATAAAAAGTAGTCCTCGTCAACTAAATGTAGATTCTTGTATTCCGCCACCCTTTTGCCATCTAAGACCAGTTTTATTAAATACTCAGCAGGTGTTTTAAGTTATTATATTTATTCTTTACGATCTTTCTTCATTAATAGATATTTATGACATATATTTAAAATAATGTTTTGTTGTCAGGTTGGCAGCATTACTTAGCTGGACCAGTCAACCGGCTTTCGTGTTATCAGTGGAATTACATTGTGTTTACGGTCCTGTGCTCCTTCTATATATAGTATTATTCTAAGCATAGCTCCCTCTGTGTTTATGCTAGAGAATGTACTAAAGAGTAAACTTAGCATAAAAATCAGGCCGGAAGATAATACTTTTCAAATCTCAAATTCACATTTTTATATAAGGAAAAGTATATAATAAATAACAAATGGGGAAAAGTATAAAATAAAAGAAATTGAAAAATCTATATTATACGGGTAGTTAACCATATATTTGGTTAATAATATTTAAATTTTAAGAGTTGGTAAAGTATTAATTGTAATACTGTCTGGGAAGAAGGCATTGCTAAAGTATTCGTCTGGCTGTATACTTACCTTATTTCATCACTTACGAACAGGATGAGTAAGTAGTGGTTTTTTTAAAGTTCTTACAGAAATACATAAAATTCTACTAAAAAAATATATCGATTTATTAGAAATGGATGTAGATTTCTCTTTGTCTAAAGTCTCCATTTAGGTTATAACTAATCTAATCAAAAAATTTGTTAAAAACAGGTCCAATACTATCCGAGTTTTTCTTTCTTATTACTTTCCTGTATCTTTGTATGATACAGCATTTTTATTAACTTGAGACCTATGGTAGTCAAAGATTTGGTTAAGGTTTTTTTGACACAAAACAAGTAAAACAAGCACTAAAAATAATTTGTAACCTTTCCTTAAAAAAGTTGAAGCTTTTGAAAATTATAACAACCTCCTTAGATGTAGTTAAGAAAAGCATTAAAATAGTAATAAATGTATTTCCACGAAATTCCTTTCTATTATAAGACATTGGAAAGCAATACGTATAGTCCTTAGACATTAATTAACTAATTATCATTATATAATTAAAAGCTTTACTTGGAATTAAGACACATTAATATTATAACTAGCTTCATTCACTACGATAAATAGAAATAAAAAGGAAATAAGGAGATGTAATTATCTCAAAAGATAATGTTTAAAGAACTCAGGTTTGTTTCAAAATAAAATTTATAAGATTGATGAAACTAAGGAAGAGCTTCACAGAAATAATTCAGTTTTAATTTCCTATTAATTGGCACAAATATTTCCAAAGCAATAAATGTATACTTTAATGGCAACTTAGACGCCTAAAATTTGTTATTCTACTGACTCATTACTTTTCCTCATTTATACCGTAGGTATATAGGAAAAGTATTGTGTTTGCAAAAAAATCCAAAACCGGAATTATCCGTTTCAGGCGTCTTTAAGGCCTCCTAAGTGGTTTTTGCAAAGTTGTCTGTCTGTATGAGTGTGTGTGTCTGTATAATCGTAGCGTCCAGTTTATTTATGCTGGAGAAATAAAATTTTGTACAAGAATGAGTCTACCGCTGTAGTTAAGTTTCGTTTTAATACAACATGGCACAATTATTAAATTAAGAAGCATTGAGCGTGGTTAGTGCTGTATGGGTGACCGCTGAGAATGCATAGCATCTAAACCCATCTATATGTCATGTAGATCAATTTCTGTTTTTAACTAATTCGTAGAATTATTTCTTTGCATAACTTTAATCCAGAGTCATTGAGAATGAAATAAACGAAAATGATGATGATAATATACAGAATGGATAAAAAATGCAAGTTAAAGTATAAATAGGTAATGCTTATAATTAATAACTTCTTTAATTATTAACTTGACTTGGTTTTAGGCTGTAATTTTTATAATTATATTTCGTGAAAAAAGAAAAAATTAGATCAATGTATTGACTAAGAGTTAAAATGCTAGTTTTAAAGCTGCAATTAATGAATCGAAAATCAAGCTAAAGCAGATGTTTGGCAATTTCAGAGAATCGCTACCATAAGGTTCAATGACAATATTTCAATTGACACCTACCATCAATTTTCGTAGTCACGTAGAGAGCAAAAAAATTCAATTTGTAAAAAGGGGATTTTCAACTATAAAAACTATGTATCTGAATGATTCCTTTTGTAAACTGTATTCAGGCTAAGGCAATACAAAATGTAACAAATCGTAAAGACGAACTTAAACTTAATTTGTTGCTCATCAGTATCTATGGAAATATAATTAATATTGTATTGTGATTTAAAAATATTTTGTGGGTGCCACGGAACTCACGGCGACCACTGTGCCCCTGTGCGGACGCCTATATGACACATATACCCTGGTATTCTAAGAAAATTGCTTTGATTCAATGTCATGATTTTCTATAGCCTTGAGGATGTTTTCAACACTGGAAATCTTAGAATCATTGGGAACTTTTATTCCCTCGTCAACGCAGTCTTTGAAAGAAGATTTTATATTATATTGGTGTATAATATAAAATAATAATAACAATATAAAGTAATTTAAATTGGCTTAAAATAAACCTAAAATAGAATGAGCAATGAGCATAGAATGAAAATTAGCAAAATGGAATCCCAATGGTCACCCGAAAGCCGGTTTACTAGTGGTCTTATGTAAGAGTTTCATCCAAACATCAAACCTTTATTTTTAAAAAAGTGTCATAAAGATCCATTAACATAAAAAGTTGATAAAAAACAAGTGTGATAACTTAAAAAACAGCTAAGTATTTAATAAAATACGTTTTAGATGACATAGAGTACAATAATCTACATTTAGTTGACGAGGACTTCTTTTAACAAGTTTTATATTAAAAATGTTACTACATAATTTAAAATTTTCATTAAAAAATTATAATGCACTAATATTTAATGAATAATAAAGCATTAGTTAATAATTTAACTTAATATTGGAAGTATTGTCAAAGTTGTTATAAGAAAATTGAATATTGTTAGGGTGGTAGCATTACTTAAGACCACTAGTAAACCGCCTTACTGTTATCAGTCATGCTCCTTCTTATTCTAAGATTATAGGATTTATCTAGAAGGCATTGATGCTAGAAGGCGATAATACAGCTCATGTCACCCACCTACCTCACGTGACCAGTAAAGGATTAGGGTTTTCAAGTACAGCCAAACTTCCGTCATGTAACAAAAAAAGGTCTTACCTCGGGACCTATGGGGAAGGTCAAAAGGTGATTTATTGTGCCCTTAATATCCCGTCTTATAGGATTTCATATGCACCCACACTATTTTCAGTTATTGCACGCATATTTACGACTTCAATTTCTTTAGCAATGAATTCGTAATGTAAAGCCTGACGAGGTCATAAAAGTAAGAAATCAATTTTTACGGACAATACAATAGAAAATGTGTAGCCATATAAATCTTTAACTAAGTAAAACCTTCGTTTGAGTAAGACGATCTAAACGATAAGTACCTTGAAATCATTGGACTGAGAAATATTACAACTAAGACTGCGGTACACGGTACAGGGGTACAGCTCCGTGAAGTTGTTTCCTTTCTAAACACTGCAGTACGAGACTAGTTATAAGGAAATACCAACAACAGAGAAAGTAAAATGCAAGGATTCATCCCGCAGACCTATTAAACACTCGTTTGACGAGTTAACATTTTTTACAATTTTATGAAATAAATGGCTTTTAACGAATTTTCAAAGGAAAACTAAGCTTATGATATTTGGGCCATATATATAAATATTATTATATATATATATATATATATATAATATATATATATATATATATATATATATATATATATAAGTAAGAGATAATGTTCTTAGACGTTTGTCTGAAACACAATAAGGGTTCGAATACTTTTTTCGGATTTAAATAAAGCTTGTTACAAAAATCAGATTTATCCCTATAACAACAGGGATATGGATTTTATAAACAATAAGTTATAAAATCCATATCCATGTTGTACTTGACTACTATTGCTTATGAATTGTATGTGACGTCATAGACCCACAGGTTTACCAAACCTCGAAAACATATGTGATCTGGCAAAAATGTAGTACGCATAAGGACTGTATACTCTAACCACATGAACGTAGGTAACATTATATTAGCATTAGTTACGATTTTATTTGTCATTTGTTAAAAATTTCTAAATGACAATCCTTTATCCCAGTATAACCAAAGAATTAGTTAAATAGTAAATTCTTATATTAATTATTTTCTATAAACATTTTAGTAAATTATATTGATGTAATATATTTCATTAGAATATAGTTTTAACTGATATTAAGAGATATTTGGTTAAGTAATTTTTAATTTGTTCGACTAAATTAAGACGGAAGATAATTCTTTGATATATCTGTCTATAAGTCAGTCAGAGCACGATCCTAAACACCCGAGTGAGAGTTCTTGTATATCCCTGATGAAATGATCTTTAAAATGTAGACTTACAACTTTCTATCCCATTAAGCCTATAGAAGCAAAAGAAATAGCAAGTCTGACCATTCAGAAATTTTTAATTCCACTTAAAAAGTAAAAGAATCTAAACTACATTTATTGTTAAATGAAGAATATAAATCAATAATATATATTCTATTAAAATAGAATATACAATGCATATTATTAATAACAATTAATTAGTTTAATTAATTACAAATATTTTTATTTTAAACTAGAATTATATCGTGTCTGTGCTCTAAATTTTACCGAATATTGTTAATAAAGAATTAAATGGACTTTTAATAATAATTATTATTATTTTATTAAATTAACAATTTATTGAAGACTGTAGTCCTAAAAAAAAATTTCATAAAAAATTCTTTAACTCATAGTTTTCCGATCATTTCCCACCGAACCTAACATTTTTGGTTTATAACCACCTGTTATCTTTACTATTTTTGTTCATAGGATTTAGTAAAAATACAAAAGTTTTGGTTTTAGTGAATTTCGGTGACAAACGAATCACTTTTTTAAGTTATAAATTTGAAAATTCGCTTATTCCTAGGCAGTATGCCACATACTTAAACTAGGAATATTACAAACTAATAAAGGACAATAACCATGTGGCCACGATGCAGCCATACGAAGGCGCGAAGCAGTGAGGTGCTGGCTGAAGGCCATTGTTTCTAATGTGTTTATATTTATGTTTTGGCATTACTTTAAATATTGTTATGTTTTAAAATAATGGTATTAATAGTTAATAATATTTTATTAATCTGTTGCTGGAATAGATAGATCTTTTTACTACTGTTGATGCAAAGTTTCACTCTTCAAAACCTTTAGTTTGTATATGTTTTAAATATATTTTTTATAAGGACTGCAGTTTTCAATAAATTGATTATAAATATTGTTAACGATTAAATAAACCATCCAAGATAATATTCCTAATTATGCTTGGTTAATTTTTCTTTGAAGTATTTTTATTAAATCAAATACGTACTAAATAAATTTGTTGTTTACGAGTATACCTAATATGACGTAAATACTCTGGAAAAAGATTAATTAGAATGAATAATTATTTTTGTTTACAAATATTTACTTAAAAATTGATTAAAACAATTTAGTCACAATATCTGATCCAGTAGATCTAAACCTCGTCATGGTTTAGCAAATTTTAATAAATTTTATTGTCAAAAGCAGCAACTTTTAATGAGCCCAATAAAATAAATAAAAAATAGAGTACGGGGTGCCTTAGAACTGTTTCCCTACAGAATAGATTTCCTACGCTCATTCTTATTATTTCGGACTCGCTTCGCTCGTCCTTAGAGCATAAATTTCAATAAATTTATACTATAACACGGACTTGCTTTGCTCGTCTACAGAATATAAAAATCACTATATTTATACTCAAACTTCAGACTCGCTTCGCTCGACCTCAGACAGTAATACATTTGTTTATCCCAGCGGTCACTCATCCAGGCACTGACCTCACTCGATATTACTTAACTTTTTTGATCCAACTCCAACAAAAACTGTAGATATACTTGTAAGGAGTATACTAGCACCAAATTTTAAATCAGTTGGATTATTTTCAATTTTTAAAAAAATATATTATACAAGTCATTTGATTAGAATTGCGCTTTATGTATTCTCCAAGTCATTACTGTCTCGGTTTATGACGTCGTTCAAATATTTTGTGGTTAGCAATACTAAACTTAATGATTGTGACCGACACAGATATAGACATCTTAATAAAAACCTTTCAGGAGGTATAAAATACACCTGAAACGAACAATTCAGTTGAAATCTTGGTTTCAGACTTTTATTGCAAACACAATACTATTCTTCTATTTCTACGGAATAAACGAGGAAATGTTATGTCAAATATATGTGGATGATCAGTTTAAATTATAAGGTATCGACCTTAGAATAGGGGGATACGGAAGTTGAAGTACCTGACGTTTCGTTTCTACTGATGAAAACATTTTCAGCGGCGTAGGTAGAGCTTTGTAAGGTTTGAAATCTGGTCCAGATTTTATTGCCTCGAATCAACATCATGATGATCTACGCCACTGAGAGGGCATGTTACAGTAGACAATAAACGCAGGAGCTTCAACTTTTTTGTTTTCGATGTCGTCACAATTTCGAACTATTATATTTTTTACAGAAACGACTTAAACTTTTATATAATAAAAATTTTGATTTTCCGGTGACAATTACGTTGAGGTAAATGCCGATTGATATCGATATGATAGGAGACACGAGACTATATATAGATTTATAACATTTTGGTATTAACCAAGATAATACCATGATATACCATGATAATACCATATAACATTAATAACATAATAACATTAACCATGACATACTGTTATTAAACAGTATGTCATGCCAAGTCATTCCTTATTGCAACGAAGTCAAATTATTCATAACCTTCTCTGACGTGGTGTTTATCGGAGGACTAATAAATATTTAATTATAAACTTAATTAAAATATTTTTAATAATTTATTAATTTTAGCGAATTTTAATCTGGAAATGACGCTTATAAGGTTTGTTTGGAACACGGAAGTAGAGAGGGAGTAGGTTTTTTACTACGATATTAGATGAAATTATACCTTCAATTTTGGATGCTAATTTTAAAAAGCTAACCAGCTATATTTACATATTTTACTTCAGGGTATATTTTTTTTATAATTACTACATAACTTGAACAAACAACACACACATACATATTAGAGAAAAACAATGAAATTCATTTGAGAATTTTCCCAGCAATAGGTTAAGTATATTTTCTTTATAAATTATCATATATGAAGATCAAGGTTAAACTAGTTAGAAAATACACTATAACCTATAATCAATATTATATTCGTTGTAAGCATGCATTGATGATGGCCTGCTGTGACTTATTCTTCTGACAAAAACTTCTTCCTTTCTTGGCCCTCTTTTTTATTTTAAGTTAGCGATTCTCATGATTAAAATTTATCAGAGTCAATGAAAAATCTCAAATTAAAAGTTCGTAAATTTTGAAACATTAGACATAAATTAATAAAACCTTTTTCATTAAGTTCTCTGGAAATTTGTTTTTGGCGGTGTAGTTAAACCGCTAAATACGAACACCGGGTTTGGCGGGGGGACACCGGGTGTCCCATGCAACACGGAATTATGTGAAGAAATAAGGTAAATTGGAAGGTATACTTTTATTGGACATTTTGGATATTAGGGATGAATACAAGAGATTTATTCCCTTGCATTTTTTGTCAAAAACCCCTATTTTGACAGGAATAAGTGTCCAAAGGGGGGAAACTGGACATATTAACTCAAAATTCAATCTTAAATATTGACATTAAACAAGAGATTTTTGGTGACGCTGGAGGCCACTCTGTGCTCCCCGCGACTTGAATCAGAGGGCAGATTTTCAAATATTATACTTCTCACCAATTCTCTTGTATTGAATACGGAATGATTGCCGAAACCCGGCTCTACTTACTTACTTGAGGAAAGACGAAGGTAGTGTTGTTATTATTCAAGAAAATTTTGCGAAAACGGTTCTACCTATTATTCGAGTTGAAATCGTATAATGAAAAATTCCTTTGATACCATTAAATTTTAGCAAACTTTCAATACAAAATTATGCTTATTTAAGTAATTAGTGTACGTCATACTAGATAGGTTCTCATCTCTAATCTCTATACTTGAAATTTACCGCATCATTATTAAAACTATTTTTTCCATAAAAAAAAATAGCAATTCTTATAATATTTTAAGCACGATAATTGCACAGCACTGTTTAAATATCAAAGCTTTAGAAGAAATTTACACGACTAGAATAGCAAACTTTTCGTGATACACAAAATTAAATTAAATTTCCAGTACATTTCACTGCATTCAAATACTATGCAGTTATCCACCCCAGAAACTAAAAAAAAGAAATATTTTATAAAATCTAAATTTAATTCTAAATAACATAAAAATATAACCACTTGTTTAGAAATATTTATAACAATATGGATTGTACAAAAATTAAATAGTTGGACATCTAAGGATGAAATGTAATGTATTGTTATCAAAACTGAATAGAATGTAATACAAAAAATTAAGCGTTTGTTTATCGTTTCAAAAATCTTCAAAAGCTAGCTATTGCAAAGAATTATTGATCGACTTATATAATCTACGGATGCAAACGAAGAAGGATTAATGTATTATAGCGTGATTGTAGGAAATAAATTCTAACAATTTGTTATTTTCACTTTCTTAAAGCGAAATATTTTCCTATTAGACAAAGAAAGTTGCATTTCCATGATTTATTTCGTTTCCTTTTGGAGTTATTAATACTTTGAGTTTTTAATAAATGGATGGATATAATACAAGCTCGACAAAATAACTTGGGTTTATAAGAACGGGTTGTGTGGGTGGTAAAGAATGGGTCTTCTTATGAATTTCTTAGATGTCGTTGTCGCTAATATTGAAAAAATATATATTGCATTTAGTTATTATGACAATAGAATAATTATATGGCTTTAAGCTATTAATTGGCTACACGGCCAAATTGTAGCTGTTTCTTATTATTTAATGTCATATGACACTTTGCTATGTATGCAGCAATTTTTTAACGCCTCACTTTGGCTTATATGCCAAGTTTCGATACGATTTAAGGAAGCCTTCGTATATATCGTTCGCCATAAGCAAGAGTAAAACCTTTCACACACGATACATATAAATATCCATGTATAAATAATATATATACATATATATATATATATATATATATATATATATAATAAATATATAAATATATATATATATATATATATATAATATATATATATATATATATATATATATATATTATATATATATATATATATATATATATATATTATTATAGTATTCGTCACCATTGTATATGATTTTTAATTTATTAAAGACACTGGATGGGACTGAACTATTCTGACATAAACTATGTCAGAACTTAATCAGAGCTAAAATAACAGTAGGGGTTTGTAGACATGAGTATGCCTGGGATCAGGCGAAATATAGTCATTTAAAAAGTAAGAAGGTGTTATTTCAGTCCCATCCAGTTTCTTTAAATAAAATAAATAAAAATATATACATATACATATATACATATATATATATATATATATATATATATATATATATATAATATATAATATATATATATCTCAATTCCCCTACATTCGTTCCAATTGCTGTCATCCGAGCAACCTCATAAGGGTAATTTTCATGATGAAAATTCGCTAATACCCTTTAAAATTACTTTTAAAAATCAATTTAGACCTAAAAGCTCAGAAAAGTAGTTTTTATGTTTTTTTTTTTAATAAAATCCTCAAAACTTAATTAACAATCATAAAAAAATATATCTCACTTTAATTTTCATATCATGCTGCCTCTAGTACGACCATCTTTAGGGATTATAGTACGTCATTATTATTTTTTTTAATTACCAATTTTTAAAATTTGAGTACTCACCAATACATGCTGGCCCCTGAGAGATTTACCCGCCGGTTTCATCATCATATCTATAAATTCTAAGACTAGATAATAGCCTGTCATAAGACAGGCCCAAATAATTTCCAATATGATTCTAAACCACTCCCATATATCTTTATCCTCTCTCTTCTTCATTTTCACTGAAACCAATCAATATAAATTATTAGTTTAGAAATTATTAGGATATTAGAAGGAGACATACAGAGGGAACTAAATTATAAAATTCACAAATACATTTGCTAAGTAGGGATACTATTAATTAATATTTTTGTTTTAATGGTGCAGATATATAGTCCATTTTCTGCCAGAAGTCCAATACTGTCAGGTACAAACTTTACATAAAGGTTTTTTTATTTGTTTTTAAGTATCATCATATTTTTATTTTTATTTTATTTTAAGTATCAAGAAAGTGGCATTAAAATAAGACATAAAAAAGTAATAGTCAAAGGAGTAAAAGTAAAAAAAAAATAATTTTCAAAGAAGTAATAATCAAAGCAGTTATAGTCAGAAGAAGTAATAGTCAAAGAAGTAATATTCAAAGAAGTCTAAGTCAAGAAAGTAATAGTTAAAAAGTAATAAAAATAGAAATATTGAAAAGAAATAATAGTTAAAATAAATTATAGTCAAGGCTGCAATAGTCAAAAGAGTAGTATACGGAGAAGTAATAACGTTAGAACTTACATGAGAGCTAGATAATTTTTGAAAAAACTGTGAATCATTTACATAGAAAATAAACGATGCTTTGAACTAAACAAATATTGATAAGAAAATTTGGTATATTCATTTAATACAGTAGAAAATTTAAAACTAACGTAAAAATACTAATTCGTGTAGGTTGACTTGTCATTTGGTTAATCTAATCAAATATTTTCAGTAGTGATAGTAAAAATAACAACTCGTCAAGTAATATAAGGCCAAAGAATTTAATGCATTTACATTGACTACCTTATCAGCATTGCTTCATAATTGTTTCACGAGGGAATATACAATATAAGGTATCATAAAAAATATATAATACCTTTTGAACATGTGTTGATGTCTGAATGAATTGAAATTCAAAATGGGCTAGATTATGGTCATACTGTTGTTAACTACGGAATCATATTTAGTGTATGGGGACAAACTTAGATGATTATTGTAATCAAAAGTATTTTGATTACCTTATCAGTCTACAATAAACTACAATAAAACCTACCAATTCTTAAAATGATCGAATAATGAAAACGCAAAGTCAAAGTAAGTGAGTAACATTGAGATAGCTTTTTTGAACCCTACTATTTAACAATTTTAACATTTACTGTTCAACACACATATTATAATATCCATTTAAAAAAAATTAATATTTTTCGCGTCATTAGACGAAATAAAGAAAAAATAAAAATTCTGAAGGATTACTAAATTTTAAAGGGCTTATATAAACTAAGTTGCTGATGAAAAATGTTGCTAATGAATGAAATGTTTTTCATCGTACTTTTTTTAAGTGAAATGATTTCCCAAGATAGAGAGATAAAGTCTAAATGTTTATAACGAGACGTCATTTTCTTTCACAAAGCCAGTGAAAGAAAATGTCTACCGCCTGGTTACAAATTGTGTATCATCATTTAGCTTTTTAATGAAATGAAAGTATAAAAGCTATATACTTCAAAGCTTTATAGATCAAGGTTAGCTAGTCAGTTCCCAAGGCGTACCGAGGGGTTGCTTACATTTTGGCTCCTTAGGCTCTGCCAATGTAGATGATACGAGAGTTGATACCTTCTATCCTTGTTCCATATTAAATTATTTAACTGAAGTGCTTTTAAGCAACATGTTATTTTTGGCTTTACCTTGTCATCATATGGTTTAACTGAGTAGGTAATTTTCCTTAGGCTACAACGTCTTTTAAGCAGATAAAATTATCGCACCATCTCTAATTTAATTCCCTCATTCGGCAATCGTAAATATCAATGTAAAATTTGACTGCAAGTAATTACGTGAGTGGAAATAGTATTTACAATCGAGTTGGAAAACATAAGTTTTATTTCCAGCGGTCCCTCATCCAGATACCGACCTCGCTCGACGCTGCTTAACATAGTGTTACGACAAAACCAACAAATTAAAATAAAACTTTTTTAAAAATATTTATTACATAAAAGAATACACTAGTTCCAAATTCCAGCTCAATTAAACGATTTAAAAAAAAACATAGATTTAATTTGATATAAATTTAACTAATCCTACAAGATGAAATTTAACACATTTGCTGGTCTTATATGACTAAATTCAAGCCAAAATTTAATTGTTCAAAACATTTTTCCATGATTTATATATTTATTTACAGAGGGATACTGACATAAAACAGTTATATACATACATACATATACATATATATATATAATATAATATATATATATATATATATATATATATATATATATATATATATATATATATAATATAACTGTTTACAAGGTATATTACAAGATTACTAGGTATATCTTGTTCAAATATATCCATAGTTCATTAGGAAAGCGTTTATCCCATTTAAACCAATTATGGTTTAAATGAATCTCAAACACTGAACAAGTAAGGTACATTTGTTATACTCGTAAAATAATTCATTAGAATAACTTAACATGCTTTGTTATTATTATAATTGTAAAAAAGTTACATATAAAGAAAGTACAAACATTTTAATATTGTTTTCATCTTTTTGCATCAACCATTTACAGAGATCATTATGTTAAAACATCATCATATCATGTAAAAAGAAAAATACCTAAATAAAGATAAACAAAAAATAATTAAAATACAAAGCTAAATGCTTTGATATAAAACTGTATTTTGATTACATAGTAAAGCACAAAGAGAATACAACACAATAGAATTATTATTATTATTATTTATAGCACTTTTATGTTTTCACAGTAGTTAACAAGCTCTTTTATCAAGTATTATTAAACTTAAATATATTGCATTGTTAAAATATAAATAAAAATTATGTCAGAAATTTTTTTAACCGTTTTTTTAAATTAACATAACTACTTTACAACTCATATTAATTAAATTATTTAATATTAAATTTGTTGCTTCCGCATAATAAATGCATATTATTATAGTTACAATTCATAAATTACAATATGGAGAACAATACAGATATTTCCTAGTGCTAGTTTTACGTTTTAAATAAGTTTTATACCATGTTTTCATTACTTAAGATTTAACTTAAACAAAAACTTAAAAGAAAATAGAGTTTCAGAAAATAACTTTGAGCAACTGTCCTTTTAAAATATGCAAGACACCCAATGAAATAGTAATTGTTATGCTATTAAGACTACGTCATTACCCGGAAAGAGACGTTTTTTTAAAATTAGAGATTTCAGAAACTTGAGTATCTGTCAAGGGGTTTTGAAATTGTTTTTAAAATCTAATTCCTAGATTTTCATAATTACCCGTTTTGTCTCAATAAATTCATGAACCATTTAATAATTGAATACCAAGCATGATTATTTTCATTAAGCATAAAGAGTATTTCATTAATCAAATATTTGAATTGTTTAATATTGATAAAATTCTAAACTAATATAAAGAATATTTTTAAAAGCATGTTTAAAAAATTCCGTCTTAAATCATTAACTTGGAAAATGGAAAATTAATTATTATAATTCTTAATTTTTTTTCTATGATTTAGTAATTTAATTATTTTCTTTAATATGAAGCACTTTTCATTAAGTTTCTATTCTGGGTTTACTTTAAAAGCATTATTTTCCAAGACTCTTGTATTTAATTAATTTCAAGTATTTACTTCAGTAGGCAACTCTTTAATCTCCTAACTTTTTACTCCAGTTCACCCTCGAGAGTCCTTTATTTATTAATCTATGTTTTTGCTCTAAATTTTACTAGAAAGGTTTAGGCTATTTTAATCAAAGCGTTGGCTCTTGAGAAAGTGTAATTTTGTTACACTCTCCGACAAATTTTTAATACCTTGATTCAAAGGTTTAGATCTTCTGTTGGTCTTCTCGTTAAGGTAGATACTTCATAGATAACCGAGATTCCCTACTGAACTACAACCGACAAAAAGAACTATGCCTTTATTACTTTTATCCTCGTATTAATTACATGATCTACCACGTGTAGGAAAAAATCTTTAGAATCCAAGATATTTTCATCATCCAAGAATTTAGTCGTGAATTAATAAAGGCCATAAGTAAGATAAATCTGATTAATAATCAGATTTATAATTTTCAGATTCTATACGATCAGATTTTATATGTATAAGAAATAAATGTCTAATACAATCTGATTAATTTAATAAAAATATAAAATTGAAATACTATAATATAAGCTATAATCAACCTGGAAATAGGCACCTAAAAAAATCTCTTAAGCTATTCTCCTGCAAACTCAGTTACTGAGGAAGTTGTCTTAATAAAATATTACAAAAAATAAATTATGTAATAAAGAAAGGGAAAAATAACTGGATTGGCCACATACTTCCTCTTGCAGGGCTTCTAAAATTAATATATAGAAGAAGTAGGTAAAAGAATAAAATAATAGAGGGTCTCAGCTAGGGTTTATAATTATGAATTAAGGACGAAGTCTAATGCAAATAATAACAATAATGTCCGTTTTGAGCCTTTCAGCTCATCAGAGATAACCCCTGGGGGTGCCCCCTCAGGTGGTAGTAGCAACCATTACACTCCAAGTGTATTCAAAAGTTGGTCATAATTTATTTGCATAATAGTTTTTGTATAAACTAAGAGCGTAACCTAGGAAGCGAACTCAAGACCTTTAACGATCTCGACCACGGATGTGGCCATATTATAATTTAGTTATTTATTTAAGATGTTATTATTAAATAATAATATTAAGATTTTATTAAGAGCAGAGACGATTAGAGGGCCGCGACAAACCAATCTTAGAAGTGATAAATTAAGAAGAAGAAAACAAAGTGTTGGAATGCGTATGTTGGCTGAACCGACTAGACATCGAGTCCTTATAACTATTGTGACATAACTCATGAAAATGTATGAATCTGCATGATGCACAGAAAGGCAATCAGAGTGTGAAGATATTATGAACACGATAATTTTACCTCATTAATACTTTATACTATATCAATGATTTTTCTCGTTTTCATGCACAAAACAGCTGATTTCATATTAATATAACAAATGTTGTAAATATTATATGTGTGTGTGTGTATTATAATGCAGTAAAGCAGGATTGCGTTTACTGTACTCATGTATGTTTTATAGTAAATAGTATTACCTTATCGTTTACCTTAATAGTAAATAGTTTCTAAGATTTATCGAAATTAATTTTAGTATTACTATTCTATAAAAATTAATAAAAAATTTACGGGTTAATTTGTAAATGAGCAAATCTTTTAGTATAGTAAAAATACTTTAGCAAATTTGCTAAAGCGTTTATCCTATGCTATAGCAAATTTGCTACAGTATTTATCCTATACTATAGCAAATTTTCTACAGTATTTATCCTATACTATAGCAAAGTCAGTACAGTAATGGATAAATACACTTATTTGACATAATATTATTTGACGCTTGTATTCATTACTATGGAAATATTTTCATAACGTCAATAATTTATGTCTTGGCTCACATCTTGGGCTCTCACAAAGATCTGGAATAAATGGGATGACGCAATAAGGATCTTTTCTGACCCTATGGACGTTGTATACGATATTAAAATAGGAGTAAACTTATATTCTCATGGTTATAGCAAAAAAGGCAAACGCAGGTTATATAAACGCAAAAATACGTCGAGTTTGCTGCTCAACTTTCTTCTGTGCTTATTCGGTGTTTGTTTTGATTTTTGTTACCTTTAGTGCTTTTTAAGTAAATTAAAAAAAGAATGTTATAATAAGAAAATATATTAATTTTTTCTATTTGTTTACAACCTTCTCAAAAAGCAAAATGAAAAAAATAATTTTTGTAAGCTTTTGCAGTTTGTACCAAGCATGCGCAGTTTGTTTTTAACATTTGTTTTTTGATGGATTAGTTTTGGCTCTATTTTATTATTCTGAGCGGGGTCACTTTATTATGTGACGAATTATGGGACTTAGTGCGTCATCCCCTTCTTTCAAGATCCATGGATTCACAAGACGTTATCTGAGAAAACAATGTTTACTTAATTTTAACTTAAAAAAGTTTGTCCCTAACTACACCTCAACCAAAAGGCTTTCCTCCTTCCCTTTATAAGAACTTTAAAAACATTGATTTGTCTATAGGGAGTCTCATAGATTTGGAGCAATTAGAAAAATCTTAGAGCAAAGGGATTATTCTAAGCTCAACCTTAGAAAACATCAATTGCATTTGAGTTATATATTCTTTTTAACAGTGCTATAATGAAACCATAAATTACCTATCCATGTAATGACCCCACTCGACGCTGGTTAGCAGATCCGACAAAAACCGTGTATGTATCAGCCGTATTGAAATGAAGCTTTGTACACATGTTAATTACTTGTGTTTGTTACTCGTGCAAAATTTAAATTGTATGACTTTTAAATTTTTTCGTTCAGTCTTAAGGAAAAAAAAAACAAAATACACTGTATTTTTGTTCTTTCCTAAATGATATTATAAAAACAATTTTCCGAAAAACACAACTAAACTTAACGCTTTGATCATTGTACCAAGTTCCACTCTCCAGCATAAACACTCTGCATAGACAGCAGACACTCAAAACTTATTCACAACTACTTAGAACTTTGTGAACACACCTCAAACAGATAATTTAGTAAAAAATCCCTGTGTCATATTTTAAAACTTGATTTTTCTCTCTACCTCCAGTAAAATTAATAAAACGTAAAAATGAATTAAAGACATACTATTGTGGGGCATTATTTATTCTATGGGCCAATTTCTGACATTTAACTTATTGAATATGTTAGTATCCTACTTTAATACTTCAGTGAGTAGAAGATCTCAAAGTTATGGATTGATAATTAATGAAGCCTATAAAAGTCATGACTTACAACAAGAAATTCAAAGATGATATAGAAATATCTCTTACGGATAACATTATAATAACTAACATATAAAGATAAGTCAACTTGATTTGCATACAGATAAGCTTAATGCTTAATTACTAAATTCCTAATTTACTATACAAGGTATATTAGTATGATGTTAGTAGCATAACCATACAGATTATTTATTACTCTATTAGTGATGTAATATATAATTTGATGATATTGCTACATTTGATTAATTTAACGTCATGAACATGCCCTATAATTTTCATGATGTTATAACTTCTGAAAAGCATTGTTCTACCTAAATTAGCATTATAAATAAATATTAAAATCATTTTTTTGAGTTAGTACGTAATTGAGCACTTTATTGAACCGTTTTTAGGATGAGAAGCCAATCATTATTGCTATAGGAGGTTATTTAGTACTTTTCACCTCCGAGGACAATAATGAATGTAAAAAAAACTCCTAGGACGTAAAAGTAATTCATATATTGCCGCCATTACTGTAATGTAGCGTGTTAAAAAAACAATCTGTGTAAAACCTTCATGAGGTTTCTTTAAAAACGTTCATTTTGTTTCTGTTTTTGTTCGTAGACTAATTTTTTTAGTTTTTAAAAGGTGTTCTAATTGACAATTTTTGTGTGTTTATTTGTAAAGCTTTTACATTTTTGAGTAAAAGTGTGAAGCTATGGATGAATTCAATGACGACGATAATATGGAGTTAATTGGACGTTTTTTTTTTTTCAATTAAGTATATAGCGCAGTTTATTTAATTAGTGCTACCTCAAAAAAATAGTGTATGCCATCCGGCTGAGAATGTCTTTATGTCTTGGCAATTTTTCCCGACTCGCTTCGCTCGTCGGTAAATCTAATTGCCGTGACATAAAGACACACTTCTCAGCCCTATGGCATAAATAACTATTATTGCAGATTTTAATAATTTCCCTTATCTACAACCTATAATATTGTTTGAAGAAAATTATTGTTTACCATAAATTTTTTTCAGGTATTATCACGACGTTCTAAGTAGTGCTCATCACGCTGTTTGTCTGTGTTGTGTGTATGTCTGTATGTTTTTGTCACACATAACTCTCGCAGTGTTTATGCTGTAGAGTTAAAACTTGGCACCCTTGAAACTTGAGTCTAGTTGTACTGCCCAGATGATATTTTTCAGACTATGATAACCTATGTTTCACATTCACCAAGGCGCTAGTTGTTTACAACTAGGTTATAATGTAACCTTCCTTATTCTATTTTGTTTATCAAATAAATAATCAAACGTTTCTGTTATTTTTAGAAAGTGAGTTGTTAATTATTAATTATCAATAATTATTTTTTTATCAAATATTGGATAGTGATACATTGAAAATACGCCGCCGGAATTGAAACCTTTGGCCAGCAAGGCTGTTGAAAGAAGTGTAGCGGCAAATTTTAATACTTTTGTTGAAAATTGGATTCCTTTTGTTGCGAAGATTTGTCGAGAGTGGTTAGTAGTTGGATGGAACTGACTTTTCTTGTCTGATAAAAACGATGAGCAAAACGTGCCTGAATGTACTTAATAATAAATTTGGTGTTTTTTATATTTTATTAGAGGTAAGGATGAGCATAGCTAATCCGATGTGGTAAGTTAAAAGTTCCGAGGTATCCCGTACTCTTTTTTTGTTAATCACACTCAGTTGAGCTTTATGATGTATCGTATTTTTACACTTTTACCTATAGTTATGAAAACTCGATGCCCTTAATAGCTACTATCCATTGATTAACAATGAAATAAATGTATCATTTAATACTACCGATTTTTGTAAAACATAAATAGTTGATTCAATATAACTGTACGTATAACCACGAAGACAACTAGACAACTAGGAACGCTATGCTACTTTTAGGAACTGTTCCATAATTCGACCTTAATATATGGAGGAAAACATTTATATTATATGTAAACGAAATAGTAAGTTGGAAACTGTACTATGATAATCGATGTTCCTAGCGTAGGACCATAACAGGTTACTAATATTAACCAAAAACCCGTGAAGGACGTTTTAATCCACTTCACTGTTTGTCATAGTAACGCTGTATTACTGATTATAAAAAGAAATTATTTTTCTCAAAAAAATTGATTTTTTCGAAATTCCACGCTTGTGGCTTCCTATAACACATCACAGCTACTATGTTACGATCAAATTATAGGGTGAGATTACATTCTTACATAACCCAACCAAGTTCAAGACCAGAATATAGAGCTTATTTTGAACATAATGAAGTGTTAATGTTGACACGTTTGACCGGATCGAATTTCCTAAAAGCCCTTACAGTGTCCAGTTTGACATCTTTATTGAGAAATCAATGAAGATGGTTCTTTCCCCCTTTTATATCAGAGGCTTTTTTTCCTTTATTGATTATTGTCAACAATAAATGTATTTGTCATAGTGCTCATACTGGTTAAAGTGACTTGGCAGGCTTGATAGAAGGAATCACCCAGTGGTGATACTCATTAGCGTGGTGATATCACAAGCGAAAAGTGAATTTGTATTTTATTAGGTTCCTCTTTTTTAATCTTGTTAATCCCACATAATTAGTAATAAACGAAATATTTTATATTGCTAATAGTTATATATATATAATATATATATATATATATATATATATATATATATATATATAATATATATATATATATATATATATATGTTATCAACTTAATTTAATGTAATTTAATTATTATATATTAATTAAATTCAGTAATTATAAATTATAAGGTCATAATATACTGGTAATTTTTGTTAATTTATACATAACCTCTGGCTTGGTCATGGCAACGTTAGTTCTATAAAAAGCTTATACAGAACTAAAGTAGCATTGATCATGCCTGAGATTAAGTTCTATAAACTTTCCAGTGCTATTAAAAACAAACTATTATTATACATAACCCTAAATTCAAAGTTTCTTTGAATTTATTCTTGAAATTTTAGCCTTCCGAGGGAACTTCAAAGTCATATTGTCTTATTATTGGTCCGTATATATTGTGTTATTTGCAGAAATTAACAAAAAATTGTATACGTGGGTTTGTTCCCCTCATAATATGGTTGGCCTCCGAATTAAACAAATGATTTGACTGTAGGTAAATTTTGCTGAATAGTTTAGAACTCTTGTTATTCCTCATCAAATTCTTACATATTTCAGTCAAACAGAAATGAAAAGAGTATGTTACAGCAATTCATATTATTCTTTGGTGCTTACAAATTTTATGAAAAATATCTAACTTTATATTTCAACAAAGGTGCCTTATTTTAATTTAATTTTAGATATTAATTACATTTTTACCGTGTCCTAAAAATAGTAAAGGTAAAATGACATAACTCTAACATTTCATTTTTAGAAAATATTTAATGAAAAATAAGTAGTAATAATTAAAAGAAAATTTATAGAACTTGTTAAAAGAACAAAAAAATTTTTAATTAAGGGGAAAATAAAATAAAATTTGTCAAATATAAAATAAAGATTCTATTTTTAAGACTAAGAAACAACAATAAAACATCAATCCTGGACTAGCTATTTAAATACCTTTACTTAAAAGAAAAACAATTTTAGCTAAAACTATTTTCAACAATATCACAAATTCTTTTAAGGCACCCAGGAGCTCAAACCCTTTTGAACATTTGAGCCACGTGCATTTTTTTAAACAATTACGTCATTTTTTACTAGTGGCGTTTTTCCATATTAGTTACATTAATTAACTTGATGTTTGCAATTTTTGTACATGATACCGTAGGTATATAGGAAAAGTATTGTGTTTGTTAAAAAATCCGAAACAGGGATGACGCCGGAATCATCCATCACACATCTTTCGAAGACTTTCAGTGCAGTTTTCTCAAATTTGTATTGTCTGTATGTATGTGCGTCTTTTATCATCGTTGCTTCCAGTGTATTTATGCTAGAGATATGAAACTTTGTACACAAATCAGCCTTTAGGTGTAGTTGTAGTATTCGGAAAATATTTTTTATGCTGTCACTAACCTGCTATGATGATTCAGCGAAAATTTCGAAAAATAATAAAAGGCAGAAAAAAATGATATTTGGTACGCATGTTGCAATGACGACGATATAAGACGAACATATGTGCTTAGTTTAATTTTATATATAATTTGTTTTTTTAAATGGCTTGTCTATGTTTTTTAAAAAAATTGGTAAACAATCCAATTACGTATACCATTATAATTGTACACCATTTCGTATTAAATAAGTACACCAAGTTTCGTTTTAATTAAAGTATATCCATGATTTTCTTGGATCATAAAAGTTATGTAGCATCGAGCGTGGTGAGACGTTTTACAATATATATTCGGCGAATTGTAAATACTAAGGAAGAGCGAAGCGAGTCCGAAGTAGAAAAGATGAGCGTGTTGAATTCGATGTGGAAACGTTACGAGTTGTACCCATACCCGATTTGCTTAATAACTTTACTGAGGACTGATATTTTGCGGAGGACTTGAATACGTTTAAGGTCGGAAGGAAATTTAGAACCCTATACTTCAACACCCTATGACCATGGTGGTTTTACTATGCTTTTGTAAATAAGTTATTTGTTATTTATTTATTTATTTATTTATTTATTTTAATATACACAAATATACATACAATAATACGCAAGTAGTTAAACCATACATATTAGTACATAATTAGAGTGTAAAGTCAATCGATAATTAAAATAAAACATTACTTGATTCATCGAAATAAATTAATTACATACATTTTATAATAAAAGGAAAATCAAATAATTACTTAAATTTTATAATAAAAAAATAAAATTAAACATAAGAAGATATTTAAATTTTAAAATTCATTTCATACTTTTAAAACTATCTTGATAGATTTCATTTAAGCTGTAAAATTCATTTTCTATTAGATATTCTTTAATGTACAATTTAAAATTATCAAAATCTAGATTTTTTATTTTATTTGGCAGTAAGTTATATAATTTAGTACATTTATAATATCCCCCACTTTCATACAGTGAAGTTCTATGTTTTGGCACTCTGAGCAATAAATTATTTCTGGTATTTCTATCAGTTATTACATCAGCGAAATATTTAGAATGATTTTTGACAAATAAAAGACATTTTAAAACAAAAATGCACGGTACCGTCAGTAATTTATTCTTTTTAAACTTGCCTTTGCATGAATCTAAAAATTTCATTCCGTATATGATCCTTATAAATTTCTTTTGGAGTAAAAATACTTGTTATCTATGGTGAGGTTAAAATTCGTATCGAGTAAACGTTGTAGGTTACGACGTGGCGTAAGAAAATGATAAATTCATTTAAGTTTGTCGTAGAAACTTTCCATTTTACGTGCTCCATTTCATTCTGTGTTGTTTATCATACTCAAATACTTCAGAAAACTTTTAAGCGTGCTTTAACTTTTCTACAATACATTATTGTGGCAATTTTCAACTTATTCTGCCATTTGTCAAGTTTCTAAGGAAATGTTTTGATAATTTAAAACAAGATTTTCTATTTAAATTTAACGACATGTAACTTCAAATACATCTCTTTTATTCTAAAATAAAATTATAAAATATTAAGCAAGTTTTTGTATATCTCTTATTGAGGTTTTAATATATCTTTAATCTTTATACGTAAACTTCATATTTTTGTGATAGAATTTACATTTTTATCAAAATATACAAATGTTCTTTAAAAGTGAAATAAACCTTTCATTTTATTTAAATTAAATCACAATAAAAGTTTTATATTACTTACATATGTTATGGTATGTTAAATATAACATTTTAAGGATTCTCTGCTAATAACGTAAAAACATAAATTTCTTGATTACTAAGTGCTGTATTCTCCAACATATCAAAGCAACATATCAAATAAAACATTGATCTGTAGAGAGACTATTTACTTCGATTCTTTAATTATGAACAAATTAAAAAAAACAACAACAGAAAAACAACAAAAACCATTGTTGCTAATTCTATATCATATCAAATTCCTCAAACTTTCTAATTTTCTAATTATTAGCTACGAAAAGATAATTTTACACCCGTGTGCGATCTGTAACCCCGGTAGAAGAAACCATCTCGAACTTTAATAGTTTTTCCAAATAATATAAATCTGTTTACAAGGATGTAACATTCAAATATTACGTGGGTTGCAGATTAGAGTAAAGACCGCAAAGTCTACACAGAAACTTCGAAATATTTGACGATGGCGTGAATATGTATAAAACTAGCTATTTACTGAATTTCAATGTTTTTCTTGTAAAACTTTAAGAGGCTTTTCCTCATTTTGGCTTAAGGTCCTCTCTTTGTGAGTTTCTGTGTCTTCGACTCAAGTTTTTGAGGTTCCAAACAGTGACGCACCCAAAATTTTGTTTTGGAGGGGGCTGTATTGGGCTTATGTCTTGCAATAAAATACTACATTGCGATTATAATATAATTGCAATTTACCATGTACCGGAATGCTATGAAACCAATGGAAATTCTATTCAGAATGGATACAGGTATACAGGTAAAAGCACAGAGTAAAAAAACAATTGAGAATTTACTCATTAATAATAATAATAAACGAATTAACAATAAAGCGAGCTGAAGACAATTTTTTTCATACTGGAGGTTTTGCAAATCCCAGGCGCGCCTTATTATGCGACTGATTATGGTACTTCTGGGGTTTTTCTTAAACCTTGTCTTGCCGGAGTATTTGTTACTTAAATAAAAGCACAGATTGGTGTAAAAAAACAATTTAGAATTTTGACATAAAATAGTTTTGAAGGTTTGTTATTATCATACAGAATCAAACCAATTGACAATAAAGCGAACTGAAAAAAATTTTATTTTCATACTGGAGGTTTTGCAAATATTGCGATATTACTAAATTACACTTTTGAATCGTCTTGGGGGCTTTAGCTCCCAGGTGCGCCTGATTATGGGAATGATAATGGTACTTTTGGGGTTTTTCCTAAACCTTGTCTTGCCGGAGCATTTGTTACCTCATTATTTTATACCTTTTACTTGAGATCAGCACTCAATAGAACAGACTAGATTTAGATAGTCACTATAGATTAACTTGGTAAACTAGTATGATCTTCTAGCGAGGCCGTAGAGCTGCATAACAAAATATTCAGATCAGGGCTTAAGAAAAGAATTGTATTCCTGGAATAATAGATCCTTTATTCCAATTCAGCAATTTGTAACGCATTTATTTGTATTGAAATTCGTCAATTTTGTGAAGGATCTTTCAGACTTATTTTATTCTTCTTTTCAAACCTCAAGAAAACAGTAGCGCTATACATAATTAGTCATTAATAATAACCAATGCAATAAGAAATTCATTAGTTAAGTCTATTGTTAGCATCAAGTAAAGCTAATTACAGCTTGTAAGGAAGCAGGCTGACCAATACTTGACAGTCAAATCGCATATCACTCCTGCTCACCTTGTACCTGTGCTGTAATATGAACTATAAAATAAGGTACGGGGTACCTCGGAATTTTTCTTCACCACTTTGAACTATTTTTAATTGTCTTCAAACAATAAAGCATATGATTTATTCCAAGCAGTCAGCATAGTATTTATTCCATCCAGACAACGTCCTCGCTCTGCGCTGCTTAACAGTAACGGAAATGAAACTTAGTATATTTATTAGTTATATTAATAGGGCACAATTTGAATAAATTTTAAATAAATTGAATTATTTTTGAATTTTTTAAGAAAAGTATACATGTCATTTAATATAAAATTAATTAATGCTGATGATGTGATTAAACTTAGCACGTCTGCATATACAATTGCAGATGTGGCGAATTTCAATTAATCCACAATTTTTTTCTTTTATAAATTTTCAGTCATAAAAAAATATTTTCCGGAAAGCGTAACTAGTTCTAAAGAATATATACTTGTATCAAGTTGTAACACACATAGACATTCTGGGAGCTACTATGATAATAGATAGACACACACATACAAACAGACTTAGTAAAAACTTTACAGGAGGTCACAAAAACAAACGGATAAATCAGATAAAATCCAGGTTTTGCATTTGTGCATTTAGTGTTATCACAAATTATATAATTCCTGAATATTGAAATATTTGCAACGTCGTTATATATTATTGTAATATTTATTTACCAATACATATTTTTCAACAATTATTAATAATTACTGGGTTGTATTATATGCACAATGGGTATTGTTTGCTTTTACATTTAATTTTATTAGTTTAAAAAAATAAAACTAGATTATTATTGTAAATAACAACAGAGCAGTTGAAACTCAAATCATCAGCAAAAAAATTCAAGGTAAATCATGTCAAATAGCAGTGCATGTTTAATAGATACTTTATGTTATTTATTATTTATAATTACTTTTGGATGTTTAATTGTTTAAAAACTTCCTTTTGTAGTTAGTGCACAATGCTATAATAATTAATACAATTTTAATTGTTAGATATTTGTGATTTGTAAATAAAATGATATAAAAAAGAATGAAATGAATGCCAAGTTTAAGGAAAATAACACAAAGAACGATTTTTCCTTTTTTTCATTTACATCCTAGGTATATAGGAAAAGTATTGTATTTATACTAAAAAACCAGGAGTTCACATTAATCATCTGTTTAAGATGTTTTCAAGACCTCTTGAGTGGTATTACAAAGAAAGACCGAAGAAATGGTACCTAAAACTTTAGGTAATCATGACATTTTAAGGACGAATAAAGCTATGAGGAAAAGTACTGCGGTAACATGAACCAGATTTTCAAAAATAAGCAAAAATTAATTTTCTTCCATATTTTATCCTGCTTAATCCCGCTTTTTAGGATGTCGTTGTAAGAGCTAAAAATGTAATAAAATTAAAGAGACAAACGAACGTTATTCTCCTTCCGATTGTAAAAGCTTTATTGATTATCTAATGTAATCAAGATTTACAAGCCAGACATATATTTATTTTCAAGGTTTTTATCCCGTTTTTACACGACCTAGGTTAAGGATTAAAAATAGAACCTTATACAAATTGCTTGTTCATACACTATATTATATTCGTAACTGTAATTTTTACACTCGCCTATCATTGATACTTCTAATCTGAAGAAGTGTAAACATCACAGCGAATTTTTTGCATTCTTGTTCAAATTGTTGTTCAAATACGAAACTGCATGCAAGTAGCAAAAACGAAACTGGGTTAGGTTTTAGTAAGAATGACATTACTTTGTCAGGATATAGATCATTGCTATGGATATAGATAAAGACCAGATGTATTAGGCTCAAAGGATAAGCCCCTCTTTGCAAAGGGAAAATAGTATTCAGTTGGCTGGGTAAAAAAAATTACAGGCTTCTTATAATAAAATATTGTTAACTGTATTTAGACGGAATAAAACGAAAATAAACAAAAACAACTGACAGGTAATAAAACAAAAAAAAACTCAGGTGCGGGGTACCTTGTAACTTTTCCTCTCCATATCAGATTTGCTACGCCCATCCTAACTTACTTCAGAATAAAACTACTTAGGACTCGCTTTGCTTGACCTCTGAATATGAAAATTACATAATTTATATTGAAGTACTTTTTCGGACTTGCATCGTTTGTCTTATGACCGAAAAAACATCCATTTTATTCCCAGCGGTCATCTGTATATCAACTGACCTCGCTTGATGCTGCTTAACAATAGTGATCCAACTCAAACTGTTGAATTACTAGCCGTGAAATATCAACAATTATATAGTTATTTATTACACAATAGAACACACTGGTACCAAACTTCCACTTAATTAGATTATTTTTTTAATTATTTAAACTTAAAATTATGCGATAACGAGATGAAACTTGATACATATGTTGGTCTTATATATGACTACTAGTGTATCAAATCGATTGAAACATTTTACTTCGTTTTATAAAATTACAAATTTTATAAATTTTATTAAATTACATTATTGCTAGTTAATGGCGTCATAAAAAATATTTTCCGGATAGTAAAACTAGACCTCAAGTTTGATTTTTGTACAAAGATTTTTGTTCATGCTCTCTAGCATTTACTCACTGGATCACTGTTGTCGACGACTACACGATGACAACAGATACGCACGCACACGAACAGACAGACAGACAACTTAGTGAAAACTACTCAAGAGGTCTTAAAAAATCTGAAATTAATTTTTCAGGGGAAATTAAGGTGTCGGATTTTTAGTGGAAGTACATTTATTTTCCTGTATATTCATTTACACGCACAAACACACACACACGTATATATATATATATATATATATATATATATATATATTATATATATATATATATATATATATATATATATATATATATATATATACATATATATATATATATATATATATATATATATATTAAATATATATATATTATTATATATATATATATATATATATATATATATAATATTATATATATATATATATATATATTATATATATATAATATATATATATAATATATATATAATATTATATATATATATATATATATATATATATATATATATAAATATATACAATAAACTGTTTTTTTTATAAAAGCCTCGTTTTTTCTTTATTTATTTTAAATTTAATTATTATGGATTGAAAATCGCACTGTTTTTTAAATTACATTGAAAAGTGTATGTAGCTGAAAACACATTAAAAAGAAAAGTAAATTTTAACGCAGTTGTAATCAAAACTTAAATTAAATGAGATTAAGATAGTTTTTGAAGTCGATTTTTTAGTCTTACTTATTACAAGTTTTTCGCTCATCCTTTTCATGTTCCCTCTCCAAATAAAACGAAATACTTAATTAACAAATGTTTTTCGAAATTTCCTGTGATACCACTATTCAAAGGCTTAGAGGATCGTGTTGCTCGAATCATTTCACTTTAAAACTTAACACTCGAAACTAAGGAAACTTCTACTTTTTCGTTTCCGCCGTAGTAACCGCATACTTGAAAGACTTTTAAAACTTTAGGGTATATTTGAACTTAACAATTTGAATGTGTTATAATCCAATGTCTGTCATTTTTAGATCATTATTGTTTAATTTTTCTTTTAAAAAACGAGAAAAACCATATTCATTAGTATTCCAGCACATTAATAAAATTTTAATGCAAAGGAGCTTTAATCAGCGCGGCGTGCAGTAATGAACTAAAATTTACTACATGAGATTGACATTATTGCGTGATCATATCTTCTTAGTCAGAGGTATACTACTATTGTGCGACACTTCTTGGTTGTCTGGTTTTCCAATAATTTAAATGATTCAGCTAATCAAAAAATCTAAACGAGTGATAAGTTATTCTTGTCTTTTGCAAGGACAAGAATAACTTATCACTCGTTTTCCAATCTTTGAGGAAATGATTTGATCACAATTTTTAAATAAATATTAATGAGTACCTCTAAAACAATTTAGCGAATTTTCATCGGGATATGACGTTTATAAAGTTATTTGGACGATGGAATTAAAGGGAGAAGTAGAGGGGTATAAATTCAAACAAATTGTTAAAATTAAAAGTGATGACCAAAAGCTCAAATTTGTGTTATTATTCTATATGGCCTCATAACTTTGTATATATCTATTATCTCATAACATTATGTCTTAACCTCTACCTCATAACTATCATTTTGTTTCATTATGCTATGTTTGATTATGTTAAGGTCACTGTTGGTGCACGTAAATTAGAAAAAAAATTGTCTAGTACTAGCAAGAAATGGATGTAAAATAACGGCGGTAGACGTTGATCCGAAGGGGTGCGATGAAACGGCTGATGAAGCCAAAAGATGTGGAGCAATAGAAGTTGATTGGAAGCAAGTTGATATTACAGGTAAGGATGCCGTTGCTAAGCTTTCGAAAAGGTTTATATATATATGTATATGCATACATACATACAATATGTATATGTGTATGTATGCAAGAGTTTAATATTTATTTTTGATATAATTAAAACCTGTCAAAGTTCGTCAGGATGTGAGAATACATAAAATGGGCTAATAAATTTTATTTAATTAACTTCCTAATGCCAACTTAATAATTTTAACAAATGATTTAGCGTAAATTCATTTACGTTAAATCTAGTAACATACCTGGATTGTGATTTGAGTCAAGTCTTTGCCTTCTGGGTTTCTTGGTAAACATTTTAATAATAATTCAAACACGGAAGTTAAAAAATACACCAATAACAAATGAGTAATAAGTTCGATTTTGCGATATATTCGCGTTACCAAGCACGCTAATATCGTAATCAAACTGATTATTATTACGGAACGCACTGTTAAAGCAATGAAATACTACGAGGGACTGGCTGACTGATTCCTTGGTCCAGTATTAACCCACACTCTCAGGTTTAGTATTCTGGAGGGGCTAATAAATGTAAACCTGTTAAACAGATATGTATTACGGTTTTAATCTAACACATCGATATCTAGGCGTATATACATTTTCTTACTTTATTGTTAACATAATATACTGTCTTGAAATTCATTTTATAACTATTTTGAATAGTACGTATACATGTTACAATTAAAATATAATTAATATGTAATGACCAATAATAATTAAAATATGATCCGTTAGATTAAATGGAAAAGAGATAAAACATTATCCTAATTCGATTAAAAATCAAAAAGGCAATTTATAAATCGTAGTCTTCAGTTACTTTTTATTTGACACCTATAGTTTAGGTGATGCAATTTTTTACACTGTCTACAACATCCATGACAGAATATTTTAACGAATCATGACTTATACAAGTCCAAACCATTTTAGTAGCGTCTAATGTTGCTTCTCCAACCGACTTAACCATATCAGCTAGAAGAATGACGTTTTGAAACAACTGAACACCACTTAATTTTAAACCATTAACGAAGCAAGACATGGTGAAGTCATCTGTGAAGCAGTTGACGAGTTGGAAGAGAGCTCCTTGTCCCTGGTTGGCGATGTAGAGCACTGTCGAGAAAATCTTGCTGCCTAATTTTTCAAATACAGGTTTTAACTTATTGGTGATGTTGCATCCGACCAAGAATTCTTTATATTCGATCCTCATTGTTTCAAGTTTCTCCTGTAAAACACAAAATAACAATATTTAAGCTATGTCATAAACGAGTTAAGACGACGTTAGGTGTACAGTACAGCAGCGGCTGTGATAATTTTAACATCTTTCCATTGGCCTTAAACTTATGCTTTCATAGCTCTTTTATAATGCCCACCTTGTAGTTAGTTGCAAGCTGCCATATCGTGGACTTGATTTTTAGTATTCTATTTTTTCTTTGCCAATGCTTGATTACAAAAAACCTTATGTATGTGAAACAGTTAAGTTATTTATAGAGTTTTGCAGTTTAGGCATTTCAAGCAAAGCATGATAGTAGGTAAGAATGTCAATACTTAACTAGAATATTATAATGCATCACTGAATAAACGCAACTGCTGAGACCCAAAAGTGTAATCTACTAATAATTTATAATCTATTTTTTTTCTTTTTTTTCATTTCAGTGCACCTTTTTGATAATTGAGAAACTTTGAAATAAAGTAACTTAATGTATGTAAATAAATAATCGTAGCTTACCTTAGCTGCAGCTGAGCAGTTATTATTAAGATCACTAATTTGACTTAATCCGTGTTCAATCTGTTCGTCAATGTTGAAGCTTATTCTTTCTCTTTCTTCTTTTGCTTTATTTAAAACTAATTCGTAAATCTGTTGCATCAAGTCCTCCACTGTCTTGTTTTTATTATTTGTGTCTGACAATGCATCACCCTTTACATCGGCTTCGTTCGGATAAGCCTGAAAGTAATATTATAAATTAATCAAATGTGAGCTTATTTGTTAATTACTTTAGAATTAACAAGAGTGCCTGTACTGACAGTTTTTGAAATTTATAGAAAAAATCATTTTAATCTTCGCGGTTTATTTCGCTGTTTTATAATTTTTCCGGGGGTGGTACCCCCAACCAATTTTCCAGACAATTTTATTGGCTGAAAATCTGTTTTAGGTCAATAAAAGTTGTTTAGGACAATTAGAAAATTGTTGATTTTTTTGGGGGCAGCACCCCCAAAATTTATAAGAGGGAGCCGACCAAAACAATTTTTTTATTGGCTCAAAATCCGTTTCAGGTCAATAGAAGTTGTTTGGAGCAAAACATTTTTTTTGGTGGCAGCCCCTCTTAAATTTATAAGGGGGTCCGACCCAAAAAAAAAAAAAAAAAAACAACAAACATGTTAAAATAAAATCAACGTCTGGAGATAAAATCTTGTGTGCACCTTGGGAATAAAATTCTATTTTCCCTCTTGCAATTACCTTTCTCGGCTTTGCCTCAGGAATTAAACACATAAGTCACTCGGCTTCGCCTTGGGCCTAGGCTCGGCCTTAGGAACCAACTAACCGCTCAGGGTAATAAAAGCATTCTTTACTCCCTTGATGCATAAATAACTATTAATCTTCCCAGTTTATTTCGGCAAAAAGCATGAAAAAGGTATGTAAGGACAAATAACCTAGCAAAAAATAACAAGAAAGTTGTATTTTAAATTTTAGTGAAGTTCTTCATAGAGTAATGTAATAAAACTATTACGTTCTAAGATTAATTAACAATTTGCAATTATTAGTTTTACATATTTCTTTAATTTGTTGTCCTACAATCGATCTAATGTTGTAAGGTTTTCTTGAACTACTTCTTATAGAGCTAGTGTAAGGTTATACTTAGTTCTGAGATGTCTATACTGAAAACACTCTGGTAAAATATGTTGTTCTGTATTACATGTTTGGCATAGGCACATTGGATGCGTAGTGACTATTCTATTAAGCGTCTATGTGTAGTCATTGTGTGGTGAGTGGTCCAAATAGACATGTGTGGTCTATCCTCAATCTTGCGATGACCAACTCTCTTTTCCAGGCTTTTGTGGAGTTATTAATTTATCGTAGTTTATAATTTTTTAATTTCCGCACTTATCCGGAAAGAATTATTAGTCTTTCATGTTTCAAGTTAAACTATGCGTGATGATATGTTAAATCAATAAGTGGTTGTAGGTGATAAAATGGTGGATTTCGATGGTAATCACTAAAAATGAAATTTACTTGTTTAACTTTTACTATTGCACTTTTAATTTGACAGAACTCCTTCATATAAAAAGCCAAACGCTCAAAAGTAAAATGGTATGACTACATCAATAATCAATAAATAATATGTTTCGCTAGATCTTGTTACCATCTGCGAGCTTCAAACTACAAAAAATCTACATTATACAGTAAAATAACAAACTATAAAATCACTATACGTCACAAATCTAACAACATACTTAAAAATAAAACGAATAAATCATTAAAAATCTTTAAATTAATACATCAAATCAAACACTAAAATCACATACATTTTAAAACACTAAAATCACAAAGTTAGCAGACTAATAAATAAATCTAACCGCAAGAACAAAGGTCAACTTCTATGTCAACTGACTAAATGTAACGGACATTTTTAAAGTTATACCCAGGGAAATATTGTGAATAAAATATGGAAAGTGATAAGATAAGATAAGAGAGAAAAGAGATGTTTACTGATTTATAAGACATAAAGGGTTTATAAAAACCCAGAGTGGTAGATCTAAGATAAAGCCACTTATAGTTAAAACATAGAAGACAAACTACAAGGAAAAGAAAACCTAACATAATTCTCAGAATTCAGTCTTCACCAAACATAATTTTAGCCCGTATTCATGATTTTGGAAAATAAGAAAATTAGAATTATTCTCCATAAACATGCAAGAGTTAGACCAAATAATGAATGCTATTGATTCACTAAAAAAGGAAATAGATGTCAATTCAGCTGTCCTTTAAGTAAAATGGATGTCAATTTAGATAAAAAATAATTTTATATAATCTATTAATTATGAATAAAAATAAAAAAAAACACCACTTTAAGTAAGAAGTCCTTTAAGTAAAATGGATGTCAATTTAGATTAAAAATAATTTTATATAATTTATTAATTATGAATAAAAATAATGAACCACTTATGAAGATAGTATATATATTTTTATGCATATTTTAATAATGATTTAGTAACCTATGTTGTTTTTTTTTTTTTTTTTTAAACAAGTTCTTTATTGGCGAAAGTAATACAATATTTAACCTATGTTGTTATTATTTAAATTAAAGGGTAAGTAAGTCGAAGAGTCAAATATAGCCTTAAAATATATTTACAAACATTTATTAAAACAACTAATGTAACTATTATAATTTTTAACTTAAATAACATTTATTAATACCTGAATAAAGTAACTTACCTGCGTTTTTACAATTCCAAAAACAATCAAAAATAAAAATATGTTCAAATTTGTCATTTCAAAAAAAAAAAAATTAAATAAATTCAGCAATAAATTGTAAAACTTAATTTGTATTTTTACGTTTATAACAAAATGTTAACAATAATGCTGCAGTAAAATATAGCTAAGAACACCTAGAACTAATTAATAACATATTGTAATTTTTTTGAAAATAAAGATTAATCTGAATATAAATTCAACGGGGATTTATTAAATTAAAATCTCATTTAAGAAAAATTTTAATCACATAAAGTCATTGTCATCTATAATATAGGTTAATGATTTCTATAATCTTTAGATTTGCTAGTCTAAAAAAAATGAATAACTCATCGGTTTGTTGATTTTCACCAACATTATTGTAAAAAGCAATATCCATAAAAGTTTGAATAATAAGTAGTAATAAGTAAAGATTAAAGGTCTCTCTTTGCTCTTCTTATTTTTCTTTTACACACACACACACACACACACACACATATACACATATATATTATCCATTTACGTAGGTCCCTATGATTACAACATTTAGCAACATTGCTAATATTGGTTATTTTTATACCTAACGTTATAAGTTATATAACGTTTTTTTAAGCAAGGTTTTCTTAAAAATTAAAAAACAAGAGATCTTCAAAAATATTCTTGTTACCTCGTATTAGTTGGTCGTAACTCAAATTTTATTAGCTATTTTTTCAAATTTATAAGTGGAGACCCGTGATTTTTCTAACAATATTGTATAAATGTCATAAGATAAAATCGAAACTGTTGCTGATTTTACTGATTTTAATAACCTGATTGTTTGCTTTATATAGTAATATATGTATACTGTTTCGGCTTGATCCAAATGTTTTCGATTTTTACTTATTTATTAAATTAGTATTGGCTCATTACTTTGGGTAAATAGTGACGTAAATATTTCATAAATAACAATTTTTTGTTACAGAGTTCTGTGACATTTCAGGATTGATTTTCGTATCTAGTTTTATTCTGATTTCATAAAGCCTTCGAATGTTAATAAAAACCACCTACTTTGACTCATTGCTCATTTGCTTAAATTAAAATATTTATTTTACTTACATACCTACCTAGTTTGTAGCTGGACAAGCAATGAACTAATCGGAATCATATTAACGAACAAAGCGCGATTAAGTACAGAGACTGGTAAGTATAGAAAAGCTTGAACTCCCTGATTCGTCGATTTTTTACGTGAGTAGCATACACTTTAAAATTCCCCAGCCACAGGGTATATGCATTTGTTTACATTCAAGTCAATTTATTCATTTGCACGGCCACAATGGAGAGTATACAGTTTTGGAGATAACCTTCGACCTTACTTTCAAGTTCAGTTAAAGGGGAAACAGTTGGGGATAAAATCAACCTTCGCCCTCTAAAGGAGCAACCTAGTGGAACATCCCGGCATTGCTCAGTGTTGCCGCGTATCTCAGCCCGCAACCATATACTTACTCGGTTTCTACCAAATTTACGTAAAGAAAAATACGTCTTTACAAATTTAAATTCAATTCATTTCATAAATAAAAAGATAAATATTAATTGCATTTTTTACAAAGTTTATATGTTTTTAACTTTAAGTATATGTAAAAAAATTGTAAAATTATTAAGTTAAAACTATTTGTTTATATGCCAATTAAAGATTTTTAAAATATTAGTAAAACTGTTTATTTCCATGCTATCTAAAAAGACGTTTTTTTCCAAGTACTAACAATAAATTATAAAAAGTAAATAATTATTATTAATTTTTTAATTACAAATGTAAAATAATCAGTGTTTTATTAATTAATTAAATAATACCTTATTTTTACTAAGTGTTAATTAGTGTTGTAGGTGTACAAGATTTAATTCATTCACTACTTATAATATTTTTCTGATCGTTATAAAAGGTAGTTTTTGTTTTTATTCTTTTTTCTTTTATTTTTAAGTTTAAATTATACATAAATTTTCATGCTCTGTCTATGATAGATTGATGATTTTTTTGTTCATTTATTTAAAGAATAATATTTCAGTAATTTTTGCTATTTTATTTTTTACAAAACATTTGTGCCAAATATATGTTAGTAACTTTATAATAACTAATAACTATACATGTTAATAACTTTATATAATAATTTTATGTTGAAAAAAGGAGTCATTAACCTTTTGCAATGGGAAAATTTTGCAAAAAATAAAAAATATGCAATCTATATTTTAATATCAAAAAGTTTTGATATTAATGCCCATGCAACAAGTTTATGTAAAACCTTACAGCAATTGCCCAAAAGTCGGTACAAAAATTCTTTTTTACATGGCTTCTTACCTTTCTTACATGAACTTAAAATACAACATTAAATAATTAGAATATGACTTAAAATATAATTTTGGTTTGTTCTTAAATTGTTCGATATCTTGCAACACCTAAATGGATTATCAAATGCTGCTATTAACAATATGACGGAGATCCAAACAAAGTACCTTAAGATAATCTAAAATTATATCGGTGATATTTTCTTTAAGAGATGCCAAAATCAGATTACTTAAGTAGTTAGATTTTTAACTACTCTCGAACGCTTGCTCACTCCGAAATAAATCTTAGGACATAGCTTCATGTTATAGATCTTCATGGGTATATATATAGATATATACACACACGTATATATAAATATACGTGTGTGTGTGTGCGTATATATATATATATATATATATATATATATATATATATATATATATAATATACTTATGTACGAACAAACTTGGTTATAAAATGGATGTAGCGAAACGTTGGGGGGAGAAGTTCTCAAGTCTACTCTTTATGAAAATAAATGATATTAATAATAATGTAATAATGAAACATTTTTGAATATTAAAATGCATTAAAAGCTATTTAATAAAGGGAGACTCGGTAGTTGTGTATTTTTATTTAATTTTTATAAAATATACTTCTTTGGTCAAAGATGGTAAGTTTTCCTCGGCTCTTTTCTCTCGTATTACGTTATCTCGTATAACCTTAACCTCGTATAAGGTTACTTATTAAAACGTTGAAACCTGATATTGTATTAAACTTTAATATTCTATTACAGGGTAACTAGTTAAAGTTCACTAAACCCTCTATCGTAAAAGCATACATACATTGCATCTCCGTTTATTTTAATAATCCAGGTAAGATATTTATGAAAATAAATTTAGTAGAATATTCACTCTATAACTAGAGTTTATTTGTTTCAATCTCATGTTTAAAAGTGTTAAAGAAACTTTAATTATGTTAATTAAATTATTACGAGTCAGTTACAAGAAAGAAAACATGCCGACAACCTCAGTAGTATATTTTTATTAGAAAATTAGATCAAATGGTTTAACGGCGTTTCTAAGAAGTAATAATTTAAATAATCGGATACTCTTGAACTTTTCCTCACCTTATCGGATACGCCACGCTCATCCTCACTATCTCGGGTTAGCTTCGCTGAACACAGAATTTGAAAACCCTCTAATTTATCATTTAGTTCATCTTCTGGAAAGATGAGTTTTAATCCCAGTGGTCATTCATCTACCTGCTGAGCATACTTGATGATGTCATAAAAATACTTTTCGGAAAGCACAACATGATAAAAAAATATAATTTATTTATTTTGAATCAAGTTTTTATAAGGGGTCGTAAAGTATGTCAGATATTGAATCCGTGCTAAAATAAAAGTAGGGAATTAGTGTAAAACTTTTTTTTGAGTCCTTAAAGCTTTGAATATACTTGAGAGATCTTTGTCACCTTTTAAGTTTCAACGAAATTCGTTCACAAAAACAATAGGGGATTAGAGTAAAAAAATAAGATTTAGATGCTATAAGCATCTAATCATTGATTTTATTTTAATACATTTTGTTGTATTTTATTCTAATTCTTTTGTTCAGATTCCCTTATAAATTTAGGGGTTGCTGTCTCCAAAAAAAAATCAAACATTTTTTTATTGCTCCAAAAAAATTTTTAGTCGGGCCCCCTTAAAAATTTTGGGGATGCTGCCCCCAAAAAATAAAAAAAAATATTACCTTAAACTACTTCTTTTGACCTGAAACGTATTTTGAGCCAATAAAATATTTTTTGGTCGGGTCCCCCTTAAAATGTTTGGAGGTGCCGCTCCCGGGAATATTACCAAAATTGATCGGTCACCTGTATAAATTTAGACAATACCACTCCCCTAAAAAATTGGTATAATTGGCTCTAATAACCCAATAATAGGAAACACTTTTTATTCCTAAGAGAGAAAATGTTACTTTTCACTTTCAAGGGAGTGAAAAATAACTTTTTACTCTCAAGGGAGTGGAAAGTAACTTTTTACTCTCAAGGGAGTATAAAGTAACTTTTTACTCTCAAGGGAGTAAAAAGTAACTTTTTACTCTCAAGGGAGTGAAAAGTAACTTTTTACTCTCAAGGGAGTGAAAAGTAACTTTTTCTCCTATGGTGCTTCTTTACTCCCCAGAAACTAGTGAATAAACTTTACATTATACACCGTCTGGAGATAAATGAAATGTTTAGTTCTAACAGATTGAATTTAATCGATGGATCTTGACTTAACTTTCAATTTATACCACTTATTGATCACAATGAACTCATTTTAAGTCTCATATAGTGTATATAATAATATTTATGAATCTCAAATAATACTTTTATGCGTTTTAATATACAAGGCGTAGGAAGTGTAAACTAAATTTTGAGTGCTTACAACTCAGCATCTAATTGACGGATGATGACTAAATAGACACGCTCTACACTTATCAAGATCTGTTCCTAACTAATATAGGGTATCAAATAGCATTCTTATTACAGCAATTGTTAATTACAGCACGGAATATACTTGATGAATCATGACTATATATATAGACATTATTTTATTTAAAACACTTATAAGACAAAATAGTCTTTTCAGTCTCTTCGAGATCCGTTATAAAATAATAAAATAGGTTATGTGTAATAAATATATTGGTCATCTTGTTTGTCTGATAGAGGTCTGTTCTAAGAAAAAGAGGGATTATTTTAATGATTAGGCTAGCCAGCTTTACAAATAATTGTAATAAATTTTTATAATAAAAAAATAGGCAACTTTGTTTAAATTTGGTTCAATTTATGTTAACCCAACAATGGTTCAGTGTTTTTGTATAAAATATAATTGTGAAACAATAGTATAATTGTAATAGTAATTTTAATTGTAATAGTATAATTGTGAAACAATAGTATCTTCAAAATGTTTTAGGAAGCTATGCAAATATATTTGCATGTTATTTATCAATAAATATTTGTTATATATTGATACATAGGAAATAATATTTCTATAATTAACGCAACGATGTAGATATGTGCTGAAGTAATTTTAAATTTTTGTGTTTTGCTTATGAATCTTTCTATTCATGACCTATTTTGCTTGGAATATGATTGTATTCTCAGTATTAAAGTCAAAACAAACGATTTAAATTTCCATTTTTGATTGTCAACTTAGAAACAAGGATCTTAGTACCAAGCAATCATACAGAACGCGGCTTGACAATCGCTGAATAGAGAAAACATCTTATACAAATATCCTTGCTTTTACATCTTTCCTCATAGGAAATATTTTTTTTTAACTTATGATTATTGTCTACAATAAATGTATTTGAATAGTGCTAATGCTGGTTAAAGTGACTTGGCAGTCTTGATAAGAGGAATCACCCAGTGGCGATACTCCTTGGCGTGGTTAGGTAAATTGAAATTTTACTTACAATAAAAATTTGGCTGAAACGAAATAGTAGAATAGAAATTAGTTGACTTTGATAGTTGAATTTTCCGAAATGTTTTGCGTTTTTGAATTTATATTATATTGATTTTAAAAAGTCACGCGGCCACTGTCGTCGAAGGCGCCGTGGAGATTAGAAGGAATGGTTCTGGAATGTAGGGTTGACAAGAGATTAGGATGGGAATCTTTGAGTGAAAGGAATTGTATCGAGAGGAAACAATGTCTTTGACGAACGGAATTTTGAGGTCATTGTGGATGGTTAAGTTAGATACGAACCAGGGAGCTTGAACTATTTTGCGAAGAACCTTTGACTGAAGGACTTGAATACGTTTAAGATTTGATGGTTTCGTGGAACCCCATACTTCAACACCGTATGACCTTGATGGTTTTTGATTATGCTTTTGTAAACGAGTAGTTTGTTATCTAGTGTAAGGTTAGACCTGTTATCGAGTAAACGTTGGAGGATTCCGACACGACGGTTCCCTTCCAAACGTTTTTGTTTAGTGTGATGTGCCCATGTTAGTTTGCTGTCGAAGTGTAAACCCAGGTAATGTGCAGTGGTGGACATAGGAATTTGAGATTGATTGAGAAATAGGGGTGGACAAATGCCTCGTCGGAGGGTGAATGTTAAGTGAATGCTTTTTTGAGCATTCACTTTTATTCTCCACTTTCTAAACCATGTTTCTAAGGAATCAAGATGGTCTTGTATATTATTTGAAGACTGAACGGGATCTTTGTGGACTGATAGGATATTTTTGTCATCTGCAAACGATAGAACTGATGTAGATGGATGTTCAGGAAGGTCTGAAGTGTAAAAGACGTAAAGGAATGGTGAAAGGATACAAGGAGTTCCTTGTGGAACTCCAGCTTCTATATCGATAAATTTCAGAGAAGGAATCTTTGTACTTAACTTGAAAGGAAATATTAGGATAGGAAATATTAAAAACTTGTTGCTATAAGTTATTAATAGTTGCTATAAATTTATAAATATATTATTATTATATTTATACATTGACAGAAGATCAAAGATCATATATATATATATATATATATATATATATATTTATTTATTTATTTATTTATGTATGTGTGTGTTTAATAAAATAATTAAATTAATTCTCAAATTTTTTAAATGTGAAGTCCTTGTTTTAAAAATCTTGTTAGTCAAATAACGTGATAGAGGATTGCTAAAAATCTCATGCAGAATAGTAAATTAAATTTACTTTAATTTATCTCTTTCAAATTAAATACAACAAAATTCCTCCCAAAAAGTAAGTGAAGTGATTAATGAGATTAAATAAACGAATAATACATTTTAACCTGAAGTATTCGCATATCCCTAAATAACCCTAGTCATTAATAAAGTTTAAATTATAGCCTGACATAGGCCGGAAAATTTCAAAAATATTACACTCTTAAAAGTGAAAAGCTTCCTCCAGCAGTAAATTTTACTAGTGCACACATTTTAATGTTTTATGGCTAAAAAAAATACTATTAAAGCTTTAAGATTTTAAAAAAATTAAAATGTAACAAAAAATTTAGGGATGAATGCTGAGTAAAAATGAGAGAAAACCCATTTTGCGAAGCATTAAAGCTACCCTAACTTTTTACTGACGTCTTTTAACTCCTGTTGAGTCGTAAAATAAATATTATTTAGAGGTTACGTATAGTTTTGTAGGGTTAAAAAACTTGTGCTCCTAAATATGAATAAAAAAAATGCATGGTTTATAACATTTGATACAAACAACTTTAGCAAAGACGTGAAGTTGGTACAATATAACTGTATTAAAGACACTTTGGAAATGTAACAAGCAAAGTGCAATGAACAAAACCACAGTTTTAGATGTTAAAAATAATGTCGAAACAGAGTGGGACATTACATTATGTCGAGCCATCGATGATTACGAATATCGAATGATAGAACAGTTGCCAGATATAGCACTGCGTTTTGCTTGCTACATTGCCTAGGTGTGTCTGGCACAATAATTTGAGACAAAAATATTAATCTGTTTCAAAGATTTGTCTAGAAATGCATATAAACATACTTATGCTAAAGTTTAGGCTAAAATTAGCAGAAAAATAAACCTCTAATTATAATGTTGCCAGCTCAAATATAATGTTAAACTGTAAGGATATGCAATACTTATCAGAATTTTATATTTTAATAAAATTCAATTTTCACTGAAATGAAAGAAATTATTCATTTTTCGAAAAAAACTAATATTATTAAATATTTTTGGAAAACTCTTCAATAATTAGGTTAAAAATTGACAATTATTAAAAAATTCATGTAATTTCGGGTGAAAGTCTAGCAGAGGGTTCGCCCGTAGACTAATCTATATTTATCCAACTAAAGTCTCATCCTATTTTCGTTTTTTTGCATCTAAACCCTTTTCCGATTAAAAACAGAAAAAAAGAATTTATAATTAGTTTATAAAAGCGAGTTTAAAAAAATATGACTTAAAACTTGGTTGTTTTTAAAATTATGATAAAAGAAAATCAAAATCAATGAAAAAGATATTTAAATTGATTATGGATTGAAATTAAAGTTAATATAATAAAAAGAGTGTTAGGAAAAACAAAGCTCTACTTTTAACATCACCGAAACTGTATTAAAAGTAGCCCATTTTATTAGATATTTTATATTCTCCTTAAGCAGGACAATATAGCGATGTTGACAGGGACAATGTTGACAGTAATAGAACTCATAAATTACACGATAGTAAAGTATAAGTATACTATACTAAATTATAAGATGGTATAGAAGTATACTATCTTACAATATCTATACTTATATTGCGTATAAGTATAGTCTTATAAAGATACAGATAGTTTCGTTTTTTAAGCTAATAATATTTTTTTCTCTCTCTGCATTGATATATAGTTGTTACAGCTATCATTTCTGTAAAGTCTTATAACAAATTCTTTACTTCATCTAGATGCAACAAATTTAGGTAACAAGGGGTTCAAAGACTTGTAGTAAAGACGATTCAAACATCCTAAAGGAGTGTCCCATGGTTTTTTGATATTAGAATTCTTTTGATGAGGTATAAAAAATACTTCCATTGCAACATAATTTGAAACAAGGGTATAATAAGTTTTTAAAATGCGAAAATTACTTAGGAGTTCTCATTTAATACGTACCAAACACAAAAGATCTTTTGAAATCTTATAAAAAAAATATACACTAAAGAAGAAATAATATTAAAAAGCAATTAAATTAAATTTTACTTCTAACAGTTATTGCATTCACTAGTTTAATATTTATTCTTTTTTAGAGAGTTTTGGCCAATTTCATATAAAAATAGATGCATTAAAACAGTGGTATTAGTCAGATAAAAACTTAAGAGCCCCAGTTACGTAATAAAATTTACGGTTAATATCTTCTATTTATTGAAGGCTTGGAAATTATAGAAGGTAAGCTCACTTATATTTTCTGTTTCTATATATATATGTACAGGTAATAAGAAAATATCCTCCTGGGCATGAGGTAAAACTGCATCCACTGGTACCTGCATTAGTACCGGATCTGGTCAGAGCAGGTGCTACGGTGCCTGACGGGAAGAGAAGCAATCCCTCTATCTAATCCCGTGTCTGTTTGGGTAGAGTCTCTTTTTTATTTCGCTTACTTACTATCTCCTTATCTCTAACTTTCCTTCGCCATTCCCCTTGCCTTCCCTACATTCTCACCTTTCCTACTCTCTCTCTTCTTTTTTAAACATTTTCTTTCGATCTGCCTATCTTTTATTTTCTTCATTAATTTTGTTTATTATTATTAATTTCTTTAACATTATTATTCTTATGTTCATTTATTACTTATTTATTTTATTTTTTAAGACTTTTTCCCAAGAGGGGTGCCGATCTTTTTACGTTCTTGCTAGGTAGAGTTTAGGTTTCTTTCTAAAAGAGATGCCTTGAGCGTTTTCTAACGGGTCGAATATTTAAACTTTTTCCTAAAAAAAGTGTGATCTCGGTCAGTCAATTATCCAGTCCCTGACCGACAATCCCCTCTCCTCTCTGGTCACACCTCGGCTGATTTCCCCCTTCATCTTGAGAAAATCCAATGGAGTTTTTGCCCACTCACGACTCATTAAGAAGTTATAGTAAAGGCGGAGGAGATACTGAGTACATCAAGTATTGGACTGTAAAGAGGACTGATGGAAGCACACTTACCAATGTGTCCCCCATAGCCCTGAATCGTAAGGCTGAGAGCGTGTCGAAGTCAAAATCCTCGGGCACCCTTGCCATTAGGGTAGCTTGAAAGAGGTAGGCTGATAGGTTTGCTGGAATGGTGGTGGACAGTTCTATTTGATAGGATGATGCCAAGACTACCTCAGTCACCGCAGTTTGGCGCGCGTGGGAAGCCACGTTGGACCTTTTCTTCACCCTGCTTAGAATAGAATAAAGAGAAACGTAAGAAAGAAGATGACACTGTCTGGTGACTTGGAAACTGTCCAAGTCAAAAAGAGACAGTGTCTCTTCTTGACACTCAAGAAGAGACACAAAATACTTAAAAGTAAAAGTGGTCTTGACCTTTTCGGCACAACCACCGAAAAGATCTAGCAGTTGCAATGTTCTTATAAGTATGACGGGGTCATCGATGCTCGGAGCGGGTGCCACGTCAAGAGGTAGTTCGGCTACCTTTGGGGTGTCACTGTCTCCGAAGAGCTTGGGCTTGGGGCCTTTCCCTTGCCGGAGAGGGAAAGGTCCCGAGCTGCGGGTAAATCTATAGGCTGGGTCATCTACGCGGGGGCTAGCTAATCACTTCTCTAGGTATTGGCTTTCTGATCATTCCTAAATGTCATCACCACCAACCAAACACCATCAACGTCTCCATCTTCCACCGTTAGGTCCGACTCTCTGTCAGGAGCAGATGTCGTGAGGTAAGTCAAGGGGGGTTGTAATCCCAGTCTCTGCACCCATCATATTCACAGGTGATTAAGTGTTGGAAATGCGTAAGAGGTATATGGGGACGGATGCTAATACACTTGCCAACTGTGGGGTCAGCATCTATGTTAAAGATGTTTTTTGAAGGCGGCCGAAATGGCGAGCTCCGTGGCTGGTCTACCCCCGTCGGCGGGTCTATTGTCTATGCTCCATAGATTCAGATTTATTGTCGTCAAAAGATCGCTTAGTTTTAGTGAGAGTAGTGGGGCAATTCCTAGTGGTAGTGGAATTGCCTGTTAGTCCTCACACTCTGACGCATCAAGCTTTTTCTATTTGTTTGACCTTCCGAAAAAATAAGGAAATAGTTTTAAAAATAAAAGTTAACTTGCAAAATGCTCATCTTTCCTAATTCTATAGATTTATTAAAGTTTATTGATTTAAATACTAACAACTGGTAGGTTTGTAATTCTTAATTGCGAGAATACTCTTAGTTTACTGTTACTTTTCTTAGAATGAAAAAGAGGGCAGAATAGATTTTCAGAAATCTATAATTTAGAAAATAATACTATTACCATACATTCATAATGTATTTGCTGAATAAGGCTTGAGAAATTTTGATTGGTTTTCAGTAACAGGGTTTGTTACTATTCCAGACACTCAAACTTTAGATATGTACGTTACACATCTTTAAAAGACATAATCACGTGTAAATTTAAATCCAACTTTCCTGTATGAACATTGAGATCGTAAGAATAACACAATCAAAAATGATGTGAAAAATATAAATATTAAATTTGATATTTATGTTTTTAATGTAGTTATACAAATAACGCATCTTTTAAAATAAACAGTGAACTTTATAAGGAAAGTAAGTCTACAATTTATCCATCTAAACATTTTAAAGGAGAATAATCTTAAATTTTAATAACTTAATTTTCCTTAGTAACAAAAAAAGTTAGTTATTTTTAGTTTTCCTTTTAATTCAACAATTAAATTATAAAATAATAATTAACAAAATAGCTGACAAGCAACTGAAGTTCCTTGTCAAATTATTTAAAAACAACCCTGGCAGCACTGTGGCCTGTTCTGTTCTTTAAGCCTAAATATTTCAAGAGATGCGATTAAGATCTCGTTGAGAGAAATTCGTAGTAAAAGCTATTTCCATCACAAATTTCTTTCAATTTCACAAAGTTTTTTAAATTTTAAATAGACGCCATATTATACGCCTTGTTACATTTTCATTGTGGAACAATAAAATAATGATGAGAGGGATTGCTTTTATACTTGCCTTTTCCTACAACTTTGAACAAAAACTATCGGTCAAGTCTTTGTGTGCCATAGAATGTGCAAAAAACTTTATCTAAAACTGAATCATCTAATAAATTTTCTCTCAAACTATTATAAAATGTTGCAAAGGTACAAATTTAGCTAGGGAACAAATAATTTAGCCTTTTTATATTATGACTTTAATTATTATTGTCTACAATGAATGTATTTGACATAATGCTCCTTCAGGTTAAAGTGATTTGGCAGACGTAAGAGGATAAATCACCCAGAGATAATTTTTAAAATTAGCGATTTTTAAAAACAATGTTTTGTATCATCTAATGTCTATGTAACAGTGCTTACATTATTGCTCAAGTTGAGTTCGTTATTTCTTAACTCTTGAATTTATTTCATCAAAAGTCAGGTTAGTGGTTAGCAAAGGTTCTATACTTAGGAATAATGTATTGTTCACTACTACAAATCCGTTTTTATTCACAAAATGAGCGATATTTAGCTAAGGCAGCTAATCATTTTAGTGTTTCTTAATTATTAAATTTCTGTTATTTATTTATTCTGATAAAAACCTAATTAGACAACCAAAAGATTAAATATTGCTTTCATTTAAGAAAAAAAAACCTAATAACTCTATTTCTGTTCTTAATTCACATGTTCAATAAACTCAATAAAAAATTTTATAATCAGAATTTCGTATCCTTGAAGTTTGTGCCTCTGTGAAAAACTTTACTTGAAACTTGTAATAAAAGGAATAGTTAGTAAGCACTATCTACAAAGGTAGGAAATGCCTAAGGCGTTATATTTTGCCTACTACAATCCCTTTTGACCAAAGGGACGAGCAATATTTCTTGAGTTTAATTAGTCAAATTTTCAGCTGTAAATGAACCTATATCTTACGTGATTTAGGAGGCCGAGTCTTATTGTTATAATATTTCTCTGTTAAAAACTTTCATTTCTGTTGGCTTTCAGTTATAATTTTGTTATAGATTAAGGTTTTGGTTTTAAATAACGATATTCACTTAGTTTACAAATAATTTTAAAAGGCGGAAAATTTTGTGTGTAACATGCTTCTTTGTTAGAACATTATTTTTTTCATGGAAGATAAGCTATTCGACTCATAAGATATGTGGATGTATACATATATATCCCAACTATTTATAGTAATTTTGTTAAAGAAAACCCATTCATTGGTATTCTCATGGTCTGTATTTTGGTATTATTCATAAAGCCTTTTACTTTGCACAGCATAGATAAAATAAAGAGGCAAACAACTGAAATAGTATAGTTTATATTAATAGTTTGTTAACGTAAGATATAATCGCCTATTTAAGTCATTACTTTGCCAAAATTGAGAGCTACAACTCGAGATGATATTCATAAGTCACTAAGTTTAATGATTTATTTTTACCATGTATCTAAGTTAAATACTTAGAGACTTGAATATTACTATTACGCTCAAGGATATTAACAATTCTTCAATATAAAGTGCAAAGGTGTGGATTAGGTTTTATTATTGAAAATTTGATAAAGTATTAAACGATAGGCATTAAAAAGACATTAGGAAAAGTCGAGCCAAGTTCTTTTCAACGACACAAATGCTTGTCTCTAGTTTTCCCTTCACATAAACTTATACTATAAGTTTTTTGAGAATGTGATAAATTATGAAGAACTTTAAAGAATAGTGGTGAATGTAGACTGGCATTTTACAATTATTGTTTCATATTATTAGTATATTATTATTATTATTATTATTTATTATTATTTATTACATATTATTAGTACTTTCAAGATCGTTGAAAGACTAAACGGCTAAAAGGAGGCAAGGAATTTACAGGGGGTAAACTCTCAGTTCATTGATTGGAGAGTTCATTCTAGGAAATAATAGTATAATTTAATAGAGTATAATATGTTCTTAAGACCACAGGTGGCAAATAGTTTTAAAGGGGCAATTTCTCCTTTACTTTCAGGCTATACTAGTTTGAAAAGTGTTTTAGAGGCAATTTTCCCTTCACTTTCAGGCCATACTGGTTTGGTAAGAATGTCAATTTTCTCCAGCAGTTAATTTTTCTTTTATGCACAATTTAAAAAAATATAATTCCTAAACAAAGATCAAAGAATGAACTTATTACCAATTTAAATGGGTAAAAGAAATTTTAATGAGGGATCATTCTTTTTAACTGATTTATAATAGACTCGGCAAATAACTAAGTTCTATTTAGAGGAAAAACTACCAAATAGATAAATATGGCCTTTAAAAACTTTGAGAAAAAAACTAATAATAAAAACTAGCTAATAATAATAACTATATTATTATAATACATAGTAGAACTTATAATACATATAATACAAACTTATTAAGGAATATATTTATTATTTTATGTCATTATATTAGTTTTTTTTTTTAAAATATACACTAAAAACATATTAGTAAATTAAAAGAGTCTAAGAAAAATGGTATTAAATACTTACAACTAAATCAAGTTTACAAAAACAATATCTAATAAGGTAAAATTCCAACTTAAGCAATAAATAATGGACATGTTATTGAACTTGTTAAAATCCAAGCAAACAACTACTTTATTGATAGAAATCATTTATTGGTTTTCAGCAACTTTTAAGTTAACTGATAAAGTCGATGTTCAATGAGAGTAACATAAAATATAGCTACACAACTTTTGTCTATACACATAAATACCGATCTATCCGTGTAACTTTGGTTTTCAGCATAGTTGAAGTTAGTTTGCAATAAATTTGAGTGTATCAAGGGTCTGCTAAGTTTTAACAACCATTAATCTCTTCTTTACACGGTTTTAGTTTATCCCATTGACTTTGATATTCAATCCTAACCTTTTAAAAGTTGAGAAAACCCGATTGAACTAATCTGAAAATACGGTAACAACGACACAATGACATGCTATTTTCAAATCGATTGTAAAACTTACTAATATTAATTGACTCTAGACATTTTTGGGATTTAATTTATTTATAGGTTTTCTGTTGTGATTATCTCTCTTCTTAAGATTAGAAAATGTATCCTAAATATTATAAATAAATATATAATTTTGTATGTAATTAATAAAAGTAAAAATAAATTACCTCCGTAACCTCAAATTATGATCCAAAAGAACCAAACATTAACTAATGATCATGGCCAATAACAATAAATTAAACAATACCTTTGTTATTAATTAAAACTGCAGCAAACCTGATTACACTTGTGATTAGTTTTTTTAAGTGCATATATGAACCATGATTAATAAGGTGATGTGAGAGTAAAACATTTCTTTGCATCAGTATTTCATGAGACATATGTTTTATGTCTCAAACAAAACCAATTCATTAAATATCATTTGTCTTTCCCCAATGATACAATTTCAAATACATAGCCATCATTCGAACTTAACTATCATCATAAGAGCCGGTGAGATAAGTGTAATTCTTCTTGTCCGATTTCTTAGCCTACGGCTTATAGCAGAGTCTAGAGCCTCTTATTGTTTGCTATAAGCCATGACCTGAGAAATCCGCCAAGAAGAATAAGACTCTTCTCTCAGTTACTGATGATAATCGTTTTGGTCGAAAGATATGTATTTTAAATTATACAATGCAAAATTATGACTAATATTTAAATTATGAAAAATGCAGTTTACTTTGATTAGAATTACTCGGTTTCCGGTAATTAACAATAGTGTTTCGTCTTTTTGGTCACTTAGTGGATCGTATCGGTTTTATTTAATTTAAGAGCTTTTTTGCGCCATGAATTAGTGACCCTGATTTTACTGATTTTTTGAAAAATTTTCTGTCTTAGCAAACAGGGTTAATGACGTCATAACTACCTGTTTTTTAATAGGGTTTGTGTCCTCCCAACGGTTGAGGACACAATTGGTTTCGCTCCCCCCTTAAAAGTTTAGGCTAGCTACGGGCCTGCCTCGGGACACAAAATTACCTTTAAAACCACGGTAGCTTGAGATTTCTTCAGGTCCAGGTAACCCTTTAGTTTGTGGGAATAATTAGTTGTCACCATCTTACGGTATTTGACGGCAGCCACTATACTACCGTCAGAAGTGGTACCGTAGGGATTATCTCTGATGTGCTACAATCCTGCATAAAACAAGTATAAATATATTACCAAATTTGGTATAAGCAGTTCTGAACCCTGTAGAGTGCATCTAGCATAGTTAAATTTAATTTAATCGAGACTAAAATGTCATTTTTAAAACTAGAAATTGAAAATAGGCGGTAGACTCATCAGCATAACTAGTTGGGCATGTGTACGGAATTTCAAGTCTTAAAATAAATAGTGATGTTGAAAATGAATCGATTTGAAAATAGATCAGACAACAATGCCATAATAATTTAATAAAAGTTAAAACTAATAATACTCTTGTCCTGGGGCGAATAAATTTCCTTAGAGTTTCAATATCTATTCATAATTTAGTAACGAATGATCATTAAAATTTATTTATATTAATTATTAAAACTAATTTAATAAATAGAAAGGATTCAACTATTATCTTTACAAAAGTATTTTTTTAAGAAAGTAGATTTAGGAGAATGATTTAAAATGTTAATTTTTTGCGGGGATTTCAGAAGCTCTACAGATGCTGTTCCACTCTATTTCATTAAATACTAATTTACAAGTCTCTTAGTTTAGAAATACTTGCTAAAACAAACTAGTTCTTGGAGAATTCATCAGAATAAATAGAATTCTATTGTCAATTCAAATATAATTGTTAGTGCTATTCGTCCATTATATCATTATCTCCATTTTGCTCCCCCAGCACTTATAATAGGAAAGTAATAGAGATTAATTGGACTTATGGTGGTAAGAAAAATTTGGACACGGGTTACCTCTGCTCTTTTTGGAATGATAAAAACTAATATCTAGGAATTTTATAACTTCGCTACTGTCAACCTCGAAAAACTATTGACATTTTTAATCCAAATCAGGAATAATCGGATCTTATCAATTTTATTAAATAAAAAAAATCCTTTATTTCACTAAAATTACAAACATTCTAAATATATTTAGGAATGAAATATATTTGGTTGGAATTAATACCCACTTTAGGATGAGTGTCCTGTGCTGTGGGAATGTGAGTTTAGTCTCTTTTACTGAGAAGTAGTGTTTGATTTATATTTTTTGTTCTATTTATTAAGTGCATTATAATTAATTTTATTTTATTTTATTTTTTTTTTAACTGAGTCCGGTAGCTCAGTGGTAGAGCGCTCGCCTTTCGACCTGGAGGTCGAGGGTTCAAATCCAGCCGGGGGAGGACCTCAATATGAGGTTATCCCTTGTACCGTACACTCGGGAGGTCTTGAATTCAAGGCCGGCCAACCCAGCCAGGGTTTTACGTGGTTTCCTTGGCTACTAATACGCAAATGCGGGGTTGGATCTAGTTTCATCTGAGACAAGTCTGGATCCACGTTTCCGTTGTCTCCAGCTCACGAAAAGTTAATGTTCTGCGGGCTGGGGGAGATAAAGGTCGGAAAGATATACTGAGCCTTTGTATGTCCGAAAACTTAGTCAGTGAAAGTGATGGCGGCGACACGAGTAACGTAAGTGACTAGGAACAAAGTGCTCGGTTCTTGAAGACAGACGTCTCCTAATAGCACTGCGGAGCTTGGACTTTCAGGTCAGGGCTATAGAATGAGTTTGTGCACGCTGACATCTGGGTGCTGGGTTCTTTGTCGGGTGGCGCTGGACTGGCCAGAGCGGTGAGCCTAGCTTAGAGTCTGGTGATGCTAGTGGAACTGATGAGATTGGTGAGACTGGAAGTACGAGGTCAAGTGAGACTAATGTGATCAGAGGAGCTAGTAAGACTAGATGAAACAAGCACACTGTGAACTAGTAGTCGGCGCTAGCCAGAGCGGTGAGCCTAGCCAGAGTCTAGCTGGTCTAGATGAACTAGGCACACGGTGAACTAGTCGCAGACACTAGCTAAAGCAGTGAGTTTGGATAGAGTCTGGTTGGGCTGGATGAACTAGACACACTGTGAACTGGCTATATGTGCTACCATGTACGGAGGGGGTGCTTCCTAGATGATTGGATGTGCACAAACTCAGGGGCTAATGTTGAGTGAGATTTGAGTGAGGGGAAAACGCTAAATGACCCTACGGGTTAAACCGTAAAAAAAAAAAAATAATTTTATTTTAATAAGTGCATTTAAATAGAAACAATACCTTTGACGATTTTTATTAATCAATAAAGTTTATAATTAAAACATTTATTTCATTTTTAAATATAAATAATAAAAATACAATATAGTTATAAAATAAAGTAATATTATAAAAATATTTGTATATAGTAATAAAATATTTTAAACCTAAAGTTTTATTGTTCTATCTAATATCAAATAAAAATAGGCCATAAAAGAATAAAAACAAATCGAACTGACAGCTTAGTCCTCCGTCTATTTGATTATTGATTTGACTGACAGAATAGCAACCGACATCATTAATTTCAGTTACCTCTCTCTGTAGGTGTTCGTCTTAAACTCTTACCATTGTCGCATAACAGTAAGTGCTGTGACACTTCTGTTACCATTTATCAAATTTAACCTAGTTTATTATCTCTAAATAGTTTAAAAGAGAAAAAAAGATTTCAAGGCTTCGAAGCGTTTTTTTGTTGCTGTTTATTCCTAATTTCTATGGATGTTGTTTTCCTAAACCCATAGGACTGTTTTTGTATATTATTTTTATTTTACTCTAGAAAATCTTGCAAAACATATTCAAGCAATGAAGGCAATAAAATTGTAATACATTAAAAACAATATTACTATTTTCCGGTAATTTCTCATCAAACCATTGTTTGACATATATAGTAAATTTTGGTGAAAATACTTTTTTCTGTTGGATTAGAAAAAAGTTATATGGTGTACGGGTGATATTTGCATTATATTTCTTAAGATTTAATGCAGTTTTTAAAGTAGGTATTATTACGATAAGCATTAATTTTATTTTTCAAAGTTACCAAAAGTGATAAGATTGCCAACTTGGAAGAGTTGTTTTGATGAGGGTAGTAGATCATTTTTGAACGTCTAGGACCATGTTTTCCTCTTTCTTAAGGATTTAATGTTGGTGCACCTGAAATGTTCCCCTGGGTATACATTTCTTTTAATACGTGGCCGAGGAACTAACATAAAATTTTGTACCTGACAAAGTTTAAAATAAGACTAATTTAATTTTAAAATTCGTAAAGTAATGGCATTAGTTTGAAGAAGTAATGATATAGAAACTTGTACTTCTCTAAAAGCTTTTAAGTCCAAATCTACTTTTGCTCGGCCTAACTAAACTTTTTAAAATCTTTATACTGATAATTTTTTTAAAGAATCTTAGCATTAAATAAAATTATGTCCTAAAAACAAATCTATTTAACGAACTCTTTTTTTGTTCACTAACTAGCCTAAAAACGTATTTTTTAATATCCTATAAATATTTAAGAAGTAGATTTCGATACTTAATATAAATAATATAAATAATTCGATAATATAAATTTTAATGCCTAAATTTCTATACTTAATTCTTTTACGTGAAAAATATATAAAACCGAAACTTAACAAGTCTGATTAATACGTATAAAAATTAGGCATTAATTTAAAAAAAAAACTTATTATGAATGGGCCTGATTTCAGGAAAATTTAAAACTTCTATAAAATTTCCCTAAACTTTTTGCTAAATTACTAAGTTTTTTGAATTTGTTGTACCTTAACTCCAAGTAATTAATTAACGTCAGACAATTTAACAACATAGGGCTCAATTAAATTTAATACTTAGTAAGGCGGGCAAAACTCTAAACAAATTTTAACTTTAATGACCTCGTTAAAAATTTCCTTATCAGAATAACTCAACGTTTAAACAAAAATTAATATTCCTTATCATTTTTTCGCACAAGAAAAATTAATTACAATTAACGATAGTTGACAAAAGCTATTTTTCAAGGGAAGTACCTTAAACGTTTAAGTTATTTCATTATTAAAGGAATTCTTTAGAAAAAGTGTTAAAAGTAGCTATGAATAACTTTTGACTTAACCTAAAAAAATTTCACGTGGGATAAAATTCGGGCCTTACAACAATTTAACCCCTACGCGCTTTCAGTTCTTTTTTGAAAGGTTATATAAACAAGACTTAAAACACATTTATTATTTAGGAAAATGACTCGACATCAAAGACTTAGGGTGTTAAATTTCTGGTGAACGTGATCGTTACCTAGTTTATATGATGCTTTAACAATAAATTTGAAAACCCTGTGGATGATGAATCAAAAATCATGTTGAACTTTGAGTGTTACCGTAGATCTATTATGTAACTAAATAATTGAATATGTTTAAAGCGTAACACTGTACCAAGTTTATCCTGTATTTATTCTTGTTCCATTTTGTAAACTTAGGCCCGTATTCAAAGACGTTTCCTAACATTTTCCTAACATTCTCCTAACTTTTTCCTAACGTTCTCCTATCGTGTTTTAAAAGTCTTTTAGAGGCTTCGTATGATTTTATTTAGTAAGAACCTAAGGTAGTTATGTCAAAAAGTGATACCATTGTAAGTAACGTAATATATCGCAAAATATCAATGTTATTAACTTATTACCTGGATTTACGACACACTTTGTCATAACAACAATGCGGCCTTGCTTTTGGCGAATGTTACATATATTAGAACTTTATTTACATATGTTTTCAGTAAACAGTAGAGTTAATACAAATTACAATGTTCAATTATTGTAAGAATAATAATAATCCAGGTAATAAGTTAAATAACATTGGTATTTTGCGATATATTACGTTATTACAATATTATCACTTTTTGACTTTCCTTACTAAAAAAAATCATGCGAAGCCTCTAAATGACTTTTAAAACACGGGAAAGATCATTTAAATTTTGTGGCTTAAAAACACTAACCCTACGGTGAGTGTTAGGAGAATGTTAGGAGTTAGGAAAATGTTAGGAGAATGTTAAGAAAATGTTAGGAAAATGTTAGGAAAAAGTTAGGTGTTAGGAGAATGTTAGGAAAATGTTAGGAAAATGTTAGGAGAATGTTAGAAAAATGTTTGGAAAATGTTAGGAAAAAGTTAGGTGTTAGGAGAATGTTAGGAAAATTTTAGGAAAACGTCTTTGAATACGGGCCTTAATTTCTGACACTTACTAATAAGGACATTTTACTAGATTTTTAAGGTACTTGCTTGGTCTGTTTTGTAGAATGTGAAGATTTTCTATCATTTAGAATACCAGTTTTAAATTCTTCTGCAACCAGGGGATTCTACTTTACAACCGTGTATTTCCCAGCTTGTATAGCGTCCAGCATCCTACGTATTAGTATTTTCCCTTTATTTCTAACATTTAGCGAAAAATCCACTACTATACTGAAATTCTCTTCAACTATGTTTAGCTAAGCTTTACGAGTATTATGCACAAAGCAAGTTTTTATATTTTTCCGATATTTTCATTTGGTTTGACTCTACTACCTCTAGTAGTAGTTGAGCTCAAAGTAATAACTTATATTGGCGATCTTTAAATAAATTAAATAATATATGATTCATTTTAACTATCGATCTTTATCATTATTTATTTAAAATAATTAATGATATTTTATTTATTTTTGTATCATAATTTATTTTAAATAACTAATGATAAAATGAGATTACGACCCAGGCTGCGAATTCTGGACCTCTGTTATTCAACCAGTCATGTTAACTGAAACCACACGGACTACGACTAATCGGGAGGCATATAAATAATAATAGAACAAATGAATATTCATACAAAGAAACAATACGAATAATGCTCTCAAATTTCAATTTTATTCTAGTCAATGTTTTTATACGATGTTTTTTTAGGAAGAGAATACTTACACTATCTAGTGTCAGTCTGGTGTATTGTTTAATTTACACCTCAAAGGCTTCAAAATACAAACACTCAAATTTCAACTACTGGATGCATAAATACAAAAGGAGTATAATAAGGTCTATTATACAAAACATTGTAGAAAGTATGATAATGTTAGACATGGGATATTGATGTCTGGAAGATATAAAGCTTTGGAGCATCCCAATCTTTTTATTTAAACGTGTTCTAAAGATTTATTTTTTTCATAAATTTTTACGGATAGTCAAATAATAAGGTATCTTGTGGGAGATATCTCTATATCGTATAGTAGAAGAAGGATCAGGCCATTACCTCCTCTTCTTTTGCACGCTGCGTTCTCGGGGAATACGGTGGTTAACAGCCTGGCGCGAGGAATAAAAATCGAGTGTAATTGTGAATTTTTGTTAGACTTCTGCTCGTGGCGTAAGCCTCTCAGTTTCTCAGCTGGGAACGGATTAAGTATACGCTGTCTGAGCAAATGCGAATAGCGTTGATAGTATCACGAAATATTATCATCATTACCGTAACTAGCGCGTGTGTATGCTTATTTGCTTCTCGTATGAAATATTTGGTTATGTTGTGGATGTATAGTAACAGTTAGAGTTTAACTATCTATTGATGAGCCATACTTATATATATTATAGTCTTGTGTGAAATGTGAGTTTATTAAGCTATGAACTAATATCTCTTAGTGATAATACCATCGAGTTAAACAAGATCTAAATTACTCGATAGTTCAAGTTGTATTTATCATGATTTATTTATGAGAATATTATTTATTTAAGTACCTTAAATTAGTGAATAAAAAGATATTTAATTTTTATGTTTTAATTTACTCAGATTCTCCAAAAATTGTAATGTGTACTAATTTTAATTCGTTAAAGTGTCTTAATACAATTTCTAGTGATATAAATCTCCAAATAGGAACTCTAGTTAAATGTAAGAATTCTTTTTTTATGAAATTAGATACGTATTTGATAGCTGTCAACAACCTAAAGGATGTAATTTTTATTAACATTTAATTTAGCTGAGACTAAAATATTACATTCTTTAAGCACTAGCATTGAGTTTTTAAGGAATTATATATGAGTCACCAAAATTTGATAGACGCTAGGTGATTTTGATTTCCTATAAGTTATTACATTAATTTTTTATACGATTATAAGGTGTTCTCTCCTACTATGTGTATTTATATAAACTCTTACTATTTTTTATTGTTAAAAAAATACAGTTTGATAAAATAGCTTTTACATCGTATGGTGTATGAAAAAAATAATGCATGAACAATATCATGTAATTTTGACCAATTTACTAGTATCGTTGTGTGTCCTCGAATACCAATTTCAGAGTCTGTTCTTTTATTGGCTACTGGAATTACAGATTGAACTGTGCACTTGTAAGGACATTAACATAATATATAGAAGATTCGTACTCTCTCGTGTCAACAAATTTCCGTGTTAAAGAGTCATAAAGAAAAATAATGAAATATTAGCCATATTATGAGCATTTCACTCGGTATTTTAGAATCATATGTTAAGTTACAATTCTCTTTTGTAGTGTACTAGATGTAAACAAGTTATTACTAGTCACTCAGTCAGGTTACCGGTTTTGTATAGTGAATTACCATAAACAGAGTAAAAATACGACTCTTGTATACCATATGATATGCCGTGATAGGGAGTGAAACAGTTTGGAAGGGGATAGAGGTCGATGTGTTTTCAAGGTTACTTATATTTATATATTTTATTTAATACTGAATATAGACGGCGTGAATAGATAAGTTGAACGGTAGTTAGGATTATTATCTTATCTTATATCGTTGAGTTATTGAAAATGTAACTAGTTATTAACTATTATGTATAATGTCCACATACTAATTTTTCCTTTTTATTATCTAATTTATATACTACGTAGTTTTTATAGATTTTTAAAGTTTTGTTTGCTTAAAAAAATATAGATAAACTCACCAAGTGATTAATACGGATTTATCTACGATTATTAAGGTGTTCATTTTAAAGTTTTGGAGTGTGTTTTAATTATATATAATGTATTGATTGTCTTGGTGTAATTTAAATTTTATGACTTTTGGTATTTTTAGCCTGTGAAGAGTTATAAATATATTATGTTATACCAAATAATTCCAAGTTAATACATTGAGTAGTATGTTAGCTTAATTGATAAATTATATATTATTTAGAGATAATAATTTAACTCACGCCTTAGACATACTGTCTCCTGTGACCCAGAATCTCAATAGTGGAAACCGCGTAAAGAAAATATGCCGTAATCGGATTGGAATGGGTCGACGACAATTTAAAGACTTATGGTTTAAATTATCCTTTAACCTATATGTTTATGATAAGCATGTGGACGTCAGTTTATATCCAACTCTAACTTAAGAGTTACTAAATGTTAAAAAATTTATGTTTATAAAATGGTACTATGTGAGCACGTTTTTTATTTATTAAATTGTGTTAAAAAAACTGAAGAGTGTTAGGTTACATCATGTAAGTCTTTCAGAATCAATCTCCACGTATTGATGATAGTTAATTTTTCGAAATACTTTATGTAAATATATAAATAATGTAAAATACAAATTACTGTAGACCTAAAGTGATTTTTCAATTTCACTCTAATGTATATTTGCACACATAGATTTTAATTTACTCGATGACATGTGTGCTGTTTTATTGTTATACGAATATTGATTTATTAAAATTGAAGGCTGCCAAGTATGATTACAACAGAATTCATTACAGATCTGCATACTTTGAGATCGAGCGATGCTAACCATGACATTCTAAACAAAGCGAGTCTAATGGTTGTGAGAAAATGTTCTTAGGTGTCGTGTGCTCAAATGTTTGTTATAATTATTTTGTCACGACTTTATTGATTGTAAGTGCACATAAATTCATGCATTTAATAAAGATAAATCTGGAAAGGATGGTGTATTAAAAAAATGAAAAATATTGTAAGTATATTCTTGAGAAGATTATTAAATCCTTAAATAAAAAACTATGGAATATTTTATGGTCACATAAGAATTGTAATCCCCTCCCCGGGGAATATCAAACAACCCAATATCAGCTCACTTCGTTTACTAAGCGAAAAAATATTAGTTTATACATTTTTATTAAAAGAAAGACTTAAATAAATGTAATAAATTTGTCCAATAAAAATTATAATTTTTAAAAAAGTATTTCGAAACAATATGGGGATGAGCTTAAGTTGTCCGTTTGTGCTTATGCATATAATAGGTTTAAAATAGTAGATTTGTACATTTAAACGATTCATAAATATATTTTTAAATTATACATGTAATTTAAGAGTCAGCTTTCGCTCACAGCTATCCATCAATTATTGTTTATTAAATTGGTTATTGTTGGTTAGATGGTTTATCATGATTGTGCAACGCCATTCTGCCCCATGAGAGCTCATTAATTACACTAACACTATTAAACGTTTGATACTGACGACGTTATGTTAAGTACTTGCCAAGTAGTCTAGCGTAGACCGCTAGAATGGTTTTCATCAATTTTTAATGTCACAGTTTTCTAACGTATAAGAAATTTAAATTACAACAAAATTATTAAGAATTAGTTACTTATTTAATGTACGTATTTAAAGAAACTTAAATTCTCTTTTAAGGAACACATAAGGGGTTTTAGTCCTAAAACAAACATAAAATATTTCCTATAATCTTTCTTAAAGCAAGTCCTACGCCCTCCATAAGATCCTCTTGAGTTGAAATCCTCGAAACCTTTAACTTTATTTTAAAACTTAATTTTAATTTATCTTGCACAGACCGCGTTAATAAAGGACTTTTAGTTCATTGTCAATAACATTTAAGAAGTTTTAAATCATCACGTGGAAACTTTGAGGAACTTTGTGTGATATTTACCAGCTAGACCTAGAACTTAGCCCTTAAACCACAGTAGCCCTTAAAGATCTCTTGTGCTAAATTTTATAAAGAAAAATGTGAGTTAGAAATTGTTCTAGAAATCATAGTTTTACCTTATTGAAAAACTTCCTTGCGATAATAGAAACCCATCATGCTAACTTTTAGATATTTTCAATAAAATCAAAAGTTATTCGTCTTTGTAACTGTGTGTCTTAAAGCTAGACTATTATTAGAAAACAGATAGTTCAGGATTTGTCTTTATCTTCTTAAAAATCAAGATAAGCTTTTTTAAATTAAATTTTCATAATATAAATGTGTTTCAAGTATCTCAAATAATTTATATAACAATTGTCAAGAAAGTAAATTTATATAATTCATAATCATCAATTTTGAAACATTTCATTTTTTAAAAAGTTCTGTATTAAATATATAAGAGACCAATATCAAGTCTGAGAACTACTTAGTAAAGAATGGATACTCAAATTGCTGATTACTGATTTGTGGTAGTAAAGATTTGTCCATTTCTCATGATTTTTACACGTTTGTATATAGGAATAATGTAACTTTATTGATTAAATGGGTGCGTCAGCTACAATAACAATCCGAAAAATCGTCAGGATTTGTATTCACGAGGCCAAGAATTAGTTTTAATTGTTTTCGTTATTTTCTTAACTCTGTGTGCTGAGTATTGTATTGCTTTAAATAAGAATAAAAATAGTTTAGAAATAGAGCCAATTTAGTCTGTGGTGTGTTGACTGTGTAATTGATATTTTTCTATATACTAATAAATTTATAATTCCTTGAAAGAATTATCTCCCACCCCTACCAGTACTCGTTTATCGGATAACAAGCTACACACAGATGAGAACCTTTGTACTGACACACAATCAGAGGACTTAAGCGCTAAAAAGTAGATAGTATTTGCAAACTAAGAATCAGCTTCTTCTATTCGCTGTATGCTGTTGTTTGGGAATAACATAGAATTATCATGTTCCTGCGATACCTGAAATTTTACGGGTATAATGAGCAAAATAAACAGCGCGTTTAAATCATCAGCAGGCGGAATTAGGTGTTATTAAAGAGCAAACACGTCTGAGCTAACTCTGACTAATAAAGTTTTATGCACGTAAACCCTAACTTATTAAGTCTCACATGAGGTACAGACGAAGGCACGTGAGAAACCCCTGCAACAGAATCGGTAGCTGATTCTTCGAGTTGCTTCCTTCTATAGTCAATATCGACTCGAATGGAGTTAATGACCTTGCTATCTCTTATTATTAATGACAATTTCTTATGTAAACATATGGTCTCAGAAAAACTCTATTACTGTGATGATGTAATCCGTATTGAAAAGAATAACCGTTGTAGTGTGCTAGTTTCGGTAATTAATATTACTTTACCATACTCGTCATAATAAACGACAATAATGACACTATAAGAGTAAATGATTCAAGATAAAAAGAATCAGTGAGAACGCCTAAATTGGTAATTAAATGTATTTGTACTCAAATATCTTAGAGACTATCGTAAAATTCGGTATCCCTGGCCGAGACAAATTAAATATAGCTTTATGCTGAACGTGAAGGAAGTTTTAGTTATATCATCAAGTGATTATACACTAGATATAAAATGTTGAAATTAAAAGTAGATACAGTCAAAAATTGCGACCAGTCCGTCTGAGCATCAGCTGATTCTTTGCCTTTTTTTGGGAACACGCGTCATTTAAGATTGGCAGTTCCAATGTATTTTGATCATTGTTCAATACATATTCTTACTCTGATTCATGTGGATTTTTATATTTGCAATAATGTTAATTGTGTGGCGTTAAAGAACTATTAATGATGATAATGAGTTTCTAATTACTAAATTGGTAAATAAAAATCAGAGCAAAAGTAATTTTATATTTAGTGTAAATAATAGTATTTTAAATATCAGAATACTTAGTTATGTAGAAAAATTTCGCGCAAGCTTAACAAACAGTAATGTTTCAATTTGTGTTGGATATTACCGCTATTACTGTTAATATATAGAATAAGATGAAAAACCATAGTTCATTTTTTATGAGGAGCCTTAGTTACCATATCACTGGACGGTATTCTGTTGATTTTTGAACTAAAATGGTGATTAAATGAGACATTCCACACATTTCGTTGTAGATTAGATAGTGATGTCTAAACTTTGTCTGGTTGGATAAGATTGTGAAGACTGCTTTGTAATGCACACAGAATAGATTCTGATAATTTTTATTAATCGTGTAACGAGGTAGGTAAAAAGGTGTGCTTTATTTCCTAGGGAAGGAGACGGAAGGTAGGACGCCCGTGTGGTTCCTTGGAGGGTGTTGCAGTATAAATTTAACGACTTCTATTACTGCCTAAAGGAACGAGCCGAAGAGAGTTTGAAGTAAGAATGATGAGCGTAGCGAATCCGATGTAATAAGAAAACGTTCCGAGGTACACCGTACCCGATTTTATAGGGCGTGAAAGGGTTTGTTTGGTTTAAGGAAAATTTTGTTTTTTGGTTTGGATATTTTATTCTTTACCTATATTTAGCCTTCCCCTTTTTAGTCTATTTTTTAACTGTATAAATTAATGTTTAAAAACTTTACAACTCTCTATTATACGTAGTGAAGTTTATTTTCTACATTGATCATATGGGCGCAGAGCTTCAATGGCGCTCTACGCCTAACTTTAAAATTTCATATTAACCACTTTGTCGTTTTATTAACTTTTATAAATTGTCCTACCATTGTCAGTTTTTATGAGGATAGAGAAGTGGCTTATTCCAAGAATATGGCAAATGTTAACTTACTCGTCTAAACCGAAATAAATTATTTCTACCGTAACTACCAACAAATGGCGTTATTATACATAAATAATGCCAGAAATGGCTTAAATGGGTAATTGAAATTAATTCAAAAATCACACATTTTATCACTTGTTATCACCAAACTTACCACAGGTTGCTGGACCACAATTTATTAGCTTGAAACAACCATAGCAACTTTTAACATACATCTACAAGTTGCTGAGTCGACGTTGCCTGATAAATTGTGACCAGCAGTCTGCAATACATGGGTGCGTTGAGGGAGTAGCCTAATCAATTAACTCTAGGGGATCCTAAATATGGAGATGTAAATTTTTAAGTAGGAAATCATGGTATATATATTAGGTAGATTAACTTAAATTAACAAACATTAACAAAATATAAATAAATGTTAGAAGAAGTCCTAACAAGATTTTTTGACAAAAATTTGAGTGTATTTATTAATTTAGGAGAGTACTTTTTTAGTCTTGCTTAATCTTGCATTTAAATTCGTGGTATAATATTGAGTGTTCTGTCTTGTATTTTGGGCAGTAATTCGAAATGAAACTTTTTATACTTGTGTATTTTATAAAGAATTGCATTTAGTCCAAATTTGAACTCAATTAGTTTATTACTATTTTTTTTATTTATATAATACGTGTATGCGTCATTCGAAAAAAATGATCTAATGCAGGTTTGTCTTTTATGAATTTTTAAAATATTTGCTCAATAATTTATGGCTTATATTAACGTCAAAGAAAAATATTAATATTTATATTTTATATAATATTATATTTTATATAATATTATATAATATTTTATATTAAATATAATATTTTCCGAGTGAAACAAGTAGGCTTAAAGATTGATTTTTGTACCAATTTTAACTCTATAGTATAAGTGGGACTACGATTATAAGAAATAAACACAAATACACACTTAAACATACTCATACATACAGACTTTGTAAAAAAAACCCTAAAGGTCATAAGACATGAAAACGGATGAGTTAAGTAAAATTATAGTTAAGGATCTTTAGCGCAACAAAATACTTTTTTACATTGCTACAGTATAATAAAAAATAAAAACAAAAATTATAAAAGAATAAGTAATAATTTGTTAAAACGTTACCTAAAAAGACATAAAGTGTATTATTTAGTCGAAACTCATGTGTTTGAGTTTATAAAGAAAGTAAATACTGTTCTATTTACATTATTGAAGAGGTTGGGAAAAGCTACGCAAAAGTTAAGTTTGAGGACCAAGTTTTTCATTAATGTAATTCGCATATTTGAACCTTATTGTTTTAAAGTTTTTTATTTTGTTTAAAATTTTTGGAAATGACGTGGCATAAAAAGAGTTGAGGAGGAATACTTTTTATTTATGTTTTAAACTAAACTTTAATTTTTCACCTAGTTGACTATCTTTCACAAGTTTCAAGATTTATTTGATTTTTGAACAAAACTTTCTTTTAAAAAATGGCAAAAAAGAAGTTAAATATTACTCACGACAAATTAACTAGAAGATAAAAAGACTTATGACAAAGTTAATTTTTTTATCAAAACTTAAGTTCTGTTTAAATTCGATCTATTGCTTGTCAAATATTTTACAATAGTTATAGAAACATATAGCTAGGTAGCTTCAGAAACATATAGCTAGGTAGCTTCAGAAACATATAGCTAGATAGCTTCAGAAACATATAGCTAGGTAGCTTCGGAAACATATAATGGTTAGTTGTTAATGCATTAATGACATTAAATCATGTTAACACACTTAAAGACATATTATGAATTTATTTCAAATACCCACAAACTGACTTTGGCATACAAAAAAAAGTAATCTAATTCCAGTAAAAGAAGTTGTTAGGATAGTAAAAATAAAAATTCATTTTTTAAGAGCGGCGCCCCCAAGTTTATAAGGGGGTACCTTAATGTGGCATCTTAAAAATATTGTTGGTGTGGCATGTTAGTTTTTAAGGGGACTAAAGTTAGTAGCAGATCTTCAGGGTGGCACCTTTTAAATTATTTAGATGGCATTGGATTTTATTTTTATTTTATCTATTTACATTTTTTTATAAGTATAACTTAATTATTCATTTATGAATTATAAACTTATTATTTTATCTTTGGTTTTCTTCCTTTTGTTATTTTTTAATTTCTTTTCTCATTTATTTTTGGGGGAGGTTCAGATCTTTTTTTAGATGTTGTGTTGATCCACAGCCTTCTTGATTTTAACCTCTTCCACATTCACAAGTTCATTCTTGTTTTAGACTTGGTCTGATGCACTTCTGTAATATTTACCTTCTTTTACCTCTTGATTTTAAATGTTTAACTCTGGTGCAAAGTATATATATATATTATATATATATATATATATATATATATATATATTATATATATATATATATATATAATATATATATTTGTGTGTGTGTGTGTGTGTGTGTATGTATGTATGTATGTCCACAGATTGAGTTGCGCATAGTGTGAATGACAAACTTGCATTATAGCTTAATAGTTAGCATGTCAGATAATAATGAATTTAGTAATGTGTTGAAGAAATACCTGCAGACTGTTCCACCATTCTGTACAGAAGTTTTTTAATCATAGCCTCATGTAGTCTAAATATATGTAACTGTGTTTTATATGTTGATAGTTGAATTACATTAAGTTTCAGTGTTAGCTGAGCAATAATTATAAAAAAAATATAATAATAATGTGCTACTTTGTATCTTTGAATTTCATAAATTAAATTATACAAGCTCGTAAATAAATTCAACGTGAATAACAAATAATTTATAAAATTTGGTTTCTTGGATTAATGTCGGTGTCCTTGATTACAAGAACCGTAGGAAAATGGAAAACAACACCATCTATTTTGTATTTTGATATTTTATTAGTAGACCATCCGAAGAACATATAAATTTATTACAAAATCAGATTAAACCCGTCCATCACTGACTTAGACAGCTACTTTTTCTATTTCAAACGTTTTCGTCCTATTAAAAGTTCGTTACATAAAAAACGATTCAAGCCTCAAATTTATTTAATTATATAAAAGCTAAACCATAACGTTTTAAACGAAATTAGGCATTGTTTTGTAAAGAAAAATAGAGTGTATCCTAAACCTTGTTTCCAAAAGCTTAACCCTTTTTTAGACCTCTTGATTAAACTTAAACCATTTCCAATGTAACAGAGGATAAGAACAAACAAAATATACAAACACTGGAAACCAAAAACCTCATCAGAAAATCAAACTAATATTTTAGTACTACTTGTATAATCTTTTAACTTTCCGGTATTCATATGGCACGAAATAAAATAAACAATAGATGAGCAAAAAAGTATAGTCAATAGTTTACAGAGACTAACCTGACTAAAGCCGTATTCTCCTTAAGGTAGATTTAAAGCTATATGATTCAGTAATAATATAATTTTTTTAAACGGTTACCTATTTTTACTTTTCCAAAACCGGAATTATCCGTTCATCAATTATCCGCTTCAAAATTAAATTTAAGTTTTAATAAATAATTTAAAAACTTTTATTTCATTCCAACATAATAACTAAACATATTATTCTTGAGCATAAGGTTCTAGGGAATATAAAAAGTAGAATGCAATGCTAAATCTGGGAACTATTCAATCACTTTGTATTTGAAATCATTGATGGGTCGACAAAATGCCATGTCCTACTATGTTTCGTTACGCCTAAATCACCAGGGTCCTGAACTCATTCTGACCTTCATTTAAGGTTCCAAAAAATATAATGTGAATATATTTGCTGAAACAAACGGTGCATTGCCATCATGCTTGAAAGCAAAACATATAACATTTGATTCTACCATAACACAATAGTTGACACAATATAATTGGGTAAGAGACGCCTATATAGAAAGTGTCCCTTGCACAATTATATTTTGTCAACTATTCATGTTATGAAATACTCGGTAATATCAAATGAGTTATAATTATTAAACTTATAACAAAATCTAACAAAAACATATATTACATGGATGATAAATTCCTCATGTAATAAAGTTTTCAATAGGAATCAGAAAGGAAACATTATTGCTTCCATAATTATTAATGTTTGTTTCCACAATGTTATTACTACTAATAAATTTGTTTTTGGTATGTTTCAGATATCAAACATGTTGGAGATATCAGATAGCGAACAAGTAGATACTAATCTCACCAACATTTCAACTCCAAATCCTCCGACCATATCGCCAGGTCTAAATCCTCAGCCTCATCCTCCGTCCTCTGGCATCAGTGAGCTAATGATACCGCTGTACATACTTATCTTCCTTCTTGCTGTTGTTGGGAATTCTGTTGTTTTAGCAACATTAGCTAAAAATAAAAGCATGAGAACTGTTACAAATGTCTACTTGTTGAATCTTGTGAGTATAAAGACATTTTTATATATTTTCTCCTAATACTCATAAAGAAATCTGTCTAAGGTGGAAGGATCAGACGAGTAAACGAGTGTCGGTGAACCTTAGTGATTTGGCGGAAATCCACATTACTCCTGTTCGTTTTTTTTGAGTGAAATAGTTAATGTGAAATAGTTATTAAGAGAGTGCTATCGTTTAGTTCGTTTTGATTTTTGCCATCACATAAATTAAGAAATCCTCTAGGCTTTTCCCCTGAAAAAATGTTTAAAGCCCAAAACTAAACCTAAAATTAATATCTCTGGTTTGAGAAAAACCAAGTCATTAACAAGACACCACGTCGAATTATTTTCAAATTTTACTATGAAAAAAATAGACGACTATCTTAGGAAATAGTAATTTATGCACCAAGGAAATAAAGAATCCTATTATTTCTCTGAGTAAAAAGTTGGTTCCTGAGGTGAATCCGAAGAAGATAATTATTTGGAGGGAAAAATAGCATTCAATCCAGAATTGCATACTATATTTTATCCCCAGACACCGGCGTAATTTAATTATTGTTATATTCTTCGTTTTGTGTTATTTTTCTATTATAAATTTCTGGCTTGAAAAAAATGTATTGCTGCAAACAACTTAATTTGGCTTAAAAGAGATGTTTTTTGTCGGCCTCCCTCTCCTCTCAAACCAATGTTATTGCTTCAAACAATTCCTTTTGGCCAGAAACAGATTTTGAGCCAATTTTCGTTTGTTCTTGTAAAATTGTAAAAATACCCCATTCCTCTTGGGGGCTGTAACCCCAACTATGGAAAACAATTTTTACTCCCTAAAATTTTTCTTTAATCTTCACTCTATACACCGTCTTTAAATAAATACACGTATTTAATTTTTTCATATACGTAAATTAGTTGTAGATACACGTAAATTAGTTTTCATATACTTTACAACGAATTTTTAAATACAATAAGTTCAAATTTCAATTTTTTTATAATCTTTATTGATAATTGTCTCAATATTACTATTTAAGAATCGACAGACTGCGAGTAATGGATATATTATTACTAGAAACCATCAGAGATATTTAAAACATGACAAAAGAATGGCATAAAACGTAATTACTGTAATTCATAAAATAAAACGCTTACAATTTAAAACAAAACTGATACTTAGTGTTTTGTATATATGTTATACATACACACATATCCTTTCTCCGGTTTATAGAAAAGCTTCGGGGCTTTGAGTAGGGCATATATTAGGAAGATTAAGGTAATGCTTTATCAAAATATAGGTTTTACTTTAAATGGAAGGTGGGTTCCTTAAAGTAATCAGGAACTTTATATTAAATCATTGAAAAATGATTAAATTATTATTACCTCATATTAATAATAGAGTGACATAAAAAACATAATTATTGTAATCATTTAAAAGAAAACACATACAATGTGTGAAGAGCGTTTATATTAAACTGTGTTGGCAATCTATGTAATAGATTATTTATGGCCCAACAAATTAAATGGTAACTTTAATAAAAATCGTATTTAAACCCTGCTGTTTGTTATTACTAGTTTAAGATATTACCCTGGTGGGGATAATCCCCCTCAGGGTAAAATCTTAAATTTACTGCGAGAGATACAAGCCGTTGCTCCCAAGCATAATTATCTCCCTCAGCTTCATCTCGTGAGTAAACTTAAGTGGTTCCTTGGCAAGCCTTGGGAAACAACTATATAAATTTCATGGCAAGCCTAGGATTGTTAATAATATAGTGCATGCTTTTGTCTAGTGCTTTAGTGTGCTTTTGTCTCAGGATCCAACTTGATTGCCTAGGGAGCAAAATCTCACTTTCCTTGCTATGCCAATGTAATAACAGTGAAATAAAAATGAACGTAACATTTATGTTTAGGCAAAAACAAACATATATTTGCTTTTCTACCCCCTGAAATAGGGAAAAGCATTCAATTAGAAAAAAAAATCTTTTTTATATAATGCCAATGTTAATGAGCCTAAAGATCCCGAAAATCGGAAAATATGTCTGTATTGATAGCTCGCGTTAGCACAAAATTAGCGTGAGGACTGTATGTTTAGCGTAATAAGAGTAAAATAAATAAAAAAGAAAACTCACCATGAAACTGCTCATAAAGAATAAAGTAAAACGCGACAGGTATCTGTTTTTAAAGATGTTAGCGAAATTGACGAAATAATAAAAAACGAAATTAGCGAATAGCGAGAAATAAAGAATGAGTACGGCTTTGTGTAGACGGCGGGAGTGCGTTAGCTCGACTGACTAGGCTAGCTAGATAAATTATTAAACTAATATTATTTAAGTATCAGAAGTCCATCAAAATATATAAATAGTAATATTTATCAGTAAGTCCCCGGCTTTGCAAAGCACTAGGTTTGCAAGAGGAAAAAAAATGAAGTAGTTTACTTAAGAAAAAATCATTATTCAAACTTACATATATGAGTAAAAACTAATGATTGACTAAAGAACAGAAAATTAACTTCAGGTATCTTTAATAAAAAATAAAGCGCGACTTGAAACTTAACTAAAAAACTAAATTTTAAATCATAACCGTATGCCAATAAAAATTAAAGAGGAATCTTAGGAAAATAAATAAAAAATATTAACCTTTAAAAAAAATTAAAAAAAGTAAAGTCACTATGGGACAAGGAAAAAATATAATAAAATTAAGATAAGTTTAAAGGGACAAGATGGTGAACACACCGTTTTAAAAGTCCCATTGAAGTTCTTACAGTGACTCTACGAACAACAAGATCATTAGGATTAGGATGAACTTCAACTATACGTCCTAGCCGCCACATTAAAGGGGGGACTTTATCATCCTTAATTAATACTAATTGACCAACTTCGACGTTAGGTGACGAAGTGTTCCACTTAGCTCTCTGTTGTAGAGTGTGGAGATACTCTTGGCTCCAACGGTTCCAGAAACGCTGAACAATCTGTGAAACTAGTTGCCAACGCTTAAGACGATTAGGCGGGACATCCGTGACATCATTCTCAGGAAATGAAAGTAAGGAATCACCTATTAAGAAGTGGCCCGGTGTAAGAACACGGAGATCATTAGGAGATGAAGATTCTGGAGCAAGAGGGCGCGAATTAAGTATCGCTTCGACGCGAGTCAAAACCGAGATAAACTCTTCTAGAGATAATACTGTGAGACCCACGTATCTAACTAAATAATACTTAACATTACGTACGTTCGATTCGTAAATTCCTCCCATATGGGGGCTTGCAGGAGCTGAGAAAAAGAACTTTATTTGCAACTTAGCTAAAGTATACGCTATCTCAGACTGATTTTCTTTATTACGAAAATAAGTAATTAACTCTTTATGTTGTTTGGCAGTAGCGGTAAAATTACCAGCGTTATCACAGTAAATCTCACTCGGATAACCGCGGCGCGATATAAATCGGTGAAGTGTTGCTGTAAAAGCCTGACAAGATAAATCTGTTACGGCCTCTAAATGTACGGCTTTAGTAGCCAGGCACACAAAAATGGCAAAATATGCCTTATAATGTCTAGATTTACGTAGAGTGGTATCCTTGAGAGTGAAGGGACCGGCGAAGTCGACTCCCGTGCAGGTAAAAGGTCTACTAGGAGTAACGCGTGCCTCAGGTAAATCAGCCATAAGTGGAGGAAGAGGCTTAGAAGAAAATCTTAGACACTTAAAACATTTACGAAGACGTTCACGAATCACACTTCTTGCAGACATTATCCAAAAATAATTTTGAATCAAAGATTGAAGAGTTCGCGGACCTGGATGCAAGTATGTATGATGATAGTAATCTATAAGTAAATTAGTTAGATGACATTTTTTAGGTAAAAGTAGGGGGTGTTTAAACTCAAAACTATAAGGAGAATTTTTTAAACGTCCTCCAACACGAATAAGACCTTCGTTATCAATGAAGGGAGATAAGGGTTGTAGCGATCCAGAAACGTTTTGAGACTTAGATAAGGCTTTCAAATCATCATGAAAATAGTAAGCCTGAGTTATTTTTACTAATAATTTAAGAAAATTTTTTAACTCGGTAGGGCTTAAATATTTTTCCTTCTCAACAGGAAGTTTGCGGTAAGATCGCATAAAACGAGTAGCATAAGCTACAAAGGTTCGCAAGCGAGCGAGGGAAGTAAAGTCTTCCATCCAACTAATAGAGGTCTAATCCTGAGCATTAGTAACTAAAGTAACGAGCGGTGGTTTTGGCATATTTGAACTTTTCTTATTATCTTTCATTTCAGGAATTTCAGAGACTGGTAATAAATCAAAGTCCGATTTTGGCCACTCTGACGGGTTAAGTGATAACCATAGGGGACCTGAGTACCAAAATGTATTATTTATTAACTCAATGGGGTTCAAGCCTCGGCTAGCTAGATCGGCGGGGTTGTTTTCAGAAGGTCTCCAGGACTCAAGTTGCGTGTTTTTTAAAATTAAAGAAACGCGATTGGCTACGAATTGTTTTAATAAGTGAATAGGTTTTTTGAGCCAAGACAAAACGATAGTAGAATCGGTAAAGAGAATTATTTTATTTTATATTAATCTTAGAAATAAAATTATCAAGAGATTTTAAAGTTCGAGTTAATAAAACTGCTCCTAACAGTTCGAGGCGCGGTATAGTAACAGATTTTACGGGCGTTACTTTGGTCTTAGAACAAATTAAAAAAGATTGATAATTTTTATTATCGTTAGACGAACTTAGATAAAGAGAGCAAGCGTATCCCTTTTGCGATGAGTCGCAAAAGCCAATAATATAACAAGAAGAATAATTATGTACTAAAAAATGTCTGGGTATTTTGATCGAAGAGATAAGCGAGAGATCTTTAATTAGTTCTAACCAAATAGAGGAAAGTGGAGGGGGCAACATAGTATCCCAATCCAACTTGGCCATCCAAATACTTTGCATAAAAGATTTAAAATTTAAAATTAAAGGAGATATGAAACCCAGCGGGTCATATAGGCGGGAAATAACTGATAAGACGCCCCGTTTAGTAAGCGGGGAGTTTAAGTCCTGATAATGAAAAGAAAAACAATCAATTTTAGGATTCCAACTCATACCTAAAACTTTTATATTAGGACTATTCTCACCTGGTGTATTAATAACTAAGGGCTTAGTATCGCAACTTGCATCAGACAAAGTTGCCAAAAATTTGCTTGAGTTGCTGGACCATTTATTAAGCGGGAAGCCTCCTTTACTTAAAAGAGAGATGAGTTGAGTTTTGAGCTTAATTAAGCCCACAACCGATGAAGCACCCCCGAAATAATCATCTATAAACGATCCATCGTAGATAAGTTGAGCGGCGAGGGGGTAGAGAGCACCTTCGTCTTGAGCTAGTTGATGAAGCGTTCTTAAGGATAGGTAAGAAGAACACGAAAGTCCAAACGTAACGGTAGTTAACTCATACTCAATAGGGGGAGCATTTAACTCGAAAGAAAAAAATAAATGCAAATATGGGCGGTGAGAATCAGATACTAATATTTGGCGGTACATTTTTTCTATATCACATGAAAAAACGAAGCGGTGAATACGAAAATTAGTGATAACTTCAGATACGTCACGTTGAAGCTTAGGTCCAACGTAAAGACACTGATTAAGAGATGGTTCTGATCGCTTTGCGCTACCATCAAAAACAACGCGTAATTTAGTAGTAAGGGAATCAATTTTTTGAACAGCGTGGTGAGGTAAAAAATATTTACCGGGACGTTTGCGGGTACGAGGTGGCCTAACTTGATGTATTCGTCTAAACAGGCTGCGTAAGCATGAAAATAATCTTCATTTTGACGAAATTTTCTCTCTATTGAGCGATATCGAGAGAGAGCTAGCTCTCTAGACTCAGTGAACTCAGGTATATTTTCCTTAAAGGGCATTTCTACAATGTAGCGACCTGTGTCGTCACGACGGTGCGTTGTAATAAAATGATTTTCACAGAAATCATCTTCAGGACAATTCAACTTAGTCTCAGGCACTTGTTCTATTGCCCAAAATTTTTCTAAGTCAAATGAAATATCTTGAGCGGACGTAAAAAACGTAGATACTTGTCGGAGAGGAGGGGGAGGGGAAAACGAAGAAGCCCCCATCACTACCCAACCAAATATCGTATTCATGGCACCAGGTTCACCTGAAATATAACTTATTTGACGAGAAGTAAATAGAGAAAAAAATAGATCAAGACCAAGTAAAAGTTCTACAGGTTGAGATAAATAGAACTGCGGGTCAGCCAAATGGAGACCTTTGAACTTATGAGAAAATTTTCAAAAGCGTAATCACAATAGGTAAGTTAGAGGTTACACAGTCAATAACTAAAGCATGAGTATTTAAGATTGGTCCTAAAGCATGACGTGGCTTAATAAAACAGGAAGCAAAGTGAGTAGCCATAGCTACCTGAGAGGAGCCTAAACCTGTAATTTCAATATTATTAGCTAGGGCAGATAATGATAAGCCTAAGCGTTTTACACAAGCGGAGGATATATATGTATTACCACTGGCTGTGTCAATCACACCTCTAATTTTTTGAAACTTACCTGAGTAATCTTTTATATGAGCGATGAAGGTACCGAAAAATGTTCTATTAAAATTAAATTTGGTAGGTACAAGCGAAGATGCGGTGGTAGAGAGAGTTGGGTTAGTAATATAAGTATGAGTGACTGGATTATTATTAGAAACGTGAGTAGTGCTCGGTACTTCATGTACCTCAAAGATTATGTAGTTTACCTAGATAGATCACTGTTAGTTTTTTCCATTCCAATAGATGGTGCTAGCAGTACTGAAACTGCTTTTCTGTCAAAAGAGGAGGAGTTTAGGTCATTAGCCAACACCCCTTTTAAAGTAGACATTTTTAAAACACATTGTAAAATCTCCTTAACCCTTTTTATACCTGCTCCTGTCCCTTTACTAAATTTTTTGTAAGAAATTCAACTTCAAATATGTTTTTCATATTTGAATTCTTAACTTCAAGACTTCAATGTTTGTAACCTAATTTTTTAGGTAATGCATTTATTTATAAAGTATATCTGTGAGAATGCGAGTAAAAAACTTTAGTTATTTTTTTTTATTTTATAAGTAATATTTAAAATTGTTTTAAACTTACTTCCAATCTAAAAGATTAGTAATACCAAATAAAGGAATTGACTTTTAAATACTGTTTAAAAATTGCATAATGCGAACTAATATTAACAATTCTAACGTGGTATCCGCATGCCGGGCGATTTTATTTTGCAATGCGTGTTACCGCGCTTAACAATAAAATTTCACGCTGAAGGTTCCGGTGTATGCTTTATAACTTTTGTAGCTACTCAAGTATCAAGCTCTACTTGTAGCTAATTTTTCTTTCTTCTCCAAAGTTATGAGCTACATTAATTATTCTCTTGGCTAAACTATGCCTCTAAAATTGGCTGTGCTCATCATTATTTGCATTAGTTTAAAGCTCTAAAAGCGGAAAAATGAGTTACGTGTAATGATTCATAATTAAGTAACTGCTCAAGTTAAATAGTATAAACCGGAACCTTAAATAAGAAATAGATGTTAAGCACGGCAACACGCATTCCAAAGGAGATATTTTGCAGTTATAAACTTGTAAAAATGTATTCATTTTAGCGAATTTCCTTTGGAAATTCGCCTAATAGGATAGGCGGAATTCGGACCACGACACAAATCCGTTTCAGAGGTCCCTAATGACGAAAAAAGCACTGCTCGTAACTCATTTTGTCTGTATTTTCCAAAGGAAATGCGCTAAAACCTTTAAAGATAACTGACTAAGCTTAAAGATAAGTAACTAAGCTTTAAACTAGTGCAAATAATAGTGCGTACTTTTAATTTTAGAGGCATAGTTTTGTACAATCAACTAGATAATTATGCGCATTTCCTTTGGAAAATACAGACAAAATGAGTTAAAGCAGTTTTACTATATTCGAAGTGTAAAAATTTTGATGAAATAAAGATATTATTAATATTATTATTATTATTATTATATAATGTAAATAAATCTATACAAAATTATCGTCCTTACCCGAATTCGAACCCAGGTAACCTGGCTTTAATTCTCGTATTGTGTGGCGGTCTGCACATGCAAAAAAATCGCACGGCATGCTGATACAACGTCAGAATTATTAATATTTTTCCGTCTTATGCAATTTTAAACATTATTAAAAAATCAGTTCCTTGATTTGGTATTACTGATCTTCTAGATTGGAAGTAAATTTAACAATTTCAAGTATTAATCATAACATCAAGTATATACCTCAAGTTTTTTACTACCAATTTCAGATATATGTAATAAATAAAGTCATTAAAGTCTAAATTTAATATTTTACAGAAGTATTGAAAACCCTTTTTTATTTATTATTTGATGTTGAATGTCTTCCAAAAAATTAAGTAAAGAGACTAATGAATGAATCCCCCACCTCTAATCTAGTTTAGTTGGTTTCTAGCCTTCAAGTTGGAAGCATCTAGTACTTTTCTTAAGGGCTTTGTATTATACATTACAATATTTCGATTTTATTAATAGTATAATAAAGGAGGAGCCAGCCTGTAGCAACTATTTCATTTTAGCGAATTTTCTTTGGGAATAAATTCGCTAGTGTGATGGGCGTCATGGCATAAGTCCCAGGTAACAAATCCGTTTCAGAGGTCCCTTATGACGAAAACATACGTTTTGCGAAACCTTAAATAATAGTTTTTGAGTTATAAGCAACCAAAATTTTCAACTTATTTTTTATACATATTTATTATATATATATATATATATATATATATATATATATATATATATATATATATATATATATAATATATATATATATATATATATATATATATATACATACATACATATACATACATGAGCGGTACACGAACCCTTTTGTGTTTCATAAAAAAAGTCAGCAAAAGTTTTATAAAATCCTTAAAATGTTGAGTGAACATGTTTAACTGGGAAAAAATGTTTTTGGGGCGTTTAATCAAATAAATCTGAAGTCTGAACGACTCCATTCGGTCGGATTTCAATTCTTTAAATGGAGTCAATACGACCATTTAAAGCCCCATTTAAGGGTTCCTAGGTTCAAATTTTGTAATCTGCAAACTTTTTTTAACATTATACTTACACTTTATTAGTTTATAACATCAAAATAATTCTGGGAAATAATACACAGTATTATTTAAGTTTTATAACTTAGGCAGTTGGGTCACAATATGCTATTTAATGTTTCGGGATTTTCCGAAGAAAATACATTGAAAGTAGCATAAACAGATCAGGTTCAGGGTACCTCGAAACTTTTTCTCAACACTTCGGACTAGCTTCCCTCCTCAGTATGTAAATAAGTAACTTAAAAATAGACATTTAGCAAGACATGTATTGTTTACGGACCTTCGCGCCAAAATCATTTAAATTCTTGGTCAAGATATGGTGAAGAGAACGTCATGGTAAAGATATCCAATGGATTTCCCCATTCAGTCATAATATGTTCACATACCGTTATAATTTTAAAAACAAATTTTAATCCTAATCCCCACATCAATTTTAGTTTTTTATGAGCTTTTGTCAAGGGTTAAACTCAAAATTTGAAGAAATACGTCCACACTAATCTTTATCTTGACCCTAAACTTTTATTATACAGTTGATTTAAAAAAATCAGGTTCAGGGTATTTCGAAACTTTTTCTCAACACTTTGGATTTGCTTCGCTCGTCTGCAGAATGAGGAGACACTCAAGGAATAATTTAACGTATCTTCGTACTCGCTTCGCTGGATAGTATGTTAATAAGTAATATACAAAGTGTGTTCAAAAAGTATCGCGAATTTTGAATTTTCGCGGGTTACGTATATTCGAATTTCAATTTTTTGTGGCGTTATGTTGGTACTCATGTCTCTCACTTATGCCGACAACCTCGGCCATTTTGAATGTTCACTTAATTGTTGACAGCTGCTTTGCTTGCACGTGTTTTGGATCGTCTTCGATTTTTACCTATTCAAAAAATGGATCAAAGAACGTGTATCAAATTGAGCTTGATTGAGATTGAGCATTGGTTTCCACGTCATAACCATAAACCCACGATTCGTCACCAGTTATGACCCTATGGAGCAAATTTGGGTCGTCGCGGACAGAGTCCAAAATCTCATTAGCAATGTTCATGCGATGCTGTTTTTGGTCGCAATTGAGCAATTTTGGTACGAATTTCGTACCAAATCCGATGTGATAAGGAAAAGTTCCGAGGTACCCTGTACCCGATTTTTTTTAACTACTCAGGTCTGAAAACTCTTGAAACAGATAAATTATATGAAATGTTAGTTTGGCCTTTTGTAACGCAGACACAATACTTTTCCTATACTCCTACCGCATAAATGACGAAAAGAACTTTTTAAAAAAGTTCTGTATTGGCATGTAACGCAAAGTTAAATCGGATATAAAAACTCTTAAACAGTGTCAATAAAGTTAATTACTATAAGTAACTATTTGTCGTGAATTTCTTGTTTAGAAAATCGCTTATGAAGTGGCTCGTGTGATAAAATATAAAAACGGTTATAGTATAAATCTTTGAACTTAAGATATTTTGCTCTTCATCCGGAACTTAAGCTTCGCTTGTCATCAGAAAAGGAAATGAAGAAAACCCTGGATTCGTAAAAAATCACCAATCCAAATACTGATTAGCTCAACGTTGCTTAACTCAAGTAATGAAAGCGATAATTAATAATGCGTTTTACAAAGGGTATTATATTATTACGAAGGGTACAATTGCACCAAATTTCATCTTAGTAGCATGATTTTTTTGTAGAAAATATTTTGTATTTATCATAAAGTTTATTAGTTTTGCCTAGTAAACAAGAATACGTAGAAAATTTTGTCTTAATCATAAAGTTTATTAGTTCTGCCTAGTAAACAAGAATACGTAGAAATATTTTGTCTTAACCATAAAGTTTATTAGTTCTGCCTAGTAAACATAATACGTAGAAATATTTTGTATTAATCATAAAGTTTATTACTTCTGCCTAGTAAAAAAAGAAAATCCGGACATGATTCTGTATTAATCAAAAAGAATATTTGTTCTGTCTATTAAACAAAAATCTAGGTTAAACTTAAAGTTATATCATTTGGATAAGATAAGAGAAGTACTTATATAAGAAAAAACGTGGCGCGGTGTCTTAACTCACTAGGATAGCTTAAAGAAAATATTTGAGTTAGCCTAACTGAGTTAGCTACTTAGAGACCGCGGGTGGACGGAGTGATTACCGCTAAGAGCCAAGATATCAAAGCGGTTAATACGGGCCACAAAAATACCAAATACAGGTTCTTTAATTAAACAGTTATTAGATGTCTTTAATAACCCAGAAGAACGTTTTTTTTTTAATTTAACAATTCATTAGTTCTGCGTAGTAAACAAGAATATCTGGAAATATTTTGTCTTAATCATAAAGTTAATTAGTTCTGCCTAGTAAACAAGAATACGTAGAAAATATTTTGTCTTAAAAATATTAAGTTCTTTAAATATTAAGTAATGTTAAGTTCTTTTTTTAGTAAAAAAGAAAATCTGGACATATTCTGTATTAATCAATTTAAAATTTTGGTTAATAAGTGTACCACAAAATGTTATGGTAGTGGTCCCTTAATTTAAATGTTGCCGAAACATTTAATGTAATGTATAATACAAAGCCCTTAAGAAAAAGTACTAGGACCTTCCAACTAGAAGGCTAGAAACCAACTAAACTAGATTAGAGTGGGGGATTCATGAACCTTTACTAACTCCTCCTACAGTACAAGTCAACAGGTGGAGCCAATCAGAATCCTTCACTGTTAAGGGGAGTTTTTCCATTGTTCAAATCCAGCTCCTAAAAAGGCTAGGTGATCTATCTAGGTATACTAAATAATCTTTGGTTTATATATTACTTTACCTTGGAGATTTTTAAACTAAACGATAGACTGTAAAGAATCGACACATTTTACATTCCACTAATAATCTTTTTGTTTACTTACCTCTGTAGAGGTTCCATCCCGGCTCATTGTTTAACTTGTATCGCTAAGTTTTTGTTTAAATCTCTTAACTTTTCTCAAGTTCTCAACTTTTTTTTAATACCTAAACATTTAACCCCCTGCAAATTTTAATATCTTCTTTGTTTGTTGTTGGTTAAATTGTCATTAGTTGACATGAGTTTAATAAGAAATCAATATGGGGGTTGGTTGGTGTAATGGTTCTGATCAAAGACTACGTATACCACTGGTTAAGCCCAGCGAAAAAAAATGTTAATTTTTGCCAAGTCGTTCAAAAATTGTTTACGCTTTCGGTATAGTTATCCAATATATAATTATATATTAGGGTGGCCCTTAAGTATAGGGGTGAACAAAAAGTGTTAGAAATGTTTGCTCCCAACCCCTAATTTTGTTCGTATTTAATTTCCCTAAAACCCTAAAAAAATTCCATTTCAGCCCGATCGGAGGTGATTAACAGGTGCCAAAATTGTGATTTTCGTGACAAATTTTTTGTCTGTGATTTTTCACATTATTTTCTAGGTAGAAACAATACTTAACCCACTAATTAGACACTATGAACTTATCATTATGACCTGAAATTATCTTAGTTTGTACTTACTCTGATATTTAATGGTGGACATGTATATTTTTTCTGAAAAAAAAATTTCAAAAAACTTTTTTTTTTATCTACACTGCAAGTATAACTCATAAAATATGTTTTTTTGTTATCAATTCATTGGCATATTATGTTCTTGTATACTGTCTTCTATAATTTAAGACCAATATTTGGTTATTTACCAAATTAGCAGACTAATGTGTACATACAACACTGTCATCCTATCTCGCAGTAGGTGAGCTAAGTAATGAGTATAATAGTCCAATTCAGTTTCAAGAATTTTTCAATTAATTTTTTGGTCTAAATTTATTTTTCAAAACAGCCATTATTGTGACATCTAAACTTTGGATTACCCCTCTTTTGCCTGACCCCCCCCCCCTCTTCCCATTATGAAATATGAAATTTATACAATTTTCACAAAAAATGAATAGAATTTTTATGGATTTTTGTTTCATATATTCGAACAAATTAGGGGTTGGGGGCACAGAAAAAAGAAAGTTTATTTTTAAGGGCCACCCGCTAAATCTCGTATACACGTCACCTGTTATCGACATAACGATATATTTTTTACCGACACTAAAAAAATATTATAATAAATCTTACCACCCACCACACCCCACCCAACATCATAATCCGCTTTTACTATATGGGATGTTCTTCTATTCAAAAGGTTTATTATATTTTGTGTTAGTTGTCATTTATCGTTGTTTTTTTTTAATGTTTAAATATAATAATAATTAACGACGCCTGCTTATCATTTAAAAAAATAATAAACAAAAAAAAAATAAAAATATAAAACAAACACAACATGAAAAAAAAATTCAAAAATAAAGAGAATAAAATTCATAACAAAAAAGAAAATAGATACAGAAAAAAGAATATAAAGAACAGTCCAACAAACACGCAAAAAAAGCAATGTGGAAGCAAAGAAAAATAAAAAAAGGCAAACAAAAAGTCGCAATACAGGAAAACACAATCACAGAGAAATTGATGAGGGGCAGGAGTCCGATGGTTCTGCACAATAATCGCGTAGGCGTATGAGCCCGTGCGGCTCAGCGACCGGTAGTGATAGAGAATGGTACACGAACCTGGGCCATGGAGAAGGCAATGCCAAGCACGAGATAGTCGGTAAAGCATGGGATGCGGAACAGTCCAGACGAGACGGCGAATTGAAAACAAACTTACTTCGACAACTCGCACTGAAAACCAACAGAAAGAACTAGAGTAAACTAATCAGGACTAAGTGTAAGTCGCCAATGTACCGTAACAGAATAGCTGGGAGAGGGCGGTAGGAGGGCACCGAGTGAGATCATGAACGCGAAGGCGAAATAACCAATAACCACGAAAAATAAAAGTGAAAACAGGAAAAAAAAAAAAACAAATATACCAAACAACAAAAAAAATACGAAAAGAATACAAAAACGAAACACATAAAAGAAATAAGGAAGTTAACTAACAACAAGAGAACTGAGGCACTAACGGATAAGCAGCGGTTCGTTAAATTTTAATTTTAATTCAAAACCTAAAAAAAAAACAACCCAATACATGGAAAACGATTAACCCAAAAATTATATAAACACCTGAAAATAACATAACCCACAAAGAATACTAAAAAGATTTACTGCGTTCATAATAAATAAGCAATGGTGGGTGTTCATCGGGGATTATTCTTATGGAAAACATAGTTAACCATATAAAAACAAAAAAAATATGAAACTAGGTTATAAAACCATTTTCAACAAATAAAAAAAATCCACCAACAACAACAAAAACATTTACAAAAATAATAAAATTGTTCATAAAACGTAAAAGAAAAGGCATATACGGATTATTGTAGTCACAATCATCTAAACTAAATATACGATATATCGTATTGAACAGGGTGCAATCCGTAATACCGAAGTTCAGCCGGGGCCACCTATTATATATCGATGGAATTAACACTGGATTATTGAATTTTCATTAGCTTAAATACATCTTCAAGTAGTTGCACACGACTAAGTGGGACTTTTTTTTCAGAACCAAATATTTGTGTGTTTTTCTAATAATTGAGCGTGAGCATAATGTGAAGGTATCCACTCTGCATTTTTTTCTTCATCGTTCAAGGTATATTATGATAATTTGGTTTGATGCAGTACAGTAGTATTAATATTATGGGGGGGGGGGGAGTGGTAGTTACTACCAGGAAAGTACGGCCACTTGTGGGCCTTTTTTGCAGCTCTAAGAATAGTGTTTCACCTTGTAATTTCAGTGTGGTATATTTCTCTAATCCTAGACAGAACGTGGACTTTCAGGTTCCTCTGCATACCTTTTTCAGCATCAATACATATTTTCACTGACTTAAGTCTAGTGAAAACTAGGAACAACACGTGCCCTCGCTGTTAAACCAAACCTCCATACACTTTGAACTACAAGGCAGACACTACAGTATATAATGAATTTACTATGAGGGTTCTAAAATTGTCTATACCCCAGTTTCATTAAGGGTAAGATCTTTAACGAGTACCTGACAACACACAGGCTCGAGACCACCGGCATTACGTCTCTTTCTGAAGGATGTGGTACGCAGAATTTTTTTTCTCCCTCATTAAATCCCAAGGGCCGTGCTGGGATTGAACCCATGACTAAATAAACTTGGAAATTAAAGTCCATTTATTCTGTAAATTTGGTCGATGCAGTACAAAATAAGTATTTTTTTGGATTTGGCTTCTGAAAATTAAAGTTTATTTATCTGTTATGTTAATATTTGTTAAAGCCTTAACGTTGGTTTTTGTTACAGTTAGTCTATCGTTACTTATTATCTTGTTATGATGGAACCGATGGCGGTGTCTCCCGGAAAGAGTCCATCACAGCAGTATCTCCCGTCCTTTCTGATGGGAGAATTAGCGTCTCCTATGTCTGCTAATCAAGCTCTGTCCCCGGTACCCACCAGTGCTAATTACTCTAGGTATGTATTTACTCGTACCTTGTATAAGGTACGTGTCTCAAATTGTGAGTAAAATCATAGGGTAAGTTAAATTTATTGAGAGTAAGCAATATGTCTTTCTGTCATTGCTCAATATTGTTCTTAATATCTTTCTGTCATGCTCAAATATGCCTTTCTGCTCATATGCTTCTGTCAAATATGGCTGTCATTAATATTGTCTTTCTGTCATGCTTTAATATGTCATGCTCAATATGCTTTCTGTCGTGCTCATGTCCTGTCATGCTTAATATGTCTTTCTGTCATGCTGAATATGTCTTTCTGTCATGCTCAATATGTCTTTCTGTCATGCTCATGCTCATATGTCTTTCTGTCATGCTAATATGTCTTTCTGTCATGCTCAATATGTCTTTCTGTCATGCTTAATATGTCTTTCTGTCATGCTCATATGCCTTTCTTGTCATGCTCAATATGTTCTGTCATGCTCAATATGCCTTCTGTCATGCTGTATTCTTTCTGTCATGCTTATATGTTTTTCTGTCATGCTGAATGTCTTTCTGTCATGCTCAATATGTCTTTCTGTCATGCTCAATATGTCTTTTCTGTCATGCTCATATGTCTTTCTGTCATGCTCAATATTTTCTGTCATTGCTCAATCATGCCTTTCTGTCATGCTCAATATGTCTTTCTGTCATGCTCAATATGCCTTTCTGTCGTGCTCATGTGTCTTTCTGTCATGCTAATATGTCTTCTGTCAATGCTTAATGTCATGCTTAATGTCTTCGTCATGCTCAAGCTTTCTGTCTGCTTCTATGTCTTTCTGTCATGCTCAATATAATGCTCATATGTCTTTCTGTCATGCATTAATATGTCTTCTGTCATGCTCATATGCCTTTCTGTCTGCTCAATATGTCTTTCTGTCATGCTCAATAGTGCTCAATATGTCTTTCTGTCATGCTGGTCTTCTGTCATGCTCATGTCAATTTATTGTCATGTTCTCTAAATTTTACAGGTGGACTGAACAATTTGTTTAATTTTCCTGGGGGTGGCACCCCCAAAATTTATAAGGGGGACTCGTCCAACAATATTTTTTTTTTTATTGGCTCAAAATCTGTTTCAGGTAAAAAAAGTTGTTAGGAGCAATAATTTTTTTTAATTTTTTGGGGGGGCAGCACCCCCAAAATTATATGAGTGTCCCGACCTAAAAAAATTATAATACAATACAACAAAACGTAATTAAATAAAATAAAGGTCTGGAGATAAAATCTTGTATGCACCTTGGGAGTAAAATGCTATTTTCCTCCTCGCAATTACCTACCTCGGCTTCGCCTCGGGAGTTAATAGTCATAACTTGGCTTTTCCTCGGTAGTTTAACACATAAATCCCTTGGCTTGGGTTCTCTTGGCTGATGCCTTAGGAACCAACTAACTGCTCAGGGAAATAATAGCATTCATTACTCCCTTGCTGCATAAATAGCTATTATTTCTATTAAGCTCTAATATGGGCCTTAATAGGTTAAATTTTGAATCATCGTAAAAGTAACCTATCCACCTTCGCTTATAAATATAATCAAATAATCAGTACCAAATTACAATAACTTATATAGTAAAACGTTAAAAATACAAACAATGTGCTGAAAGCAAAAATCAATTGATTTATTATAACCTTAACTACCTCTTGGAGGAGGTTTCAATGAGGTTACACAGAGCCCCTGAGAGCTCCAAAATGATGTTTCAGGCCTCTCAATGTATTGAGATAGGCTATGCTCCCTCTAGTACATATCACTATGACTGTATATGAAAGAAGCACGACTGATAATAGAGGGTCGGGTTTCTTGTGATTTTAACTAATACCACCACACTAACAACATACAATTTTCTTTTAACAATGTTGGCAATTCTTTCAGTTGCTAGAAAGTCAAGTTTTATTATTAATTATTGTTTAATTTGTCATTAAATATTGGTTCATCATACTTGTTTGAGTATGTTAAATGTTTTTAATATTCTCATTTATACCGTAGGTATTTAAAAAAAGGATTGTGTTTGCGGAAAAATTTGAAACCCGGATGAAACTGGTTTTAGGGGTTTTTAAAGCCTCCTGAGTGGTTTTCTCAAAGTTGTCTGTCTGTATGTGTATGTCTGTTATCATCGTAGCTCCTACAGTGTATCGTTAAGTTTAAAAATCCCCAAGGTCATAAGCATTTTGGGGATCGACCAATCAGAGAAGCCGCTGCCAACCCCTCTTTTGAAAGAGAAAAAAAATTCCCTACTCCCATAACCCCTGTAGGGAAATAACCTCCTTCCCGGCATTCGTTCACTTCGTTTGTGGTTCTTTTTGTGTTTACATCGTTTTGTGAGTTTTTGTGTTGTGTGTGTTCTGTGAATTGTGTTTGTGTTGGACTGTTAACATTATTATTGCACTCAAATATTCTTTTTTATAACTTAAGTAAATAAAAGCATAACTGAAACTTTTATTTCAAGGCTGCCTTTTATGCAGCAATTTTTAAGAGCTGTCAAAACTAGTAAACATACAATTCTTTTTTAATGTAAAAACATATGAGTACACTTATTATTTCCCTTCACAATTCATTTTTTTCACATTTGCATACTTCCTAAATAATAAAACTACACAAAAGAAATGTAGAAACATCGCCAAGAAAACACGGGTAACATAACCTGATTTGTTTACAAAGTTTTTTCCCCGCTGCCTTTTTGTAGGGATTTTTTTTTTTTTAGAATCGGTGGTGCCTAAACTGAGCTGTCAAGATTTTTAAAGTAGTCGATACACTGTAGTGTATTTATGCTAGAGAGTTGAAACTTTGTACTAAAATCAGTCTACCGCTGTAGTTGCGCTATTCAGGAAATATTTTTTTTGTTATCATTAACTATCGTAATAATGAGGGAGCAAACATTTCGACAAATCATAAAACGCGGAAAAATGTTGCGATCAATTTGAGATTTGGCACGCATGTAGCTATGTATAAGACTAACATATACGCCAAGTTTTATCTCATTATCAGCATTACTTTCATTTTTATTAAATGACTTATGTAAGTTTATAAAAAATTGTAAAAAATCAGTAAATGATTCGATTGAGTTGAAATTTAGAACAAATTTGTACCTTCACGTAATAAATAAGTACACTAAGTTTTTTGTTTCAATACGACAAGTATATCCATGATTTTTGTTGGATCATAATAATTAAGTAGCGTTGAGCATGGTCAGTGCTGTATGGGTGACCGCTGAGAATGATACGGATGCATTTACAATTTGACGAGCGAAGCAAGTCCAAGGGCTTGTTGCAGTATAAATTTGGCGAACTGTATTTCTAAGGACGAGCTAAGCGAGTCCGAAGCAGGGAGGATGAGCGTAGCGAATCCGATGTGATGAGGAAAAGTTCCGAGGTACCCCGCATCCATTTTAATGAAAAATATGTTAAAAGTAGTCCTCGTCAACTAAATGTAGATGTTTGTACTCTGTTAACCTTTTTACCATCTTTATTCTTTGTTTGTTATTATTTATATTTATTATTTGTAATTTTTTTTATTTGTTTTCCTTTTTATACTTTTATGTTTTTTATGAACTTTCATCATTAATGAGCATTCAGGGCAAATTATAAAAAAATGTTTTGTTGTTTGGGTGGCACCCCTACTTAAGGCCACCAGTCAACCGACTTTCATGTTATCAGTGTAATTTCCATAGTGTTTCTGTTGTTCTGATGTGTTTACAGTCCTATACTCCTTCTATACTATTTTTACTACTTAACTACTATATTGTGTGTGTATGTATGTGTGTGTGTATTTATATACAGTATATATTTTTACCTCATTTATTCATATCTTTACTTTAATTTTTGCTCATTGCTCTTTCTACTGATTATTTATTACTTAACTTTCTAGCTTTCATTACTACATCATTTTCTTTATGTATTCACAAAGAATTTAATTTTTCTACCTTCCTAATAACTTTACCTGCTTAACTTTATTGTTACATTTTCTTTTGTTCTTAAACGTCCTTCCATTTATTATTCTTGTTAATTTATTTTTAGTTAATATGTTTTATTTCTCTGTTATTATTCCATATCTAAATTATTATTTTATTCACCATTCTTTAATGTATTATACTTACTTTATTGTTGTAATTGTTACTTATTGCTTTTACCTTATTTATTCTTAAATTATCTACTTGTCGACCTGCATGGTTTTTTTAAAAATTTTTTATTAAAATAAGATAATAAGAAAAAATTGTTTTCTTGTAATGTAGCCATTTAGCCCATTTCTATAATAAATTATTTTCTTTCATTAATATCTGTACACTTTTTTCATTCTAATTATTTTGTTCTTCAAAAAATTTTTTTTCTTTTTTTAATTTTTTATATAACTATTTAATTTTTTTCTCTTGATAATTAACATATGTATACTTATTTTATTGTGAAATTTTTAATTGCTTCATACAATAATACTAGTTTTATTGTATTCTGTCACTGTCTCATTGTATATTTTAAACTGTTAACTTATGTTAATTTGCTTTTAAGCATTACTAACAATTTTTTTTCTCTCATTATTATTATAAGTTCTTCAACACTTAGTTTTTTTTGTTGTTTTCTTTTTGTATATTTTATTATATATTTTATAATATTGTTTTAACTTCTGTAAATTGTTAATATAATTCTTTGTTTAATTTTGTAATTTATTTATTGGATGTAAGTCCATAATAAAAATATTCTTATTCTATTATTCTAAGACTATGGCTGAGTTTGTTAGGGTGGTACCCCTACTTAAGACCATCAGTAAACCAAACTTTCATGTTATCAGTGGAATTCCATTGAGTTTACAGTCCAATGCTCCTTCTATACCAGTATTATTCTAAGGCTATGGGTGTGTTTGTTGTTAGGGTGGTACCCCTACTTAAGACCATCAGTAAACCAACTTTCATGTTATCAGTGGAATTCCATTGAGTTTACAGTCCAATGCTCCTTCTATACCAGTATTATTCTAAGGCTATGGGTGTGTTTGTTGTTAGGGTGGTACCTCTACTTAAGACCATCAGTAAACCAACTTTCATGTTATCAGTGGAATTCCATTGAGTTTACAGTCCAATGCTCCTTCTATACCAGTATTATTCTAAGGCTATGGGTGTGTTTGTTGTTAGGGTGGTACCCCTACTTAAGACCATCAGTAAACCAGCTTTTGTGTTATCAGTGGAATTCCATTGAGTTTACAGTCCAATGCTCCTTCTATACCAGTATTATTCTAAGACTATGGCTGAGTTTGTTGTTAGGGTGGTACCCCTACTTAAGACCCCCAGTAAACCAGTTTTCATGTTATCAGTGGATTTCTTTGTGTTAACAGTCCTATGGTCCTTGTATACTAGTATTATTCTACTATTAGATCATTCTGAAACTCAAATGTTGAAATCTAAAATATAATGATATTGTTACAGGTCTAATGGCAGTCGGATAGAAGGACCTCCTATCGTTGGTCTATTTGATGAAGTTAATTCCTCACCGCCCCACTCACCATACAATCCATCAACGCCTCACCACAACGCATCAATGAATCCCAATAACTCGACTATGTTGTAAGTAAAGTCAAATCGAGGTTTCAAGAGGTTGATAGAAGGAGAATAGGAGCATGTGAAAGAGTGATTTAAGTATGACAAACGGTTAAAATCAGTTGACAGCGTAGGAAAATAATGTGAGAGAGGCAATGATGTTAGTCTTGGATTTTAAACCACGCCCCACAGTGTCATATTAGGCCAACTTCATTGGTTCCTCAACACACAAATTTTCCCACACTGTCAACTAATTTTAACCATGTGTCATACGGTTAATGTTCATAACTCAATTTCAATAATTCCTTTATTTCTTGATAAATACAAAAAGAAAAAAACAAAATTTCAAAATTTACAAAAAAATAATACAAATGTATTCAAATAACATGTAGTACATGTAGTAGTATGTATGTAGTATAACATGTAGTACATGTAGTAGTATGTATGTAGTATAACATGTAGTAGTATGTATGTAGTATAACATGTAGTAGTAGTATGTAGTATAACATGTAGTAGTATGTATGTGTATAAATTGTAGTACATGTTTGAAATTGTTTGATAATATTTATTGAAACACTACTATTGGGCTAAAAACACAGAAATTGGGCTATTTTACAAACTTTAAAGGGCCCAGGACTATTTTAATAAAATTTTGTGTTTGTTTGCAGTCTGGATGCATCGTGTTTGGAGAACCAGGAGAACAGGAATTACTGGGTCGTAGTTTATGGTTTCCCTCCGAATCAAGTCAACCAAATCATAGCCATGTTTTCACAGGTAACCACTTGTTTTTACAGGGAACTACTTGTTTTTACAGGTAACTACTTGTTTTTACAGGTAACCACTTGTTTTTACAGGTAACCACTTGTTTTTACAGGTAACCACTTGTTTTTACAGGTAACCACTTGTTTTTACAGGTAACCACTTGTTTTTACAGGTAACCACTTGTTTTTACAGGTAACCACTTGTTTTTACAGGTAACTACTTGTTTTTACAGGTAAACTACTTGTTTTTACAGGTTAACTACTTGTTTTCACAGGTTAACCACTTGTTTTTAAGGTTTTCACAGGTAACCACTTGTTTTTACAGGTAACCACTTGTTTTTACAGGTGTTTTCACGTATCAAAAGTTCTGAACCTCTATATACCTCCAATGCTATGAAGAGCACCACTAATGTCTATAATAAATTTCTCATATATCTGTAGACAGAAGGATATATTTCCCAAATCAATCAGTCTGGAGGAAACATGAAGCATAAATCCTAACTGAATCAACATAGTATACAAACCAATCTAATGTTAAACATTAATCATATTTAACCAGCAGCATCTGTTTAGCTAAACCGAGTAACGTAAGACAACACCAAGGCACTCTAAACCTGTTTTTTGTGTTTTAGTTAGGGAGAGTATCAGAACACAACTACCCTGTGAATGGTAACTGGGTTTGTCTTTGCTACACCAATCAGACCGATATGAGAAAGGCGTTGAGTATGAACACCAAAATACTAACCGGCAACGTCATGATTGGAGTCACCGAGAGAAAGCAACAGGTTAGTATATATATTTTTATCTACTTCTTGTGTTGTAAGTTCTCAACAAAAACTCATTGGTATCACTACTTCTCTTATAGAACTTCCACATTTTTAATGACTAGAATAAAATGACTTATACTTCTATATCACAATAAAAACAGCGTATCACTTAATGGTAGTTATATATTTCAGCCAACTCTGTGGCCATCTTCAGGCTTTAAAACATAAATCTTAGGAACTATACATATCACAATAAACTAAAATTAGAAAAAACACACACATTATACAAAAGTTTAAAAAAAGGCTAACAAAGAATAAAATTATTAACAGAAATTAACTCGGTCTGACTAGAAAAAGGTAGGTAAATAAATAGGTTAAAGACATCAATGTTATAGAAGTATAACCTATTGTAAAACTTAAAATGTCGGACAAATTTAAATAACTAGGCAGACTAGGACTATGTAATTCTAAGCATTTTAGTTTTATTATAATTTTTTTTAAAGATAAGATTTTAAAGATTTTTTATTTGTTCCACAAAAAAGTACATTGTTTACAAGATATATAATAGATTGTAATACATAATTCTTTTCAAATTTTGTTTGGATATACTAAATGCAATATGTGCACCTCCTAAAAAGCTAAGCTTGTCTAAGGAGGTGGTCTCCAGTTCAAAATTAACAAAACTTTACAATTCTGTTTGGAACCATAGAAAAGAAAATTTTATAAATAGATGTAGAAATTAAAATATAGAGAAGGAAAATAGAAAGAGAGAGAGGAAAATAAAATAAAAACAAAATTGAAACCTTATAAAAAAAAAACCCCATAGAATTTCAATCCTGTATCTCATGGAGTTTGATCAAGTTGATTCTGGTACAATTCATAGAACCAATTTCTTATGAATTTTTTGTAGTCAACAAAGTATGTTTCCACTCTGACTTCATAAGGGAGAGAGTTAAACCAAGCTATTTGTTGGTAAGTATGGTGTCTCTGGGCAAACCAAGTTCTAAGTCTGAGAGTCTGTACTGTCAGTTCTGTTCTTTGTCTAGTTTGATGAGAGTGGTTAGTCCAGGTCTTAGTCTGATTGAAATAAAGTAGAAGACTGGCTTTCATGAACAGAAAGCTCACAGGTAAGACAGGGAAATCTTTGTAAAGTTGGGTGGTTGAGTAATCCCACAGCTTTTTTAAAATAGTTTTAATTATTTTTCTTTGAATAATGTTCAAGGGTTCCATAATGGTAGCACTGTCCCACCCCACCACCCCATAATATGATAATGATTCAACTAATGCATGATAGACTGTTTTGAGGTTAGTTATATCCAATAACTGTCTAAGAGTCCTGAAATAAAACAAAAACTTTCTTAATATTTGAACAAGAATGCTAATCTGTTTTTTCCACGAAAGATGTCTGTCAATTAAAACTCCTAAGAGATTTAACTACCTCAACCTGTTTATTAAGAGTTTTTGTGGAAGGATTATTACTAGAAAGATAGATTTCCAGAGATTCTAAGGCATTCAGTCTTCTACCAAAATCTTCTTTATGTAACAATAATTTTTCTTCTGCAGAAGAAAAATTAGTTTTAGTTGTTTAATATTAACTTATTAACTAGCCTAATCTTCCTAGTTATTTAAATTTGTCCGACATTTTAAGTTTTACGATAGGTTATACTTCTATAACATTTATGTTTTTAACCTATTTATTTACCTACCTTTTTCTAGTCAGACCGAGTTAATTTCTGTTAATAATTTTATTCTTTGTTGGCCTTTTTTAAACTTTTGTATAATGTGTGTTTTTCTAATTTTAGTTGATTGTGATATGTATAGTTCTAAAGATTTATGTTTTAAAGCCTGAAGATGGCCACAGAGTTGGCTGAAATATATAGCTACCATTAAGTGATACACTTACAGTTTATAGAAGATTATTGTTTAGATAAATTATCGCCAACTTTAGACTACACTTTGAGCATAACGGTTGCTACTACCACCCGAGGTGGTTCCCGCAGGGGTTATCCCTGATGAGCCGCAAGGTTTTAAACAGGCTTTATTATTATTAATATTATTATACAGGGTGTTTCATATAAAGTGTCCACCAGAAAAGGAGGTGATAGTAATCCTCAAAAGGAACAAAACATGTCCTATAATATGAACCCCGATCTCCAACCGTTGGTAAATCTTCGGTATACGGTGCACCCTGTTATCAATACTATATATCGATATATTTTTAGTTACGCGACACGTAAACGAGAACTGAGCACTTAAAAGATAAGCAGCGTCGTTAAATTATTAATTATAATTAAAACATTAAAAAAAAACCATGCAACAAATAAATGAAAACATTAACAACAAAAATATAATAAAAAACCTGAAAATAACAAACACAAAAATACGCGTAACATAAAATTAAATGTGGTGTATCATCGATTATTCTTATGAAAACATTGTTAACATTATAAAAACATAAAAAAAAATATGAAAATAGTTATAAACCATTTACAACAAATAAAAAAAAACACAAACAACAAAAAAACATTTAAAAAAATAATAAAATATGTTCATAAACGTAAAAGAAAAGGCATATATCGATTATTCCTACGTCACATCTCTAAACTAAAAATATATCGATACATAGTATTGATAACAGGGTGCACTGTATACCGAAGTTCAGCCCAACCGTTTTCCCACAAGGTCATATTTAATATTTTAAAAAAAACATTTGACCTTACATCATAAAATTGTTAATAGGGTTTTAAACTGTTCAAGCTAAGAAAGGCAAAATTGGTCTCATTAGAAAGCTGAGTAAAATTTCCTAAAGGACAAACTACTAACTATGTCAAATATTTTTGGAAATACTGCCCAAAATTTTGCATGAAACATGATTTTTTGAAAAAAATGAATTTTATGGAATTTTTTATGGTAGGGCATTAGAGGAAGTAAGAGATGAGCAAAAGTTTAGCCAAGAACGGAAAAAACTTATCTTATGATTGCCCTTTAAGAAAATCTAAATATTTTTATACATTCAATAGTCAAAAATGTAAGCTATTGTTGCTAGAAGTTGCAAAAACTGATTATTTTTGTCGTATAAAAGTGAAAATAATGTGTTATTTGAACAAAATATTTTATTTTCGAAAGTAATTTAATAATACGATTTTTAGACTCTAGAAGGTAAAATAAACCTATTTTATTCTTACACATTTTTCTCTAAAACCACTCTTTTCTCTTGCTTTAGAGATTTTTAATTATTTTATGTACCATGTAATTAACATTGTAGACATAAGCAAAAATGCTAAAAAAATATCAGTTTTTCCAACTTCTAGGAGAATGGCTTAACATTTTGACTATTGAATGTAAAAATATTTAAATTTTCTTTAAGGGCATTCATAACAGAAGATTATTCCGTTCTTGGCTGAACTTTTGCTCATCTCTTACTTCCTCTAATGCCCTACCATAAAAATTCCATAAAATTCATTTTTTTCAAAAAATCATGTTTCATGCAAAATTTTGGGCAGTAGTTCTAAAATATTTGACATAGTTAGTAGTTTGTCTTTTAGGAAATTTACTCAGCTTTCTAATGAGACCAATTTCGCCTTTCTAGTTTGAACAGTTAAACCCCTATTAATAGTTTTATGATGTAAGGTCAAATATTTTTTTTAAAATATTAAATTTGACCTTGTGGGAAAACGGTTGGAGATCGGGGTTTATATTATAGGACATTTTTGTTCCTTTTTGAGGAGGTACTATCACCTCCTTTTCTGGTGGACACTTTATATGAAACACCCTGTATACACTTATACATTTACAATAATTAATAAATGAAGTTTTTTAAAAATAGGTTTACACTTGTCTCTGTATTCTGACTTAGTAATAATTCTCAAGGCTTTCTTATGCAGAAAGCCTCCTCAGATATCCTCGGATGACTTTGAAAGGGGCTGACAGAGCGTCAACCAACTTAACCACCATTATGATTACATCGTATCTTAGAATAATACTATATATAGAAGGAGCACAGGACCGTAAACACAATGTATTCTACTGATAACACGAAGCCGGTTGACTGGTGCAACTAAGTAATGATGCAACCTGACAACAACATATTATTTTAAATATTTGTCATAAATACCTATTAATGAAGAAGATCGTAAAAGAACAAAATTATAATTTAAAAACACCCTTCTGAGTATTTAATAAAACCGGTTAATAAAAAGGTGGCGGATACAAGAATCTACATTTACACAAAATTAATATAAAATTATTGACCAAACTATTTAAACTATATAATTTTATGAGGAAGTGGTCAGATAGGCTTCATCAGGAAGGCCTAATTTACGGCCGAAAGCTCAAATTTTGTGTTTTCTTTACCTATCTGACCACTTCCTCATAAAATTATATAGTTTAAATCTACATTTAGTTGACGAGGACTACTTTTAATATACTTTTAATAAAAACGTTAAACTACAATTTAAATATTGTAATGCACCGATATTTATATTTGTATTTTATGAATAATCAATCATTAATTAATAATAGAACATAATAATTCAGCAACCGGAAGTATTGCCAACTTTTTTTTTTAGAAAATTGTATATTGTTAGGGTGGCAGCATTACTTAAGTACACCAGTGAAGCGGCTTTCGTGTTATCAGTAGTGCTCCTTCTATATATAGTATTATTCTAAGCATAGTATACTCTAGTTTTAATTCATTGACAGTATTTGTTTGTGTTAGTTTTTACTAGACAAGAATAACCGACTGTGTTTTAACAGAATTTGCTTGAAGCATGATATTTTCCAGAATGATGTAAGAAGTCTTGATTCAAATGCAACCCTGAATTCTGATCCTCACAAGGTTACAAATAATATTTTATTATATACTTTTGTTCACATGCGTGGGTTCAACCCCTTGTTCAACCCCTACTGTTCACACTGTATTTTTAACCCATAGTTTAGACTCTACCCTCTAGATTTGATTAAATACTTTGCAGGTTTTTTTAAATTATATTTGTTCTTTATGATCTTTCTACATTATAATAAAACACACGGCTAAAATCAATTGACAACCCGCCAAAATCTCAATGCTTTCAACCCCACTTTTTTTTATCAAAAAATCCCTTTTTTTTAAGTAACCAAAATTCCCTACTCTGGCAACACTGTAAATCAGGTTGTGTTTTGAATTTTTTCATTTGACTTGATTTTATATCGTATTTTTTTATTTGAAAAATCTATTTATTTTCTTTTTATGTATAAACATTGTTGTATCTTTTAAAGTTACCGATTAAGTGTATAAATAAAATGAAAAACCAAAACACTGCAATAATGAGATGAATTGAACAGATTGAAATGAAACGAAACAAACTCAAACAGATCAAAATGCATAATGAGGGAAAAAAAGCAACGTTAGGTTACAAATTTTTAAAACCAGTGTTGCCTTTTAATGGACTTTATTTACGAAAAAGGTAATTTTTTGTACCGGGGTTGGCATGAGGTGGAAGGGGAAGGGGCGTGGTCGGTCTGAACCAATTGGATTCTTTCCCTCACACATTTTTGGCACCCTGTCAACTGATTTTAGCCGTGTGTTACTATAGTGGATATTTATGTCACATTTATAAAATAATGTTTAGTTGTTTGAGTGGTACCCCTACTTAAGACCATCAGTAAACCGGTTTTCGTGTTATCAGTGGAATTCCATTGTGTTTACAGTCCTGTGCGCCTTCTATATTAGTATTATTATATGTATGGATCTATTGCACAATCTTGTCTGATTGCAGATGTACAATGAAGGAGGCGTAAACTCCAGCACACCTGTCAACTCCAGTATGGCCAACATCTCTATAACCTCACCCACGTCTCCTAAAATCAGACCTCTTGCTCTATCTAGGAGACAGAATGCTCAGGTAAAGCCAAAAGTTTAATCAAAGAATCAGCTACCATCGATACTTGCTGTTGGATATGAATATCCCTGGACCGGTTTTGGCATAACGCCATCATCAGCAGGCGGGGCAACACTCGAGCTCTCAACTAACAAAGTTATATCAGTGATTAACTTCTAGTCTCAATGAGCACAACGAGCCCTCTGACCCTCTGAGAGGGCTCTACAGCAAGTATCGATGGTAGCTGATTCTTCGATTGCTTCTTCAACTTACGGTAAATACAACCTTTTTAATTTTAATCCAAATAGTTTACTGTGTCCACAAATATATCAACTCTTTACAAAAAGAACTGCAGTGGCTTCTGCAGTTTTAATCAAAAAGGTTTAAGTCTTCCTTTGATGATAGTATCAGTTATGGTTACTTTAGTTGCCAAACACCATTGACGTTTAGTGAGATGGAGTAAAATTAGTTGGACGTAATCCATTGTCAATGTTATTTACAATTAACGACGTTTCGGGAGCAGGTACTTATCCTATCATCAGGTTCGTATTGAGAAAGACGATGTGTGTTTTGTGTTGGGTAAAGTAATATATAAACCAAGTAGGGAAACTCCTATACTAACCTGTGTAAAAAAAATCAGACATGCGTGATCAGCTGATAGCTGGCTCAAAAATAAAGTAATATATAAACCAAGTGGGAAACTCCTATACTAACCTGTGTAAAAAAATCAGACATACGCAAGATCAGCTGATTGCTAGGTCAAAACTAAAAAATAAATAAATAGCCTTTATTTCCATTATGTTTTACCAGCCATAAAACTTTATGATATTGTCATTTTTTTATTTTTAAACAGAAAAATTATTTATTTGCTCTTAAATATATTAAGTAGTGAAAGTAACTTATTTAAAAGAAATAATAAAAAATAAATAAATGAAATAATAATTTAAACAAATAATTAAAATTTAAGACAGTATCAATAAATGAAGTATTACCAAGCTTACTTACTAATTATTTACAACATTTAACATTAAAATTACATAAACGAACAATAGATTTAAAAACAATGAATAACATTAAATAAAATATATTGAAACACATAAAATGTTGTGTTTTATGTGTATTGAAATAGTTATTGAAAAATGCAATATCTATTTCAAATAAAAATTGAAAAACATATTGAAGTAGATAAAATGGGAATAACTGCGCATGCGCCTCTTAGGATTTAGGTTTTTTTACTTAGTTTTATTGGCAACCCTGATAACATTAGGTGAGTTTTACTTTTATCGTGTTTTCTTACTTTAATATTGTACGTTGATAGTTAAATGATTTTGTATAAGTTTTGTGAAATAATTGTTTAAAATAATTTAGTTAAAGAAAAAGAGAAACTATAGTAAAGGTAAACTACATGTTTTTATTAAGATTTTGAAGAACATACAGACGACAATGTATTGCCTTAAATATAACTTAAAATTACGATTGCTTTTATTATATTCAAAATGTTTGGTTCAAGTTGTTAAATTACTAATTACAAATAATATTTAAAGGGGAAAAAACAAATATCACTCGTAAAAATGTACTATTAAGTTGTGCACTCGAAAAAAAAGTTTATTTAGCCACTCGTTGTAAGTAAATTAAACAGACCTAGTATTTAAAGATTCGCACTTAAACCTCTATTGGATGTGGCAAAAAGTATTTCTAACACAAATTATTAACATATATTGTACAAATAAATGCAATAAAAACAAAAATTTTGAGTTTCGTAAATAGTTCGTTTGCATTGATACTATGGCCGCGCCCATAGGAAAATTTGAGGCAACTCCCTGGTGGACAAAATGTGAACTACATGCCAGGTCTGACAGAAATCACGTTTGTTTCCCTACTTGGTTTATATATTACTTTAGTGTAGAGTATCAGGATTTTAATCTGACAAATATCAACGACTTTACCTGGGGCTTTCCCCGATTTATAAAGGGCAGCCTATATGGCCGTATCTGACAACCTGCCTTTAAGCTAAGTAAGTAAAGATCGATCCAATATGGATACCAATGATCAAGAAAGAGTTAAAACGGTAGCATTAAAAATTAGAAAGATCTCGGTATGGCGTATTCGAATGGTTGTGTGCAATATAAGGAACCCTAATCCCTATAAAGATTTGGGAAACCTCTAAATCCCTATGGATATAAGGATTATCAACCTTCCACCAGAGCAGTTTAAGGCTTATGGAAAACAGATCCTGTTAAAACATGCGTTTTACTCCATTGAGGAATTTGTAA
>JACMZG010001870.1:30981425-30994135 GCA_018340805.1 Microvelia longipes
GTGACTTGCCCGAATCTGAAATATTCCACAAATTGGTACGTCTGCAGTATCCTCGAAAAACCAACATGTCTTGGACTACCGAATGGAAGAAGGGTATTCGCGAGAGAAAAATTTTAATCTGGATGGCCCTGATGGTTATAAGCGGATATTGGCGGGATTTAAGAAACGGATCCATTGTACTTTCAAAGAGAAATTTCGGCGGAGGCTCTTGATGATATCGGGGACATTTTGCTCATCTGGTGAAATTAGAATTTAGAGTTTACATATCAAGCACCGCTCGACCAGTGTCACAATATCAAGGTGATTACGGAAACCAAATTGGTGCCATTCTTAAAAAAATTCCGACGGCAGACTAATTTTCAGCAGATAACGCGACATGTCATGTAAGGTCAACAGTACGACAGTTTTCCTGACGCGAATAATATTCACAGTTATGAAGTGGCCTGCGTGTTCTCCAGATTAAATCCCAATCGAGATATGGTGGGAATAATTTGTACTGTTCAGTATATAAAGATAACCGGCCCAATACCCAGACCGTGACAGAGCTAAAAATGTGCTATTTTTGGATGCCTGGATTCCATTTCTCAAAAAACAATTGATAATTTAATCAAACAGTATGCCAAATTCGATTTTTTGACATTAATTACTATAGAGGAGGCCATATTAATTACTGTTTGGCATTTCCAGTTGTGTATAACATGTATAAATTTTTTCGAAATTAATAAATTTTGAAAATCTCTTATAATTTTAGGAACGCTATTTTTCAATATTTTACAATTTTTCTTTGAAATCTTTATGAGTGGATTACAAATAGTAATTATTTTACCGAAGTGCTTTCTGTTAATGATCATATCTGTAAATTTAGGTTTACATAAGAGTTAAAAAAATAAAAATGTTATTACATTTTTTGTGAATCCTTATGATATAATGAACGCACTGTAAGAATAGATAAAAATTTAGATTAAGGTATTTTAAAATTTAAATTTATCAAAATTAATAAAAATTTCTACAATTCAACATAAATTTTTTCTGTTTGAAAAACAATTATATGTGGTATTTATTTATTGAATAAATTTATAGATCTAAGTTTGGATTTTTGATTTAAAGATGATTCTGACTCACCAACAAAGTGAAGTGAGATAATTAAACTTCTATTTATAAAAGTTATTAAAGTCAATGTTTTATGACTTAATGAGGTTAAGCCCAAAAAATTGATATGATACAAGAATCAAAAATATGAATTCATAATAACAATTTAATTCCATATGATAAGAGAAAATAGAAACAGAAATGAAGAATATGACAAGTATCAGAAACCAATTTTTTAGAGAATACAAGAATTCGGTGGACAACAATAAAAACAACCGAGTGGCAGCTGTAGATGATGATTTCTCGGAGCACCAAGATACAATTTAGATCAAGTTACCCAAAAGACGAGGCTCTACCATGCGAAGAGATGATCGGAGCCATGCAATAAAAGGTGGGAATTATGCTGACACAAATTATTTATATTATAATAGATGTAGTAATAATAATTATTATAGAACTAAATTTGATAAAAATAGTATAATAATAAAAAATTAAATAAAATTAATTATTTTAATAATAGAAATTTATTGTAAAAATAGTGATTTAAATTATGATAAAAGTTTAATGATTTTAGTAATAAAAAAGTTTTGATAAAAAGTAATGATCTAGATAACAATAGAATGTTTAAAGATAGTGATTTTATGATTAAAAAATTAGTTAATATGAATTATGTTGATAAGCGAAAGTGTCTGATGAAAAATAGGGAATTAAATTTGATAAAAGAAATAAACCTTGCGAAACTTTTTTGATGGATGAAAAGAGAAAATTAATAGACAAAAATGTTATCGTAGATAAAAATAGAATAATAGTTTCAGAATTAGAAGAAATAGATAAAAATATTGAAGGAAATAGTTATAAGGTTTTTGATGAAAATGATGAGAACATAGCAAAATTTGAAAAATGGAAATATTACTAATATAAATGACAATAGATGAAATGAAAAAAGAAGAATCTGAAATTGTGTACTACATTATGCAAGGAAGACCTAGTTTAAAAATAAAATTGAATCAAATTTGGGTAGATTGTTTATTGGATACAGGAGCTAGAGTAAATGTTATAGATGAAAAAATACTTAAAAATATGGTTGATGTAAAAATTGAAATGACAAATGAAAGATTAAGAGCTGCAAATGACAGTAATTATTAAGACTTTAGGAAAGGCAATATTGAAAACTGAAATTAATGGTTGTATCAAATGGGTTGAATTTATTGTAAAAAATTATCTCCAAGTGTTATTGTGGATGATTTACAAAAGAAATTTAATTTATAAAGCTTCAAATAAAACCGATTGTTGAAATATTATACCGATTGGAAATTAATTATCAAGTACCCTGTTTTTGGTTAAGCTACACTCTTTACTAAGCTACTTAGCTTGTAAAAATAATTATTAATTAATTAATATAATAAACACGAGATCTATCTTATCCTTATCATCACTTACTCTTTAATACCTTATCCATATTTCCTTAACTTTAACAATAATAATATATAGTACATAAACTTCATATCATTGTTTAAATATACCAAAACTTTTAAATATCAATTATCACAGAATCTGCACGGATTATTATGCAAATTAATAAAATTTTATTATTTTTATTTATAGATGTCAGATAAAAAGAGAAGAACTAATACATTAATTCAAACATGAAGAATTGCAATTAATGCTCTAAGTTTCATCAATTCAAAAGCTTTTAAGCATTTTTGGAGTTCAATTTAAGTCTCATAAAACATGAAAGTCAGAAAAAATGCCTGGAGGTTTTTTTAAAAGGAGTTGGGTTGATAAAAGACAAGAAGGCTTTTTTTAGTGTCTGGAACACCAATTGTACGGGAAGCTCGAGCCAAGGCAGAAACGAATAAAAATTTACCGTTTCTACAATCAAAATGAATTCAAAAGACAACAATCAACTTCTATGAAAATGAACAGAAGTTTGATGATTCTATAATGACCGAATCGGAAAACCAAGGAGAAATAATATTAATTCGTGAACAGCTCATTGACATTTTTTAGTGAAGAAAATTTTGCCTACGTCAAGTATAAAGATTATAAATAATAGATTTTTAATTTTATTTTGTATATTTCTTACAAGCTACTACTTTTTTACTAAGAATTTTCTCTGATTATTTGAAACTTTTAAAAAATCTACTAAGCTACGAGCTTATAACCAAAACCAGGTATGCGAAATATTGCCATTTTGGTAGGAAGTAACTGACGAACAAAGATTGAGAAGACCGTGAACACTTTCAAATAAGATAAAAATTCAGGATTATACGATAAATAAGTAAAAACAGAGCAGCATTCATGGTAGACACGTGGGATATTGGATGTACAAATTTATTAAAACATACGATAATTACGGAAAGGGACCAATTTTAATTAAACCTAGACGTCAACCTGTAAATTTGGAAAATAAATCAACGATGCTATTCAAAATTTATATGAAAATAAAATTATCAGAAAATGCAATTCACCGTGGAATACACCTCTAGTGTGTGTATGGAAGAAAGATAAAAAAAGATATAAGATTGTGTCTAGATTTTAGACAGCTTAACAAAATAACTGTTAGACAAGCTTTTCCGATGCCTAATGTGATGAATTATTGGATACTTTACATGGTGCACGTTATTTTAGTTCAATTGACTTAGGAAATGCTTATTATCAGGTGGAATTGGATGAAAAATCACAAGAAAAAACTGCATTTTCAAACAATTAGTTGTTTACAAGAAGGCCATTTGGTATTGCGCTGCACTAGGAACATTTCAAAAACATATGAATAAAATATAAGTCGGGAAATAATTGTATCAAAGCGTTGGATTTATTTAGAATCTAATCTCGCTAATATCTCGCTACTTATAGCAAAATCCGGAACCCGCAATCTATCGGAGAGAACTTTAATCTTACCGCCGTTGAAGAGGTTTTAAAAACTGTTTTTAAACAAACCTGCAGGTGATATCATTAAAAGAATCCCTTAAGCAACAATACTGTTGAAAGACGTAATGATGAAATGAGTTCTGATATTAAAAGCTTCCTTATGAATTATTTGCAAACGACCCATTTCTCTATCCAACTGGACGAGTCGACTACCATGATAATTCAGCATTATTATGACATATGTTCGTTTTATTATGAATCAAGAAATTCACGAAGAACTGTTTCTTCGCAAGAACTTTGACATAAGACAACAAGGTGAATAATATTTCATGTATTGAAGGAATACTTCATTGAAAAAACAATCCTTTATCAATATAATATCAGTAAAGCTACAGATTGGAGCAACCTGTCCATGGTTTGGACGTCACCGTGGATTTAATAAGCTCTTTAAACAAAATGTTCCAGGGGTGTTACAAATACATTGCCGTCATCCAATCGACAACAATTTAGTTCGCCTAAAAATTTGAGTGTTAGATTGCACTGATCTCTTTCAATTCAACATTGATCAGTAAATCGAATCCGAACAATGCGTTAATACTCGTTATTTGCTCAGTGTGTGAGGAAAATGACGAACATTTTTCATCAATTACTCTTCACACTGACAGTCGCTGGCTGTCGAAGGCTTATGTTTGACAAGATTTTTGCACTTTCGAGGCCATTTTAGAATTTCTAGATATTAAAGAATAAAATTTAAAGACAATTAATGGGCGGAAAAACAGACATCGCCTATTTAACAGATTTGTTTGCAAAAATTTAATATGGTTAATTTGCATTACCAAGGCGACAATCTAAATTTGATTAAAACAAAGTTCATATTATCAGCGTTTCTTGCCACGTTAAACTAATAGAAGCAAAATATTGGACGGGCCGAGTTTCTTTTCCCAGTTCCCAACTTATCACAGACAAACTGCCAGGAAAAACGATATTCAAACCTAACATTCAACATTTAAATGCCTTTATTCAGATTTTGGAAATCTAGGTTTAGATGATATTTTTGGCAATGGTAATACCACCGTGATAATTAACCCATATGGTGACATAGAAAAAAGAATGGTCATAATACAAGAGGAAACTGACTGAACTAAGCACAAACGAAGACCTTAAAGGTTCAGTTTTAAAAATGGATATCAGCAATTCTGGGTTCAAAAGAACATACCGTTACTTTCGTATTCTGGAATATAGCAAGAATTTTTAATTTCCTTCCATCGTCCTCACCTAGTGAAAAGGGGGTTCAAGTGCTGGTTACCAATCTTCTAGCAAAAAAAAAGAAACAGATGGACATCATTAGCGAGGAATTTGAGATTAAATCTTAACAAAATTGAAGCAATATTGAATTTATTATTGAGCATCAGGTTCATCCTTCTCAATTAAATATATTTACATATTTCTTAGTTTATTTTATGTTACGTATATTTTATATAATAGATACAAAATTTTTTTTCTAGAGTTTTAAATTTAATTTTTAATTTTCTTAATAAATGTAAAAAATTTAACATGTTTTTGTTACTTTAAGTTTTTAACACTAAATTTCACTACAGTTACAAATTACAAAACCAAATCAATATCAGATAAGTAGGGGTCTCCCCAAAATCGAAAAACATGACAAGGGGTCCACGCACAAAAAGTTTGGGAACCTCTGGATTTAGATGATATCTTATCTTTTTCGAATTATGGAGTAACACATGATTCGTTAAATAAAGTGTTGGGTAGAATAAAAGCAGCAGGTTTGCGAATTAATCCAGAGAAATGTTCGTTATTGAAAAAAGAAGTTAAATTTCTTGGACATATTATACTAGTGAGGGAATACGCACAGATCAAAGTAAAATTGAAGCAATAAGAAATTTGAAAGGCCAAAATGTATTAAGAGTTTGAGAAGTTTCTTAGGATTGTGTAATTATTATCGAAGATTTATAAATAAATACGCAGAAAAAGCTAGAATTCTAGAGGCATTATGTGGTAAAGGTAATGAAAAGCTAATTTGGTCTGATCAATGTGATGATTCATTTAATCAATTGAAAATTGCACTACAAAAAACCAGTTTTAGCATATCCGGATTTTAATAAAGTTTTCATTTTGGACACGGATGCTAGTTTTGATGCAATTGGAGCAGTTCTTTCACAATTAGATGAAAACGGAAACGAAAGAGTTATCGCATATGGATCTCATGCAATGAGTTCACACGAAAGAGGTTACTGTATTACAAGGAAGGAATTGCTAGCTATTTATTATTTTACACAACACTTCAATCACTATTTGTATGGCAAACAATTTATTCTTCGAACGGATCATAAGGCTATTACTTTTATGCTCTCTACAAAAAGACGTGGATAAATTTTTTAAGCAGTTTGGATATTAAGATGGAATATCGAAAGGGAAGTTTACATGCAAACGCTGATTCATTATTCGACTCAACAAACATGTTCTCAATGTCAAATGAATCATTCCGAAGCTAAATCAGGAAAGTTAAAAACTCGCATCTTGACTTTGATGACTGACAATGTTGGAAAAGAATGGCAGGATGGAGTTCAAGAAATAGAAGTAATAAAAAATCAAATGGCAACAACTGGAGATAGTTATTTTCAGTTAGTGGAAGATATTGTAAGAAAAGATAATAAAATATGGATACCAGAGATTAAAAGAGCTGAATTTATTAAAAAAACGCATTTATTTTATGTCATGCTGGATGTGAAAAAGTCAAGTCATATATTAAAAATAATTTTGATATGAAGAATTTGGCAAGTTTTGTGAAAGAAATTATTGATGGATGTGAAGCATGCCAAAAACAAAAAATAATAACAACTAAAACGAAAGAAAAAATAATTCCAGAAACATCTTCTAGACCATTTGAGAATATTTATATTGACATTTGTGGGCCATTACGATCAACTTGGCATCAAGAGAAATATATATTAGCAATTATAGATCATTTCAGTAGGTATATATCATTAACAGCAATCGCTAAACAAGATGAAAATACTATATGATACTTTGGTTAAGAAATGGATTCTAAAATTTGGTGCACCCCGAAAAATGCATTTAGATTGTGGGAAAAGTTTTGAATCTAAGGTAATAAAAGAATTGGCTGATAAATATAGTATACAAGTGATTTATTCTAGTCCATATCATCATAGTGCTAATGGATTAATAGAAAGACAATTTAGAACAATTAGAGATCGCATAAATACTTCGTTAACAAATAATAAGAACAAGAATTGGGCAGATTTGATTCCGGAAATCGAATTTTCAATAAATGCTTCAACACAGAAAACAATAAAATAGTCCAGCAGAAGTGGTTTTCGGTTTTAAGATAAACAGAACAGAATGGCATGAAATGGATAAAATGAAAGATAGAAATGTTATTACAGAAGAAATATTGGATGAAAATAAAAAATCAGTTGTCAATCAATCGAGCATTAGAACATTTGCAGTTGGGGACAAGGTATTAGTAAAGAAAGAGAATCGCAATAAACATGAAGATATGATGGACAAAAAGAGAATACATGAACGAAGTTATGAAATTACAGATGTGAAAGGAAAAATTAATAAGAAATGTTGAATGGCTCAGAAGTTTTAAAGAAGGGGGATATTAGGGATTGTAAATATTAATTAATTAAATTTAAATATTATATTATTTTATTTTATGTACTTATATTTGTGTCAGGTAATTTCATACTTGAACTCTTCGAGATTATGTAAGAATCGGAATCGATTATTATTAATAATAAATTACCTATGATATATGAAATCATAGGTTTAAGATTTAAATAATAATTTCGATAATGACGCACAGAGTCATTTGATTGCTTTTGTTATTTAATAAATATTTAAATTTACCTCTAGTTCAATCTAAACAGTTATAAAGCCTTCATTTTGTGGTATAAGTTGATTCATTCAGTTGAATAGAGAAATTGTTGTAATTTAAAAATCACAAAGTAATTTTTCAGTGTTTTAAACCTTCGCATGTCTTTGGCATCACAATCATCGAGTCAAATTGCTCTTATGATTATTGGATTAAATTACAGTTGAGATCCGTTTTGTTTTACAATTTTAATTTAAGGTAAATCTCATTTATAATTATGTTAGATGGATAGTATAATCATGAACACAATTTGCTCAATCAAATTTTAAAATCTGTAATAAAATATTATACCACAACTTTGTATTGTTTGTTCTAACCACAATAAATTCTAATGAGGAGTTTATTGTGATGTTATATTTCGGTATAGAGGATTTTCCTCTTATTCTCGACAAAGTGCCTCTATGGTATTTGTATGATGATCGGTTCATGGAGTTACCCATGTATTGAATGATCAATAACATATGTCCTCATTTTAAGTAGAGTTCAATGAAATTGTAACCTCTCCATCCATCTTGTTTATTATTGATCTGGTTTCATGTCTTGAGATTTACACTTGTAAATATGTAATAAACACTCAGGATGAATTTCGGTGTTTTTGTTTGTATATTTAAGGAAAATCTTTCTTTCCTTGTTGTTTGACGCCACCCAGAATCCAACACGCGCTCGACACTGTGGACTCTATGAATTTTCTCTTAACAAATTTTGAACTCATCTATCCGACGATTATAATTTTCACCACCGATGTGTGAGTATGTCCTTTGTCAACGATTCTAATTAAGCATCTGTCGAACGAAATGTGAAAATGTTACAAACTATTTTTGTGTGGAAGTTTTGCAAATCCACAAATTGACCACTAGTAAAATTTCGTAGGCCGTCATATGCAAGATTTTTTAAGGGCCGTATTCAGAAACTGCTAGTTTCCTTCTGACACATTTTCATATAACATTTATATGATTTTTTTTAATATTTATTGCAACTACTTGAACGTATTCAAGTTATAAGTGATGTGATTATTAATTTTTCAATAAGGTGTCTAACGCATCTTTTTTTCGGGATGAAAAATATTTATAATGCTTTTTTTTTAAGGCATTCTAATAATTTATTATAAAAGCAATAATAGAGTATTTTTGCCTATTACAAAAATTTATTTTAACTATATACATATTTTAATTTTTGAAAAAAGGGCTTCAATTACTCGGTAAAAAATAAAACTGGCTTGAAACGCGTAAGAGGTTCCATAAAGCTTATTGTAAAAAAAGTTCAGTTTATCATTTCCGGTTGTTGGTAATAAATTCTATAATCCCCTCCTCTTACTAGATTTTAGTCGCATCCATCCACAGATTATATTATCTACATTTTTTACATTTAGGCATTTATAAAATCAATGATATCGAAAATATGTAAATCCAGTTGTTAAAATTCTTAAATTCTGAATTCACGATAATTTTAATCCAAAATGTCAAATTCAGAAATAGCTATTATAATGAATTATAGAAATATATTGAAATCTACACAATTTTAAAAGATTTGAACAAAATCAAACCAAAATAATATTAGAAAATAAATTATAATTTTTATATGCAACTCAATAAAGAAATAAGATAATTTTCTAAAGATTATTATAAAAATATTCAAAATCCTTAGTGATCAGCAGACACCTAATTTTTTATAATATGCACAGGCGTGCCCTCAAAACAATTGACTATTCACAAAGGGCCCTCGTTGAGAAACCACCAAGTTGTAATTAATCGTTACATTCGCAGTCAATACTTATGTAACTACAATTAAGTCATTAATAAAGTTTTTGATTAATCATTATTCTTTACATTTATTCATTTAGATCAGAGCTTGTCCACCCTCTAGGAACCAAGGACGGCAATATACGAAAAGAAAATTATCCACGGCCGCACCGTAAATAAAAAAAAACATTTATTACTGTTTTACTAGTTTATTGAAATATTAACCAATATTAACAAATTGTGTATTTCAATTAGAAATTTTGCGGAAAACTCTGATTCCTTACTAATGTAAGCTTATCATTTCATGTTTGTATAGCCAAAAACGCAAGTAAATTGATAAACGATTTGTCCATCATGGAACTTCTATATTTAGATTTAATAAAATTTCATGCTCGAAAGTTACTTCCAAATAAAAGATAAGTTATGCGACATTGACCCCCATTTTATTTCGTGGCATCAGCTCTATAATTCAAACTGACAGCTTCATTTCAGCCGGTCATTTTTCTTCACTTTCCGACGCGCATTTGAGACCGGTAAAGTGAAGAAAAATGGACCGACTGAAACTGAGCTGTCAGTTGAACTGTAGAGCTGATGACACGAAAAGTTCAAACCACAGGCCGTTGGCGCGAACATTTTAACGACCGTTTATCTGGTTTTAGGAAACAGAACATTGTTGAAGCTTCGACGCTTCATCTTCATTTTGGCATCTTCCGTGACAACAAGATGACGTAAAACCGTGTATTATTTGATGGCAAACGTTTCACTGAAATAATATATGTATTACTGAAAAATGTTTCGCGGGCCGCGGTTTGAACAGCCCCTGATTTACGATTATTGATTTACACACGCTAAAATTACTGGATTTAAAACTTTTTTCTATTTACAGAAGACATCTAAAAAATCATTGAAAATTTTCAAATAGTGTATTGAGATACATGATTAAGTGTAAATGTAGGGATATTCAAATAGAGAAATAAAATTAAACTACCTTGAATCGTTTTTTATTGATTAAACTTCCTCCACTTTAAATGATTAAAAAAATATTTTACTGAACAATTGAAAAATTCCTCATTACAAGCGAAACAATCCATTCTTAAAAAAAAAAAAACATAACAAAACATAAAAAAACAGAAAAAGATATAAAAAAAACAAAAAATAACAAAAATAAAAAAAAAAAATAAAAAAAAAATAATAATCAACACAAAAACAAACTAAAAAAAAAAAAAACACACAACAAAAAAAACAAAAAAAAAAATGTTTAAAAAGGGGATAAAAGGAAGAAGGGTGGGAGCGATTCCTCTGGACCTTATTTGAAGAACAATAATTAATAGGCTCTAAATAAGTTCTTTAGAATAATATTAATAAGTTTTCTTCATATTAGATATTTTCTGAATTACTTGTCTCAAGCGCGATTTTTTGAAAGATATCCCTAAAATTGTCTTTTTTAACTGATTTCATAATCTTATTTGACATCGACCAAGGCAAAGAATAAACATTATATTGCATTTTTAGTGTTCTACATCATCAAAGCTCGAAATCAAATATATTGTCAATGAGATCAATGGATTCGTACTCCGTATTACAAACATGAATATAAAGTATCAGACAAACTGTTCCCAGATCCTTGGAGCCGATATCAATTTATGAGCCTTCAAGTGATCAATAATATTAGAAAATCTGAAACAAAATATTTTATTGATAAAAAGAAAATATAAATTAAATCAAATAAATTTTTTAAAATTATTTTTAGTGACTAAAAATTACCAATAGAAAACAAACAAGAAGTAGCAAAATTTGAAACGTCCTGTTTAACAGTATGAGTTTCATATTCAGTAAAAACAAAATTGAACCTCTTTTAACACGTTGAAGATCCATTGTTCAACCGTGGTCACTCCGCTAACATACCGACCCCTGCCCAGCGTGGGGACACGACATGTTACTTGGATTCGGTGGTAATACTAGTGGTATGATTTAAATACAATTTATGTACAGTAGTGAGCACTTTAATTAAAATAATCTGGAGGTTAAATAATGTCTACTTCCAAATTATTGCACACTCAAAAAATAATAACTATTCACACATAAAAAAATTCGGTCCTCACTGTGAGTACAATTCGACATTTGCTGTACGGTCTTCAACGCTGTTAAAGAAATACCAATATTTTAATATGAGTGAATACGAATTAAAAATTTATTTTATGACATAATCACACATCTGCAATCGACTTTTATTTCCTTAGACTAAAGTACATCTTGGAAAACTTTAATTATATTTTTGATATCAATAAACTGCGTTGTACTTAAATATCAAATCTTTTGACGATATTTAAAAAAAACCATAATTATTTTATGTTTAATCATTATTCCAAAATATTATTTATCTGTTCTAACGAAAAGACTTTACCAGGGGGGGGGGAGCGAAAAACTATGGATAAGCATAAAGATAGAACCAATCCATCCTAAAATAACCACTATTTAGTATTTGACCTGTATTTGTATAACTCATCAAAGCATTTTATAACTTTCTAATCCAATTCAGTTACATAAATTAACAACATACATTACAACACACAACAAATAAATTATTCCAATCATTACTCAATCCTAGCAATGCTCAATAAATTCAACTAATGCCCAACAAACCAATCCAATAAATTTCCAAACAGTCATTCATTCATTTTTCTAATCTACCATTCAATATTTTTAATTGATCAATTTAACATTAGAACTTTTATTTTACTTTTACTAGACATTTATTTTGATTACTTGTGGTTGTATGTGTTTTATTGAATCGGTTTTATTTAAATTATATGCAAATCATGTCTCATTTTTTGTAACTGTTTTATATACAGAGGTGTACACAAAAAAGTCACTTAAATTCGAAAATTTTTAAAAAGTTGAAAATATTCTATTTTTTGACGTCCTAGGAAATTACAATTTAAGGTTGAAATTTTAGATAAATAATTATATATACAGCAAAGTTTTCATAATGAAAGTTTAATGTAGGAATAGAAAAATCGCGTAAACACACAAAAGTAAGGGGAACGAGAGCACCGCCACAATACCCCCTCAGAATTTTTTTTGATGTGAAA
>JACMZG010001870.1:30995135-31299100 GCA_018340805.1 Microvelia longipes
TGTTGAATCTTCCAAAAATTAAGTAAAGAGACTAATGAATGAATCCCCCACCTCTAATCTAGTTTAGTTGGTTTCTAGCCTTCAAGTTGGAAGCATTCTAGTACTTTTCTTAAGGGCTTTGTATAATAACACATTACAATATTTCGATTTTATTAATAGTATAATAAAGGAGGAGCCAGCCTGTAGCAACTATTTCATTTTAGCGAATTTTCTTTTGGAATAAATTCGCTAGTGTGTGATGGGCGTCATGGCATAAGTCCCAGGTAACAAATCCGTTCAGAGGTCCCTTATGACGAAAACATACGTTTTGCGAAACCTTAAATAATAGTTTTGAGTTATAAGCAACCAAAATTTTCAATTTTTTATACATATTTTATACATATTTATATATATATATATATATATATATATATATATTATATATATATATATATATATATATATATTATATATATATTATATATATATATATATATATACATACATACATACATACATACATACATACATACATACATACATACATACATACATACATACATACATACATACATACATACATACATACATACATATACCTTGAGCGGTACACGAACCCTTTTGTGTTTCATAAAAAAAAAAGTCAGCAAAAGTTTTAAAAAATCCTTAAATGTTGAGTGAACATGTTTAACTGGGAAAAAATGTGTTTGGGGCGTTTAATCAAATAAATCTGAAGTCTGAACGACTCCATTCGGTCGGATTTCAATTCTTTAAATGGAGTCAATACGACCATTAAAGCCCCATTTAAGGTTCCTAGGTTCAAATTTTGTAATCTGCAAACTTTTTTAAACATTATACTTACACTTTATTAGTTTATAACATCAAAATAATTCTGGGAAATAATACACAGTATTATTTAAGTTTTATAACTTAGGCAGTTGGGTCATAATATGCTATTTAATGTTTCGGGATTTTCCGAAGAAAATACATTGAAAGTAGCATAAACAGATCAGGTTCAGGGTACCTCGAAACTTTTTCAACACTTCGGACTAGCTTCCCTCCTCAGTATGTAAATAAGTAACTTAAAAATAGACATTTAGCAAGACATGTATTGTTTACGGACCTTCGCGCCAAAATCATTTAAATTCTTGGTCAAGATATGGTGAAGAGAACGTCATGGTAAAGATATCCAATGGATTTCCCCATTCAGTCATAATATGTTCACATACCGTTATAATTTAAAAACAAATTTTAATCCTAATCCCCACATCAAGTTTTTATGAGCTTTTGTCAAGGGTTAAACTCAAAACTTAAAGAAATACGTCCACACTAATCTTTATCTTGACCCTAAACTTTTATTATACAGTTGATTTAAAAAAATCAGGTTCAGGGTATTTCGAAACTTTTTCTCAACACTTTGGATTTGTTTCGCTCGTCTGCAGAATGAGGAGACAATCAAGGAATAATTTAACGTATCTTCGTACTCGCTTCGCTGGATAGTATGTTAATAAGTAATATACAAAGTGTGTTCAAAAAGTATCGCGAATTTGAATTTTCGGGTTACGTATATTCGAATTTCAATTTTTTGTGGCGTTATGTTGGTACTCATGTCTCTCACTTATGCCGACAACCTCGGCCATTTTGAATGTTCACTTGCTTGTTGTTGTTGCTTTGCTTGCACATGTTTTGGATCGTCTTCGATTCACCTATTCAAAAAAATGGATCAAAGAACGTGTATCAAATTGAGCTTGATTGAGATTGAGCTTTGGTTTCCACGGCATAACCATAAACCCACGATTCGTCACCAGTTATGACCCTCTGGAGCAAATTTGGGTCGTCGCGGACAGAGTCCAAAATCTCATTAGCAATGTTCATGCGATGCTGTTAGGTCGCAAATGAGCAATTTTGGTACGAATTTCGCGGCGACCCGTCTCATGCCCAAATCATTGATAAAAATCGAATGGCACGACCCAATCGATATGTCTAGGTCCTCAGCAACTTCTCTAATGGTGATTCGACGATTGGCCAATACCACTTTCTCCACTTCATTGATTTTTTCGTCTGTTGTTGACTTCAACAACGCCCGAGCACGGTCGGCCGCCTTTTTTCGCCGGACGCCCGAGCACTTGCTCGGGCGTCCGGCACGCTCTTCGTCGTTCACATCTTCTCGGCCTTCTGAGAACATTTTGTACCAGCGATAAACGTTGCTTCGGTCCAAGGTAGCTTCTCTGTATGCCACAGTCAACATTCGGAATGCATCCGCGCACTTAATTTCGTTTTTCACACAAAATTTGATACACGTTCTTTGATCCATTTTTTGAATAGGTAAAAATCAAAGACGATCCAAAACACGTGCAAGCAAAGCAGCTGTCAACAATTAAGTGAACATTCAAAATGGCCGAGGTTGTGAGAGACATGAGTACCAACATAACGCCACAAAAAAATTGAAATTCGAATATACGTAACCCACGAAAACTCAAAATTCGCGATACTTTTGAGCACACCTCGTACTTGATATAACACAAAGGGATAGGCTTGAACCGAACTTCAACCTAATTGGAAAATTTAGTGTTGCGATGGAATCGAGATTTGGCACGCATGTAGCTATGTATAAGACTAACATACATGCCAAGTTTAATTTCATTATAGGCATTAGTTCAATTTTTATCAAATGACTAGTGTGCGTTTTTTATTTTCTTTTTAAATCATTATGTAATAATGAAGTAAAGCAGTTTTTCTTTCAATACGGCTAGTAAATCCATGACTGTAGTTGGATTATAAAAGTTAAGAAACATCGAGCGTGGTCAGTGCCTGGATGGGTGACCGCTGGGAATGAAACGGATGTTATAAATATCTGAGGACAAGCGAAGTAAGTCGAAGGCGTGTTTTAGTATAAATTTAATGACGGCTTGTATAATCTGAAGCGGGTAGATGAGCGTGGCGGATCCGATGTGATAAGGAAAAGTTCCGAGGTACCCTGTACCCGATTTTTTAACGACTCAGGTCTGAAAACTCTTGAAACAGATAAATTATATGAAATGTTAGTTTGGCCTTTTGTAACGCAGACACAATACCTTTCCTATACTCCTACCGCATAAATGATGAAAAGAACTTTTTAAAAAAGTTCTGTATTGGCATGTAACGCAAAGTTAAATCGGATATAAAAACTCTTAAACAGTGTCAATAAAGTTAATTACTATAAGTAACTATTTGTTGTGAATTTCTTGTTTAAAAAATCGCTTATGAAGTGGCTCGTGTGATAAAATATAAAAACGGTTATAGTATAAATCTTTGAACTTAAGATATTTTGCTCTTCATCCGGAACTTAAGCTTCGCTTGTCATCAGAAAAGGAAATGAAGAAAACCCTGGATTCGTAAAAAAATCACCAATCCAAATACTGATTAGCTCAACGTTGCTTAACTCAAGTAATGAAAGCGATAATTAATAATGCGTTTTACAAAAAAATATATATATTCTCTTCATTATTACGAAGGGTACAATTGCACCAAATTTCATCTTAGTAGCATGATTTTTTGTAAAAAAATATTTTGTATTTATCATAAAGTTTGTTAGTTTGCCTAGTAAACAAGAATACGTAGAAAATATTTTGTCTTAAAAATATTAAGTTCTTTAAATATTAAGTAATGTTAAGTTCTTTTTTTAGTAAAAAAAGAAAATCTGGACATATTCTTTATTAATCAATTTAAAATTTTGGTTAATAAGGGTACCACAAAATGTTATGGTAGTGGTCCCTTAATTTAAATGTTACCGAAACATTTAATGTAATGTATAATACAAAGCCCTTAAGAAAAAGTACTAGGACCTTCCAACTAGAAGGCTAGAAACCAACTAAACTAGATTAGAGGTGGGGGATTCATGAACCTTTACTAACTCCTCCTACAGTACAAGTCAACAGGTGGAGCCAATCAGAATCCTTCACTGTTAAGGGAGTTTTTCCATTGTTCAAATCCAGCTCCTAAAAAGGCTAGGTGATCTATCTAGGTACACTAAATAATCTTTGATGTACCTGACCTGGAGGAGGCAGGTTCGGGTTGAAATTTTGTTGTGAAGGTGTTGTTGATATGATATGAGTTAGGCGTCAAATTTGTTATAAGAGTTTTCGATTGATTATTTCGTGAAAAAGTACCTGCATTTTTTGGAAAATGTAAAGTGGAATGATGTTTGAAAGAACAAGAATTGCAGGTAACTTGACTCTTACACTTATGCGTAGAATGTAAGGTAGATAGGCAATTAGTGCAGGCATTTATTTGGCGTATATAATTGTAGCGGTCGTGCGGCGTAAGTGCTAAATATTTTGGGCACTTATATAATTGGTGATCAAGTTGGCAAGATGGACATGAAACATTATTAGGTTTAGCGGTAGGTCCGGTAGAAGAATGAGATAAAAAAAATATTGGCGTTTGTTATTAGTACTGCTAGGCTTACTAGCATTCTGAGTACTATGCTCGTTAGCGTTTGAGACAAGTTGCATTTGAGTTATTTCAGAATTAATAAACATTTCTAAATCACTAAACAAAGGAAAATCTTTAGTTTTAAACTCACTTTCGAATTTTTTACGCGTAATTTTGTCAAGCTTTCTTAAGCCTTGAGATAAGAAAATAAAATCTGTAATATCAGATAGATTCATAGATTTCAAACGTTTGACGTGATCACTTAAAGTATTTGAAAAGTTTTGTAGGGAATCCAAATTAGGATATTTAGGCGGTGCTTCATTTTTAAAAATACTTTCAAATAAATAATCAGCGATGAGTCGTCTATTTTCGAAGCGAGTTTTGAGCGCATTCCACGCTAGGTCAAATTGATCGTTTTGAAGCGGGTAAGATTGAATAACTTGAAGCGCGGGGTCTTTTAAGTAACTTTTTAGATAATGAAGCTTTTCTATTGGTTCAAGCGTATTATCATTAATATATAGAGACGTAAACATGTCTCTAAATCTCGGCCAATCGATAACATTGCCGTCGAACGGTTCTAGCGGAATAGGCGGTAATTTTGAGCGGCGTGATCGGGAAGCACTAGTTGAGAGAGCACTGTCGTCTCTTGATATGCTACTATAGTTAGCAGTCTGTAATTCTTTTTGCTTTAATAAAATTTTGCCATAAGCATCATTAAATTTTTCTTGGGTTTCATAGTTGGGTTTTATATTAGGATCGATAGAGAGGCTAAGAAAATTTACGTTATCGAGAGTTTCAGAGAAACTGGTTTTATAAGAAGGCAATAACAAAACTTTGGCGTTAAATTCTTCAAGGCAAGCAGGCTCATTCAATTTTGCCGCCAAATCCAGCAAATGTTTCATCGACTGAATTTGTTGAGCAAGCTTAGCTTTGGCGAGAGTTAATTGTATTTTTAATTGTTCAGCCATATTTGAAGCACCGCGGTAGGAGGTTTAGCGTTACTTGCCGAATTAGCGGCGGTCTAACTTGCTTGGGGAATAGGGGAATATCCGTGAGTTAACTTGAGTTTGAGGGGTTGAAGATAAAGCGGTAGTCGTTCCAACAGCGTGTCTGTGTTACGACAGAGGTAGTTTGCGTGTCAGCGCAGTGCTTGAAACACTGGAAGAAGTAGTAGAGACACTAGTAAGTAGTAGTAGTAGTATAGTAGGTGGTTTTTGGTGGAGAGTTTACAAGTATTATTCTTTTTACCCCCCTTACCATTCATAACATATTATTCATATCTTTAAAAATTAAAAAATAAATCCCGATAAATAAGAATAAAAAAAAGTAATAACCTACAATTCAAAATAAAAATAATTTTTGGTAGTACAAATACGTATTTTTTAATAAAAGGGGTCAACAGTAATAAGGATAAGGACTCAAATAAGAAATGAGTAAAATCAAATTTGTGTTAACCTCAAGCTGGTAAAAGAAATAAATTTTTATGAAACAAATTTAAAAAATGATTGCAAAGCGTTGCTTGGGTTATTATGGCGTCTAGAATATTCTGGAAAAAAAATGCGGGGAAAAGCAATATATTGGCATATACAATTTTACAATAAGATTCAAATAATTTTGCAAATTTTACTAAAATATTTACGAAATTTAATTGCGAAAAAAAATGAGAATAATATAATTCAAAAGGATATTTAAAAGAAGTATAAAAAAAATAATTTTACTGATCAAAGAACTCAACTTTTATAAAAACGGATGATTCTACAAAAGTTATCAAAATAAAATTAATTCATTCAAAAAAAATTATTCTTCAAAAATATAAGTTAAAAAATTATAGAAAATGAACACAAAATTCACCACCACTTCAAGACATCGATATTTTTAGTTTCGATTAAAAATAATTTTATGTGTTTTAAATATTTTAGCGAAAAGATTAGCGTTCATAAAAAAAATTGTGTACTGAATAAATCCGGCGATCGAACGGACCAAAACTATTTGTAGCTCGCGTTTAGCACAAAATTAGCGGAGGAGTAAATAAATAACTGTATGTTTAATAAGTTATAATTATGTAATAATAACTTATTATAACTTATGTAATAATAAGTAACTGTGTTTGCGTAAGAGTAAATAAATAAAAAAAGAAAAACTCACCATGAAACTGCTCATAAAGAATAAAGTAAAACGCGACAGGTACCTGTTTTTAAAGATAGTTAGCGAAATTGACGAAATAATAAAAAACGAAAGCGAATAGCGAGAAATAAAGAATGAGTACGGCTTTGTGTAGACGGCGGAGTGCGTTAGCTCGACTGACTAGGCTAGCTAGATAAATTATTAAACTAATATTATTTAAGTATCAGAAGTCCATCAAAAATATATAAATAGTATATTTATCATATCATGTATACATGTATGGATATGCATTTTCCTGTAAACACGCTACGAGTCACACTCATACAAACCATACAAAATATTTCCCTGACGTTTCTTCTAATGATGTTGAGAATTTTTCTCAGTACTAAGAGGCCTCAACCACATGTTTGGCTGGCACAGTTCTTTAGATGTTTATTAAAGCGAATAAGCTCCTATAAATTTTAAATCTCGTGATAGGGAAGCTTCATTCCATGATTGTCAGCTTTATTAAGCGATTCAAAAACAAATAGAACATTTCATATAATATGGTAATATCACAAGTTTAATAATATTTTGAGATTAAATTCAAAATATAATTAATTACCTGAAAGGAATGTAAAATTTAAAGTTTATCAATTATTTTTAAACTTAAAATTAATTTACGAGGCCTAACTATGTTTAATTTAAACTTCAAACATTCATGTTAATTCGATATTAGTAGTAAATCACCGCATAACTAAAATACTCTTACAAATTGTCTCATTAACTGTATTTTATACTATCCTGAATAATTTTATTACATTTTAATTAGATTTGCAAATTGAAATTCTTAAATACAGGCCGCCTCCGACATATATTTATTGAAGTCCGAGTGCATACTAGTTCAAACATCAACGAAAAATTTAATATTTGGTACAACTATCTGGTAGGAAAGATTTAAAAACCAATAGCATACATCCTTTTATGGAAGTACCATTTTTCATTGTTTTTTGTTTTAAATGCTACCATTGAGTTTTTTTAAATGCTTTAGAATATGACCATCTAACGGTCAACATAATATGTTTGCACTAAAAAATTAAATAGTTTATCCTTACCTTGTAGGTAGTTATAATGAAGATATCAGTATAGTATCTTCAGTTACTAAAGCAAGTGAACATGTTTTAAAGAGCCAGATATGCCTCTACTGACTAACATATGCTTGTTACGTTCTTCTACTTCTTCTTTCAATATTATAATTCTTAAGTTTCGTCTCAATGTTATGCTTTCATGTCGTATTTATTTATTTACTATTCAAATATCGTAATAATCATATCAGAGTCTTTAGTTGTATATCTGTAATCCTTCTGCTCAAAAAATATGTTGTATACCACATTTAATAATAATCGGAAGGGAAAAACACAATATATATATATATATATATATAATATATATATATATATATATATATATACATATACATATATGTGTATATATATGTGTGTGTATAAAATATGGATATAATCAACCCGATATTTATGTTATGTTAAAGTAGCATATGATATTGTATAATATGATTTATCAAGTCTAAATAATTTAATATTGTTCTTGCTCTTTGCTTCTAAATTATTGGTCTTTAATTTGGAATGAATTATTAATATCTGCGAGTATACCATCTAATTAATTGCTTTTAAATATGTTTCAATTTTATCCTAATTGAAATTAATTCTCCCTTTCTCTTGATTTGCCATATTGGTTTATAATAAGGGTTTTAATTAATGAGGATTTTTTTGTCAACGGAGGGGAAACGCGACGGCCTCTAGGAGAAAGCTTTATCCCTCGAAATCAATGCAGCCAACACCCCTAAAAGGGGGATGGCTCCTGATCATCCGAAGGTTTGTCTACCTAGGATTTCCCGTTAGGAAATAACGGTAACGAAGCCTAGCCCATGGCACCGGTACCATGGAGTGTGGGGACTGACCGACTTCTCGATACCGTAGCAGCGCTTGTCAGCCTTACCCCACTAAATCTCTTGAGGTAAAACCCCTCCGCCAGGCGCATACCCTCAATTGACATGGAGTATTGCACCTTCGCGTGACTAATGGTCACCAACACATGGTCGGCTAACTTCTGACCAGTGAGGGAGCGGCTTCTCTGACTTACCCTTTCCTCCCAATTCCTGCTCTAGTCAGAAAGGGTGAGGCTGAAGACTCATCGATGGTGGATGCTTCGTTGGCTGCCGGTGTAACGATGAAGTGCCTCCGAGTGCTCCAAAGACCAACGACACCTAGAACAGAAAAATTGCCCCAGGGGGAACCCGCCCATGTGGTGTACCCACCAGTCCATCCGGTCGCCCTGAAGCTCTCCCGCCGTTCCACCTCCAACATGAGAGAGCTTTCAGCCAAGGCTTCCAGACGACCAACGGATCCAGCCGGGCCGCAATACCCCCCGACACAACCCTCCGCTTGCAGCACGCGCTAGCCCGGTCACACCCAAAGACACTAAAGATGGAAGATGTCGCTGGGAAGAAGCTGATGGGACTTACGGGGTAGTTAGGTCCAACAGAGTTTCCAACCGTGCCTCCCGTGGGAGCGGACTCAACGCCGGGTTTAACAAATGACCGGGAGAGCCCTGACACGGTTGGCCTGCCTGCGCAGCCTAATGACTTCACTAGCCTAAAGACAAACACCTAAAGCCTAATATCACAGAGTTCGGCCACTGCCTCTCGCAAGAGAAACTCATACACCGCGGTTTGAACATATTGCCGGGGTGATGATAGCAGTGGTCGATCCTAAACTTAACACTGACTAAACCTAAAATAAATACCTAATCCTAGTTAAAATATATCTACATGACCTAGCCTAATATCACAGAATGCCGAGGACAAGCCAGGCAGCCGGTTTTAAAAGATTGCCGGGACTGGTTGCCGTTCGGCCTAAACTAACTAAACCTATCACAGAATTGGGTGATTTTTCCAGCTATGCTGTGGGCGCACAACCGGTTTTAACATATTCCCGAGGTGAGCATTAACTACCACCCCCCTATCTAACCTAGCCTTAACCTAATATCACAGCAAATTACACTAACTAACCTAGATTAAAAGAGGCAACTGCCGTATCCCATTGACCTGCAATGGGAGCCTGCCCACCATTCGGTTTGAACAAATGGCCGGGGGGACAGTTACGACAGCCGCTATACCTATCTATACCTAGACTATCCTAATAAACTAAGACTAACCTGACTCTGTTGAACCTAAATCTTATGGTAGAATCCTGCCCTACGCAGGAATTCTACAGTTGATTCGATGTGAGAGTCCTCGTTGATGGCGACTGCTAATCTCGCCGATGTTCCGCAGATCGTCATCAGCTCGGCAAGTGTGTCACACTCTTCAAATATGTGATACACTATACTGTGAGCGCTGCATTGCAGTGTCGGCATCGAGGAGCACGCTTATTTAATAGGAGGTGCCCGTGCGTCAGCTGCGTCTGTCCAAGCCTCAGACGCGTGAGTACGACACAATGAGGATTATTAAAAATGATAGCGGTTCTATTAAAATTTGTATAGTGGTCCTCAGGTAGAAAGGAGTTAAAATGGGAATCATAAACGATTTCCTTGAAATAGATGTCGAAGCTTCTCAGAGCATATACGTTATATGCATTTTACAAACAGGTGTTGCGCTTAGATGCCTAGCATCTTTACTAATATTACCAAGGGAATGAAAAAAAAGTTTGTTTTTTTATTCGGAATGTATTAAAAATTTTAAAGAAGCATATAAATGTAATCTAACCCCTAATGAACTGATTAAAGTTATTTTAGCTGAGTCAGAGAAAAAGAGAGTATAAAGATTCATTTTACCGATAAAATTTAATTTAGCGAATAAATTCATTCATATGCTTAGTAAAATAAATGAAATACATTTAACAATTAATTAAAATAAATCTAATCAATCAAATGAATTTATACACTTAGTTAAATTTCAATTACTTCTTCTATAAATAAGTATAGAAAATACAATTAAATTAACTAGTAAAATTACTTATTTGTAATTAAATGTACTTTATTTTTATTGTGATAGTAATAAATAAGTAGATAAAAAGTTTAATGTCAATAACCTTCTCTATAATTAAATATAGAAAATACAAAAAATATCCTGGTAAAAATAACTGTTAATTAATTATATATACTTTTTCTTAAAATGTAAGACGGAATTTTATTTGTATATCACAAAAAAAAATAGAAGAACATTTTTTTAGAAAGAAGTATACCCCAAGGCATCCTTGGCCGTTAGGGGGAAAAAGACATTTTTTTAATTAATTTTAATTTTTTCTTATGTGTATTTTTAAAAAAATAAAATCATTTAAAGATTTTTTTATTGTTAAAAGAATACATTAAATTTGCTTTTAATATAATGAATATACAATATATAAATCTTATATTTATTTATATTAAAAGTAAATGTAATGTATTCTTTTAACAATAAAAAATCTTTAAATGATTTTATTTATTAATAATCTTCATTAAAACAATTTTTTTAATAGCCGAAAAAGCTATAGCTAATGCGCGGCTAACTTTTTTTATTTAAAAACGTTTTTATTATGTTTCATTTACATGCATGCATCTAAAGAAACTATACTTTTATAGTTTGAAGTGGTTAAGTGCCAGAAAAACTTCTGAGCATTACAGGTTTAAATCTAATTTAGGGAAAATTGTTTTATCGTCAGATACCTTGGTTGCCAGGCTCCTTTTAAATATTTGATTATTCTATCTAATCCAGACCATTTGCTATTCGAGTAAAATGTTTTTGTGTGAGTACTCTAGTTCCTTGGTGGTTTATTTAAATAAAATATAACAAAATATAAGTGTGCGTGAGACACCTAGGAATTGTAAAATAACAAAATGCACAGTTATATTGTGTCAACTATTCATTCTTTGCAAAACTCTGTAGTATCAAATGATATAAAATAATACAGTAAATAAACAGTTTAATTTAAATAAGTTTTTCTATCATTAAAAATAAAAAATACAAAAAATATGCTTGTTTTTTGTATTTATATATAATTACTGTATTGTATATATAATTATTTGTAAGTTAATGATATAGTTTTTTTCTTGGGGAAGTGTAATTAATAATAATGTTGGTATTTAAAATGACATAAAAAAGTTAAAGCTATTTTTAAATTTGACAGATAGTATATATTAAAATAAAAACAGTTAGGGCAACCTAAAACAAATAACTTAATTATGAGAAAAAAATCTTAAAAAGTTAAGTTTTTAAGAAAACTAATTAAAATAGGTTTATTTTTTAAACTAAAGTTTTTAAACTTTTCTTGACAGCTGAGTTACGACGAGGCACCTCACTACACAATTATTTCTTCATTTCCTTCTTAATTTTAAAGAAAGTATAACTGAAAGGAAAAAGCTTTGAAATATGAAGTTGTTTATCTTAAGTATTTTTTAAAATAAAAGAAAATATTTAAGAGGATTTGCTTTGTTAAGTTTTAGCGAATTTCCTTTGGAAAACTCGATCATGAAGTGGCTCGTTTGACGGTTCCGAGAACTGAGATGTGACAAATCTATTGTGACGTCCTAACCATGTTAGTTGTCTCAGGAAAAATCGGTCAAATTAAGGGTTTAAGGGTTGTGGTTATTTGCTAAAAAAAGGTATTTTTGCTTGTTTTGGTGGTGCAGGATCTAATAAAAACCAGTCCGGAGTCAATACGACTACTCTGTGTAACCTGTGTAACCAAAAAGTTGAACAAACCGTTTTAACTTAATTTAACCTAAGAGCGCAAAACGCAAACAAATTTGTTATGTTGTTTCAACCTTTTAGAGCCTCTTAGTTAAATAAAACGGGTCCTGAGACTTTATGAGAATCTAAACTAACTGCATATGCGGACAATAATTACATTAAATTACGTTTAGCACCTTATTTATGGAAGGTCTATAACCACTTGTAACCTATTGGAAATTAAGTTTGCCGTTGTACCGTAACTCATACGTCACAAATTGTAACATATATGGGATCAGAAAAATTCCTTATTGCCTTATCCCCATTATTCAAGATCCTTGAATTTACATAAATGTAAATAATGTAGTAACTTTCTGAATTTGGCTGTAGAGGCATACTTTTGGATAACCTATAGGACCATTATGCATTTCCTTTAGATAAAATGAAAAAACTTGTGTAACAAGTAGTAATTCGTCCGTTCATTTTATAAGCATTTGAAAGGTAATTCGTCCGGGTTGTGGACCTCCCTACGACAAAATTATTTCATTAATCAAGGGTTCTTTGCTGGATGATTTTAAAAATACTTTCAACTTGGCTTTGAAAAGATTATTGTGATAGGTATGACACAAAGCTTTTCTGATTATTTTGTTTATATTTTGTATTACTTTAAACAAATTTTTTCAAATAACAAACATGGGATAGGTAGTACCTCAGAATTTATTATCATATTATCAGATTCGCTATGCTTATCCACATGACTTGGACTCGTTTAACATTTTCATCTCTATTTAAAATATTTTTTACAAAATGAAACTATAGTATTTACAGACATTTAAAAAATTAAATCTTGCGCTTAAGTCCAAAAGTTGGGCAAACTTTCTTTAAATTGTGTGCGTTTTTCTTCTCTCTTCGTTTGTCCTCAAATAATAAAAACATTTGTTTTATTCCCAGTAGTCACCCATCCGATTTTTTGTCATCCGACAAAAAATCGGTGTATACCAGCGGTATTCCAATTAAACTTCTCATACTTAATTACTATATCAAGAGATACACACGTGTGAAATTTCAGCTTAATCAGATAATTTTAAGATCATCCCAGTGTATTTTTTAAAAAACGTATACATGGCATTGAATAAAACTTAACACAAGAGTAGTGAAATGAAACATAACAAATTTGTTCTTATTATATATGAATAATTGTTGACTAAATTGCAAATCAGTGAAATTGAAAAACATTTTTCCGAGCCCTTTTTTATTTAACTAATTATATATATTAGCATTTTGCAAGCGAAACGAGACACTTTGTATCTATTTGCCTATTTATTTATAGCACTCTAGTGAGTGAAGCGAGCCTCTTTTATTAAATTTATGTATAAATTCATAGGAATCTAGGGTAGCCCTTTTTAATGTAATATAATATAATATAATAGTACTATATTTATATAATAGTTTTAGCAAGCGAAGCGAGCATCTTTGAGTATTTTTACATATATATTTTTAGCAAGCGATATTTTTATTTAATACATGAATTATTATATTTTTTAACTTTTTTATCTAGCGATCGAAGCGAGCCTGTTATTAATAATTTTATTTGATGTATTCTACTAACGTGAGTTCTTGATGCAAAGTTTTACTAGTACTATTATTATTACAATTGCTCTAGGTATTCGCGTTATTAAGTAAGTTAAATTATTAATCATCCAGTAAATACAGAGAGAATATCAATAATTGTAGCAAAACTATTTTTAAATATATTTAATATATTTAAAAATATTTAATATATATTTAATGATTTTTTTCACGTTTGTTTGAAGAACATTTCTTTTTCATTTTTACTATGATTTAAAAGTGTAATAAACAAGAACTTGGACTGGAAAATTTTGTCTCACTAAAATAAAAACAAACCCTAAGCTCTGATTTATTAGAAAAACTCCTGCACTGAGTTTTTGTCAGTTTTTCATCGAACGTTTTACTTTAATATTTCACATACGGAATAAATGACGTATGGGGAAATTACAACCGGAATGAAAGAGACTTTTGAAAACATTTTTAGTCGAATGAAGCGTAAAACTAAGTTATGAAAGATCGGTTTTAAAAGTGGAATTTAAATGTAGTTGACGATTTTGTTTATCTAAAGTTTTTGGCAATCTTTATTAAGTGGATGTATAGTTTTTAAACTTTATTATAAGGGGGTTAACTTTTGTAACCCTTTACATGCTGGTTCCCTAATATTATCAAAACTCAAATTATATATGTACGTGAAGTTCTATTTTAAACAATTCAGTTTGATGTTTTAACTATATAATAAAAAAACTTGTAATGATTGATCTAAAATAAAATTATTATGTTCTATCATAAAGTTACAGAGAAAAAATCTGAAGCAGAACATAGGACACTGAGAATAAAGTTTTAGTGTCTATGCTTTAAATGTTGCGCTAATGCATGAGAAAGCGATATCACATTAAGCTTTGAGTAAACATCACATTCAAAGTTAAGAGGAAAAATATTTTTAGGATTTTTCAAGCTAACTTGCAGCAATAAATAATTTCAAATTTAAGCGCATATGAAATGCCTAAGATCCTAGTAAAGAAAAATGATGGTTCTGGTGTGCATGAAATGTTTGTTTCTTATTTTATATACTTGAACTAGCTCGCTATCTAATCTATCTTATCAAAAGTAATAAATATATAGACGTAAAATAAAAAATATCTTTGTGTATCTACGGACGGGACTATCCTACTAATCCCAAATTAATTATTTTTTAACAAATATTTTTTTTTTTTAATTAATAAACAAAGACATTATACAAATAATAAATTCCTTGAAATAAATTATAAAATTACACAATTACATCTTATTTTAAATGTATGTATGTATTCCTACTACACATTGTGCTGTAGGAGTAGTTCTGTTTAGATCTTTATAATAAAATATGAAAAGATGATAATTAAATGTTAGACATATATAAAAAAATAGTATAAGTGTTTATGTGTTAAATAAATAAATAAAATAGATACTTGTTCGAGGTATAAGTATGTATTTGTAATTAAATTAAGTTTTATGTGTCGATGAGTATTCTCTTTTCTACTTTGAAAGTTTCTAACGTAGTAATATGTTTAGAAGAATCGTCGTAATTAATTACTGCGTGTTATGGAAACACAACCATAATAACAAAATATAATAAATGAAATGAAATAACCGAGAAATCTCATTTGCGGCCTTTTTCATTTTTTTTTTGTGGGCAACTGTAACAGATTTTATATTTCCTTAAAGTCATTGACAGAAATCAAGCGGGAACTTTTGTACCAATAACAAGTGCTGGATATGATGTGAAAATATTTTCCTCAATTTCGTTGATTGGAGTCAAAGGAAAAGAAACTTGGTTCCTTTTTGTTCAAAATATATATTTTATATTTTTGATTCCATCTCTTTTTTTTGTCAAGGTAGCGAAAAAAATACATTCGCTTAATGAAATTGAAATGTCTTTTTATGAAATTGCAGTAAAAAACATTTAAAAAAATAAATTAAAAATTCTGGGTCCCGATAAAAATGAATATATAGGATTTAGTTGTTTTTTTTTTTTTTTTTTTTTTTTTTTTTTTTTTTTTTTTTAGATAGTAACCCTATCTAAAAAGCATTTATTTTATCACATGCCCCATTTAAAATATTACATGTGTTATTAGATAAACACTTACTAAAAGGACGTGAATTTCAAATATTGACTTTTAAATATATAGTCATGCAAAAAAAGGAGTAATTCATATATATATATATATATATATATAATATATATATATATTTAATGGCATAATTAATTAAATATGTTGGATTATATTAATTAATATAACTTTTTATAAAATATAATAATAAAATAATAATGTGTATTAAATATAAATGAATTGTTTTTCATTTATATTTAATTGATTTAGTTGTTCCTGGAATCTCAACGTACCTAGCATTCACTAAGACCGTACCCTACTATCCGTTCAATAGGTACGTGTCCTACCAACCGTTTTCTAATTAGTATTCACAAAGTACGTGTCCTACAATCTGTTTTCTAATTAGTATTCACTAGGTACGTGTCCTACAATCCGTTTTCTATTTGGTATTCACTAGGTACGTGTCCTACAATCCGTTTTCAAATTAGTAATCATTAGGTACGAGTCCTAAAATCCGTTTTATAATAGTATTCACTAGTACGTGTCCTACAATCCGTTTTCTAATTAGTATTCACTAGGTACGAGTCCTACAACTTGCGTTCTACCTAGTATTCACTAGATAAGTGTCCTACTATCCGTGTTCTACTTAGTATACACGCCGTGGTGATGATGTCATAATTAAGTAATTTGTTAAATCCGCCACTTAGATGGTCCCGATTATGCTGAAACCGGTCCTTATCGATTCTGAATGCCTAAGACTTTAAGAAGACTACTCCGTGGTCCTTCCTCCTTGCGGCCCTGCTTTTCTAGGCGTGGTTTCGTTGGAACCATTTTTGTCCTGAAATGAAATAAAACAGAGTCTCTCCACTAATGATATATATTTGACATAGCCAGCTTTCAATCTTAACAGATCATCATCAGTGCCGGCGAGCAGCGAAGAAAAGAGTTAGGAGACAGCGGTTACAGTTTTGTCTAGAGGTTTGTAGCTGACTACAAACTTGAGTCAGCTACAAACCTCTAGACAAAACTGTAACCGCTGTCTCCTAACTCTTTTCTTCGCTGCTCGCAGGCACTGATGATGATCTGTTAAGATTGAAAGCTGGCTATGTCAAATATATATCATTAGTGGAGAGACTCTGTTTTATTTCATTACTTGAAACTCCACAACTCATTTTTCCTCATTTTTGTCCTGTTTTCTGGGGCAATAGGCTAACCTGGACGGAACAAGAAGTAGGGCCCCCTTTTTCATACTATACTTTCCACCCTCTAGCACTACTAAACCTAAGAGGTGTTTTAAAGGTCATTGACATAGACGTATACATATATACCACGGTTTATATATATGTATACCGTTTGCACCACTTAGGACGATTCAATTTAGCTGAAATATATTTTCTGACATATATTTCTTTATTTCAGGTATTAAGAAGCTAAACGGAGTCCATTCTCTTTCACCCCTGTCCCCCTCCATTTTTTGAGGAAAAAATTGTTCCTCAAAATATGTCTTCCTCCTAGACATATCAGCCTATTTTTATACATTAAAATTCCTAGTTTCAAACAAAAAGTTTAAAATAAACATGCACCAGACTTTAACTTCGATGTGTTTTTCTTTCTTTGTTTTAATTATTTTTAGGTAAAACGAACACATAAAAAAGGTCGTAGGATTTTAACATATAGAAAAGTTAAAAATACAAAGGAATAATTTATAAACAAACTTTGTAAAAAATCTATTGTGCTACTTTTTGTAGCTTTCCTTGACGGCTATATTTATGAAAAAAGTGTCAAACAATAGATTTTTTTAATAAACAGAAAGTTTATTATACAAAAAGTTAACATAAGTTTTGTATATTATAGGAAAACATTTTGTTATAGTTTCTTTCCTTTTTGAATGTTTGAGTTAAAACTACAATATATACCGAGTTATTTATTTAAAGAAGTTAAACTTAACATGGAATCTACATATTACCCGGGTTAAATCAATTTAATTATTTTATTCTGCCAAACATACACATTTTAGTGTACAAACACTTCTTTAAACACTTTTTAAACACTTGATTTTGATTCTATTTAATTTTGAATTGTACTCATAGAATAAATATCATAGATCCATTTGTTGGCATCTACAAGCTAAAAAAGTTATTTTATTTCAATTTTTTGCTAAACCTAACTGTTAAAATAAAAGTTTTCAGTTATTTATAAAGGTTATATATTATGTATTATAACATCGAACTATTTTTCAACTTAATGAAATAAAAATTTACCAAAACCACACAGAAAATATAAGCCACTTACTTTTACTGATAAAAATGTTTATATATTACTGGTTTAAAATTCTATTGTATAAATACCCAATACCGCGTAGCTTGGCTGCTACGCGGCGCTAGGAGTCGCTTCGCGTCCACATGTTGCCCTGTATTAATTTGACGGGTCATTAGTTTTTGTAGGCATTTTTTTAAAGGCATATTACTACAATAACAGCTGATTTCTAAATTTGATAATCAAAAACTTAACTTGTTTTATATGTCAAACGACAAAACCAAAAGTAAAGCTGATAATAACATTTATCTTTGCTTTCTTATTTATTTACATAGTAGCATATGGAATTTATAGGTTTTAGCTTGATTTAATAAAAATAAATATGCCATTATTCGGACCATAAATAACTATACATTTTATTTAAATAAATTTCAAAGTACGTTATCACAGACCAAATTTGCTATTAAAGAGGCTTCTAATAATTTGAGGATGAGTGACCAATGTTATAAATACGTAATAATAAACATAATAAATAAATAAAACTAGCTCGCAGTAGATCATACTTATCAGCTGTGTATCAGCAATAAACAATTAAGATTATCATATTTAGTCAGGCAAGCAACCGGGAAGTTATGATGTTTTTTTATTACTTGGAGAAAACTATTCTAGATTTCGATTTTATAAATTCGATACATAAGGCTGAAAAATGTGTCTTACTATTTAATGGAAAATTGGACAAAACTAATCTACAGTATCAAGTCTAAGGTTTCTTATAAAAATGTCTCTTAAGCATGTTGTTCCAGAGAGATGAGATATCTAACTCGCTTATTGTCCCTTACGGGTGAGATATAGAGCTACATAAAGCTGAGGAATGACCTTTATAACGCCTATTTAAAGGTTACTGAAAATAGGCGTTATATTATGAACACAACATCGTCCAAGTTACAAAATGAAGAGAAAATAAAATGATAAATATACTGATTATACTTCCTCCAACAGTAAACCATATAATTAATGGTTTCAGGCCGTATAAAAAAGGCATTAATAATAATGCTATGAATTTGGCTTTTCTAAATGTTTAAAACATATTTACAAAGTGTATTATCAAAACACTTGCGTGTAAAAGGGCCCAAGTATAGAAAAGAGAGTTGTTATACCTATGCATACGTATAAGGTTTATTATAATGCTTCGTATTGAATAAAATCCAAAAATTTTCTTATTTACTCATTACGGAGCTTGAGTGTTCAAGTCCCAGACCTGCTTAACATATTTTTAGAATAAGGGACTTTGCTTCAGGAAAATTACCCAGATGAGGTTATTCGTGTTCTTAATTATTGCAATTAATGAGTAATGTCTCAGTTAAGTCAATCAAAAGCGTTACTAAAAAACCCAAGACTTGACTTATCTTGAGGTAACACATATCTTCATACATTTTTGTGGAAAAAAATTACCCATAATATGATTACATTTTATATGGGGATAAAAGAAGAAGTATTATAATTTTATTATTTAATATTTGAATACCATTTTAAATTTACTTCGGTAATACATCTATATAGAATATAATATAATAATATATTCGTGTATACTTAATATATTTTTTAAAGTATGTGGAAATAATAGAATAATTTATTAGAGACGTCCGAGGGAACTATAATATTTATGTATAATAATGTGGCATAATTTTATTCATTGAAAATGTAATAAATTATTAAAGTTAAATATTATGATACTCAATAGGAAGAGATAAGAATGGAAATTGGCTTAGGCATAAATGGGAGCCGGTTAACGTTTTATGTTTGCTTAAATTTAACAAGAGCCTTGATTTATATAGTAGGGTTATAGGGCTGATATATATAATTGATATACAGTGAAGTCCAAAAGTCTTCCCCCTCCACTCTCTTAAATTGAAATAAATTATTAACCTTGGAATACAGAAATGGGAACATAGTGGTATGCGCTTAAGGTGTTCCAGAAATTATTTGCTATTGCAAAATTTTTTATGTACGGTGTCTTGAAACTTTCCTCTCCTTATCAGATTATGCCCGCTTACATTGATACCAGATTTTTTATATCTTTAATACTTCTGATTCGCTTTTCTTGTCGTTAAATAAAGGTACCTAATTTATATTAAGGCTATTTTCGGGCACGTTTCATTTGTATTTTGACTGTTAATAATGATTTATTCCTAGTTTTATTTCTTCGACTCCTACATAGTTGTTGGGACACAACAACTATGTGGTGTGTATGCCCTACACCATTTCTATAGGGTCGGCGGGAAAAAGCACATAAGTCATCATTATAATTATTATTATAATTATTATAATAATTAATTACAATTAGTTAAGATTGTTTAGGAAGAAATCTAAAATTTCAAATTAGAAGATAAATATTAATTTCATAAACTTAAAAAAAATCTTATAACCTGTCTAACCTCAGGGAATCCAGATGGACGCCTCGCCAAATGCCGAATTGCCAAAATGGCATAAAAAGGCTTACTTACTTACATAATTATACTAATTATTAATTATTATTTTATCAAATAAAATGTTTTATAAAAAAATTGGATTTAGTCATACTGTATTTTTACTCCTTTATCTTATTTAACGTAAAGTTAAGTAAGGTCTGAGAAATACTTTAATGGTTTAAAAAATTGAAAAATTTGACTTATGTGCTTTTCCCTGTGCTTTTTCCCGCTGACCCTAGATTTGTTCCCACATGATTGGTAAGACACCAATCATGTCATAATATAATAATCACCTTAAGCTGTGGGTAATCATTTTGACGACGAGTGAAACAAGTGTAAAGTTATAAGAATGTACACTTTGGATAAAAATTCTGAGGTCAAGCATAGCTAAACCGAAATAACACTACCTTAAGCTTTGAGTCATCGTTACATTCTGAAGATGAGCGAAACGAGACCGGAATTGTGAGAAAAAGTATCAAGGTATCTTACCCATTTTTTTTATTTGCCAAGCAAGAGAAAGCTTTTAGCTTACACTAAAAATAAAAATCAGTACATGTAATAAATAAAATTGTGGGTTTCAATTTGTCGAGCAATCTCTGTAGTGTTTATATTTTATCATTTTATAGTCCAAAAGCAAGGCCTAAAAAATGTGACAAATTTTGTACTACTTCAAACTAAATTTTCCTTAAAATATGAAGAAAAAACATAGTAGCTCAAAATATTAGAAAATTGCACAAATTTCAGTTTTCTTACAAGAAGTGGTTCCCTGTGGGCCGTGTGCAAAACATTAAGGGACATTTTTTAAAGCTGATAAAATTTTCTATAAAACGAGTGTTTCTTCGTGAAAATCGGATAACTACAACTAAATTTATGACATTTGTTAAATGGCCGAAAAAATAAACAAAAGTCAAAAAATTTGCTGACTTTGTATAAATTAACTATTTTTGGTGCTTTTGAAAGAGCCATAACTTTGACTGCAGTAATCCGATTTTGATAATTAAACACTCGTTTTATAGAACATTCTATCACCTTTAAAAAAATTTCGTGTTTTACACAAAACCACTTATTTGAAGAAAACTGAAAGTAGTGCGATTATATAAAATTTTGAGTATGCGCAATCATATGAAAGGCTCCACTTTGGAAAGGCAGACTATGTTTTTCTTTATAATCTAAGGTATATTTTCAGAAAAAAATGGCTCTTGGACAATCAGTATTTAGTTACGGTCAAGCACAAAGAAAAACAAGTTTCATATCAAATAAAGCTAACTTTTATTATTGCTAAAGAATTTAAGTTAATATACAGAGAGATACTCGGAATTTCATTGCTAAAATCAAGTGCTTCGGTAAGGCTTTATTAACTTTCATTCTTGAGATATTTTGATATTTCAACTCCATTCTATGTCAACTTTATACTCTTTATTAAACTATTATTAAAAACTAACAATATTAAACGATATAAAATCATAGTCTTTTGTTAGTCATTTGTTAACTCTTTTATCAATTGTTTTTAAGTAAATCATTATCAAGAAACTTGTTTATTTTGAAAGCTATATTATTTCTTTCTGAATTGATTATTGTTGTCTATTCAAGAACGAATAAGAAAGAAGAATTTTTTTTTACTTTTCTTTGAGTTTCCTTTGATTGTAGTAAAAGATTTGATACCATCATTCTAAGGTTTCTTTGGTCAATAAATCAGAGAAGTTTTTCAAGATCTCTCTTAAATCTGAAAAGAATTTGCTACAAGAGATTTTTACGTATTATTGACAACAGTTCTTTTCATCCTTACAGTCAATGTTTGATGATAAATTTTCGTCTTAGTCCTGAAAATCACAATTTATTTAGAAGTCTTAACCATGCCAATTTTTACTTTTCCTCTTTCATACCGTAGGTATATAAGAGAAAGAGTATAGTGTTTAAAAAAATCCGAAACCGGCACAAACCAGAATTTTCAGTTCAGGTGTTTTAAAGGCCTCCTGAGTGGATTTCACAAAGTTGTCTGTCTGTGAGTGTGTCTGTTATCATCGTAGCGCCCAGTGTATTAATGCTAGTGAGTTGAAACTTCGTACAAAAATCAGTCTACCGCTGTAGTGCTATTCGGAAAATAATTGTTTCATTACGTCATTAACCCGCAATAATTTTATATGTAAAGAGAGTAATAATAATATGACGAATTTAAAATAAGGTATTTATTTTAAGAGGATAAACGATTTTTCATAACAGTGCTTAAGGCTATGTTGAGGAGTCACCCGTGGTGTAGTAATTAAGGTACGCGGCCCGTACATAGAATGAATGGACTTTAGTCATGGGTTCAATCCCAGCACGGGCCTCTAGGATTTTTATGAGAAGAATAACAATTATGCGTATCACGTCCTTCAGAAGGGACGTAAAGCCGGTGGTCTCGAGCCTGTGCGTTGTCAGGTACTCGTTAAAGATCCCTTACCCTAAATGAAACTGGGTATAGGCAAAATTTAGGACCCTCATTGTAGATTCATTATAATAATATACTATTTCTGACTTGTAGTTTAAATTGTGAGGAGGTTTGGTTTAACAGTGAGAGCACGTGTTGTTCCCAGTTTTCACTAGACTATAAGAGTCAGTAAACATATGTATGATTGCTTGAAAAAGCATGAGAGGAACCATAGAAATTCACGGCTCTTCTGTCTAGATCATATTAAATATACCTACACTTCAAATTAAAAGGAGTAGAACACTATCTTAGGGAGCTGGCAAAAAGGGCCCAACAACGTGGCCTACTTGATTGGTAGTTACTACCACTCCCCCCATATTGCTATCACTACTAAGGCTATGTTGACGTGTGATGTTTTCCTTTTTTACATAACTCGTTTACTCCTCTAATTGATCATTAATGCATATTGTACAAAAAATATTTAGTATAGATAATCAATATCAGGATCAGGATTCCCATGACCCTTACTTAATACAATCTTAACCACTGATTATGTAATATTTCAGGCTGTAGCAGATATACTTCTAGGGGTCTTTTGTATGCCCTTCACTCTAATTGGACAGATATTAAGAAATTTTGTCTTTGGGTCCATCATGTGCAAATTAATACCTTATTTTCAAGGTGAGTTTTTTTATTTTATACCCTTTGATACTACCGAGTTTTGTACAACTTGACACAATCACAATTGTATCTCCCACAATTATATTTTGTTCTTTTATTTTAATAATATATTTAAAGCTTTTATGGTCACTTCAAGCAAAAGGGCCGCACTCAAGTGCTTTTGACATTTTTCATAGTATTTTCGTATCATGTACACTCGTATATAATAATTTAATGTAGCTATAACAGCCATAATCAATAATCTAATAATAAATCTAAAGCTAAAAATAAAAACAATACATTAGACTTTAAAGGGTTACTTTTATTGGCATTCTTTCCTGGCCTGAAAAACATTTTTTATTTATTTTAAAACAAAATATTAACGGAGAAAAAATCTTCTATTTTTTTTTTAAATTCACTATAAATATATTTTTATTGAGAGTACTAGGATATTACCTGTCACTCTAGATTTTCGCATAAAAAGAAACATCTGAATGAAGGTGATTTTGTTCTACTTTATTATCTATCTGTTGCTTAAATATTTTAGAATTTTTATTTGAAATTTGTATTTTTTCATTTAAATCTTTTTTAAATTAATAGTGTATTTTTATTTATGATTTTTTGAGGTGAGGTGGCTTTATGTTGTATGCGAGGTAATGGTGATTTGAGCATGGTCTGATGCAATCTGATCTGTTAAAAAAACAAAACTATCATTGGTTAATTTTGAAGGCTATATTCTTTGTGTATAAAATCTACTTATCGTTGTTTTGTTCTTTAAACAAAAGGATCATTTACAGCGCTTAAGAGTTTTAAAGTGACCCATATGGTATTTATCATTTCTCATGTTGTTTTAACGACTCTAAAAAGATATTAGGATGTTAAAAATTCTGTACTTTATAATATGACGAGGTAAGATAAGCAGAGCATGTAATGCTGTAAGATCTTGGCATCTTACTGCATCGCTCAGGCATTACTCCTTAGGGAGTAAAGACCTGGTGAAAGAGAGAGAAGTAGGGACTTTATTAAAGGAGACCTTTGCATATTTTCCTCCTAAAATTTAACACTCATATATTTTTATAGAGCTCTTTTTTCGTGTGATTACTAACAATGTCTATAATTTATTATGCAAATTAAGTCTTAAAGTGTAAAATTATATCCTATAAATTAAAAATTATAAGACTAAAATATTATTAAGCTGAGCGTATGGGTCATGCCTAAGTCAGCTGTAGAAAAAGGTGGTTAAAGAAAAATTTAAGTTTCTAAGTGGGTATGTTTCTACTTGGAAATTCCAAGTAGAAACATAAGGTTGTATCGATGACAAAAAGACCTTAAGTTGCTCTCACTAAGTTAAGAATTACATTAAATTGATCCCTCAGATTGTATATGGGTTACCTCGTGATTAGTGTAGTTTGAAAGGTAAGTCCTGTAACTTCAGTAAAGAAGCAAAACAAGCCCATGATCAATTTTGACTAAATTTTACATGATAAAATGAGTATACCCTCATACCAACAATGCAAGGACTGTCCCCCCCCCCAAATTATTACAAAGAAAATAGATATTTATGTACCATAGAGGTAAAGAAATTTATTATTTTTGTTATAAAATAATAGTGTAAAAGCAGCATTTAAGTCCTGAGAAAAGCCACGGAATTCATGACAAATTACTTTTGAGGTTTAGTCCATTGAATTTATAGAACCTAATAAAGGTAAAATTTTTGCAAGGCAAAAATGACATTTTGCTACTAAGGTGGCTTCTAAGGCATATAAGGTGTTTATTCCCTGACACAGACATAATTGATTTTTTTTTTGTAAAATTGATTTTTAAATTTTTTGATGAAGCCCCCTTTATAAATTTTGGAAGTTTTGCCTAACAATTAAATTGAAAACACCGACTCCCTTTCATATTACTTGGGAGCTTTAACCCAAAAAAATCGGAATTACTTTTTCCTCCCAAGGGAGTAAAAAGTAACTTTTTCCCTTCCAATCTAAACTGGTTTTAACTCTCTAACAACTAATCTATAAATTCACATTATATACCTCTGAAGATAACACATTTCGTTTTGCGATAGAGCGTTGTTACATTCGTTAGGCTTAACAAAAATGTATTATCTTTAGTTAGTGTAATTATCATAAGTTAGTAGCTTTCATTGCAAAATGTTTTGCAAAACATTTTGTTTCATCGTATGAAAAATTAATATAAAACTATTTGTAAAACCACACTAAAACCTTTAAAGGCAAGTGAAGTATCCCTTTTAATTTTATCTCGTTTAACATAAAACATAAAAAATCGGTTAATAAACTTAAAACTTGTTAAAACCATTGATTAGAAAATTTATTCCGACTAAATGGGTCTTTTTACAGAAATTCCCCAAAAGTAAAGTTTTTGATAAGTTTAAAACCGGACTTGGAAAGGTTGTCTCTCGTAATATTTTGTTATAGATTTTAATCAACCTCCCTAAATTAGAGAGGGAGGCTTGGCTGTTGATTTGCATTAAGGTTAATGAAAATTGCTTTTGACAAGTTCTTTTTGAAAATTATACAATTAAAATTTATAAAGAGACATTTTCGTTTATAATTTATCTAAACATTTTCTTTTATAATATCCTTCAAAAGCAAAAGGATTTAAGTGCTTACGTTTATAAAAATACTTCGAGTAAACTAAAATCTTTGTGAAAATAATTTTAAATAATGTTAATGCATTAAAGAGAATATTTATCGCCAAAGGCAATGTAACTTGTTAAGCGCAAAAAATATCATTGGAAGGATACACTTTTCCAAGTAAATAATGTAGTCTTTGTGTCATAACAGAATTCAAACAATCAGAGAACCTTAACGGTACTTGCGCAGTTAATTCTTTTACAAGCATTTTGGCCGATTTACTTATCTGTTCAGATTAAGGCCCGTATTCAATAATATTTTCCTAACATTTTCCTTACCTAAACCTAACATTTTCCTTAAGGAGTCTTTAAGGAAAATGTTAGGTTTACAGTTTTGGTATGAAAAATGTTAGGTCTCCTTAAGGATTCCTTAAGGAGACCTTAAGGAAAATGTTAGGTTTACAGTTTTGGTATGGAAAATGTTAGGTTTACAATTTTGGTATGGAAAATGTTAAGTTTACAGTTTTGGTATGGAAAATGTTAAGTTTACAGTTTTGGTATGGAAAATGTTAAGTTTACAGTTTTGGTATGGAAAATGTTAGGTCTCCTTAAGGAAGCCATAAGGGTTCCTTAAGGAGACCTTGAGGAAAATGTTAGGTTTAGGTAAGGAAAATGTCTTTGGTTACGGCTAAATATATTATATTAACCCATATTCATATGATGATTTATACTTTGTTTGGCCAGATAATATGACCTTAAGCTATTCTTACAGATTACTCTCTCTATTCTTCGTTCTTACTTCTTGATCTAACCTTTGTCAAAAAAATTTAAATCCCATTTCAAAATTTTCTTAGGGATGACTTATTTTTGGCAAACAGAAATATTCTTTTCACTATTTAATGTCTGTCCAAACATTAGAGTTACATTGAAAAGACAATAGAATGCTTATAGTATTTTAAGTCTAGATTTCACTATGAATGGATTCTCTTAAAAAGATCAAAGATTTATATTCAAATAAAGAAGTCAGTCGTTCAATGAAAATATAACCTTTAGAAAGTAAAAAAATCTCTTTCTCTCCCTTACAATAGGATTCCATTGTTTCATAACTGTCATATCTTTAATGACTCCTTTACTTTAGTGTTTTTATTTTACGTATTTAAGGATAAGGAAATACCCAAAGAATATAAAAGGTATGGTAGTTCGGAAGGTACACGAGAGAGTCAGAATGAAAGTGAGTAGAACTCGTTGCTGGATCTAGCGGCAGCTCTGAAAATCACTCTCAATTTTGTGCCAGAATTAGTTTGCTGAAGATAAGACGACAGTGGCGCATTGATACTACTAAAATATACACTTGCTAGTCCTGTTAACTGGTTTAATTTCTTTATCCATACATTCTTTGGCGAATACCCTAATTAAGTCACGTCTCTTGGGCTAAAAATGAGTTTGTGCACACTGACGTCGCGATTTATTTATTTAGAAACAACTAAAATAGTTAATAACAAATATTTATTAATAACAAATAGTTACAGTTAAGGTTACAATTGAGGAACATCAACAAATGTTGAATAAAATGAATCAAAAATAACATTAAAACAATAGAATTTGTAAAATAGAGTCAACAAACATACTTGATTGCTAAAGTTCTTTGTTGGTGGCGTTGACTAGCTAGAGCGATGAGGAGATGGAAGATTTTAGATCTCAAATTATCTCCCTTGGTAGAGCCTGTCGGCTTCAGAAGTTAAGGACATTCCATCTTTTAGCTTTACTTCAGCAAAAACTTAAACTTGAGTTGTAAAGGTTTTTACATTCTTTGCTGCATAAGAAACTGTGACAGCAGTTAACAATACGGAATGAGATGAATTTTAAAACATCATTATTCCTGCCTAAAATGGAAAACTATCTAGTTATTTCCTAAAACATACAATGTGGAAATGTTGGTTGAAAAATATTTAAATGCAACGGTTAAAAAATCCAACTTGAATTTTATGGTTCTTGAACATTCCAAAGTAGAATTTAATTAAGAGGGCTTGAAAGAGAATATATTGGTAGGAAAAGATCCTCTAAAAAATTGAATATCAAGATATAATCCTTCCGTACGCAAGAATGTTACTTGAATAAAATCATTCTCTTAAGTAAGGTTTTATTTTATATTTTACTTTTTTTGCCTAAAAAAGGACTTTTTAATTTAATGTTGTGTATAGAAGGTCTGCAAGGTTCAATGGCATTTTAGATTTTGTATAAATCAGAGAAGGAAAGCATTTTAAAACCATTATCTTCTCGAATTTTCAACCCATGTTTGGTGGTTTTACAAGTGCCCTAAAGCATCAATAATACCTTTATCTATTTTTATCCAGTGTTTTAGAAAATTCATTTTCATTCTTACTTTTCCTTATATATACCACATGTATATAGGGGAAAAATATCCAAAACCAGGATTTCATCTGAATTATTCGTTTTAAGACCTCCTGAGTGGTTTTATAAAGTTGATTGTCTGTATGTGTGTGTGTGGGTGTATGTCTGCTACTATCGTATTTTCCAGTGAATTTATGCTAAAAAGTAGAAACTTAGTTCGAAAATCAATCTATAAGTCTGGTTGAGCTATCCGAAAGATATTTTATATGACGTCATTCAACCGCAATAAAGACCCAGCAAAATATTCATAAAATGCCGAAAAATGTTTCGTTGGATTTGGGATTTATCACGCATGAACATATGGACACGTATGGACACAACGTACACACGTGGACACAACAACGTATGGACATATGTTGTTCCATGTATAAGAACAACATATGTCCCAATAAAAATTTTCATCTCATTTTTAGCATTTGTTCAATTTTTATAAAATTACTTGTATACATTTTTTCCTTAAATTGTAAAAATCTAATGATTTTTCAATTTAGTTGAAACTTAGTTTAAGTGTATCCCTTTACATAACAAATAATTATACTCAGTTTTGTTTAATATGGCAACTACATAAAATTTAAGCAGCATCGAGCGATATCAGTACCTGGATAGGTGACTGCTAAAAATAAAACGAATGTATTTACTTAAATACACTTATTTGAATTTGTAAATACATTAAGTATGTATTTACGTAAATTCATTTACGAATGTATTTATTGTTTGAAGGCGTGTTGTATTATACATTGGGTGATTTTTATGTTCTGAGAACGTGCGGAACGAGTCCGAAGTAGTTAGGATGAGCTTAGCAAATCCGATGTGGTCAGGAAAAATACTATATAAATAAATAACTGCCAGTAGGACATAGATACCCTGTACCATATTTTTATCCTATATTCCCACTCGCAGATGGTTTAGGATTCATTGGCTATTAATTACTTCTACAGGATTTGTTTTCCATTTTTATCTTCGATACGCCTTTAGTGCAATACAGTCTGCAATAGTCTGCATTATATATCATTAATGTAAATTAATATCATATTATTAATATTATTATTATATTATAATTACTCCATTGATTAATGTAAACAAATGCTGTATTAATTATGCAAATAATTAACTTTTTATTTCTCCTTTGAACATTCATTATCTTACTTAATTGCTGTCAAAGGAACAGTATATCTACACTAGACGTTGTAGCGAGCCATTTGGTTAACACTTCTAGTAAAGTGTATATTACTGTCTAGGTAGGTATTTGAGTATATCTAGTGAGAGAGGTGGGGAGTAATACTCTTGCGTCTCCTGCAACCAATAAGCGAGAGGGGCTCGTCTCTATAGAATGGATATTTCTTATCATTATACTATTTATGACCATTAATCTAATATCCAATTATTCTTTTTTTAAATGCTTAATCTCTATGTGTCTTAATTTATTGATTCAAAGTAAAATAATAGAGACTAAAGATAGAAGTCAACAGAAATCAAGCTCTGTCTTCGTTTATTGATTCAATGTAAAATTATAGAGATATAACGATAGAAGTCATCAGGCATAGAATTATAATATAATATGAAGTACTGTTTAATTTAAAATAAAATACAATAAAATAGAGAAAGAAGAAAACAATTGACTTGAGTTCTATACAATTAAATTACTTTAAATTTATTAACTCTATACATGAAGATACAAAAACACACAAAAATTGAAGAATTAGACAAACACGATGATTAATTTATTAATATGAATCTTAAAATTTAATATCAATTTATTAATATGAATCTTAAAATTTAATATCAATTTATTAATCAATTACGGTCTTAATTAAAATAAATAATGCTTTACGAGGTATAATAAGGGAAGAACTGTAAAATCTGAAGGGGTAGAATAGAAAGCCTTGTAGTTGACGAGGTGGGGGAAGTGGAATCGTATATCCCCATCTCACTGCGAGCTGAAACAACTAATATAAGTGTTAACCAAATGGCTCGCTACAACGTCTAGTTATATCTACACTAGGAGATAATTTATCTAAATAATTTAAACTAGTAAGATTGTAGTAACAAAATTTAATATTATTTGAAAAAGAAATTTCCAAATAATGACTTTCTTTCACCTAACACGTTTTCTTAGAGATAAAAAGCACTTTTCTCATAAAAGGTGTAATTCTAACACTTAATTTTCATTTTAAGTACAAAAAAGTTTAATATTGCATAGTTAAACAAACATACATTTGATTTTAATATCATTGCCTTCACAATAGTTGTTATATTTTGTTGCTCCATAAATGTACGTAAAACGAAGTCAAGCATGAAATTTTGTAAGAAGTTAAATGAGGTTTTAAAATAAAACTTTAGAGACTGAAAATGGTTGGAATCTCAAAATATACTTCGCATGAAACAGAAATTCAGAAAAGTTTTTAAAATTAGTTTTTGTTTTTTTTTCTGGTTGTTTTAATCTTTGTTTTGCTTATTTTCTACAAACATTTTTCCAAATATACGTTTTATACGTTACTTTTATTTTTGGTTAGAATGGGTATTATAAGAAAAGTTCAATTTGCTAGCACAAAATAATAATAATAATAAATGAATTAAATAAAAGTAAAACAAGGAAAAGAGGTTTCCTATTAAATGTATAAAAAATACACAGATGACAAAATTTTCTAATATTAAAAAAGATTCAAAATTAAAAGAATCATATACGGAGAACTGAGGAACTTCTTCTCTCTACATCGGATTCGTTGAGGTCGTCGTCACTACTTACGGAATCCAGAATAATGTCCAGATTATAAAAATGCCCATATTTATATTGCAGTAAGTATTCGACCTAGCTTCGCTTGTTCTAACCGAATGAAATGAAACATAGTAAACTTATTTGTTTCACATAAAGTGACACACTCGTACCAAGTTTCAACTCAATTGGTTTTAAAAAAAACATTCATATGTCATTCGATAAAAGTTGAACTATTGCTGATAATGAGATGAAACTAATACCATTTCTTGGTCTTATATATTTCTACATATGTGTTGAGTTATTTGATCATAATAAAAACCAAAAACTGTTGGAATAGTTGAATCAGCTTGAGTATCAAGGGAGTTTTGAACATAAATTAAAACTTACCCAAGTTCAGAGATGATATTGTAAGTATAAACGTTTGGAGAAGTAAAGTAATTCTGATTTAGTTGTATAAACAGCACTGTTTAAATGCCAAATATTCTGTAAGAGAGAAAATTAAGAAAAACAGAAAATTGTAATATTGTATATATTATTTTAAAATGTAACATTTTAAGTTAAATAAGACTTTGTTCTTAGATTGTATTGCTTTTAAAACAAGCAAGCAATATTCATTGTAGCAAACTAAAACACACACACACACACACTGATAGATAACATGGTAAAACCTACTCAGAAAGTCTTAAAGCACTTAAAACGGATAATTCAGGTTAACGCAATACTTTTCCTACGTATGATTAAAAGTAATAAGTTTTAAAAGCACTATTAGTAATACATTTTTCAATGATATTTATTAAGTTTATTTATTGCTTCTGAAATATGAGTAGCCGTGATGACTAAGTACCAAAAAGAATAAAAGAAAAATGGAAAGGAATGGTATAAAAAGAGTTTTTCTAAAATATATAGAAGTAACATTTCTAAGATGACCACTCTATTGTTTCTTAGTAATATACAATGAAATAAAACACCGGAAACAACGCAGTATAGTTTGTACTACAAGCAGTAATGGTCAGGAAAATAGAGCTACTTTTATTTGGAGTTTTTCCAAAAGCTTATCATAAGATATTACGCTTTTCTTTGGATTTCAGAGAATTGCTGAGAAGTTATAAGCTTATTTTCAATTTTTTATTTAGTTGCTGTCTTAAAGTACAGCACTTACGGTTATTATTATAGTGAATTATTCATAATTCTTATAGTAATACAGAGCTTTAAATATATATTATATTCATATGTGTATTTGTTCGTATCCTTCTATAATATATGTAGTATGAATTAAATGCATATGTGGCTGTTGGTAATCTGACCATCCTAATCCTAATGAGTCTATCTTCGCTTCAAATAACGACATAATTCCAAAAACTGCCACAGCTAATTTAATCTAAATATTATTTGTAATGATAAACAATTAGTTGAAGACTGCAGTCCTAAAAAAGCTTATTTTAAACAGTCTATTAAATCTATTTATTAAATTATTTTTAATAATTTATTTTGGATATCTATTAACTAATTATTTTTACAACTTAGTATATTTTAATTTTAACAGTTATAAATTACCATATATGATACAGGTTTTCTCTGGATATTTCTCACAACTTAAGACTAGCTTTGCTAGTGCTTAGAGTGTCATGGTCAAAATCCTAAGGTAGAATTACTTTGTTTCACTACGCTCGACTTCAGAATCGAAAGTTCGGGGCTTAAAATCTTCGGTCTTGCATTGTAAAATTAGGCTAGCTTCTGAAACGTAGATATCTAAGTTATGTATGTAGAGGCATACCCGCGTCAAATTTTAACTTGATTAATTTCACTAAACTTGTCGATGTTTTACTTTTTCGGTATAACTATGGAATAGCTTCACTCGTCCTTAAAATTTTATAATTAGATATTGTCTAAGGTAGTAATTCTTCAGTCTTGCTATGCTCGACCTTAGAATATTGACATTACTTACTATACGAAAACATCGGTGTTTATGTTGGCAACCTTGATTTTACAAATATTTTGTTCACTTAGAACGTATAGCATACTATTTATTTTTAAAAATTATTGTTAAATTTATTAAAACATGCTAAGCAGTAAAATTTGATGTAAATGATGACATTAAAAAAATTAAGACAATATTTAATGTATCATATACCTCATGTAATACAGTTTCTAAAAGTTTGCTAAACGTTAATTAAAAGTTTTTATAAAAAAACTAAAAATGTTATAATTATTTTCAGTCATAATTGAAATTCTTCATAAAATTCATCAATTTTTTATCAGTACCGACTAAAAAAAAATCAGGAGTCATGACTTTAAAATTCCTTCCTATAGAATAAATGAAATTTCGTAGATATCATTTTCAAGTATGTAGAGGCATATCTGCGTCAAATTTTAACTCGGTTAAATTAAACTTGTCGTTTTTTTACTTTTCCTCATTTGTATTGCAGGTATGCAGGAAACTATTGTGTTAAAAAATGAAACTCGAATTTCAACTGAATTATCCGAGATTTACGACATCCTCAGTGGCTTTTAAAAAGTTGTCCGTCTCTATGTATGTGTGTGTGTGTGTGTCTGTTATAATCGTATCTCTCAGTGTTTTCAAGTAAGCGAGTTGAAACTTAGTACAAATATCAATCTTTAGGTCTAGTTGTACTATCCATAAAATATTATTTATTAAGTCGCAATGATGATTCAGCAATGATGATTGTCGATCGAATTAAGATTTAGCATTCATGTAGTCTTATGTAAAATAAACAAATGTGCCTAGTTTCATCTTATTATCACAATTAGTTGACTTTTTCTCGAATAATATGTATATTATTACGTATATTATACGTATTTTAAAAAATTGTTGAAAATCGGGAAGTAATTAAATTTAGTTGAAATAAGGTTAAAATATATTCCTTTGCATGGCGAATAAGTATCCTTAATTTTGTTTTGTTACAGCAAGTATATCTATGTTTATATGTTGAATCATAAAAGTTAAACAACACTGAGCTGGGTCAGTGCTTGTACGGGTGGCACCAGGGAATAAAACAAATTCACTTACCATCTGAGGACGAGCGAAGCGAGTAGAAAGGATGATGAAAAGTTTCAAATAGCAAGGCCCAAAATTTTCCCAACAAGTTTCCACTCCTTAGCATAAACACTGCGGGAGTTTTTAGTGACCTCATGAGTGAACCCATACACACACAGAGATCATAATTAAAATCTTTCTGAACGCGTTAAAACTTCATTTTAAAAAAAATATATATAAAATTTTAGTTCTGGATTTAGAATAAAAACAATCCTGTTTAGATAAATCTACTGTAGTATAAGAAAGGAAAATTAAAATGTGTTCTGTTTTCGTGATTTATCAAAAAATTAAAAATAAACGTATATCGTTTGGTAAAAGAGCTTAGCACACGAATAATATTGTTTATAAAACTTTTTATAAACAATATATATTCCGAGTTTATTTGAAAATATATCAAACATAGAGAGGAAATATTTCAATTTTATCTCCAATAGGTATTTCTTATATTTAAAGATTTATTTACAATTGATTTCATTTTTTTGGCAAAGAAAAGATTAAAAGCTGATGTCATTCACGTTATACTTATAAAGGAAGCAAATATACACAAGAACATGCGATGAAATATTCAAGCAGCTAAAATCAAGTAAACACACAATATCTGTATTAAATATGTAAAAACCTTCACGGTAAGAGTTATCACGAATTGAAGTAAGTGTTTTTGATAGCTAAAATAGAGACTTGAAATCCAAGATTTATTTTTCGAACTCATCGCATATGATTTAAAGGAATTATTTTTAACTCGCTTATGTTGTAAATTTAATTCAAATACAGCGCTATCGTTGATCGTTGTTTGTTAAATCTGAGAAGTAATGTGTATCACGGTATAATATAGTTTTTCATAAACTTAACATGTAATACAGTTTGTCGAACATGTTGTGTTTGAATACAAGAGTAAAGAATGAATGAAGACGTGATGTGCATACTAAGGTATAGGAAAACATTTTCCAACCATTCCGATAAATCAAATCTCATTTATGTGAAAATCTATTTAAATATTTGCACCGTCACGTTACCACTCACTAATTTAATATTTTCATCTTTACTTTTAATATTTGATTCATAATATTTTACATTTTATGAAAAAAATAAGGAAAAGAAAAACGTATGAGCCGGAAAATGTCAAAGAAATGTTGACATTCAATTATACATACATACTACATATATATATATATATATATATATATATATATATATACATATACATATACATATATACAAAAATAATCATTACATTTTAAAATTAAAAAGGTTTTATTTACCACAAGTTGAACAAGGAATTATAGAATCAGCTATATGAACATTCATGGACCTAAATTTGACGTACTTTAAAGACTTGATATTTACTATCACCGAATCTCTGATATCACTCTATTAGTTGAGAGCCCGAGTGGTATTCGCCTGTTGATGATGGCATTATGCCGAAACCGCTACAGGGATATTCATATCCAACAGCAAATATCGACGGTACCTGATTTTCAATTGCATTGAATTTTAACTTAATATTAATATAGTTTCCTCTTAATTACCTTATTAAATAATTATACTATCATATTTTATTTTCTATCACCACATTGGATTGACTACGGTCACGCTTACAACTTTGGACACCAATACACTTACAGTATAAATGGGAAAAAGTATACAATTACATTTAATATATCCAATATTCATATATGGTGGACTAAATGCCCCCTATCCCCCTCTTTAATTTTGAATATTAGACATAAATTAGTAAAACTATGGGTACTTTTTTGTGTAAAGGGGACTTATTTTTAGCGTTGTAGATGACTTTTGGTGTCCTATGCAACACAGAAATTAGCAAAAATTATAAAAAAATAATTTTGGAAGGTAAACTTTTTTAGCGCTTTTTAGGTTCTTGGGATAAATACAAGACATTTTGCCCCTTGAATATGTCTGTCTAACGCCGCTGCTGTGACGGGTATAATTGGACATTTTAACTCCAAAAATATATTTTTTTTTATATCAAAATCGAAACTTAAGTATTAACATACTTAAAGAAGTTTCTAAGGATGAAATTAATTATTTTTTGGCTTAACAACACTTTCATAACCTTACCCTCATTATAAAGGATTTATAGTCACTAATGCTGCTACATGTAGGAATATAGTTAACCCAGAACTTTATAAACTTGAGTATTGATGGATAATATTAAAGAAGTTTCAAATTTCTAGCATAAACACATTGAGAGCTACAATGATGACAGACTGACACAAACACGTACACAGACTTTGTAAAAACCACTCAGAAGATCTCAAACATTTGAAAAGATATTTAAATTATAAGCGCTAGTGGATTTTTTACCATAAGGAAGTAAATAAAAGTCCATCCACAAATAAATTTCAACCAATGTAATGATGACAAAACCGGCTTTCAACCTAATACAGGTCATCCTCAGTGCCGGTGAGAAGAAGCTAATTTTTCCTCTTGAGTCTTGTTGTTAGATTTGAGTCTCAAATCTAACAACAAGACTCAAGAGGAAAAATTAGCTTCTTCTCACCGGCACTGAGGATGACCTGTATTAGGTTGAAAGCCGGTTTTGTCATCATTACATTGGTTGAAATTTATTTGTGGATAGACTTTTATTTACTTCCTTATTTGAGAAGAATTGTTTCATGCATAATGTTGGTTTCAGATTTGTCGTGCAAACAATATACTTTTCTTTTATACTGACAATATAGATATGAAAAAGTAAAAAAGAAACTATTATAAATTTTGCAGTCTTATTTTAAAGACATTATTCATTCAAATATTTAGAGTTAGGATCAACACTTACTTTACAAAGTACAGAACCTAATCCAGAATTCAATTAGGAAAATGTTTTGTAACTATAAATTATAAAATAGAAAGAAAGTTAAAAAGAAGCAGGCATAAAGTATAAAAGAGATTTTGGAGCTTTATCTCCTTGAGACAGGTAAACACAGACAACTTAACCCCGTCAAATATATCATTATTAAAAATACTAATTTATCAAGAAAAAGAAATTTATCTCTATAAACACTAATACCATTATTATTTCCGATAATAAATAAGATTTTTTATTTACACTTGTATTAATCTAAAATGAATATTGAAAGATTAAAATTTGTAATAATTATTCAGAGCATTGTAAGCATCTTATTAGATTTTAAAAACTAATTAAGCTAACTAGATTATAATAAATGAAATCAGGGAATTCTTTTATTATTGCATGATCTGTAATATAAAGAGAAATAATCGTGAACGGGTACCTCGAAAGTGTTGTCGGATTTGCTACGCTCATCCTGGCACAGTACTTCCTTATAGACTAAGTTATTACGATATTATATGTGTCATGGATTATGCTGAAACTTTATTAACTAGCACTCCACGTGATTTTTACGAGGTGCCCTTAGATAATATAAAATAAAAAATATAAAATGGGCTTTTTTCTTTGCAAGAAACTAACATTTTTTACTTTTCCTTATTTTTATACTGTAGGTATATAGAAAAAGTATTGTTTTTTCAAGAAAATCCGAACCTTAATTATACGTCTCAGGTGTATTTAAGGCATCCTATAGTTGTCTGTCTGTATGTGCGCGCGCGTGTTTGTGTGTGTGTATGTTACCATCGTAGCTCCCAGCGTATTTATGGTAGAGTTTAAACTTGGTAAAACAAATAAAACTTTAGGTGAAGTTTTATGATTTCATTAACCTGCAATAATAACTCACAAACATTTTTAAAATTTATAAAATGCGGAATAATTATGCGATCCGATTGAGCTTTGGCACGCACGTAGCCATATATAAGACTAACATATGTGCCAAGTTTCATTTTATTATAAGCCTTAATTACATTTTTTCGAATGAAATAATTGTATGTTTTAAAAAATAAAATAATAATCCAGGTGAGTTGAAATTTAGTACAAGTGTATACCATCGCTTAATAAATAAGTTCATTAAGTTTCGTTTTAATGCGACAAGTATATTTATGATTTTTATTGGATTATTAAGTTGAGGAGCATCGCAATGATTTGTCTACGGTATGATTGGTCTACGCAACTATACCTAGATTGTGCAATCGACAATTAATACCGTCCATAAATCATTTCGTAGACATATCATTTCGTTTACAAATAACTTGTCTACGGTATGACTTGTCGACGTTATGATTTGTCGACACAACAACCCGGTCTCTTTCATCGACAAATCATTCCGTCGACAAACTTAAATGATTTATCGATGAACTGATTTGTTAACGGAGTGATAAGAAGCCAGTGAGGTCTGTGCCTGGTTGGGTGACCCCTGGGAATAAAACGGATGTATTGTCAATACATCCGTTTTATTTATAGATAGTTAATCTAAGGATGAGTGAAGCGAGTTCAAAGACGTGTTGCACAATAAAGTTGGTGATTTTTATATTCTGAGGATGAGCTCAGCAAATCCGAACAGGAATCGATGAGGAAAATTTTCGAGTACCCGATTTTTAATTATATAAAAATAACTAACTAATTTAACATACTGACATAGTTGCTTTTGTACTAAGTTCCACCATTAAAAACTCGCTTTGTCGCTATAAAAAAGTCGTATAGTAGGGAGTTCTAATTTTACATACACAATTCATTTATTACTCTATTTTCATAATTAGACAATGCAGCACCGTGTAAAAATGTTGAGAAGAAAATTGTTAAAGATTAGCATCATAAATCTAATACTTAAGTAATAGCTTATTTGGTTCTATCTATCATCCTGTCTTCAGTATGTTAGATCCATTAAATTGCTTTCAACGAGATATCAGAAAATTAATCAATCTAACAGAGTTTTATAAATTGATCAGACATGTAAGTACATCATTTTAATTAATTGAAATTATTTTTTTAACGAAATAAATCATCTTTGATCAAGCTTTTACTTGGAACATCGTTTTAAAGGTTTAATCAAGAAACTTTGAATAACTTGAACTTGATCTGAATAACTTTAGCGGGATTCATTAATTTGATTATTGCTATTAAATGGTTATTTTATTTTTAGTAACATATACATGTATAAATGGTGGTCCAAAAATCCCCCCCCCTCCTAAACTTTGAAGTTTTATTCATATATGCATTAAACTTGCAGTACTTTTTGTGTAAAAGGAACTTCTTTTTGGTAGGGTAGACAATTTAAAGTGTCTTCCACAACACCTGACACATTGGGTGTCAGGTGTTAACTATAACTTCACTCTCTTGGGTAGATTTTAAGTCCTGATAGGGATTAAGTACATACTTATTAAGGATATTGATTGAGTCTTACGACTAACAATAGAGAAAACAATATTAGATATAGTTTAAAAATTGGGTACGGGATACCTTGAAACTTTTCCTCAAAACATCGGATTCGCTACGCACATCCTTACACAAATCGTCAAAATTATACTGCAACGCGTTTTCAGATTTGTTTCGCTCGTCCTCTGAAAGTAAATAAATTAGTTCTATTCCCAGCGGTCACCCGCTGGGTGACCGCTAGTTGGATTGCACAACTAGACCTAAAGATTGATTTTGTAACAAGTTTAAAGTCCGTAGTATAAATAGATTGGGAGCTACGATGTTAACAAACAAACACAAACACACGAAAGACATTTTCATAAAAACCACTTAGAGGGTCCTAAAAACATTGATAATTCAGGTGAAATATCGGCAATACTTTTTCTATACACCGACGGTATAAATGAGAAAAATTTTAATACACATGAAGATGTATTTTTTGTTTCTGAAAAGTTATGAGTGACTTTTCAATGACTTCTGCAGCTAATTTTAAGGTAAAAAATCAATTGATCTTTATTTTAAGCAGTATAGGCTAAAGAAACTGTTTTAAATGCTCAAAACGATCTACAGTTTACCCTGATAACTTGATTTCTTTTAAACTTCACTTAACAGACTAAAATCTCATAGTTAATTAAATACTATTCTGTTACTAACTATAAGCTCTAGTCAATGATAGGAACCAAGGAAACGTTGATAAAACCACTAAGCCAACGACTTTAAATTATAAGTTTTAATTTAAAAGTCTTAAAGTTAAGTATAGAATTAACAACACAGCACGTATTGCGAACTACAAGTTTCCAGGTTAAATTTACTTTGAAAATTTCTAGAGGTATAAAAGTCTTTAACCAAACCTAATAACAAACAACTACAAATCAACAAGTTGCCCAAACTCTCGTAAACATTGTTAAGTTTAACCTGCTAACTTAGACTTGTTACTGAACGAAAAACAACTTTTCTACTTCGTCTCACTGCCTACTTTATTTCGGTGGACTTTATAAGTTAATAAAACCCAAGAGGGAGTAATTATGTCATTTTGTTAAACCATAAATAAGTTGCTTATAACTTTTTCATTAATAGGGTAATCATACTTTATTGTTTTACGATACATTACATTGCATATAACCCATTTATACCGTATATATTTAAAGTAATATTAAGATATGTATAATGTATTTGCCGAAAATCCGACTCAAGAATGTCACCGGAATTATCCGTTTCAGGTGTTTTTAAGACCTTCTAAGTGGTTTTCACAAAATTGTCTGTATATGTGTGTATGTATTTGTGAGTGAATGGTTATATGTATATGGGTCTGTTATTCTCGTAGCTCCCATCTTATTTATGCTAGAGAGTTGAAACTTTGTACAAAAATCAGTCTAAAGGTTTAGTTGTACTATTAAAAAAATGTTTTTATGACGTTATTTACCCTGCATTAATTACTCAGCGAAAATTTCTTAATTTAATAAAACACGGAAAAATGATTAGATTGAGGTTTAGCACGCATGTAGTCATACATAAGACAAATAAATGTACTAAGTTTTATCTAATTATCAGCATTAGTTCAATTTTTATCAAATTACTTGTAAATGTTTTTAAAAAATTGTGAAAAATTGAAAAGGAATCCAATTGTGTTAAAATTTAGTACAAGGGTACCTTTTTACATAATGAACAAGTACATTAAGTTCCATTTCAATACGACCTGTAAATCCATGATTTTTGTTGGATTATAAGTAATTAGCATCACCGAGCGTTGTCTGTGCCTGGATGGGAGACCGCTTGGAATTAAACGTATGTATTCATGAGCCACTCATACATTTACAATCTGAGGACGAGTGTTCCAAATCCGATGTTGTAAAGAAAAATTCCGAGGTAACCGGTACCCGATTTTTTTTAACTAAAAAAACCATATTAAAATTTTTTAAAAAACGAAATAAAAATTTCAAATGAATTTATGTACTTTTAATTTAATTGAAATCTTTATGAGTAGTTTATCGGCATCTATTCTTAAAGAAACTAATTTAATATATTACAAAAGGAAAAAGGGTTGTTTAGGCCAAATAGGGGTAAAGACTAGTTTTAGAAGTCTAGGACTATTTTTTTCTTCTTATTTTTAAGGAATCAATGTGGTTGCATTTGAAATATTCAGCCCGAAATATGAAAAAGCATAATAACTATCATTAACATATGCAATCATAATTTGTAAGTCAATAATAAATCCAGCTCAAAGCTATACTTTCCTTTAGAACTAACTGAATAATAAAAGCGGATTATAATCATCAATGAAATATAAAATATAAATTAATATCTTAAAGAGACAATTTATGTATCAAAACTTATATCAAACGAGTTTATCGTCAGCTGTTGTCAAATATACTATTAATAGACTAAACTTACTCAAACTATATATTCTCTTTCAAAATGTTTAGTTTAAATTAAAGTTTTGATGAGTTAATAACTTTATGACTATTAGATTTCAATTTGCCACCTAATAGTTTCCTCTAGTTAAGAGGATTATCTCTTTAGATCAACTTTAAACTAATATTATAAACTTATACTTAATAACAATTTCATGATAAAACTTCAAAAGCTTTCCCTCTCTCTCTTAAAGCGTATGAAATATTAATTTACGTCATATTAGTTCATGTCAATTTACACCAATGTATTTATATGTAATAATAATAATTAATTTATTATTTATATTATTATAAGTAAATATATTTATAATATTACAAGATTTGTTCCTTACTACAAAATATTAACCAATAAAATAAATTAAGGAACAAGTAGTTGGACTTAATAATAATCTATCAATTATCTATCTATAATTTATCTATAATTAATAATCTATAATCAATAATGTATCTATAATTTATTTATAATTAGTAATCTATCAACAATAATCCAGTTGTTTTTTCAACTGGATAAAAAAAAACTGGATAACAATAAAACAATTTTTCCAGTTGTTTAGGGGGTTTTTGAATGAGGCTATCCCTCCCCTGAGAATTAGGAAAGCAGATCCTTCTCTTCCATTTGTATTTTACGTCCAGTTCCGCCCTTTAAATAAAGTTTAATTTATATTTGTATTCGACATACATAAGAAATATATTGTTTGTATTAAGATAAATAATCAGCTATCTTAAAAAAATCACTTATTTCCACCCAAATGAAGCCAATGCTAATTTAAATAAACAAAGTTAGCACATTTTTATTAAGAACAATAATAAGATTGTCTCAAAAAAATCTCCTACAAAATCATATACAAAATTGCGAAAAATTATGTTTTAAGTTAGCTGCTTATACTTTAATGGCACATAATAAGCTGTATACTTGATAATAGCTGTTAATATTCTATTCTATTCAATAAGGTTAAATCAACCTCAATCCATTATCTTTAAAGTGTTCTCTGTTGACGTTACGCCTGGTGATGCCAGACATCTTTAGAAATATGTAAAGTACGCTCTATTGAATGGACTGAAGTTTTCATTAAATTATCTCTATTCATTATAATAGATTTACATAAGTATGCCACTCTATGACTTGAAAACTGTCCGATCAGTGTCCACTTGTGCTTTTGATATGTCTGATTGGAGCGGCATGAATACGAAATGAAGACGCAATACACGTCCCAGAAGATCAAAATTAACAAGATTTAATATAAAATGAAATTAAAAATCATCGAAAAAGAAGAAAATAAGGATTATTTAGATTTTTGATATTTTGCTTAAAGGTAGAAACAATACGTTTTAGAGAATTTTACCCCCATTTAGAGGACGATAATGTAAAATCTATATAATATCTTTTTATTTATGCGTTCAAACCGGAAAATAGAGAAAATGCAGAGCTAATAAAGGTCGAAAAGGAAGATAATTCACAGAAAATATATATTGAAGCAAAAAATCTGCTTATTGGGGTCAAACAACTATTTGTTTTTGTATCGCTTTCCCCAAAAAAACATAAACCCTAGGTGGGTAGCATCCCCAATACTTTGATGTTAGTTTATTAGGGTATCGAGTTCTTTTTCGATGAATAAAAACTAGAATCTTGAATAAACTTTTTAGCTTATTTTACCCTTTTCTCAGGATATATTTTTTAAAGGAATCGCGATTGGTGGCTGAAGGTATAACTTAAATAGGATGTAAGCTTACCAAGTGTGTGAGTCTGTGAAATTTGGGGATTGTAAGGTGAATAAACACATTGAAGATCACTATTTGGTACGAAATGAAAGCAAGAATGTATGAAAGAAAACCCCCTGTTTGCAAAAGTATGTCTGATAACTCAAATTTGTTTCTAATCTTATCTCTTAATTTAAGAGATTGCATTCCAGCCAGATGATGCAGTTTAAGAAAAAAATTAAGATGATTATAGAAAATAGTTTCTTGTATAATAGCAGTCCCAATTAATGCCGAAGTCAGTATAGCCAGTTGTCACAATCTATTTGTGTATTTGAAATTTTGACTGATGTATCAAAAAACTAAAATTATGTAAACTAACATGGCAGGGTTCTTACTTGATTAAAATAAGACTTTTCTAAGCGAAAAATCGCACAAAATTTTCTTAGTAGGCCTCTAAGAAATCATCTTATTAGTTTCAGGGTTTTTGAGGCTATTCATAGCTAAAGTGGTTAAGGCTAAATCATCTTATAACCCGGTCCTTGAATAGTAATTAAGCTTTATGAAAGATACCTCGTAAAATATTTCGTAAAATATATCTAAGAATGCAATCCACTTAGAGACGGCATGCGTAGATAAAGACGTAAAAGTTTCTCTGATGCGAGATGAAAATTATTAACATGACTGAGTTATGTAGAGCACTCTGCTGTATCGGAATAGTTAGTCTTTTAATTATTAACAACCAAACTTAACGTTTCCAAATTTAAAACACTCTTCAAACTATTTTGTTTAAACTTTCTTCATTACTGTTTTCAATGATTTAATCATTTTAATAGTTAATATTTTAAATTTAATCGATAGTAAATTATAATTAAACCTATTTTAACTAATACGTAGGTGATACTTATTGAAGAGAGAGCTAACTTACTTATAACTACAAATATCTAGGAATCAGAGAAAAACAAACTAAGTATATATTTCTAACACAGTTCACAAAAAATGTAACATTCATAGCAATTTTTTAAAGCTGTTACAACTTTTTTTTTGTTTTTTTACTTGAAGTTTTACTAAGTGCTAACAATATAGTTGAATTTCCATAATATCTAAATAAAGATTCATACTTAGTCAAAAGAGATCTGTATCGCGTATTTTAGATAAAAACGTTTTTCTTATATAGGGTAACATCTGCTTTGAATTTTATAAGTCGATATAAGTTGTGGGCTAAGTTTCTTTTGCTTGAGCGATACTGTTTCAACCTAAATAAAAACCCTTGAAACCCTGGGGGTTTCGTTTTTCTCTTTTCATCTACATTTACATTTTTTTTGTCAATTTATTAAAGAAAACATATTCTTTCTTCATCTTTCTTCCTATATTAGAAATAAGCGAAAAAATCTCGTTATGTTAAAATAATTTTTAAGAATATAAAGTAGAAGAATACAAGCATTTTTTACGCTTTTGAGTACTTCTTCGCTCAAGTTGAAATTTAGTGGATACATTAGAACATTTTCAAAGCATAAGGGCATTATTCTAAAACTTATTAATATACTAATAGATTGAGTGTTATAACACAAATAGTGTTATTAAAATTTACATAAAAAATGTGGGGAAATTTCTTTTGAAATACATGCTTTATTTATCACCAATTCAGTTCTAGTTCATAATTTAGGTTTTTGCTAAATATTCGGAATAGTAACATTTGTTGTAAATTTTCCTGGATTTCTCAACAGATTTTTTTTCATTTTAAAGAATTTTTAAAGATTAATTAAAACTATGCTTTGCAATGCTTCAAATGTATGCCCTCCTTTGCTTAATCAGTTCTGTACATTATATGAGGTAGTCAAACTAAGTTTAGTTCTGATTTTTTTCCCACATTTCCTTTAGTAAATCCAGGGAAAGTGACAAACGAGTAAAAGCGCTGCTGTTCTGACAATGAAGCATAGAACTAAGTAAAATCTGATAGCTCGGGTGAAGGGGGGATAGAAGTGTGTCCAAAATGGTATTTTGGCGTGCTTAATCAAATGAAATCGACCTGAGTTAACCACTCTAAATGACCAAAAAGTCGTGACCGATTTCCGTCACAAAGTGTTGTTTATTTTTTTCGACAAACTAAGATTCAAATGAGTGCAAATAATTATGTTTTCTGGAGTGTAATCGATAGGATGAATATAAGGAGAAAATCAAGCATTCCAAAATTCGACTATTTTACTAGAATTTTTCTTGAGTGTTTTACTAATAATGTATTAATATAGCGATGAAACATTAAGCTGCAATATTAAAGATAAGCGTTTTAAACTAGTTTATATTAATATTATTTAATAAATTTATCCTGTAATATAATGTAATACACATTTATAAAGCTAGAGCAGTCTGCAGGGAAGATACAGTGCAAGAGTTGCCGGTTGGTCGTATAACAAACAATTTGACTTTTCTCTGCCTATAGAATGATGCTAATTTCACTCCCTAGAGGAAATTGCATTTATATTGCAAGTTAACGAGATTATGTATAGAACTTGTAACGCAAGGATAAGATAAAAAATGTTATACTATCTATTCTTTTAACTAAAAATAGTAAATACATTCGTTTTATTATTATCGGTCAACAGGTATCCAGGAAATTACCTTGCATGATGTTGATTAAATTTTATGATCCAACAAATATCAAAAACATACATTCCGTATTGAAACTATACTTAGTAACTTATTTTATATATAAATGTGTATACTTCGAAAGGATTCTTTTTCGATATTTAGACTTTTAAAAAAAGTTCTACTTCGACTGAACTTGAACTAATGATGATAATAAAATGAAACTTAGTTCATTTGACGGTCTTATATGTACTTACATAAGTACTAAATTTTTAAATAGATCAAATAATTTTTCTGGCTTTTATAAATTTTTAAAATTTTTGATTGTTCATCATTGCCGGTTTATGACGTCAACTAGACTAATGATTTATTAAGTACAAAGTTTCAACTCTCTAGCATAAATACACTGGGAGCTACTATGACAACACCCATAAAAACACACTCAAATACAGACACCACTTTGTAAAAACGACTCACCTGACAATTCATGTGAAAGTCTTGTTTCGGATTTTTGGTACAAACACAATACATTTATTTTTTACAATCACGTATAAATGAGGATAGCTGTGGTTGTGCTATTCGGAATTTTTTTTATGACGTCATTAACCCGCAATTATAACTCAGCAAAATATAAATATAATAATGAGAGCAAAATATTTAACCTATTTTATAACACATGGCTAAATAAAATCAGTTGACAGCCGTCCTAAATCTCAATGCTTTCAACCCCCTTTTTTAAGTAACAAAAAAATCCTTACTCTGGCAAAATTTTAAGTCAGGTTATGTTTCGAATTTTATCATTAGATTTTATTTGATATCGTATTTATTATTTAACAAAATATTTATTTACATTTTAAGTAAAAACATTGTTGTATATTTTAAAGTTACCAATTACGTGTTGCTTTAACTTTGTTCGGAAGTATGAAGTATGTGGATTTAAAGTTGTTAGTTACGTAATGCACCATGAGGAAAAAAAGCGGCGTGAGGTTACAAAATTTTAAAACCAGTGTTGCCTTTTTATCATTTTATTTACGAAAAAAGTAATTTTTTGAAGAGGCATGGTCGGTCTGAACCAATATAATTTCTTCCTTACAGATTTTTTACTTGCTGTCAAATGAGTTTTAGCCTCTGTTATACTACAGTATTTTCAATTCGACTTGATAATTTAAGTTGTTCAAATGGAAATGATGATGATATACTTAATGAACAAATAAACACAATTGCAAAAAAGTGGCCCTTCTCCCCTAACTAACCATATTTACTCATGTCGAACGAAATCACCCAATTAAAACCCCCATTGTTGCCATAGCGATACTTTTTTCCGAAAAATAGGGCAAACTTATTAGGAAGCTCTGTATCTTAAATATGAAAGTATATCTTTAAGCATATTTTCTTTGACATTCTTTATGAGAAACATATCTTGTTAAACAAACACTTTTATTCTTCAGGTTTCCTCTTATAGCAATATTCATGTAAAAATATATTTAACAAAATTAATATTTTAAAAAGGATTTCTCGAATTTTTAAAATATGTTTTTAATGCTCTTACCTGGTTTTAATGATTTTACTAAAATTATAATTTCGTTTGTTTTTAGCTGTCTCAGTGTCTGTAGCGGTTTGGACTCTAGTAGCGATATCTTTAGAACGATATTTCGCTATTTGTCGACCACTCAAGTCAAGAAGATGGCAAACACAGTTCCATGCTTATAAAATGATAGCTATAGTTTGGATAACTAGTTTGCTGTGGAATTCTCCAATACTTTTCGTATCACGGCTTATTGCCATGAGAGCAGGTAACGTATATACTTTTATATATAACTAGTTCAATATTATATAATATTGAATATAATATTTATTGCTTTTAATTAAAAAAACATAAAACCTCAAAAGATGACTATTAAAATTAGTTTAAACTAATTAAACTTAATTAGGTTAAATTAAATGGACTATAAAGTCAACTAATAAATCTAAATGTAAAGCGAAAAGAAAAAATAAATTTTTAATAAAATAAGTTTATATTTTGTTTATTATAATTTTAAATACTTTTATCTGTGTTATCTGAGTAATTAAACTAGCTAATTTAATAAACTTATAATTTAATTTAACCTAATTAAGGTTTAATTAATTTAAGTAATTTTATGGGATAGTTTTTTTTAGGAAAGTATTTTTTCTAAATTATGTTAATTTTATTATATTGAGTTACTTAATAATACATATATTTTATAATATATGTATATATATATATATTATATTATATATAATATATATATATATATATTATATATATATATATATATATATATATATTATATATATATATATATATAATATATATAATATATATATATATATAATATATATTATATATATGTAATATTTAATATTATACACATATATATATTTAAAATATTTTATATACCATTAAGTTCGTTTACATATTCTGGGTTATCTGTCTGTGTAAAGACTCAGATACACAATAATACACAAACTATTAACTATATAAATAATAAAAGAAAGGAAGTCACTCCACAAAACAAAACTTTATTGGCAAAGCGTTTTCAACCTAAATAGAGGGCATCATCAGCGCAAAACCTAACTAACAAGTTACAATAGAACTATTGTTCGAGTTACAAGTACTATTGTAACTTGTTTGTTAGGTTTGCACTGATGATGGCCTCTAGTTAGGTTGAAAGCGCTTGCCAATAAAGTATTGTTTTTGTGGAGAGACTTCCTTTCTTTTATTATTTATGATGTAGTCCATTCACGCTCATTCTACTAGTATATATTAACTATATAATTATTTTAAAAAATTATTTAATACCAAATAGAATTACATAAAATTGACTAATCTCTACTTATACTTTTCTATAAACGTGCTCAGGATTTCATTCAAAGTGTTGACAAAATTTCAATAAAACTGACGTAAATGACTTTTACAAGTAGATAAAACAAATAAGCTTGTAAACTAACAGCCGTTTAGTTCCAAAATGTTCTTCACTCCTTATGCATTTAAATGAACCTTAAAAGCTATCTGTGTCAGTATATACCAGAGGATAAGCTTTTATTTCTTTAAAAAGTATTTATATTTCTTTAACAACCATTAGAATCTAAAACAGTTACAATGATTCCTATGTATTTTTGCAAGAACCTTTTTAGCTATTTGTTTTAAGTCTTTATAAGTTTTACAAATGTATTTTAAATATTTCAATGTTTGTATACACACACGACGAGATTCTTTTGTTCAAGTTTATGAAAACTTGAACAAGTTTAATGAACTTGAAGTTCATTAAGCCATCCAACACTTTACCCTTATTTATACTCATTACCCTCTTTATAATCTTAAATCTTTACCCTACTTTATATCCCATCATAAAGAATTTAAATTTTTCCAGATACTATAGAATTCATATCAGACCTTAGTTACTTCAATGAGCTAGTAATACATGTTAGGAGTCCCTTTCAAACATTCGAACAACATTTTTAGTATTCCACTCATTTATGTGTTAAAATGAAGTAATTAAAGTTCAATAAATGTTTATACTTAATGTAGGTAAGATATGATAACTCATTTATTTAAGAGATTTCATCGAGCGAAACGAGGGATGTATACACAAAAAAATAAACCAGAAAATCAATAAGTCAAATATTTTTGGTCTCAAAAATAAAAAAAAAATAGAAAATTTAAATACTTTGAATTCACTGAGCTTGCTAATTAGATTTATTTTACAAGAAATACTTACCAAAGCATGTATTTCACCAAAATTAACCTAGTAATTGACATTTGCTTCGGTATGCTATTGTACCGAGTTATTAAAATAGAAAGATTCCTGTCTTATTATCGTGATATTAAATATAAAATGTTGCATACTTTATCTAAAAGGGGTTATTACTTTTTGTTGAATTAGATACACCCAGCCCAAGACGGTTTCATAAGGTTTTTAATTAATAAACTTAGATATGCACTTAGTTTTAATAAACCCTAAAATTAATACTAGAAGTTTCTGTGTCAATATTATTAGAAAATAAATAAAATTTCAGGAGATTAAGTTGAAATGTACATTAAATTTTAATGTTTCTTAATATTTAAAATCTAAATGTATATTTTAGTCAAAATATATTTCTTCACTTCGAGCTTTTTTTAATACTCTAAGAAATATAGGGGGGGGGGGGAAAAAGGTATTTGTTTTCTTGAGGAAGTATTCTTAAAGAAACTGCTTTACCTTGATTTATGTACGAACTTTCGTGAAAGTAAAAATCAAAATGTCTTTTGTCCATTTTGAAGTGTATTAAATTTGGTTTTAACTTTCGTAGCATAGAAAAGATTAATATTTATATATGTCTACAAATAAATACTTTAAGATGTTTTAAATACTCATATACAACGTAACTTTTATTTATCTGCCCAGAAATTCTTTTTAAAAAATATGTAACATTTACAGACTCGATTAATAATTTTAAACGTCCACTATTTGGATCAGCCCTTGGCCAGGTTGATAAATTCCACTGTCCTAAATACCACAAACAACGGCTAAAAATATCATTACAATACAACCAACGACGTAAAAATACTTATTGAGATTTATTATTTCGGGCAAATAATAAAGTCAGTTCCTAAGCCAGTTAACAGGAGCGCCAGTATGTAATTTGGTAGTGTCACCATAGCAACTGCAATAATGCGATCCTGTCGTCTTATTCTCAGCATTCTACTTTTGGCACAACACTGATTAATCCTAATATTTGCTTTATGTATCAATAATCAACTTAAAATTAATACATAAGTTGTTGAAATAGAAATAAAGAACGAGATACTTTCTTAATACCAAGAAATGTTGGAATGTTGTGGTAAGGAAGTTTAGCTTCTGAGCTGTCGCTGGAGACCAGCACCGAGTTCTCGCCTACCTTCGGTCTTACGCTTTTGTATGCCTTCCAACATTCTATGCCTATTATATTGTTAGACTACGGATTCAGAAATAAAATATTTAACAAATACTATGTTAAACATGGCACAGCCCTCTTATATTACTTTATAAACATAGAAAATTTTATTTTTAAAGAACTAATACGTATATTGAATGATAATTTCTTATTTTTGAACTATGGCAAAAAGTACTACGTATTTACTTGTAGTGTCGTCGCTTATTGCAAACGTTAGTCTTGTAATATTAAACTTTGTTATGGAAGTAGCAGTGAACATATTTTATCCATTTTAAAATTAATAATCGGGGAGGCCAGAAATGTTTTTTTTATGTCTTACCATTTATTAAGCATTTGGCCATAGGATTTACAGAACTAATGAGCAGAGTAAAAAAATTACCGGTCTAGTGTTTTACTCCGAGTTTAGATAATATGCTTAAAAATTCTGTAAAAAGATGTAAACTGAAGGTTTAATTAAAAAATGTCAAACTCAAGAAAACAAACATATTCAGTCCTGGTCATTTTTACCCACGTCGCTTTATATTCAAGACATAAAGGCTTAAAGGTATAAAGAATGAGTGCGAGAGAGTGAGAAATAGTTTAGAGATAGGGTAGATGATGGGGGTCCCTGTGGTGTAATGGTTAGCACGTGCGCCTGCCACCCAGACAGCCCGGGTTCGATCCCAGTCGGAGCCTCTAGGATTTTCATGTGAGGGATGGAAATCCTTTCACGTGCCGACTAAGAGCAATATACTTGTACAACAAAGAAGACAAAAAAACAATATAGGGACATTATAGTAGGATCTTCAATTGTATTTTATAATAAATATAATTGTTTCTGCCTTATGTTTTCGAGAACAGGGGAGCCTGGTCTGGCAGTGGGGCACGTGTTGTTTCTAGTTTAAGCTAGAGATCTTAGAGTAAAAAGTCACGCCTCTTCTGTGGATTAAGCGTAAAATGCCTTCACTAATACTCATAAGGTACAGGGGAGTCTATCTAGGGGAGTCTGCAAAAAGGGCCCAACAACGCAGCCTACTTGTTAGGTGGTCTATCACCTCTCCCTAACTACTTTCACTAGGGTAGATGATATGGGATGGGCTGTACCTTTAAAAAAAGCGATGTAAAGAGTAATGACAGTATGCCTGGGATTAAAATATTTGTTTTCTTGAGCCCTACAAGTTTTATTTGTAACTTTTATCAGAGTTTTAAGAAATAAAATAGTTATTATAATTTTAATATTTTGCTGAATCATTGTCTAGCCCGGAGTAGAACAACTAATAGGTTGTTTTCCTACTCTTCTTAATAATCCGAACTATGATCGAACGGTTCATTATTCGTATGTAATAAAAAGCCGCCCTTTAGCTCCCGGACTATTATTAAATTGTAGTTGAAGACTTATCGAAATATTTCAACCTTATATTTTGCAAACTGATTTTAAGCTATGAAAGGATTTGTTCTTGATAAATTACATCGTGATAAACAGTCACATTTATGATTTGGTATTTATCCATTTAGATAAAACGATTTTAAAGTCTTGTAGCTCTGTATATATTTAACCAATAAATTAACTAGAAATCGTATTTAACAGACATTTTTTGGGTGAATAAATGTGGTTTCTATTGGCCTCAGAGCAGGGTATGTTAGTAAAATGGTTAACTCCTATTAATTAATTAAAATTTTGATCAGGGTTCTCAGAGTCGTAAACCCTGAATAAAGCTATACGACAGTCACTTCTTGTGTTGATTTTAAAATTCAAATAGTTTATTAGAATTTATTATTAAATTCGAGGTGTAATAAAAGATTCATAGAGAATGTTAAAGACGTGGCGTTGACATGACAACAGTTCTTTTACGCTGCTCATAGTGCTCTTCTTTGTGCTGACTCAAAACGTTTTTACGCAAGAGTCATAAATAACTTTGTTTGAACTTTAAAATTGCTGGTATTTAAAGCATTTTACCTAAACTGGTGTTCTAAAAACCTCTTCAAAAAATAGGGACGTTGAAGATATTGTTATCATCTATTAAAATAGTTTATGTCAGTCTATTTAATTATTTCAATGGAGACATTGATTAGTCTATACTTAAACTAGACTTAGCAATGCAGTAAGAAACAGACCTAATATAGTTAATGAAGTCCCTGTTACACGCTGGTCTAATGGTATATGCTGACAAGAATCTTCTTTTAAAAAATATCTACTGCTCACTTATCCTTGTCTAAAATGAGTCTCCAAATGTTTTGGCATAAATACATTAATTACATTTTATTTTGCGATTTACGATAAATATTTTATTTTTTTCTGAAATTAAACGTACATAACACAAAAATTTGTGGTCATTGGTTAAAGAGACATTAGTGTAAAAGTAAAGAATTATATTTTAGAAAAATAACCAAAATTTGGGCATTTTTAAAAGTCAATATTGATCTTTGACCTAGACCGATTTCGATGGTATCCATATTGATGAAAGCCGAATTTTATCGCTTCCATGCTTTTCGCGTTATATGTTTAGAAACTCTAAACATTGATCCTAAAGTTGCTGAGTCGACGTTGCCTAATAAATTCTGGCCAGCAATCTGGAATACATGGGTGCGTTGCGGGATTAGCATAATACATAATTTCCAGGGGAACCTAAATATGGAGTTATTGAAATCTATAAGTAGGAACTATGGTATATCTCTCAGCTAGATTAACTTAAATTAAAAAACATTTACAAAATATAAATAAATGTTAGGAGAAGTCTTAACATTGTATAAGTATAATATTTCCCTAAAACAACTGTTTTTAAATGATTGACAAAAACTAAAAAAGTCAAAATTTGGGACACTTTTTGAAAAAGTGCTTTCTAAAAAGTTCCAGGAAGAGAGCCGGGGTTTTTTTTAGGTAACTCTAATATAGATGTTCCAACATCTAACAATAGCATTGTCAAATTTTTCCGACAAACATCCTTCACTAGTCTATAACGATTTTTAATTCTACTGACATAAGCTAGGTTTGTAAGAAGAAAACATTATAAATGCTCCTTTCTTTCAAAATGTATTATGTAGTGCCCTACAACCTTTTATTTTCTACTTCTTGGGAATAAATAAATACTTTTCTATTACACTTTTCCAATACAAAGCCCAAACGATTGTTTTTTTTTAGAAAAATAACAAGAATATAAAATTCAGACATTACATAAAATTTAATGTTTTGTAAAATAAATTCGAATAAAAATTTCATTATAAACTTTTTATCAAACTTATATAATATGAAATAAAATAAGATTATAGGCTTAGAAAAGTTTTCCTTTCTTCTGTCATAATTTTCCCAATTTCATCCCTTATTATTTTTTGTTAAATTGTTTTCTTTCAAGTAATCTGATACATTTCTTTTTATGCTACAAAAAACAAATATAATTTTTTAGACGTTTTTTTAATGAGAAAAATCTAAAAATACTATATCAACATTTTTATCTGTAACTATCATTTATTAAAAAGTCCCAAGTCAACTTTTTCTAAAAACAGACAATTAAAATCAAAGAACTAAAAATATAAACGAATCAAATCGATGACTTTTATTTTAAGGACGTTCCTACTAAATCAAAAACCCCCTTCCCTCTTAGAATTTTTGCTACTCTAAAAATTCTAACAATATTTATTAAGTATTTTTAAAGTAATTCTTACAAAAATAAACTTATTCTAACCCGAATTTCCTTTAGAATATATTTTTATAATCAATTACAATCAATTTTATTAAGGTTCCGGTTTATGCTTTACAACTTAAGCAGTTACTCAATTATGAAGCTCAATTTTTTCTTTATTTTTTCAAAGGAAATGCGCAAAATTATCCTGTTAGTTATTCAAAACTATGCACCTCTATCATTATGTGTACTAGTTTAAAGCTCAGTTGGTGTTTATTTTTAAAGGGTTTAGGACACTACCTTTAAAAAATACAGAAAATACGAGGCACGAGTAGTGCTTGATAATTGAGTAACTGCTCAAGTTATAAAGTATAAACCGGAACCTTAAGCAAGAATTAGATTGTTCTGCATGGAAACAAGCATTCCAAAGGAGATTAGCCCGGAATGTGGTCAACCAGAATAATTTTGTAGTTGTAAAGTTATATAATGTAAATGAAAATATGGAAAATGATCGTCCTTGGTACCCTGGATTTTAAGTACTTTGAATCCTCGTACTGTATTGACTCCGGACCATTCTGGTTGAACTCACAGGCCCATAAAACATTAAAAACGACTCCCCAACAAAATTCTTTTGTTTACCTGCCGTATTTTAGGTTTTCCGGTAATATGCGACACTTTTTTGTCCATTTGGCCTCTTTAACTGGTCGTATCGACTTCAGACCGGTTTTATTCGATTCAGCGTTACCAAAACATTGATAACGATACTCTATTTGAAATGTATTTACCCTCGACTGTAATTTTGGTTTCCGGTATTTTACTGTGGGTTTTTCGATTTTAAACCAACAAAAAGAAGTTCCCTTTACACAGGAAAAGCACCCCAAGTTTCATTAATTTATATTTAATGGTTCAAAATGTAAGAGGAAAGGGGGAGACTTTTAGTCCACCCCGTATGTGATGGTAATATGTGAATCATGGCATTACAGGTTACAGGGGTACTTTTAGCTTCCACATACTTCATGTTCTTGAAACATTAATTGGTGGTTACATCATTTTTTAATGTAATTAAAAACTGACATCTGAGTAATCTTTAATGTGTGAAATTGCTATCGTATAAATTAACAACGACAGTCACCTCCTTGTTTAAATTCTTCAGTAACTCAAGCGCATCACCTGATTTCTTACCTGAATATTAATGATCAATTTAAATTTAATGGGAAACTGAACCTAAAGGAGTATATTTACATATTTATAAAGTTATTTCAATATTTATACTTTATTTTGCGACATGAAAAATATTTTTAATTGCATATTTACTTTTTATACCATAGGTATTATTTTTCTTTATTTTTTATGGAAAAGTATTTCGTTAGCAAAAAAATCCGAAACCAGGATGAAACCGGAATTATCCGGTTTAGTACCTCTTGAGTAGTTTTCACAAAGTTGTTTGTGTGTTGTGCATGTTTCTGTTATCATCGTATCTCTCAGTTTATTTATGTTAAAGAGTTTTAATTTAGTACATAAATTAATCTTAAGGTCTAGTTGCTATCCGAAAAATAATAGTTTAATGACGTCATTAACCCGCAATAATAACTCATATGACTCAGATTGACAGATGTGGTGTGAAAAATCTCCCAGGTACCCTGTACCGGATTTTCAAAAGTGTTTTTAACTATTTGGTAAGAATTTCAATGCTACTTGCTTATGATATACTAATACTAGTTATTAGCAATGAACCTGGCAGGAATTGGCATCGTTATTCATCCTTGTATAACCAATATCCTGGCAACTGTCCAAAAAGATAAATAGCATTTTTAACAACATATAACACTAGATTCAACTAATAATATATATTTATTTTCTAAAATAACTTATAGTTTCTTTTAACACAGCTCTATTATTACTCCATTAATAAATATAATAATTTAGCTGACTCAGAATATTTTATTTAATTTATGGCATTTATAAATTTATAAAAATTTGGGAGTAATCTACTAGTTTTCCCAGATGTACAGATGTTCTTTTGTTTTTGGTTTTCTTTTATCTTCCAGAGTTTTATTGCCTCCCTTTGTGATCTATTGCTTATTGTTCTCTCATCCTCTCTAGTGAACAGCATTGGCTGTTTTTTTTTGTATCGTTTTTTTCCAAACGTGCTTTTTTAGTTCAAAATATACTAAAGGATTTTCTCCTAGTTCTCACAATACAATAAAAGGATTCAGTAGTGTCCTATTTTGCGATAAAGATATTTCTTAAATAAAAATATTGTTCTTATTTTCTGATGCTCTTTAGATTTTTCTTTGTATGTTAACCAATAAATTGTTTAACAAATAAATTTATGTTATCACAATTTAGAGCCTTCTATTCTGTAATTCCCATAGCTGTAGATTGACTAAAATAACTACAATGGATCAATACAATTGATAATAACGAATATATTCTTATCGGATGTTAAATTAGAAGAGTAAATCTTTTATACTAGGTTACAGTAAAACAAATGTTATTCTGTAACTAGAATAATACTGACGAGGAGGTTCGCAAGCCGGGCTAATTTCCTTTGATATACGTGTTTTCTTACAAAACAATCTATTTCTTGCCTAATTTGCATGTCATGTTTCATTGCAATTAGTTTAATTTAATTAGTTCCATGACTAATTTTCATTGAGTTTTTCTGAATTTTATACATATACTAAGTATAAGATTCTAAGTTTTTTTCGGAAGAGAGTAACAAGTATATCCTTAATATGTAAAGAGTGTAAGTTATAATATTATGTTAATATGTAAAGAGTGTACAATAAATACAATATATACCCTTGATAACTGAAGCGGTTTATAGTTGTAAGCATAGACATTTATCACAACAGGGTGTATACCCTATCTCAATACATTTAAAGGCTTGAAACATATTTTTGGGGTTCTTCTCTTCATGGGCAATGTGTAACCCCACAATAACCTTCTCTAAGAGCGTGTTAAAGTTGTAATATATCAATTTTTGTCAGCTTTCAGATCATTGTTAGCGTTTGTTTTGTATTCTAAATTATCTTTTGTTCATTTGATTATTAATTATCAAAGGTGTGCAAGTAAAATAATCAAGGGGTTTCAGAATTAAACCGACAGAGCCTTTCTAATAATAATATCTCTATAGTGTTAAGGACCCATCTACGCATTACATTGAGATTAAATGATACGTACAGGTCAGATAACCTTTAGATAGAATAATAAATGAAAGGCAAATATCTCCCATTCAAAATACTATTTTTTAGAATTGACTTGGTTATAATTTTCTAAGTTAGCCTTACATTATCCCTATATCTAGTTTGTTTTGCACGAGTTTGTTTGTCCATTAAGTTCTTAATGTCATAAATCTTTATAAGTATTCGTTAAACGTCGTTATTTTTTTTTAAATGAAGTATTAACAGTAAGCTCTTTAGCATCATATCAATCTTAATTATAACATTGCTATCCTAACTCAACTGTGCTACATTTTAAACGTCTACAAAAAAATTGGGACGGGATATGGGATGGATCAGAAAATTAAAATAGCTTTACCAATTACAGCTTAAGTTATGCCATATGATCCTATTCATATGGCATAATTCATAGCAACATCCTATTCATAGCAACACTGATATTTTAGCGAGGCTGCTTAAACAGTGTTTACCTTAAACAAACAAAAACCCCCATAGGCTTACTATATTCCCTTTCCTACAAGGCTATTAACAAGAAAGTAAATTTTCTTCTTAAACAGACTTCCTTAATTCTGCGTATCACAAATTAAGATGGATGTCCCAATTTCAGTATATCTACAAGGATGCCAATAAACCTTACCAACAGAAAAGGTACTTTTTGTCAGGGTAAACTTTACAGTCCGTAGAAAGCCTAAGTTTATAAAAGCTTCTATAGGCCTCAAACTTGGGTTTTCTAAGAAAAAGCATTTATTGCAGATTTATTATTTTGAAACTACTCCTCTTGAGATCTAACATATGTTAAGAGAAAGTTAACGATTATCGAAGATAATCGTGTTTTCTGAACATTTTTGTGATAATTTAATAAATGATCCAATATTAAAAAACGGGTTTGAGGTACCTTGGTAATTTCCCTTGCCATCAACTTCGGACTCGCTTTGTTTGTCGTCAGAATGACATAATTTTCCAAAGCTTAATGTAATATCTCTTTACATTGGGAGACCTAAAAATAAATAATTTATCCAACGTCTAGGGCTATGTTAATATTCCAACACTTGAGTGTTAACACATCGAGAGTTATGCGTGACGCAGACAAACACACTCATATCGGCAGCATGATGAAAACCACTCAAAATGTCATAGTAAATGAAAAGAATAAATATGTTGAACATTCTTAGAGGGAATTCAATACTTTTCCTATATACCTAAGGTAGTAGAGGAAAAAGAATTTGTAATCAAACAAATTTGTTTACAAAATTTAAAAAAAAAGAATAAATAACCCAAGCCTATATGTAGCTCCAAATCTAAAATTATAATTGATCATTTGAATTTCGATCAATTAAGTTAACTTATTTATGTGAAGGTCAGGTGATTTAAATACACATTAACGCCACTGGACTTTTAAAGCAAAACCTTTATAAAGGGCTAATCGTCCAAAATTTAGTTAATTTAGAATTTTATCATTTAAGATTAGATTTTTATTATGTGAAATCTTCGAAAATATAAAAAGACGCGTGGTTACTTTATAGAACGTTATTTTATTTACTTAATTGAAAAATAGTTTACTGACTTAAGGTTTATTACTATATTAATTAATTCTAAAATAAAACCTTATTTACGGTAAATATGATTTCCAAAGCACTTATACTTTTATTTTGGTCCTTGATGCCCTAAATACTTTTTTTATTTTAATACTGCACTCACGGACTTTCGTCCATGTGTATAATTTATTAAAACAATGTAAGAAAATAACATTACAAGAAAACATCGAGATTATATATCTTATTTACAAAACATATTTTACTTAAACATTTGTTTATGTACATTAACGTATACTTACGCCTTAAATAATTTAGTACCTTCTTTACATTCCTGACAAGAGGTAACCATCCTTAGCCTTGGTACTTTTTTTTTTTTTTTTTTTTTTTTTTTTTGGCAAAATTTTTCTTGCGGGAAAATGTTACCAAAAAAGAGAGAGAAATGCATTTACGCACGAAGACAGCGGTCTGTCAACAGTGTTGGACTCAGGGTCTGCCTCATACCAACTAAAACTCACTCCGCGAAACCCCTTAAACCTAGCCTGGAACCGTTATTCACATTACTTCAGGCTAGGTCTTATCTTGAGCCTTCCGGCTCCCTCCCATGTTACCCCCCTATGTCTCCCTTTGTCAGAGCTTTAATGTGGTCTAGACGTTGCAAAGAAATCTGCAACGCCTAGAACCAACCTCAAAACCTGACAAAAAAAAAAAAATAAAAAATAAAAAAAAAATAAATAAAAAATAAAAAATAAAAAAAAAATAAAATAAATAAAATAAAAAAATAAAAAATAAAAAAAAAAAATAAATAAATAAATATTTAAAAAAAAAATAATAATAATAAAAAAAAAAAATAATAATAATAAAAAATAAAAAAATAAATAAATAAAAAATAAAATAAAAAAAAAAAAATTAAAAAGAAAAAAAAAATATGAAAATAATAAATAAATAAATAAATAAATAAATAAATAAATAAATTATAACTACAGTATTGGTTTAGCCTTGGTACTAACTATAAACACGAGCTACTAATCAAAGAACAAAGTTTCCCTTCCAATATGCTTAAAAATTATAGAAGCATATACACTAAATAGAGTTGGGTACGAAAATAGTGTTGAAGAACCAATAAGGTTGGCCTAATTTGAAATTGAGGGCGAGGTTTGTTTGAGGTCTCTCGGATTGTTTTCACACGCTGTCAACTGGTTTTAGCCGAGTGTCGTACTTGAATATTAAAGTATAAGCTGGCATGTTTACAAGAAAATTGCATATCCATATAAATGTCTTAAGAATTTTGTGTCTGTTATCATCGTATCTAGCAGTGATTTTGTGTTTATAATGTTGAAACTTGCTACAAAAATCAATCTCTAGTACCCTAGTTTTTGCGAATTCAATTTTATCCTCTCCTTTTTAGGAGCTTGGGAAATAATATACTAGTAAATATAGGCGCGAGCACGAAATCCACAGCTTTCGTGATTTAACGACCAACTAGACATTTTATCTAAAACAGTTGATGTTTTCACATGCAAAGTTATCACATGTTTGTTTTACTCGCCGGAAAATTTATAAAAAGAACATCCAATAATCTTTACCTCTCTCTTCTGTGTACTTACCTCTTTCCCTTTCTCTATAATGTTATTAGAAATATAATAATTAAAAAAATCGGGTACGGGGTGGCAAATGAACGGTTGGATATCGTTTGAGATAAGTCTGGATCTACGTTTCAATTGTCTCAGGTCGGTGGAGAGTCGGACATATACAGAACCTTAGAACGGAGCACTGTGAAAGTCGAGACCCGGATTTTGCGGTGTCTTTGGTCCCACAACTGGCATAGGGATTAGGTATGATTTGTTCGGTTCTGGAAGCCACCTCCTAGTGATCTGCGAAACTTCAGCTAACAGGTCAAGGCTATGGGAATGGTTTTGTGCACAACACACTAACATCAGAGTTACTACCGGCGTCTCTCTTTATCGGGAACCGGATTGGACAGAGCAGTGAGTATTACAAGTACCTGGTGAGACAAGAGGAACTAATGAGATTGGTCAAAACCAGTAACTAGTAGGCTAAATGAAATCAGAGTAGCTTAGGAAACTAGAGAAAATATACTAGACAAACTGTGAACCTGGTCAAAGGTGCAGTCTCGTAAAGGGGAGGCTAGGAATACCGATATCTTCGCTGGTTCAAGTGTACGCATAAACTCTAGGGGTTCTTAGCAGATAGCATTTGGAAGAAACTCTACAATAACCCAACGAGTTCAAGCGTGAAAAAACGTAGCACATTTACTTCTAAATGCCAGCCAAATTTAAAATTGACCCTTTTCAGCCTTTTATGCATTTTTGAAATCATTGCCAAAAAACAATAATAGTTATTGACGTCATAAAAAAATATTTTTAGATAGCACAACTAGACTCCAAAGTTGATTTTTGTATTAAGTTTCAATTTCCTACAGTAATCACACTGAGAGATACAATGATAACAGACACGCACAAACACCCATATGCACTCTCACATACAAATAGACGGAAACACAACTTGGAATAAACCACTCAGGAACTCTTAATAATATCTTAAACGTCGATTTCCGGTTTCGACTCTTTAGTGCAGACCCATTAATTTCAAATATACCAACGGTGTATTTCATTGTAAATTATTAGAAAAAATACTCAAAGTATAATTATTAAATTATACTGACAAGTATAATTTTTGTATTTATATAATTTTATAATTAATAAAATTTAGTTTTTTAAATTAATAATTTTTATGATAAAATTATGCTAATTTTTATTTATCATAAAATATAAAAAAATATGATTAGATTCTATTTCCCATTTTTTCATCAAAGTAAATATTTCTAGAAAGTGTTAGCATAAAGATTTTTTTACACTTCAAAGAGTCAAAGTTAATATTTAATTAGAGAGAAGATTTAAAAAGAAAGAAAAGAAGAGTTGCAATTAAGTGAAATTTTATTAAATTATAATAATTATCACCTCTACACAAACAATTTCAAAGGCTCAAACAGAGCCAATTCTTTTTGTTTATCAAAAATTACGTTCTGTAAGACTTTATAAGTACATAAGTAGGGGTTATCTGATTGATTTTTGATGCCAGGATACATTTTTCTTATCTTCATTTATACCATACGAATAAAGTAGTGTGTTTGCAAAAATATCCGAAACCAGGATTTCACCTGAAGTACCTATAGTAGTATTTCAGGTACTGTCGTCAGTATGTGTATGTGAGTCTGTTATCCAAGCCAGTGTGTTTATGCTTGAGTTGAACATTGGTTCCAAAAATTAATCTTTAGGTCAAGTTGTGCATTCTGGAAAACATTTTTTATGATGTCATGAACCTGCAATAGTGACCCAGCTACAATTTCACAAAAACTCATTACACGCGTATCAATATTTTGATCGTTTTGAAACTTAGAAAGCACGTAGTCATATTATAAGACTATCAACTATGCCAAGTTTCATCTTATTATCAGCATTATTTAAGTTTTTATTAAATAAATTGTGCGCATTATTTTTAAATTGTTATAAATAGATATATAATAATCTTATTATGTATCTCTTTACGTAATAATAATTTAACTAAGTTTCGTTTCAATACGACAAGTACACCCACTGTTTTTGTTAAATCGTTAAAGTTAAGGAGCTTCGAGAGAGATCAATACCTGGATGGGTGACCACAGAGAATAAAACAAAAGAGTTAGCTATCTGAGGACAAGCAAAGCGATTTCTATTGTAGTATAAATTTTGTAATTTTTATATTCTGGGGACAAGCGAAGCAAGTTCACACTCGTGGTGAGGAAAAGATCTCAGGTACCCGGTACCTGATGTTGTTTCTTTATATTTACACATTGTTACTGACCAATACAATATAACATATAGTAGTTATTTATTAACATTATACATTATATATTAATTTGATATTAATTAATTATATATTAATAATTTAAGTTACCCAAAAATATTATTTTGTACAACTACAAAATAATAATGTAATGTTAGTTATTTTTTATAACTACAAATAATTCTGGCATGGAGGACTGCAAGTGAAAATAGAGAAATTCCCGTACCTCTGTTCCAGAATGCTTTAATCTAGACTCTTAAACATACACTAGTGACCATTTATAAAGATTTGCAGCTTCAAGATAGTTCATAAGTTTTCATATAAAACAAATATTTATAGTAAAGAATTTAATAAGACACGCAAATTTAGGTATCTGATATTACATGATATATTACAACATTAAAAACGTCAACCTTTAAGATAATTCTTTTATAAAGTTTTAGTATTTTATTTTTCGTGAAAATAACAAAGTCAGTAACATTTTGTTGCTTAAAGCTGTAGCTCAACTAACGGACTAGCTGTTTACTGATCAAACAACCTAGACATATTCTTGACGATACATATCCACCAAAAAAGCTATAGTTTACAGCTATAGTTGAATAAATACAAATTAAATCCTTATGCTGTCTTATCTCTGTTTAATTATAGTAGACTAGGAATTCAAATATGTCTGGTGTAAAAATACGATTCAAGCCGCCTAAATGAAACTTATATCTCAGGGATAATCACTAAGCGACCAAGGCGTATATTTTCTTCGACGTTCATCAGATGTCAGATGATTTTCTTTATGGTGTTTTTTCTTTCTTTTAGATGCATTTCTGGTTATTCTTTGTCGATTTTTTGAGTGATGTTTATTCTCGAAGGAATCGAAGTTTGAATTTTCTAAATCACTATCGTCGGACATAACTTCTGAATACATCATCCAATCATCCCAGTTACAATTAGATAGTTCTTTTGGGTCTTGGTTTTCATTACTTAACATACTTGTCCTGAAAGCACATTGTAGAAAATGAAAATAGAAAATAATCAATTTTCAGTTATGATTATTTTTCAATTTGCTTCAACCACGTTCAGTACAGGAAGCACTGTCGTTTAAAGAATATGAATAATAAAAGGATATAAAGGTTGTCATGTAACTAAAAATTCAAAACCTTTTTTAATAAAAAATGTTTTAATTTATGCTTGACAAACGTAGAGAGTGTAATGTTTGCAAAGTTTGATGGTTTTAGGTATTTTCTGATCCTCTTGTTTTTGACAGATTTTTAGCTATTAAAAGACATTTTTAGTAACAAATAATAATTACCAATAACTAGTAAAAACCTAAAAATACAACATGCCAAAGATAACTATGTGAAAGAAGGTTTCATGGAGCTCCATTAAACAATACCCTAATGAACCCATTTTATGTCGTCTGCTTAATCTTCATGTTGTAAGTAATATTTTATTGAAATCCTGCATAAATTTAATACAATGACGGAAAATCATGACGACATGAGACAGCTAAAAGATACTAATATAAATTTCAATCAAAACTCATTCATATTTGAAACCGTTTTTTCCAAAGAAATGTCTGTTATTATTCGTGGTCTTGAGAATTCTGGATATTGAATTATATATTGACTAAGCAATAATAGTTTGAAATCTGATAAGCACATGTATATTCGTCTGTTAGATGAAAAAATAAAGGAAGTTTAATAATTGTGATATAAGGAGGGTAGTAAGAGAGACCCAGCAAACTACAGACCAATTGTGAAAATTCCCGTTAACGGTAAATTATGGAAAAAGTTAAGTCCAGAAACGTTAATTATTCATCCTGAAACAACATATTCAATGGTAGTCAGTTCGGGTACTAAGCGGCTCAAACCTTCTTAACAACCCAGATACCTGGGAAAACAAGAGAGGTTAAAGTAATCTCTTGGATGTAACTAAAGCATTTGACCTGGTGCCCCATGACTTGTTCATAATGAAGTTTGAATATTATGGTGGTAAAGGTGCTGTTTTAGAACTTTTTAAATCTATCTCTGTGGTAGAAAACCCAGTCTGTAAGGTCGGCAAAAATGAATAACAGAAATAAAGCGCATTGTGTGGAGTCTCTCAAGGCTCGGTCCAAGGACCAATTTTATTTATCCTATATCTGATCTGTATATCTGATTGGAGGTTACCAATGGTGATGGTGATGGTTGCTTAAATGTCATATGTAAATTATACCCAAAACAAAAAATTTGAAAAGGGGAAAACAGAAAATACCCATGCTTTTTTCAGGCTTTCCAACAAAGGTTTTTCAATTGCTCATCTATCAACTTAGAAACTTAAACTTTTACCCACAAAAAGCTAATTTAGCTTAATAAACTTAGCTAGTCAAAAAATGCATTTAAACTAAATATCTTTAAATGGAATCTGTTGATAAAATAAATTAAATTATCGAATTAATTAAGTATAATTAAGTCGATTGTTTTATAATTTCATAAAAATCGGAGTAAATATTTACCTAAAAATAAATTCGCCATCTTGTCGTCTAACACGATTATCTGGAGGGTTAGGCAAAGGCATGTCTGCTTGCGAGTCATCAGAGAGCAGCCATGCTAAAAAAGCTGTTAGATCTTCAGGTGGTTTTAAGCATGCACCACCATGATTCGATTGTGCAAGCTTTTCAACTGCTGCTGCTATTTCCTGAAGACAGTAAAAAGATATAGTTCTTCTCCTATATATATCATAAAAGAATACAATTTTTTTAAAAGAAATAAATTGATAATACGGGCTCATTCTTATTTAGCCTTTAGGTCAGGTTTTTTTATCAGGTAGAAAAAACCCTTAGGTATTTCCTAATGCTCCAAGTAGACCCTTATGTGAAATTAACATAAAAGAAATTTTTAATAAGTTTTACCAAATTTAATAAAGCGTGCTATTACAGCTAATTGAGAGAAGAGATTAAGCAATTTTTAAAACGTGTTAAGACACATTGCTAGCTGTAAACGCAGTTACCTAATAAACATCTCATTTACCTGAAGAACTGACTGTTTAAGATCTTCACTAATCTCACTGCATCCCTGTTTTGAATCCGGGTGGGTAATGCTGGCCTGAATTTTAGTCAAATTCCCTTGACACGATAATCCGAGTTCTTTCATCATTCTAGGTTCTTTACTGACTTTTGCCATAACAACCTCCACAACTCTATCTGCTAATTTTCCTGATAGAGCATCTTCAACTTCTTCTTGTTTTGGTTCGTCTGGATCGTAATTATTTGGACTTAATGGGCCTGTTCCCTTAGGATGGCATTCGGCAACCTACATAGAATAAGTTGTTATAACTAATTATGAATCTTATCAGTAAAATGGCATAATATTGCTTCGGAAAGTCAAGCTGTAAATTACCAGAGTAAAGGTGCATGTGCTAGTAAGGCAATTAACTAATAATTTTATTTTTACGATTTAACTAATATGACGGGCAGCTTTATTCTAGTAGTTTTCCTGCTTAGAGAAAAGTACAATTCTTTTTCGCAACATTTCCATTCTCCAGATAATACAATTGCTCTTCTCTAAGTTTTATATTTTAAAATTTTTAAATATTTATGCACGTAGCCTGTGGTATTACTGTAGTTTATAATTCTGTGCAAACTTCACAATGAAACAAACTCAGAATAAGCTTTTGAAATTATACGAATAAATAGTCGAAAATAACCACCAGTATGGATTAATATTCACAAATAATGGATAAATTAATTCATTATCTACTAGAATCCTAAAATTCATATTTCATTGCTAACCCTAAATGAATTTAACCCTTTTAAAAATAATGAGTTTATGCATGTTCTTAAACAATGGGTCCTTTAAAGGAAAAGGGAATAGATTAAGTGTACTTTCGTCATAAAGAATGAGATTCATTAATAGTCTTTCGCTCTAAAAGCGTTTTCTTTCGTGTTCTTTATCCTAGAATCTGTTTTGGTAGGAAAATTACCCGCTATATGAAGGGAAATAAAGTAATTACGCTAAATTTAGATCAACGCAAATTTTTTAAACCTTTTCAGTGATTATTTACAACAAAAATTATGTTTCCTAAGGGAAAAATAAACAATGGGATTCTTTGTTATAACCAGTAGCTGACGGTAGTGCACCTATGAAAATAGCTACTTGATAGCGTAATTCGGTAATTTATGTTTATTGTAAAGTAGTTTTGAAGGGAGGAATGGAAGGACAAAGCGGAATCTATTCACTCTATACGGATCATGGATTGAGGTCTTTGGTCTTTTAGCCACTCAGCACAAAAAGGCGTTTTTGTTCGCGCTTAGAGGTGAGCCAAAAAATATAATAGGTATAGAACGTCGGAAGGAATGCCAGAGAGTCAGACAATAATGATTGCTATAGCTTCAAAGTGGGGGTGAACCCAGTGCTGGCATCTAGCGGCTGCTGTGGAACTAACTCTACTAACTATAATGTTTTTCCCACATTTTTAAGTTAGAATTATGAAATCATCCTTTTATTTATTACCATTTTAACTACAAGAGTATTACATAAAATTGGCCATTATTATATAAAGCAAATAATTGAATTAATTATTTTTGTGCCAGTAAGTAATGAAGTAGTTTGATAAAAATAAGACGAAAGTGGCGGATTCTTGTAGATGGCATGATAAAACTACCAAATTACAGAATAGCGCTCCTGTAATTGGCTAACGAACTAACCCATTCTTGACCGAAATAATAAATCCGAGGGCCACCTTTCCTTACCTATATATTCTTTGAAGAGCGCATATACACAAAAATTATCTGTTAGCCTATTGTTTATACATCCTCCTTTTTTCGAGTGGGAGTTCACATCACCTCCATTTTCCATTCCCCCTCTCTCAAAATAACTGTAGTTTATTGTCAAATTATAGAATCTAAAGAATTAGTTTATACGATGCAAAATAGTCTTCTACAGCATGATTGAGATTAACATGTGAAACTAAGAATGGGATAGAACACTGTATGTCAGGGAGAGTTCTTTTAGAAATATTTACCTGCGGTTCCTCAGTCGTTGCATCAGAAGAAGCACAAGTCGAAGTTGTTGATGGTGGAGTAACGCATTTAGCGAACTCAATCACATTTCCTTTTGAATCTAAAATTGAATCAAGTACTTCCTCTTTACTTGGAATTGTACCTCCTGATGCAATTTCTTTAGCTTTGCATAAAATTAAAGTTTTTTTCTTTGGGAGAAATGATTCATTTTTGTAGTAATGAAATATATATTTTTGAGTAGTCAACGTTTTTGAACTTGATAATAAATTCATGGGCTTAGTCGTTATTTTACTTAAAGCAGCAGACTTTTCCCTTGGAGCTTCTTTAATATCCAAAGCTGCATGTATGGCATTAGAATGGTTTTTAATTTGTTTACGGTCAACTTCTTTACGTTTTCTTTCTTTCTCTTTGTCATCGTCTGTCTGTATATCATCATAAATTTCATTCTCAAAATCTTCATGAGATTCTTTGTGTGGTTTTTGATTTTTCGTCCTTCTTTTAGTTCGAATAAAATTTCTGTTTATTAAAGTAGAAACGTTTTGTAGTTCAGGAATATCATCTAACATACGGCTATCTTTAATTCCAGAATCTATTTCGTGTGGTTGTGTTAAAATGTGAACAGCTGTTCCCGAGTCTCTCTGTGAATCTGTCGAATCAGATTTTTCAAAATCTTCTGCCATCTTATCTTTATTTTCAGTTACTACTGGAGTAACAGCTGGTGTCAAATTTCTTTCTCTTTCAACTAAATTTACATTATTGTTAAAATTGGATTCTTTTTCGTTACAAATATTGAAAGCTTTTCTACTTTTTTCATCCCCTCCAGGTATCTCGGATTTTTTTACGTGGTTCCATTGTTCTAACAATCTTTTACGTCTTCTTTTCCAATCAAGGAGCTTGAATCCTGCTTGTATGTGTTTTTGATTAGAAGGTTTTGTAGCAATTTCCTTTTCCATTACCAATCCAGGCTGTAATTCCATATGCATTTTCTCTTGTCCTAAAATACCAATTGTTATGTATGTTAATAAAAACGAGTTTATTAAGTATTTAGTGGTATGGAAAAATATATTATCATTTAAATTACATAAATAATATATTTACAACAGTCGCTTCTGTAGTTGAGGTCGCTAAAGCGTCAGTACTTGTACTGACCTTTGTCACCACGGAGGTCTGGGGTTCGCATCCCAGATTTAGCTATCAGTTGTTTTAAGATTATTGTTTAAATAAATGTTCGCAAACTTTGGTATACACTTGGAGCGTAACGGTTGATACTTTCACCTCTGGTGGTTCCTCCCCGGTTTATTCCTGATAAACCGTATAGCTCTGAACGGGCATTACTATGTAATATATGTACATCCAATACAATACAGCATACTCATATATAAACATGAAATATCTTAAAAATATAACATTAAACATCCTACCCGCTTTAGTGATTTGATTGGATTTCGGAATTTCTAGTGTATCTTTACCAACTTCCTGAAATAGAAAAACTAATTAGAAACATTTATTTGCAATTTTATAACAATCGATTAAATTGGTTAAAAGATAGCTTTTTCTAGAACAAATTACAATTTTCAGTCATTTTTTTCATCTCCGTCTAGGGAGTTTTTTATATTAAAGACTCACACTGACAGGAAACTGTATGTTGATTAAATCACTTGTCCCTTTCTCTTCTGAGTCTTTTCTCTGATCTTGTCGGCCTGATGTAACTAAGACAATAGATTCACTTGTTGATTCTTCTTGTTTTGATATTTTAATTAACGAAACAGCTATCAGGATCCAGTCGAGTAAAGCCAACCTCATCTCCTGATCAAACAAAGGTATAACCGTATAAAATACATACATATGAAATAATAATCAGGTGATCAACTTGATTTCCATAGGATAATATTAACTTCACTTTATAGCACAAATAAGTTTTTTTATTATTTATGGTCATTCTATTTCTAAACTATAACTTTCTTCATCATTTACTTATATCTTATTGTGTATAGTTGGATTCAACCTTAACAACTAGTTTTTAGGGATTAAAGAAGCACTTTTCACTCCCAAGGGAGAAATGTGTTTCCTGTTATTGGGTTATTAGAACCAATTATACCAATTTTTTAGGGGAGTGGTATTCTTTAAATTCAATAGGTGACCAATCTATTTTTTGTAATTTTTCCAGGGGTGGCACCCCCAAAATTTATAAGGGGTAGTCGACCAAAAAAAAATTTGCATTGGCTCAAATTCCGTTTCAGGTCAAAAGAAGTTGTTTGGAGCAATAAAAAAAATTAATTTTTTTCGGGGGCTTTTTTTCCAGATACACACTCACTAAAACTTAAGGCTCAATATACTTAGGAGGGAGAATTTATATTGATACCTCACGTGCCTCAAGTTTACTTTTAAAAAACTTTATAAGTTAAATTTCCTGCTGCTTTGTCATAGAAAGTTTTTCAAAGCAAGCTAAGACTCTCAGGATTTTGGAAAGTCATCTGATAATTTCCCTTATCCTTAAAATACCATCCTCTATTGCAGAAAGTATCTTTCATTCTCTTCTGCCACTTAACTTTCTGATAACTGTATTATTTTGGCGAATTTGATAAAATAATGACACTTATGAGGAGGTTGGAGTGGAGGAGGAAATAAAGAATGCTAATAACACACACACACACACATACACACACACACACATACGCATGCACACACCACACACACACACACACACACACACACACACACACACACACACACACACACACACACACACACACACACACACACACACACACACACACACACACACACACACACCACACACACACACACACACCACACACACACTTATATATATATATATATATATAATATATATATTATATATATATATATATATTCTATTTAATAACAAGCACAAAAACAAAAAAATAGTATAATGCTGCTATAAGAGTCAATTTAAAAAAAACATTAATTATTCTTGCTAAGATTTCTTTTTCCCCATTTTCCCATATTTCAAGTACTTGACTAAATTAAGGGAGTTTTGTAAAAATCCCAAAAGCTATTTTTTATCCCTCTTTTGGTCCTGTGTACTTTCCATATACTAATTAGTTCTTTTTCAAATTTTATATACGGAGTATTTTACTTATTTAATTACTAAAGTACTTAGGGCAACAACCTAAGGTTATTTAGTTCTTACCAAAGCATGTATGAATCTAATAAGCCCTTTTTACGAAGGCACATTAAATTATAAAGCCCTATATTTATTTTTTACTTTGTTAAATTTTTTTGCTCAACACTTTATTGAAGTTTTTACAAAAAATTGCCTTAGTCGATTTTCATGAGACGTAATGGCCTTTGTAGCAATTTTTATAATATTTCTCACTTTTTTAAAAGGCAAGGGTGCAATGTTATAGAAAAATTTAAATTTATTACCATAAACTAAATAGAATTAGTTTTTTTGAATTTTCTTTTGCTTTACGTTAACTTAATTAGGTTGAAGATGAATTCGTATTTGCACGTAACACGTAAAGTTCAATCGTATGATAAAAGATTGAGTTATTTATTATCGCAATAAATTGTTATTTATTTATTGAGTTCTGAGTAATTTATTGATTTTTCTGACCACCTAGTAAAATATTAATTTTCAATGCTACAATAGATAGTGTACTAAATATCTATGAGTAGCAGTTTTAACCATTTTACTTTTTTAAGGCCAATGGTCCTTAACAAAGGGCCTCGGCCCCTAGGGGCCCTTGAGATATTTGTTACTATATAATATTTATTTTTATTTTATTTTTTTTATAAATATGAATAGTGATAATAATTAAGAGAGAGATGAAAGATCACTTAGAAAATAGATCTCGTTGTTGGGCCCTCTTAGCTAATCCTCCTGAGATATATGATATTGGTTTACCTTATTAGTTTTAGTAAAGGCATTAATTGTCTAATCCACTGAGGAGTCGTTAATTTTACTGTAAGTTCCGAAAACCCAGAAAAATAAATGAAATAGTTATGTTTAAATTATTTCTAATATTGTCTAAACATTAAAAGAAAATTTTCCAATGGAAATGATTGTTGATTATACATAATAAAGTGTAAATGACACGAAATGTGACACGATATACAACAAAATAAAAGAGAAAATGCTTTAGAAAATTACCTTTTATGAGCAATAATAAGAGCTTTATAATGTAATGTATTGAGAAAGCGTAAAATGCTAATATTCTTTTCAAAAATTGAGGGAAAACAGTGTTATACTTTACTTAATCTGCGATTGACTTACATAAATGTATCAAAACATTTTTTGTACTAATGCATTTGTAAATTCGCCAATATTGGGGCAATATGCCCCTTAAAAAACGAGTTAAACGACAAACAAATACTGGAATATTTTTTTTGTCTTGTATCAGAACTGCTTAAAATTTTGCGCTGATTTATCTTATTAACTTTATACCATTTCGTTGATAAAGTTAAAATGTATCTCATAAATTCTCAATAATTGTATAACCAAATATTGCTAGAAATTTTATTAATAGGATTTAACAAAAGCAAAATATATTGAATTAGCTAATTTGCTCAGTTTCATACTGTATCATTTCAGAAATTGGCTGTTTTAGTTAAATTATTACAGCAGAGATACGAGTTTCTATTAGGCATAAGTTAGAGCTACACTGCTTGGTATATTTGCCCTACATCTGTTGGGAACCATCTCAATCCCTTCATCCTCGGAATTAACTTTATCTCTAATTACTTCCCTGGGGAGATTAGGTTATTTTCTCTCTTCCCCAAATCTTATATTTCAGCAAACATTGTATCCGTGTTGAGCTTTAATTTTTTGTCTGTATTTATCAAATTTTAGTTTAGCGTCACTAAAATGGTTTTAAAATTGCTGTTCAGAATGCATATTACTGAACTTCTCTAAAAGATGTCATCCCTTAAAGATCACCGTAAAACACCATCATATTAATTGAAATAAGTGATTATACTACGAGAAATCATATAGTAAAGTTTCGAAGCTGATTAAAATGTACAAATTGTTTCCCATATTCCTTTCCATTTACAGTACATAGGTAGAAAGAGTTATGTAAAAATAAATTATTACCCTTCAAAAATGGAGTCTAATTTAAAAAAGGGCTTAAACAGCCTTGCTTCATTAACTCACAACTTACCCATACTTGGCGCCACTAATAACAAAATTTACCTGTTAAGAGCCTTGCGACTCATTAAATATATCCTCTGTAGAAACCTCCTCAATGTAGAGGCAACCTCTACGCTTAAAGTTATCTATACTTTATCGAGCCTTATCTATGAAAACCTATGTAACCAGGGATGCGAACCACAGGTCCATAGGTTCCCCTTTACGGACCTTATAAAAAAATTAGCGTCATTTATAAAAAAAAATGACGCTTAAAAATTTGTGGTAACGAAAGCAGCTTTAACTACCAATATTTAAAATATAATTCCCTAAATCAATTTTTGAAGTAGATTTATAAACAGCTCACAATTAAACGTAAATAAAGTGAACATATTTGAGGGGTAGAGGGGGAGAATATTAATTATATAAGGGAAACGGAGTTTTAGTGATGGCATGTTCTTTTTCTTACAAATCTTCTTTATTAGTGGGAAAGGATAACAGGTCTTTCTTTACCTGTTATCCTTTCTGGTATGTGCTATTAATATTTCACACAAAGTGGTGTTAGTCTATCAGTAAAAGTATACTCTATTCACGAAAATAGACGTTTACTTTCCTAGCTAATTCAGTAACAAGCCAGCCCACTCAACCATTTTAGGATGAAACGGAAAGTGTCTAGTTAATTGAACCAGTAAACAAATTTTTCGGAACAACCTCTCTTTTAAAATTCTGTCTTTTAACGTTTCTAAGTGAAAGTAGTTTGAATCAACTTAAATTGAATTTAACATCATTCCCAATTTACACAGTTTCCAATTTCCTCAAATATGGTATCCAAAGAATTTAAATGTGTTAACGTAAATGTATAGAAAATACACTATTTATCAAATAAACGTTAGGTATAACGTGCTATAAGTTTTAAATTAACAGGAGTTAGTCACGACGAAATTCTGTCTCTATCTACAAGGTTTGTCATTTACTAAAACTCCTAGCCCTTATGCTAAACCCTTTTGATTTCTTGTTTTCAAACACGACACACATTTTTAACATGTCTGTTTGAGAAAAGAGTACATCCTAAAACAACAAATCTCGAGAAGAAGTGGTAAATTGTCGTTTTTCATCCACATTTTAAACTTAGTTTGTGATGTTATGGTAATTTTTCGTTGAAGTTAAACTAAGGACAATGATATTTAGCTCTGTCACAACTCTATATTCTTTTACCACCATAGTTATCTACTTTTATTAATTTTTAACTTGAATAATTTAACTAAAATTCAGCCGCCGTGGTCCGCATGTCGGTTGAATTTCCTTTGGAATGCGTGTTTCCGGTCTTAACAATCCATTTCTTGCATTAAGTTCCAGTTTATGCTTCATAACCTAAGCATGACTCAATTACCAAGCACTACTCGTTACTCATTTTTCTCTATTTTTAAGAAAATGAGCATAACTATCCAGTTTGGTTAAGCAAAACAATGCCTCTGAAATTGGCAGTACGCTCTATTATTGGCACAGTTTACAGTGCAGTTAGTGTACACAGTGTGTGCACAGTTTATAGCGCAGTGTGTTTAAAATACAAAGCTTTAGCACATTTCCTTTGAAAAATTCAGAAAAAAAAGTTATGAGTAATGTTTTATAATTGAGCAACTGCTCGAGTTACAAAGCATGAATTGGAACCTTAAGCAAGACATCGATTGTTAAGTAATATTGTCAATAAATGTGTGATATGCTCCTAGGTAATTCGATAGACTCTACAGAAAAAGATGTGCGCCTTATATTAAAGAAGAATCTGAGATATTTTTAGTGTCGCAAATATAACTTTTTACACGTGTCTTTATTGGGATCCGAAATCTAGAACGACTAAAAATGACAATTGATCATTTATGATATCATATTTTTACACAAAAACAAAATAGGAGACATTTTTTATAACTTAAGGGAGATAGTATCTCTACTATATTCTATTCTGCTATATTAGGAACATTATAAAATATTTTTAATAAAGGAATTCTTTCTACATTTTTTCTAAACAAGTACAGTGTGTATATAGAACTCTTATGAATATAATTTTTAACACATTGCTTATTTAATTTTGTATCATATTGTACATGTTTATGCATTTTGCAAGTTGTATATATGAAAATCAATCGTATATAGAGTCGACAAGAAAACAAATTATATAGATATCACTAAAATAAATTACGTAAAAAATAAACATACCCGAAGTCCGAAGTAACTTTAGACGGACATGGTAAATCATTTCATGCCAGACTTGCTGCATACGGATAAATTAAGCATCCGGCCCTATTTCAGCGTAGTTGTACTTCACACAGTGTTACATGGATAAAAGGCACACATTTAGAAAAAATCTTTTGACAAGCATACTGTCAAATTTTATTTTAAAATCATGTCATTACATGGTATTTACATACACCAGTTATCAATAATAAATGCTAATACGTTCCCCACTGTTTCCTGTTAGTAATGTGTGATTTGACACAGTACAAAATAGGAACCAAGAAAATGTAGCTAAATAAGTATACCACATTGTCTCTGGACACAACCTGGATGAAAGAGCCACAAACTATAATAACTTTTTTCAAAAAGAATCTGGTTCGCAGCAATAAGGCTGCCGGAATAGTAGATTTGATCTGCAAATGAAAATCAGCTCTGTAATTGTTTTTTTCGATAAGCAGAAAAACTTTGTTTTATATTTAATAATTTACTTCCCTGTTTACCATATTGTTCAACAGAACAGTGTTGTTTTGAAGTAGCAGCTATTCAATTAGAAAGTGTTAACGTATTAAGTGACTATCATTCTCCAAACAGCAACACTGATGAGTTTATTCAACTTTTGAATAAAGCTTTAATCAATAATAAAATATAAAATCAATAAAGCTTTATTGATTTTAAGAACAATAATAAAACATATTTGTAACTGCAAACTACAACATTAATTTTTTAGATCCAACAATGGACCTCGTAGTATAATGATGTAATTTAAACCCTATTTCTAGGTATATAAAGATCTTCTAGCAAGATAAAACTAAAAAAAATATGTGTTAAACTTAGCAATTGCTGCAAATGTATTTAAATATCAGTTTTAAAATCATCTAGACTGCTCATCAGGACTGTTTCAAATTTTAAATGTATAACTCGCAAACAGGGTCTTTAATGAAAACGAGATTCTGCAGAAAAAGACGCGCATGAGTAAGACTTATTGAAACTATTAAATGCCGTAAACAATCACAAAGTGTTTCATTAAATTCCATTATTAAAATTAAAGAAATAAAAATCTCATGATTGAGTTTACACCGTTAAATTAAAATATGAACATATATTTAAGGAATATCTCATTCCTTCTTTGAGGAAACCGTAAAAATCAAAATTGAGAAAACATAATCCAGAGGCCTCATACAATTTCATTAAAAGCAATCTAAAAAATTGCAAACAAATAGTTTAGCTTAAAAATAGTTTAATAAAATTATCTGATAACCTTCATTGTAAAACACTTTATTTAGCTGGAGTGACCTTTAAATAGCTTGAGATCTAAATAAAGAGAAAATAAATACCAAGTTAAGCAAATACAAACCATTTTATAAACAATGCAGTCCTTCAACTACTTTAGTCATAGTAGACAGTGGTAGTTGGAGGTTGCGACGGTTATAAAAACACTTAAGCCTTCTTTCTAATACCACAGATACGACATGAGTCATACTTTTATAAAGTCTATAGCAGACCACAATTTAAAACCTTCATGTGTTATAATTAAACATTTGATTAGAATAAATAATAAAACAAAGCAAAGTAACCCCGTTACACAAGATAAAACAACGAGACGATATGAATTATGATTGACCAATTTCGTTATAGTACGACACACGGCTAAAATCAATTGACAGCGCGCCAAAAATCTGTGAGGGAAAGAATTCTATTGGTTCAGACCGACCCCGCTCTTTCCCCCTCCACCTCATGCCAACCTCGGTATAAAAAAATACCTTTTTCGTAAATAAAATCATAAAAAGGCAACACTGGTTGTAAATATTTGTAACCTCGCGTCGCTTTTATTTCCCTCATTGTGCACATTGATCTGTTTGATTTCGTTTCGTTTCATTCCAATCTGTTCAATTCATCCAATTATTGCGAAGTTGTAATATGATCTTAATGCTTATATGTGACGCTTGGACATTGACGTATTCTTCAAGCATTTCTTGCTATTTGAGTACAGCGCAGGTTCTGTGCTCTGTCAACCAAAAGACAGCATTTTTTTTGAAAATGCCATGTCTTTCAATAGATGACAGTCTTGACTTTTTTAAGTCTTGAATGCATATTGTGTCATATTATTTTTATTATATGAAACAATACGCAGTCAATTATACAAACTTGACACAAAAAAGCAGTTTGTTTTAGAAAAAAATAATTATAACTGACAATTTATTTAAATCGTTAAACTTTTATCAAATAACTATTATGATCCATTGCAAGATTCAAGATTCAAGATTCAAAAATAACTTTATTTGACAATTGTACTATAAAGTTGAGGTTACTGTTTACAATTTGCATATCCAAAAAAAATAAAAAAAAAATATAAGATGCATTACAAAAAGAGAAAATGAATTTTTATCTTTGAGTGTTAAAACAAAATTAAGAAAATAGAACAATTTACTTAATTGTTAAAATTAGAGATTCCAATACAGTTATATACATGTTACAGAAATATTTTAGAGGTAAAAATAAAACATAAATATCTTTCTTCTATAAACATACATTATATTATTATTATTATTATTTTTTTTTTTTTTTATTTTTTTTTTTCATTTTTTATCTTAGCTTTTAATTTGCTTGTTATTAGTAGTTATATAACTTACGGTTAAATTTATTTATTTACTTATTTTTTAATACATTCATTTTTATTATTTATCTTCTTAAATTTATTATTTAGTTCAAAAATTAAGATGTTAATTTTTAAAGTTATTTACTTCATTATTTATCTTCTATATTTTTAATTTTTATTTTAAATTTATTTAAGGAACAAAATTGGTAAGCAATGTTATCAAAGATATTTATAATAGAATTAAGTGAACTAATTATTCGCATAATAAGAAGGCTCTTAATAGAAGAGCTTCTTTAGTGAAGTTAAAAACACTTTTTATTTTTTCGGTGGACGATCCAAAAGTAAGCAGGGTTTCTTTATTTAGGTAAATGTCCTGAGAGGTGATATAGGTATCTAACCATTTCTCTCTTACAGGATTATATGCCGGACATTCAATTAAAAAGTGTTCGAGGGTATCTTGGGCATTTATGTTGCAAACAGTGCATACTTCTTCTGAGTTAAATTTGTATGAACTACCTTTGTTCTATACCTGTATTCTAACATTTGTTCTATGGCATATTCTCATCTGGCTGACTAATCTTTTCCAAGCTATTGGAATTCTAATTCGGAGATATTCTTCTCCGATGCCCAAAGAACTGATGTTTCTGTAGAATAAGTTATAGTTTGAATTGATAGCAGATTCTACATCTAGGCTAGTATGTCTGGATATTAATTTGTCTATAACGTTAGGTAGATCTGCTTCCAGTTGCATCGGTGTTAGTTGCAGTACATAGTCTAGGTAGTTTTCTTTTAGTTTATTTTTTAGTTGGGTGTACCAGTTAAAATCTGGATCATTAGATTTTTTACTATCCAAAGCAATAAGTTGTCTCAGACATATTTTTGGGAGTCTATTATCCGTCATTTGTTGGACTTTAGTCCACCATTTGATACATCTTTTAAGTAATGTGATTTCAATTTTGGTTGTACCGGTTTCGAGCCTACAAAGTGGTTAGGAGTGTTTCTAGGCCAATGAAAAATAGATTTTAAAAATTTTACCAAGACTGGTTCTATTAAATTAATGTATCTAAGTGCCCAGATTTCTGAGGCGTATAAAAGAACCGAGTTGACCATAGCGTTACTTAGGACTAGTGTTGAGTCAAGGCTGTCACAATTAGATTTAGTTAGTATTTCTTTGACTTTAGAACTTGCTACTGCAGCTTTGTTTGCAAAAAGTTTTGCCGTGTTATTAAATTTTCCTGAGGCAAAGAAATCGACACCTAAGTACTTGTAGGATTTTACTTGTTCAATGATCTGACCCTTGTAGACAAGATTAGGAGAGACTGACTTATTGCTTCGTTTAAAAACTAATACTTTGGTTTTCTCTGTATTAACAACAAGGTGGTTTGTTAGACAGTATAATAGAAGAATGTTTAGCATCCTTTGTGCTTGAACATAAGAATTTGTCAGTAATATGGCATCATCACTATTATGATCCATTGCATTACGTAATTAACAACTTTAACTCCACTTAATTCATACTTCCCGAACAAATTTAAAGCAACACTTAGTTGGTAAATTTATAAGATACAACAATATTCCTTCTTAAAGTAAATAAATCATTTAATAAAAAAAAATCCGATATCAAATAAAAACAAATAATAAAATTCCAAGTTGCCAAGGTAGGGAATTTTTTGTTACATAAAAGAAGGGATTTTATTAAAAAAAGAGGGTTGAAAGCATTGAGATTTTGGCGGGCTGTCAATTGATTTTAGCCGTGTGTCGTATTATAGTAATAATTAAGACCATTTACAATAACATGATTTTTTCTACAAAAAACCAATTAAAAATATTGTATTAACCTATGAGCCTCTGTCTATGGATTCCAACACTTTACGTGTATCCTAACCTATAATATCCATCAACGTGCCTTGGAATAATTATTGCAATGACCTGTTTATTAAACTATTAATCCTTACGTTTCCTTGTATGTTTATTATAATTTTGGACATTCTCTTCCGTAATAAACTCGTCCCGCTATCCATTTTGAACTTCTCTATCCTACTAAAACCATCACGCTATCATCCTGACTTAACACCGACTTAAAAAAACAGTAATAGATTATCTATGATTGTTATTTAAAAATAAAACATGTAACAATATAATGTTTCATTGCTTTATCTGCTTGAACCAGTTCGAACTATGAACTTACCTCTGGACAATTAGCTTTTGGCTATTTTTAAATGAATATTTTTTGAAAACTGATGTATATAGACATTTTTGCTTCTTATGCTTTATACATATAATCTAGGTGCTTTATGACTCCAAATGCAAAAATGCATAAATTTAATTGATTCACTAAAATCAAACACATATTGTATCAGCCTGAAAACTAATATACACATACTTTTTTTTTTTTTTTTTTTTTTTTTTTTTTTTTTTTTTTTTTTGGCATTGGTCGTCTGGACCATACAGCCATATAATATATAATTTTTTTACTTGCTCAAAAATTTGTTATTCTTTCTTGGTGTTTATGTTTAACACTTGATAAAATTTTTATTTATTTTCAATTATTTATTGGATTTTATTATTAAATGATATTATGATATTGTTTATTTATTGTTTTTTATTTATTTTTTTTTTATTATATTATAATTTAGCTAAAATTTGTATTTTTGCTTAAAAGAAAAAGGTATAGTTTTTTTATAAACGTTTATAGATTTTGTAGCAATTAGTGACTTATAGTTAAATGGTTGAGCTACACATTTGGTAGCATGCAACTCGTTAAATAGTGCAGTGCCCCACTGAATAGCGAGGACAGTGCATAATAATGTGTTCAAGATCTCGAACAACAGTACAAATTTCAGGATTTCCTCTATTTAAATTTATTTAAGTAGTATTTGCAGACACCATGGTTTGTTCGAAGTCGGGTTATAATGTTGTAAAATATCTGCTGTTAGTATGGCCCTTTAAACACGGAACAAGACCGACTTTAGGCTGATTCCTTTGTAGAAAATGCCGGCTTGCTGGGTATTTTGCCATATTTGCCATTTAGATAGAGCCGATATTTAATTTGCTGTAAATATCTTTTAAATGGAATTTTATACTGCTTGCCATAGATAATTGCAGACTCATCGTCGTCACAGCTTTCCTTGCTATTGTTGTCTACAATTTCATTAGGCGTGATACCCGCGTGGCCTTTAAGCCAAACCAAGACAATATTTTATCCTTTAATGAGTTAATGTAGAATAAATTAATTATTTGACTTAGTAAATAGTTGTTAAGAGATGAGAAAGATTTATTTTGAACAAGCGAAACTAAACTTTGATTATCTGTAAAAATAACAAAATCATTATGTATAGATTCTTTAATATACTCTAAGCTGGACTACAGCGATTTGTTCTGTTGTGTATGAAGAGACATATTATTCAGCTTTACTCCTTAAAATAATTTTGGGAATAATCATAGATAGCACAACCAGTGCTATCGTTGATTTTGGACCCGTCTGTAAAAAATATATTGACAATCCGGCCATTGAGAGGATACACTATCCCAGAACATACTATTTCTGACGGATAAAGGATATTTGATAAATCTTCCCATATAATAAGTAGTAATTCTATGAGTTAATTGCGTGGAGTTAATGGATTTATATGGAATTTTATACATAGACATGTATGTCGTTACGAAAAACGGCAGTTTCTGTGAAGCTTGAACTATAGCAGGAGATTTTTTACGTTCCAGAAAGGATAAGTAAGGACAGATGACGCTAGTCTTGAAATTTTGGCTTGCTATTGAATCAAATGAAAAGTGTTTATATAAAATCTGTCGCATAAAATTTGCGACGTATGAAAGCGGGGTTCGTCGCATTCAGAGTATAGTGATAAAAGTGGAGACGAAGCAGAGCTCCTAAACAAAACGCAGGCAAGTATTCTGAATTTTTTGCAGAGTTCTAGGAGTCTAAGCTTGCTTGCCATAGAAAATAGCTCCAAAGTCGATCACGGACGAATATAGCTCTATAATAGAGAATGAGATGTTAACGTCAGCTCCCCAATATGTTATACACAACAGATTAAAACATTGATTATAACATTCTACTCTTTCATAATATAATTGATGTGGTTTGACCATGTTAATTTGTATTTAATAAAGACTAAAAATTTAAGGTTCTCTCAAGATGGAAATAACGTGTTGTTTTAGAACAACAGAATCACCTAATGTTGCACGTTTTAGGGAGAAAGGACTTACAAAAGATTTTGCGACGGAGATGACAAATCTTTATCCTTGCCCATTCCGTAAGCATAAACAACAGCAGATAGTATAGTTACGCTTCTTCAAACGATTTTGCAATAACATAGAGACAGACATCATCTGCCCACTGCAAAATTCGTACATCATTACCAAAATATGATTCGAGGTCACAAACATACAAGGCGTAAAGTAAACCATGATAAGATCCGCCCTGGGGCAGCCCGATAAGACGTCCTTCTAGGGCCTACTAAACGGCCGTTTTATCTTGATAATAAGTTGCGCCCAGAGATTAGAGTTATTATATTTCTGACCAGTGGTGGAGGAAAACCTAGTGATATAAGAATTTTGTACAGTTACTTATATTAACGTTGTCATATGCCCCTTTAATATCAACAATAGAGCAGAGCACATTTATCGCTAGCAAATGCTGAATAAATATCTGATATTAGAACAGCAGGGCTTGGTTAACTGAGCAAAACTTTCTGAGCCATACTGGGATTTTGTAGTAAATCATTGTTTTCAACCCACATTCTAACCGATGTTTTATTAAGCGTTCATACGTTTTCTTAATACAGGAAGATAAAACTAATTGGGCGGTATGAGTCAGCCAACATCGCGTCTTTACCAGTTTTAACAATGGAATTATTACCTCATCGTACCATGTTGCAGGGACTCAATTTCGTTTTTGTATATTTTTATTAAATATATTTAGTAGTATTGTCTTATATTGGTGTGGTAAGTTACTTACCATTGAATAATGTATTTTATCTAATCCAGGACAGAGTTATTTGTTTTTTAGGGCTAAATTCAAGTTCGGACGTTGTGAATGTTCAACAGAATATTGCGGATCGATCCACCCGCCCACGGTTCTCAGGAAAACGGATTAGATATCGCACTGTGTCAGGACACAACATTTTAAGAATATTGTACGCTATATTTCATCTATGTCAATGCTTGAATTGCTATTATTATGTTTTTATTTTTAAGTTTTTTAGTGTACGCCATACGTTTTTAACTGGTGTTGATTATTTAGTTTTGAACAATATTTTTCCATGTACTTTTTAACTCTTTTATTGTTTTCTTCCAAACTTCAGACTTTTTATAATTTAAATAGTGCTGTAAATTTAGGATTATTTTATACGCCATTACAGCAGACTCTCTCTGATCCGAAACATTTTGACACTCTAAGACCACCAAAACTTGGTTTTAGAGGGAGAAGCTTTAGAACCTCTAGTCATAGGTATGGACGCATTGCAAGCATTAATGATATCAGTCATAAACTGTTCGTAATTATATGAGCCCAAAGACCTTCAGCGGAGCTAACTTTAAGAGTTCGGATTTATACATTCCCAATCAGCTTTACCTATTTCATCGTTTTTCACTTATTAAAGTTTCTATATAATACTTGATTTTATAATAATTGGAAATGGTTAGAACCAAGCGTATCCGGCCAGACTGACCAGTCTAATTCAGTCCCTAATTCAGGTGAACAAAAGTAATATCGATTGCTGATTGTTATTATGAGACGGTAGTTTGAGTAGTGTAGGAGAAACCATCATTCAAAAATATCAGATTAGAGGCATGGGCAGCATTAAGAAGCGCAGAGCCATACCTATCAGTGTAATTACACCCCATGCTAGGTTATGACTATTGAAATCGCCACCGAACAGCACAGGTCCAAAACAGCTTGGAACAACCTATTCCAGTCCGCCTCAGAGATGTTATTGCTCGGTTGGTTATAGATAGAAATAATATTAATATTTTTGGAAGATTGAGAATTACATACTTTTTTACATGACAAACAAAGTAGAAAATAAAAAAAAATATCAGCATTAGTGACGATTTTATCCTTTAACATGTAAAATTTGATGTAAACATATTTCGACTAATACAAATTCATTTATATTGAGGCTGCATACCATTTAAAAAGTATTTAAGAACCTAATACAGGACAAAAATAATGTGCCCGCAAAGCGGCACCAGGGAGTCCTAAAAATATACATACAACAAAAATTACAAGTAATATCTTTAAGGAGATGTAAATTATCGTGTCGAATGTTTTTAAACAATGTAAAATACAATTTTATTGTTTAAAAACATTTATAAATGTCTAATTAATTTAAAAATGTTAGAAGTTAAGATAAATCATTTTTAAAAAGCATCGTGAATGTATCTAACTGTTATTTAACTCACCAAGTATATAAAGGCTTATAAGTTAATGTCTACTTAAAACTCGAATTGGCTGTTAAATACTCAGGTTTAAACTGTGGTAGTAAACGGATTTTTATTAAATCGCAGTTTAAACTATTTATTCTTGAGTCGCAGTTTAAATTAAATTAAATTAAATTAGGTTGGTGAATACGGGCCTAAGTGTCATAAATAAGTCGTATAAAATGTAAATTAAATGAGCATCAAAGCATTGTGGATTGCTTGACAGTATATTTCTGCTTATTGTTAAAACGTTCAGTTAATGGCACGGAATTTATTAGAATTTAAAAGAATATTCTATTTAAAATATCTCTTAAGAAGTGGAGTAGGACGTTATAAAATGAAAATATCTATGGAACCACTTACAGGCTAACTATACAGGCTATGTAGAAGGGAATAACATTATACAATGCCTACCTTGGCCCGCGGTAAAACCCGTACTCATTAGATAATTCAGTAGTATAGGGCATGTTTAGGACCTGGATGGGTAGGTTGGTGGGTGACCAACCTATCTAATAATGTTCACTGGTGGGTAAATAGGCACCTGGAGTTTTATATGGGTAACATTATGCGAGTGGGATTATCGCCCACTAGTACCATTTTCTATTCCTAACGCAAAGGCAGTGCTGTGCCTGTATTTACAATTTAACATTGCGAACTAATTATTTTAAATATAATTCTAAATGGACTCTGGTTAATTTAAAATTCTGTCTTAAAAGACAGAAGGTAAAAAACAATTACATTAGTAGTATAGATAATAAACAGATTTTTAACCAATACGATTTACTTTATCTTTCTTTTTTCAAAATATGTTTTTCCGGCCTTAATGTGGCCTGAAGATACTTATTTTATGTGCTAGTAACGCCTCAACTTAGTTTTTATTACGCACCTCTGTTAGGTTAATAATTAGGTTTTATTGAGTAGCGCCTTTAATTGATTAGGTATACTGTTCAGCATTACGAATATGTATTGATGGTTTAGTATCGCTAATTTACTACGTTCTACCTCCTTTCTTCGAATCAAATGCGCATCTCTGAGATTAGTCCAGAATGAAAGCCATAATGTCTTACATATGGCTTAACATATGTAAACATGTAATAAGAATATTTTAAAGGCCTAAAATACTAGCTTATGAACATAGTTACCTTGATGTTCTATATTTTGTGTAATTATTCGGAAAGGTCAACTTCATGCTTTAGTGGATTCAGTTTATATATTCTAACAAGCGGCCTATATTTAATCTCTCTTTAATTGAATTTAAATCTCTTTAGATATTCATCCCTCTTCTCTCATTTTTTAATGAAGATAAATAGGAATAGATTAGTGTTTACCATAATATGTGAAACATAAATTTTACCGGCAAGTGATTATAGAAGTAAAGTACGAAATTTCAAAATCGCATTTACTATATAGCATACTTTTTTGGTAGTTTTTGCTTCTTTCATTTTCACGCTTTTAAAAGACATAGTACTACTAAACAAATAATTTAGTCTAGTGAAATTTTTTTAACGGAATATTGAAAACTTCAAGAAAGTGCCTGTTTAAGAATAGGAATGAGTTCAATCTATGAAATAAACGCACCATTGTATACATTGAAAAGAAATTTTATTATTTTGCATCTTGTAAAATATTAAATTACTTACATTTTATCACGTTTAAAAAACTTTCTTAAAAATACTCAAGTTTTATCAATTGCAGCCGTGACAAAAAAAAATGAAAATCTCTATGGATAATTCTAACTTCATAAAAAATAAGCTGAGTTATTACCTTAGAGAAATTCATTTTCTTGATAAAGAGTATCTTTAAAATTCATGAAAAGTTGAGACAAAAATTTGAAATGTTTTAAAAACATTATCTGTATTACTGTAGACGTGGTAAAAAATATTAGCATACTTGGAAATACACCAAAACCTTATCTCGACATTTAATGAAAAGAAGGAATTGAATTTTATACGATAGTTTTATTGGTTTTCTACACATTGCCAATGACATCTTCATTATGAAGTCATAGTCATGCTCTAAAACCAAGTTGTACATTTCCTTTTATGTGAGTTAAAAGTCTCTACAAATATTACTTATTTATTCAGGCCTACTTTTTATATGTTTTATTTTGTTGTTTTTCTTCTTGTTTATACCGACACAGATAGGATTATCTGGGTGTTATTGTTTTGTTTTTAGAACCTTTTGTACTGTTAGGGACATTTCTTTTTATGAACGAGAAAATAAAAGAGAAAAAGTAGTATTTTGTTCTATAATTAAAAGTATAGAAATATCACATTGTTAAATAAATACCTATAGTAGCAATTAGATGTGTTATAATAGAAACAATATGAACAATGGTATTGTTAAAAGTAGCAACTCTAGGCAGAAAAACAAAATCCCTTTAATCAATTTTACCAAATAGGAAATACATTCTATTTTATCATTCCTTTTGCACTCTATGTATTTCCGTCAAAGCAATCAAAATAAAGCATTTAATACAACCATAAACTTTAAATTAAAAGATAACAATATAAAAAGCTTACGTTTGACCTATAAGACAATCGCAAACTCGATTTGTTTAAAAAAATATTATTTTTGTTATTCTGCGCATTCGCTAATAAATAGCTAAAATGTTGGGTTTACATTTTTAGTTTTGTTGGATTAAAAAACTGTTCTTGTTTACCAAATTTTAACTGCTTAGCTATTGTAGTTCTCCAAACTAAGGGGATCTAGAATTATCTTTAAACCCCTATTAAAAATATCCAGAGTGGTTTCTCCTTCATCTGATAAAAATTGAGTTTAGTTTAAGCTAAAAGAGTTAACACTCAGATATTAGGAAATAAATTAAGCCATCAACTTAACTACAGACATAAGAACTAATTTGTTTTTATTACGTAAAAATAATATTCACAGTGTGAAATGAACACAATACTTTTCCTTATACCAACGGTAATAGGTGAGGAAAAGTCAAAATTAATATGAAAATATTATAGCATGTAATTAAAAGGAAGGACTTTATATTTTTTAACAGAAATGAAAAAAACAAAATATAATCCTTTGGGAAACGAATTCTTTAAAACATATTTACGTAAACTTGTTGTTATTGATGAGAAAAACCATTAAGGTATTAGAGGACTAACCATAATTACAATAAATGAAATCGCACACAAATACTTAGCTAATTATATATACCTGCCCGAAAGAATTTTTGAAAAAGACTGAAATTAAATTAACAATGTTATTATATTTGGGAAACATTTTATAGCAACGTCTATAAAATAAAATGATCCATTTGAGGTTACTTTGCTAACTTGAAATATCTGGTACGAGATACCACGAAAAATGTCTTACCTTATCAAATTCACTGCGCTCATTCATATACTTCTCGCTTCGCTTGTCTTCATGATATGAAAAACGTCTAAATTTACAAAAGTACATCTTCGGTCAAGATTTGTTATCCTTAGACAAAATAAAATCAGTTTTAATCCCTGCCTTCACCCATCCAAATAGTGACTAAGCTCGAGTCTGCTTAGCATTAGTGATCCCACAAAACCGTATGAATACTGGTGATAGGCGATCCTAAAAATTTTGGGCTCGATCCTAAAATCGATCCTTATAGATAAGATCGATCCAGATCGAGCATTTCGAGCCTAAGCTCGAACTCGAGCCCAAACTCGAGTTTAAGCCCAAACTCGAGCTCGAGCTCAAACTCGAGATCAAGCCTAAGATCGAGCTCGAGCCCAAGTCGAACATTTTTAATTAGTGTCGTGGTTCCCGAAGGATGAATACACTAATGTGTTTTCTCATCCACCTACCTTAATAACGAATTAATACCTTAGTAACGAAGAATGAAAAATAAAAAGAATAATGAGAATTAATGAGAATAAATGGAAAAAAACGTGTAAAGGTCAATTAAATAAATGTTAATATGTCAATCAAAAGCAAAACATTTAACTGGTTTCGTTTTAGAGTTAAATGATTGACATATACAAAATGTATTATTTGACATAATATGTAATTTATTATCTATATAAAACATCTAAACTAAAGGAAGAAAAATTACTAAAAAAAGACTCGAGAGATAAGAGTGATTGACAGTAAGTGGAGGCATGATTAGCTAAAAAGAAGTATGTACAAGTAAACAACTAAACCTACACTACAAAACTATACGCTAAGAAAATCTCAAGCCCATGCTCGAGATCGATCCCAGGATTGATTTCGAGCTCAGGCTTATTGTCACAGGATTGAGCTCGATCTTAAGTTCGAGCTCGAGCCCAGGCTCGATGACAAACCCAGGCTTTCCCTCGATCCCAGAATCGAGGTCGAGCCCAGGATCAAGCTCGAGCCCAAGATTGAGCTCGAACTTTTTAATCGAAAACTCGAGCACACTTAAAGCTCGATCCCGGCTCGATCCTAGTCAAAAGCTCGAGTACTCGAGCTTTTAGCTCGAGCTTAACCATCACTAATGAATACTAACCTTATAAATACACTCGGTTATATTTATGGTTATATAGTTATTAATGCGTGTCAAATTTTACATCGATCCGATCGATTATTTCACTGAGTTTCATGAGTTTTAGATTTTTTTGTCAATAATAACAAGGAATAACGTCATAGAAACATTATTTTCCCTATGCATTTGATAACAATTGGAATAATATCCATAATGAAATAAAAGTTAGCACATTTGTTCTTCTGATAAAGCAATACACGTGCTATATCAAATCAATAAAAATGTTTCTTTTGGTATTTTTGAATTTTTTGATGCATTATAAGTATTTTCCGGATAATACAACTAGACCTCCTGAAAATTGATTTCTATGGCAAGTTTCAAATCTCAAGCTAAACAATCTGGGAGCTAAATTTCATACAGAAAGATTCAACTACAACACATACAGTAAGAAAACTTGGTAAAACCCAGTCTAAGCTGTTTCCCGCGGGGATTATCTCTAATGAACCACAATGCTCTGAACAATCATTATTTTTATATAAATTTAATTATACATTGTCATAAAATAATAAATGTCATTCTTTAGTTACAAATAGTACTGGTTACACTCTCATTATATAAGAGGTAAAAGGTGTCATTTATCATCTTAGCACGTGCTAAACAGTTATAAAACTGGAACTTGACGAACAACTTTGTAAGTTGATCTTGACAGAATAGAGGAGAAGTTTTTCTAAGAGAAAAATATTTATTTTAGTTTTATTTTTGGAAAAATAACTATTTCTTTACAGAACTATATTTTATTAATACATGTATTTATTCAATTATTTAAATTTGTAGTACATCTTGCATTAATGTTTTTCATTTCTATGTCTTTTCTATAAGCTAAACTAAACGACAATTTATCATATTTTTGGCATCACTTATAAAATCAATAAATTTAAATGTTCAAAATACACCACTAACACCGACACATAAAAAGTCTTAATGTTCTAGATTTTAAAGTTATTCAAGCTTAAAGAAATAAAGAAATGGATATGTTGTGCCAAAAAATTATACAGCTTTTCATGGTTCATGTTGAAATATTCATTTTTAAATTATACTTCTTACTGTTATGCAGGAAATATTGAGGAAGATATTGAAAAACTAAACAAAGAGGGTGGAAAATATGTATTGTCGTTGTTCACGATAAAATGCTTCTATGATTTAATTTTATAAATCATAGTTGACAAAAATAATGATAATTAGTTGCATGTTTATACAAGAAGTTCAAAGATTGAGAGCGGGAAGGATGAGTTTAAAATGTCTGATACCGGCAGATAATTAAAAGATCAGATACTATCAATTGGATCTACTTGACTTGGACCGTTTTCAACACTCGAGCTTCCATCTAATAACTTTATAATCCGTTCTAGAGACATTAAACAACAAGCATTGACACGATGATAGCTTTATTACTGCTATTTAGACTTTTATTATTTCTAAGGATGAATATAAACCTATTATATTTTTATAAAGGATATATTTTATTGGCTTGCATTATTAAAATTCCCTCATACGATCAATGTTTCTTAAAAATGAAGCATAAAAAGAAGTTTAATAAACTTTTTGTCATTTTTTTAATATAATCGATATATTTGATATTGAGACAAAATATAATCTTTTTTTGGCTACTTCTTTTAATGTTGAAACCATCCTTCTTCCACTCCATTTATACATTGAAAAGAAGCAAAACTTGGTATGATTTCTTTAATGGTGACTTGCAGTCAAATACTTTAATATTTAAGTAATTCCTTTTACATGATAACACACAACCTATCATATGTTAATACAGTTATAATGCAGTATATCTACTGTTCATGTAGATATTTATATCCAATATTATTGAATAAATTTATGCTGTAAATATTAATTCAACATTTATAGATTTTTAGATTTATTATCACTGTTACAACTTTAAAAAAAATGATCTTGCATTTCGAGAATGGTTACTACGAAAGTGTTTTTTAGACGAATATTATTATATTTTATTTTATTAATTTCCAATTTTGGTTTTAGCGACCTTTCGTTATTTTTTTAATTTTTTTTTATACAAGTTCTTTATTAGCAAAAGTTTCGTTTAAGAGGTTGTTCGGATGACGGGAGTGTTGACAATTTCGTATGGCTTTTTGATACCAAAAATGTATGTTTACCAAGTAGACTCGCAAAGCAATTTTAATTTACTATTTACATAATTCAGCTCAATCGGACCATATTAAGTGGTGCAGCTAACATAATTACATCAACCATGATCACTAAAAAAGGTTTTTACTGTATGGTCGTTGTATGGGACATAGCCAAGTTCTGTCATGCAGTAATTTTTAATACCAAAACCTAAGAACCGTATGGCTGGGTACAGTCATGAACCCTTTATCTTTTTATTTGACATGGTCGAGTCACAAACACCTTTTTTATTTATGATTTTCTATTGCAAGCAATCCACGTATAGATTTTTTTAATATAGTGACAATTTTCGTCGCAACCTTTTTTGACTTTTTTTTTAAACATTAAAAGTCTAAAATATAGGTCCAGTGCGAATAATTCTCAGTACTAACCAATCGGAAATATATTTGTACGGCCAACAAAGAGAAAAAATATTAATAATTAAGAAATGAAATACTTAATTTAACTTCGGTGAGACGATAAACGGTACTGTCAACACAATACGTTTATAACTTGAACAAGACTTCTACATTAATCTTGGAGGCTTTTCCAGTTGTCCACAAAAGTTGAGTTATACATCTGCCCCTCATGGTGTCTGGGTTGAACCTCGAGTATCTCAGCATGGCGACTTGACTTTTACTATGAAAACACAGCGCAGGCACAAAAAGTTTAAATAAATCTATTTTGTTGTCGCTATAAGCCATAGTAGTTAAAAATCCCCAAGTTCATAGGTGTTTTGGGGATTGACCATTCAGAGAAGCCGCTGCCAACCTCTTACTTAAAAAGAGAAAAAAATCCCTACCACAATAACCGCTGTAGGGAAAAAACCTTCTTCCCGGCAATCGTTCGCTATGTTTGTGGTTCTTCTTTTGATTACATCGTTTTGAAAACTACTTTCAAATTAATCTTAAAAATGATATTTTAAAATAAAACTACACGAAAGAAATGTAAAAAAACATCGCCAAGAAAATACGGGTAGAATAACCTGATTTGTTTACATAGTTTTTTCCCGCTCCCTTCTTTTTTTCTTAAGAATCAGTGGTGTCTAAACTGACCTGTCAAAATTTTTAAAATAAACGATAGACTGTACAATTTATTTTTCATTTTTAAACACTTACTACTGCACGAAAATAGAAAAAGCATTGTGTGGATATCTTCCTTGGAAATTGAATCTGAGGTTTTAATAAAATTATCAGTTTCAGGGATTTTTAAGACGTATAGAGAGGGGTAACAGTGCTCTCTGTCTATTTATCTATGTTTGATATAACCTCCGCTGTGTTTGATATTGACACAAAAAACCAAACTTCAGATCTGTTTTTGACTGTTTTCAATTTTTCATTGAATTTATATCTTAATAATAAAAAACATGTAACAAATAATTTATTTCCGTTGACCTACACATGAAAACTTTAGAAAAATGCATGCAATAATATGCTAAAAGAGAGCTGTAACGTCACTAGCTCAAATGTTTAACATAATGAAGTAAAAACAAGATAAAATAACAATTTTTTGATACTCCAAGGTCGATGTTATAAATAAACACAATTTTAACACACAAGTAACGAGTGTGTTACTAATAACTAAGCGTTTGTTGTCTAATTGCAGTAAACCCTTATCTCTATTCAAGAACTTCGTTGAATATACCATTAAACAAACTATTATTATAAATTCAATCTTTTGTTTGAAGTTGGTGATTTGTCTAACGATAAGCAATATTTTGTATTATTATTGTAATTTTATTACTATTGTTTTTTATTTCCTTCCCTTTTGCAATTGGATTTGCACTTGAAAACTACTGAAACAAGTATACTTGTATTAACTTATCGTCTTAATAAATAAATAGTCGTACTAAATTATCTCTTTTCATCGTCTATTAAAACAAATCTAATAAAATAAGTAAATAAATAAAACTTATCACTGGAATAGATTATTATTAATTCAACGAAGTTAAATAAATAACCAACAAAACATCCACTAGTCAGTTGAACATTATCTTTATTTCTTTATTCTATTCGACTTTATACCTCAACTATAACAGTAGAAAAGTTGTATTTAACTTTAGTTTAAATACATTGTAACTATAAAGTAAACTTATCTTTTCTTCTAGACTAATCTATGATACATAAAGAAGGTTATATTTAACTTTTCTTTATTTATACCGTAGTTATATAAAAAAATATAGTGTTTGCATTAAAAATTCGAAAGCGGGATGCTACCAGAATTAGTGTTTTAAGACCAGGTTAGGTGACTTTCGTTTTAGTTGTTTTAAGACCTGGGGTGGTTTTCATTAAGTTGTCTGTATGTTATCTTTGTAGCTCCCTGGGTGTTTGTGCAAGAGAGTTGAAACTTGGTACAGAAATCAATCATTAGGTCTAGTTGAGCTATCTAGAAAATAATTTTTATAGCGTATTAACAGGCAAGATAATAAGAAATCAGCAAATATTTGGAAAATTCATAAAACACGAAACAAAATATTTGATTGATTTGCAATTTAGCCCGTAATGTTGACTCACATAAAACCTAGAAATATACTGTTTTATCCCATTATAAGTAGAGTAGCTTGTATTATTAGATTTTTTAAAATTGTAAAAAACGAAAAATAAAGGATCTGCAATCCTGCCGACTCATATCGGATGGGCATCCCAGGCAGAACGCACTTTACAGGTCAAATTTACCACCCAAGTTAACAAACAGTGTAATAGCTGGAACCGGTCTCAATTTTTCGTAAATACCTTCCTAAACAAGGATCTGCAATTCTGCCGACTCGTATCGGATGGGTGTCCCAGGCAGAACGCACTTTAGGGGTCAAAGGTTCTGCCTGGGACACCCATCCGATACGAGTCGGCAGAATTGCAGATCCTTGTTCAGGAAGGTATTTACGAAAAATTGAGACCGGTTCCAGCCATTACACTTTTTATTAACAAAACACCCCTGGGCTCTTGGACTAAGCCAGACAGTTTGCTTTACAACTTGTTCATTTTCTTAAATAGAGGGGAATTAGAGAATTCTGTTTTTTCGCTCAGCGTTCAAAAATCCAAATTCTAGGTGGATAAATACATTTCTAACTCTTCAAGAAGCGCATGAAACCTTCTACGGAAACATTCTTAATGAATAACTCTCATATCTTTCTCATCTCCATACTTGTGATTGGTTTCGACAATATGCTTGGCGAATGAAAAACTCTTTAAGTACTGTTGTTAAACAGCACTTTTCTTTTTTCCTCAATCATCGCTTCTTATCTGTTAGTTATTTGTATTTTCTATATTCTTATTAGTTTTTCTAATCTCTCCCACTTTTCATGGTAATGAGGTAGTCTAAATTGCCATGATCTTTTTGGAGTTCATCTTCCTCTTGCTTAAGGTGCTTTATCTCTTCATACAGCCAATATGTTCGCCCCACCTTTGCTTCACTGCTCTACCGGACATCCCAGTATACTCCGTTTTACAACCCTCTCCAAACACTGTAAACGATAAACTCCACAATTATCCTCTTCCTTTCTAACTCAACGTAGAGCTATTTAAATTTTCATCAATGCTATTACTAGTATAGCTAGCAGGTAGGAGGAGTAATGCCATTATTTTTTTTTAATTTCTTTGAGATTGTTGTTTGGTGAGTTGCCAAGGTAGAGGATTTTTTTGTACATGCTATGTTCTTTAGATCTGATATTAATTTTAACTCCTTATTCTCTAGTTTCTTTAAGCAGTTTTTTTTAATATATTGTCTACTATATTAAGGGAGTAACCATTGCTGACAGCTATTTGCTTAATCACAGTTATTTCTTTTTTCGTCTTTAATTTTCAAGGGGAACAGTAAGAGCTCTCCAACACATAGAACGGAAGGAAGCTAGCTTTTGATTCCAGAGGAGGTTAGAGGATTTAGGTATAACCACATTAGTATGAGTAGGTTTTCTATAGATATCAAATTTGTATCTACTATCCTCTCTATAGATACTTAGGTCTAAAAATTAAGTTTACCGTCAACTTCTCGCTCTATAGTGAATTTTATACCTGAATCTACTGAGTTAAGTTATTTGAGAAAATTATCCAGCTAAGGCAAAACCTCGAAAAATAAACAAATAGTTAAGTAAAAGTAGCACTCAAAGGAAATTCATCTAGCTTGCGAGCTTCTGCGCCTAGCATTTTAAAGTTAAAAAACTTCGAAGTTAAAAAAACAAAATCTTTAAAGTTTAAACATTTTGTTTCTAATAATTTTTATTATTTCTTTTAAATTAATTTCTCTTAATCTCTTCTTAATAATGCCCCAAACTACTCTACATATTCGTTTTAACTCTTCAACCAACCTTTATGTGTTAACCTAAAATGTATATATGTATTCTGTAGTAAAATTATACCAACCGCGAGTTAACTTCCTTAGATTGTTAAAAGAGTTTATCTTGATGTTTTACAGAGATATTTAAAGAGAGGGTGGAAGAAAATGAGATAATTAAGGGCACAAAGTAATCATTCTTGCTCTCTGCTTAATTTAATAAAGTTCAAGTATTAGTGATTCGCGTAATGTATTTAAAGCATTCTCATAAGCTCGTCGTATAAGCGGATCAAATCTTTATAGTATATTTAATAATTTAGGTCAAACCCCACACGTAACCTACATAAAATTGGAGACAGAATAAGAATTTTTTATCCAAAGTTTATAAGAATTTTAAGTCTATTTAGAATGATACTGATATAAATATCCTAGTATTGTTTTAATTAAAATTCACAAGGCATATTCATATTTTAAAGAATACATATATACATGGTGTAATATATATACTAAAAATAAAAATATAAATATCCTATTAAATCGTTTGATTTGATAAATTATTTCAATATTTTATTTACTTATTAAATATGCTTTAATATACTTAACACTAGTAACATCATCTTCTCTACTACTTAATACACTAATATTTATAATAATATAAACACAGTTTCTAGATTTGTTTAACCCATTTAACTCAACGAAAGCTTTTAATACTTACATTTATTTGACCCATATACTACAAACTAGATCATGTTATCTAAATCGATAACTAGGTTTTTATTTAAATTATCATGAAATAAGATTAAGCCAATATTTTTTATTTATAATTAAATAAATTAAAGGCGTTCAAAATATAAATTGTATCATAATAAATTAAACTTATTACACAAAGTTAAAATTCAAATACGTAGTTATAAAAAATAATGTTTAAAACATTTGTATCTTTATTATCTTAAGCTTTTTTAATTTCTCTTAAATGCTTACTCTGCTAATTTTTAACTTCTCTATTATTTTAGTCTTATTTTATTTTAAAATTATAATTTTGTGAAAACAAAGCTTGTTTAACTTGAAATAACTATTTTATTTATATTTTATCAATAATTTGTTACATTTTGTATTTTCGTACAAGGTAAGGTTTTACTTTAGGACTAAAATAAAAAAGCTTGTTTTTATCACCCATTCCCACCAATTTTAAAATAAATTAATATAATTTTAAGAATAAAATTCCAAAAAAGAAATTTCCAAAATAAAAGATCTTTCAAAAAGAAATTTGACTTGATCTTCCAAAAATCTATTTTGACTTTGATATTGATTAATTTATTAAAACTAACCGAGATGATTAATTAATAGTTAACATAACATACTTGCTAGTTATTAATGAGCAATTGTCAAGAAGGTTTTTTTACTTTTCGCGTCAAGCTCTCGCTTGACATATTGTGGGTTAAAGATAGTATTTAAACTCTATCTAAACCCTAAATCCATTTCTTTCTTTAAATTCCAGTTACCACTAAAAGGAAGCCTTACCTTACAGTAACAATATAAAGTCCACGTGGTTACCTGCAGTAAGGGGGTTAAAATCCACTAAAATATCTTGAGTATGTTTCTTATTAGCTCTACTAGAGAAGTCACATATTACAAGAGTTGTCAGGCAAAAATCTGACAACAAGTCATCTAGCAACAATTACATATATATTTATAAAATGTTTATTGTGGGCTAAATTGTACAATAAAGAAAATTCCAAAGCGGTTTTACCCCTTTTTAGAAGCGGGTTTACAGTTTTACCCCTTCGTAGAAGCAAATTATTAGTGATAGAAAACTAATTAGTTTGGCCATAGAATCAAAATATGCAAGAAATAAATAAGGGGTCTAATTTGAAATTTCTAAGATGTGGGTATCGCAAGGCGATATTTAAGCGTTGCGCCCTAATGATGAAAGCAATAAAATTTCCCTATACAATGTAGAGATACGCCAAGTTTAGTTTCAAGAATGATTGCTTTATATTTCAAAAATTTAGGAGTAGTGGGAGACTTTGGTCCATCCTGTATAATAAACCACAACAACCAACCCACAAGAAACTTCTTCTGAGGGAGCAAAAGGTCTACGAAGTAGTAGCAGTGAAGCGGACAGGGCCCGAGGGCTCTTGTTTTTCAATGTATAACATTTTAGAAGTAAATGTTTCGTTTCGTGTATTTTGTTTTAACATAAAGAAAATATTTCTTCTGTTTCAGGTCGGCACAAATGTCGTGAAGAATGGGGCTCGCTGTACAGTGAAAGGGGCTACAATTTATTCCTTGACACAGTTTTACTGCTAATACCTCTTCTTATAATGAGTTTGGCCTATTCACTTATTGTTTCAAAACTATGGAAAGGTCTCCAGCGAGAGATCAGAGATAACCCGTACTCCCTAAAAAACCGTAAGTAATTGAATTTTTAAAATAGTACTTGACTAAGAATCAGCAACAATAGCTCTTAGCTCGTCCCAGACAACAATTTGGAATTTGAAACTGTTCTTAAAAGAATCAAAAGTACTAGGAAATGATAAGAAAATGGTTTATTTATTCAAGTGGAACCATTCCAAGGCATTTAAACTTCTTAAGAGTTGTCTAGACTGCCAAAGTAAACTCAGCATGCAGTAAATTTTAAGCTTAACCTCTTTAAAAATGTCTGCTACCTTACACTCTTTTCTTGTTAAATGCGGGAGAAAAATGGATAGTTCTAATGGTACACATAGTCATTGTTACCTAATGGGTTTAACATTTTCAAGTGCAGGTTTCAGTGCATATAGGTTAAGGAGTACTTGTGTTGAGTATAGATATTCTAGTGTAAGTTAGAGTAAAGAAATTCTATTTGGCTTCCCTTATATTTAATTTTTCTTAACATAGATAAGTTAAGAATGGTAGAAATATTCACTAAACATTTACTTTAATTATTTATTTTATTGAAGTTATTTGTTAGCAAAAGAACTTATTATTTTGATTGGTTTAGGGGAAATTTTTGCCTCTTTCTTTGGGTATGGATTTTGTTCAATGGATTTTTTTAAGCGTGAAAAAGTTTGTTTGGTTTTTGATTTTACTTTGTCCTCATTTATACGAAGGTACGTAGGTCTAAAGGAAAATTATTGCGTTTCCAAAAAAATCCGAAACCGGGATGTATGATATTCATATATATGAATTATGGTGTCTGATTTCAATCCGACACCATATTTATAGGATTACGGTGTTTTTAAGGTCTGCCAAGTGGTTTTTACAAAATTGTTTGTATGTGTGTGTCTGTTATCATCGTAACTCCCAGTGTATTTATGCTAGATAAACCAGCAATATTGACAGCGAAAAATCATAAAACCCGGAAAAATGCTCTCAATCAGATTGAGACTTGGCACGCATGTAGCCATATGCCAACTTTCATTTCTCGGCTTGTGTACGTTTAATAAAAAAAAATCGTAATATAATAAAATCGAGTTGAACTTCGTGACAAGTTCACTTTACGTAATAATAGAAAAACATAAGTGTGGGATGTACACATTTCTTGTAAACAGGTACAACATAAATGGCTCATCACTATAACTTGGCATCAAAATCAAGTCCAATGAGAGGAAGACGCATTAGATTTTGGGTTCAATCTAACTCGACGTATCACAATGACGTCATCATAGAATCGCAAAAAATTATAAAACAAATTGCTTGGATAAAAAGTGTTTCCAATTATGTTTTGAGGGTTCCTGACTACAAAGAAGCCTGAACCATATCTGTGGCTTGCGCAGTTTTTTTGATATTTATCAGAATTGACAAACACTTTTCTTGTAAAACGCTAGCTGAAAAGAAAATGTTATATGCTCCTATAATTTTTAAGCCTAGTAGTAGGGAAGCTTTGTTCCATGATTGACAGCTAGTTTCCATTATTTATTTCTCCTTTTTATAGTTCAAAATGAGTTTTTACTTCAAACGCAGATGGAAATCTATTTCTGCAGGACAATTAAAATAAGCTTCAATGTATGTTTACTGATATCAAAATAAAATATAAAATACGTAATTAAAAATTGTACACTAAACAAAGGAAAATCGAAATAATCAGGGGACATGACATAATAACTTCTGAGGTATTGGTAATAGAATAGAAGGATTGTTTAGCCTTAGCCATTATTTATTGATATAATAAATGTCACTACATTATGTATGGGTTTTGTATCATTAATTCAGAAGAGCACAAATCTCACTTTCTACCTATATTAATATTTCTAAATGCCAAATATATTGGAAAAATAATTATTCCTTTTCCATGCTTAAGTATCCTGGTTCACTTTCATTATTTCCCTACAGTTATCAGAAATGTTTAACATTGGAATCGACTTTTTATTCTCCTTCATTCGTATAATACCGTATATTAATGTAACAAAATTAATGTGTTCGCACTTAAAATCCAAATTTCGACTGAATTATACGTTCCGGTCATTTTAAGATCTCATGAGTGTTTTTACCAAGTTTTCTGACTTTATTTTGTGAGTGTTATGGAGATTGTACAACAATTATTCTTTAAATCTAGTTGTGTTTTTCGGAACATATATTACTTCCCTATCAATTAACAAAAAATACTACATAAAATCCACTTTTTTATTTAAAGTTGACGTGTCGTCACCTATAGATTCCGAAATAAAACTTGGCACGAAAATCGAATCCTAAGAGAAGAAGGACTGATAACATTTTGAGTTTAATCAAAAACGGTGTATCAAAATGGCGTTATTTCAAACATTAAAAAAATCATTTGTTTAAAAAAAGTATTTAATGATGCTTTCTCTGAGCACGAAGAGAAAACCCTTATCCTATATGTGGCCAGCAGCACAGTTCTTTAGATATTTATATGTATTTGTGCACTTTTCGTCTATACTTTTATTATTACTAATTTTTAATTACCTTTTCATCTTTGTTTAGGCTTCCTTACCAACATTTAATCCTGTTGGTAAAGAAGCCTCTTTACATGTCGCCAGCTTGTTTAATGTCGTAATAAGCCATTCCGAATATAATACGCAATGTATATAATAACCAGCTAAGATATATAATACGCGAAATGTATTCGGTTATATGTATATTAGTACAGTCATTGAAGATGAAAATCGAGCCTTACCTCCGATTTGCTTGCCTATCAATCGATTTACCTGAAAATTTGGAATTAGGCTTATCTTACCCTTACCTTCAAAGGTGACATTGGCCCGTAGGGTGCTTTTTATTTTTAAGGGGTGAAAACCAGCCCTTTATCAAAAAATTCAGATTCAGGCATTTTAACTTGTTAAAACAAAATGTGTGACAATTATTATTATTACTTAACTTGATTATTATATACTGAACCATTTTTCAACCCTTAAATGATTTTACAACCCCCACAAACGACTTTTAAAAATAATAATACATTAAAAATAATAATAAAAATTACTTTGTTATAACTGAAAATTATTTAAATGCAGAGTGAATATTGTTTTCACGTTCTCCAACATCATTATGATGTTTTACTCCCTTTCAACCCTTAAAAACTGTACAATTTAAAAAAAAAACTCTATATTAAAAAAAATTTAAAAATTACTTTTGTATGACTGAAAATGGATTTAATATCGTTTCACATTTTCAAGAATGAGTATTATAATGTTTAAACTTTTCAACCCTTAAAAACAACCCCTAAGTTTAAAATAATGTTAAAAATTTATTTACATACTATTATATTTTACATAAAATATTGTCATACAATTTAATTATATAGCACGTGTAATTTTATATTCTAGTACATGAATTTAAATTGTTTAAAGTTTTCAACGCCAAAAAACCATCCCTAATTTGCAAAATGTATTTTTTTTAAACTTAATTTTATGCGATTACTTATATTAATCGGTTTTGAATGAAAATAATAAATTTATTATATATTATTTATTAAATGCAACATAAAAATAACTTTAGTACAAGAAATCAATGGATACAACTTTACAAAAATCATAAGTTCATTATTCAGCATCGGAGTCGCTGTAGTGATCTTCTTGGTCAATTGGAGAGTTATTCTCGCAGTTGTCTCCACAGCATATATGTTTACGTATATATATATATATATATATATATATATATATATATATATATATATATATATATATATATATATATATATACGTATACATACATACAATTTACGTTTATTTCACTCTGCTCCCAAATGTTTGTGCTCCGAAAATTAAATTTTACCAAATTTAAAAAAAAAAGCATTTTGTTTTTTGACCATAACTCCTACAATTTTTAAGCTAGCGCAATCTACAAAAACTATTTTGAAGGTAATTAAAAGAGCTACAAAATTTTATATTAACATATGGTGTAAAAACTCATCGTTTTCAAATGGCGAAGGTCAAAGGGCTAAAAAATAGGTTGTCATTGTACTACCGCGTGCTCTTTGAACAGTCATATCTCCGTCAAGTTTTAACTGAAAGAAAAACATAAAAACCAAAATTTTTGTTAAAAAAATACCTATATTTTTTATTTCTACAATTTTTGCGTATCTTTCTTGTTTCTTTGAAATATCAAGAAAAAAGGCATTTTTTTGAAAAATTTGAAAAAAAAAAATTTCTTTAAATCGTAATTTTTTAGAAAATTATGCATTCCAAACCGGCTAAACCACTATGATCCCATTGATATCATCACATTAAAGTAATCTTCTGACGGGATTACGATTAATTTTTAATTTGGTGGAAATGGTGCTCACTAAACTCATACATTTTTTGTTAAAAATTTTAATGTCCCTGGTTTTTATATGACAAATCACCGAATTTGCGTTCAAAAGACTTTTAACAGTGCTCATTTTAAAGATCTTTATTATTATTATTATTATTATTATATATTTACACAAACAGTTACAATATTTACAATTGTTTTGTTCTTATCAAAAACTTATAAATACAAAATTATAACTCACACTCTGTATTTAAAAACTCATCAGTACTATAAATGATGTTATTTAAAAGATAATTTTTCAATTTCTTTTTAAATTGCATATCAGGTAACAGAATGGTAGTTTTACTTATTTTATTTAAAACTTTAATGCCAATGTTGGTATGAGATTTACTAGTTAGTTTTAGCCTATGTATGGGAACATTTATTTTATCATAGTTTCTCGTAGGATAGCTATGGCTTTTGCTAACTAGATCCGCATATTGTTTATGCACCTCCGTGGCTGCGGCTAGAAGAAAAATGGCTGGAAGCGTCAATATTCGCAACTCCTTGAAATAGTTTTGGCAGCTACTGTCATATTTGAGAGTACAAATATGACTTTTCAGGCACTATAAAAAACCTTTCTATAGACATATTCGTAAAATGCATCTGTTGCCTGCTAAATGGCTTTGAATACTCCGATATGAGTACGGACAAAAAAAACCGGATTCTACCTCCAATATCTCGCTTACTATTGCACTTAAAGTACTTTTGCAAAAAGGAATTTGTTTGTTTTTTTATCTACTACAATTTTGTTCCTTATAAAATTATCGCTAAAATGATTAATTCTTGAGATATTGCCGAAAAATTGTTAAAAAACGCGGGAAAATTCGGATTTTTCAATCGCTAATAACACGGAAAGTATTGCTTTGATGAAAAAACTTCATACTTCATTATTTTCTTTTAATAAGTCAATTGATCGATTTCTGGTGTTATTTTGACCAAAAAAATTTCCACCCCCGAGATGGGGTGGCAACACCCCCCAGGAAAAAAGCACCCTGTGGGTCAATGTCACCTTTCAAGTTAAGGTTGAGATAAGACTAATTCCAAATTTTCAAGTCATTACATCGATAGGCAAGCAAATCGGAGGTATTTTGCTTCATTGACTGTACTATAAGTTTTAGGTTCTTGTTCTTATATTAATTAAAAAAAATAAAGACTTAAATATCACTTTCCATAGATGAAAGTCAGTTCATATGAAAAACCACATACTAGAGATAGGATGTTAGCCTACAGCTTACCTTTGTCCAGTTGTCCATTGAAATTTTACTTAAAATAAAAATATTAAAATTTAATAGCACGGACAATACTCAATAGACTTCTAAAAAATTGAATAAGTTAAATTATGAAAATTTCAGCATACCTATGGCGACGCTGACTAATTTTAGCTTAAGAAATTATTAAAACTAAGTTTTAACTCAAAGTTCAACAGAGGGTTCTCATACTTTCTACTGTAATAAATAATTTGTTATTACAAAAGGGGAAACATAATATTGAATATATCTTCACAATAATCTTTTTCATGTATAAATTTCAGGTATATTATAAATTACATTTTGCTTAAAGCCAACAATAGTAATAATTAGAAGATATAAGGATTATAATGCTGTTTTATAATATCTAGTATTTTGGTGTAATAATGCAATAATGAGATTAAAATAGTGAAAACTGAAAGTGTATACCCAACTGGGCAGGAAAAGTCCAGGAAGTTTTCTTATCTTTATACTATTTTATTACTTCCTTAGGAATTATTCAAAGAATTAAGGTAAAATTTAGATTTTTTAAGAAAACCTGTATTTTAGGAAATAAAATTAAATATTTATATAATTTATTTAAATTACACACGTACACTCATATATATATATATATATATTATATATATATATATATATATATATATATATATATATATATATATATATATATATATATATATATAAATATATAATTTCTTCAGTAAAAACAAGCTGAAGCTAGCGCGTTTGCAAGAAAAAATGTATTCATGGTTTTTAATAGTACAAAGTGACGCAATTTGAATAAGACATGTTAGACTAACCTCAAAATCTAATCAGGTTTCCGCAAACAATAAAATTGTGAAATAAATTATGTCGTCTGAAATAAAGCAATGATGTAAAATAGTGTGGAAATCGAGCACTGAGTACCTCGGTACATTTCTCACAACTTCGGACCCGCTATGCTTGTCCTAAAAATGTCATGATCATTTAAAGCTTGAGATATATCTAAGTGATTTAATATCGGTCTCGTTATGATCGATCTCTGAATAAAATATTGATTTAAACTTTAAGGTGCCAATGACTTTGGATTTGCTTGGCTTGTCTTCAGCATGTCTAGATTACCCAAAGCTTTAGGTGGTATTACTTCAGTCTCGCTACGCTGGACCTCAGAATTGTTTTTTAACCCAATCTCAAGTGTTTCATAACTTAGGAGTACTATCAGCTTATAAAGTTATGACAGCAGGGAGCTTTTTTATTAACGAGGGCATAAAAAATACCTACGCTTGAATATGTTCAGCCCTTTCACTTGCATCCTGGTCATATTAAATGTGTAGATACACCAACAATATGTGCAGTTAGTATTTTTTCTCTAATGCAATGCCTTCCTTCTCCTATTATAACACCCATGGATGGAAAATATAACCAAAGAGCACTAAGCAAAATAATGATTTCTAAGGATCCCTCTACATATAAAATCTAACGTATAAAAAGCCTGTTTACCCAGTAAATAATAAATTTAGATTTTTTTTTAAATTAAGACTACATGAAAAGCTTTTTTGTAGGTAAAGTTAAAGGAAAATGATCAAAGTAAACTTCTCTAATCAAAATCAAGGCTTGGTAGCGAAAAGGAGTTTATTACTTTACATTACTAATAAAATTATTCTGGTCCAATGACAAGATTCTAATTTTCAGTCTGCAAAAGGTGTTTTTATTTGTAAAGAGCATGGTACAATGATTCCTCTTAATTAAGTAGAGACATAATCTGGAATTTAGGTAAAGCTATAAAAGACCCGAGGGAAATATTATTGAGAGAAGGGGAATTCTGTACAGTGTAGAAAATTCCCCTACACTATAATGGTTCTTAAAGTGAAGGTTGCAAACAAATTTGTAAGGGGTCGTAGCCATGCATAGAAAAAATATTTAAAAATAATTGACATTTAATATATTATATTTTTAATATAAAAATATGTATTTTTATATTAAAAATACATATTGGCTGCCAATATATATTTAATATATTGACAGCTCATACTATCAATTCATATAACATTTTTTTTAGGAAACCTTTAGTTAAAATTGATAATAAACAAAACAAGAGGCCTTAGCACTTGCCTCCCTGCGGCCACTTTGGAGGTACATGGTTGTTGTCTCTAAGCTGTTTATTTGAATTAGTACTTCAAAGATAAAAGCAAATTTCCAACTCTTATTTGTCAAAAAAAACGTGTTCTGTTTACATAGAATTTTAAATATCAAAAGACGAAAAAATAATTAAGTTTGACTTAGTGAGTTGAACTTACAAAGTAGAATGTGCGTATTCAAGTACAGTCCGCTCCAATATCTTATGAGGTTGAGCAAATTTTAGGTTAATGACACAAATGGAATATACATATAAAAGATCCAACAAGGATCCTTTAACCCTCCACACTCGGTCGCAAGTCCGTGGGTTTGAATTCATTTTTTAGCTTTAGTTTCCATAACTCCTAACTTCTCTGTTTTCATGCGCGATTTCATCATGTTTGTTATATATATATATATTATATATATATATATATATATATATATATATATATATATATATATATATATATATATATATATATATATATATATATATATATATATATATATATATATATACATGCATAAATGTTGTAAACCTTGAGGGTCAGGAGGTTTACTATTCTGCCTTCTATTCCACTCTATATCTGTGTAGAAAAATAAAAAATATAACACAAAAGGCCATGGTGTGCCTCGCAGGCCCAGGAAATATGTCATTGAGGCAAGGTGGCCGCGAAGTGACCCACATAATAAAGATTAATTTAATACATGGCAAAATGTAATAAAAAAATAATAATACAAAACTACAATCAAAAAATAGGAACTTCTTCTTAGCAAGACAAAGGCCCACAAAGCAGCAAAGGGCCTGTTTAAATATAAGTTAAGTTTGCTTTATTCCTATCACGGAGAAATAGCTAAAGAATAAATACAATTATAATAGCCCTCTGGAAAAATCAATTAAAAATAATATGCTATCATTATTTCTATTTTTAAAACCAAATTAATAATTAAGAGTGGGTCAAGAAATTATGCTAAAAAGAGAGGAAACTTAGAAGTAACTAAATTAATTAGAGGAATAATAAGAGAAGTTGAATATTTTAACTTTTACCACCCAAGCTCTTAGCTCTAGGAGTTCAAGTATTATTTTTACTCACTTCACTTTTATTCTTTTTAATTAATTTTTTATTGTTTGAGTTTTATTTTCAGGATATAAAACTTTCATACATACCTAAAGAGGGGCTTTGTACTATCAATTATTTAAAACATTAATACTTGTTATACATTGTCAACTTTAATCATAAAAGACAAGTGTTTTGAGAGAATGTTAACAGCTTATGAAAAAATAATGAAAACTTTGTTTCTATACATAAAAGAACTTAAAATTTAAACTTTTAAGTAAAAACATTTTTTACTATGGTACTTGTATAAAGAATATTTCCTTGAGATTAAAATTATTAATATTTATATTACACTAATTTGTACTAAAGTTCTGATTTCACTAATACAAAGTTGACTTTCAAGTCTTTGGAAACATATTCAATTTTTATTTTTAGATAACATATGTAAACGTTATCTATGAGATAACATAAAATAGCTATTGGGACATAGGTGAGATAAATGACTTCCTAAACAGGTTGTATTTAAAAAAATAGTTATTTAATTACTTAACTCCCAAGGACAAGTCAATGTTTCTTATGCTGAGTTTGTTTTTATCTTTTGCTCCAAACAACTTCTAAAACAAAATATATTTTTACTTTTCCTTATTTATAGCATGGGTATTTGGAAAAAGTATTGTGTTAGCGAAAAAATCTGAAATCAAGATGTCACCGGAATTATCCAATTACGGCATTTTTAAGACATCCTCAGTGGTTTTCACAAAGTTGTCTGTCTGTTATCATTACATCTCCCAGTGTATATATGGCAGAAAAAATCTATCTTTTGGTCTAAAGGAAAATCATAAAACACGCAATTTTTTTTGATGGTTTGGATTTGGAACGCATGTAGTCACATATAATTATCAAGTTTCATCACTTTATTAGCATTATTTTAATTTTTATCAAATGACTTGTATGCGTTTGCTAAAAGAATGCAAAATATCAGAAAAAAATCTAATTAAGATGAAAGGTACAAGTGTTTCCCTTTACGTAATTAATAAGTATCTTAAGTCCTGTTTCAATACAGCAAGAATATTTATGGTTTTTGTTGGATCATACAAGTTAAGAAGCATCGAGCGAGGTCAGTGCCTGGATGGGTAGTACAGGCATTTTGCCATGTATTAAGTGATAGTAATATAAATGCTATCTGAGGACGAGCAAAGCGAGTCAGCAGTATAAATTTGGCAAATAGTATAATCTGAAGACAAGCTATGGAGGATGAGCGTACCAAATGCGATGTGTTGAAGAAAGGACCCGAGGTGCCCTGCACCCGATTTTTTTGTCTGAATTTTGAAGATGCAGCCCCCCCAGAAAAGAAAAAAATTGTTATTTTGGCCTGAAAAGAATTTTGAGCCATATTTGGTTTATTTTGGACAGGTCCTCTTTATAAATTTAGGAGATGTCGCTCCAAAATATGAAAATTAAAAGAAACACTTTTTTTTTAATTTGATTAATAAAATAATCAACATTCTTCATATAACTTATGAAACACCTTTTTTTATTCCCAGAGAGTTGGGAATAAAAAATCCCTAAAAACTAGTCAATAAACTTAACATTATGTACCCTCTGGAGAGAGCCTTTTAAATTCATAGTAATAAAAATAATTAAAAACCATTCCTTAATCTGTTTCTCTGTCTTCTCTTTAATAGATATTACAGAGACAGAGAATACCAAAAAAATCACTAAAATAAGACCTTTGTTTAATAGATGTACTCTAAAACTGATAAGCAATCTTATATCTGATTTTTTAAATAATTTTTTAGCATTCGTTTGATTTTATCTAGTTTTTTTCTCGTACAAACATTAATGCTACTCCATCCTCTTACTTAGCAAGTCTTAGTGAAGAGATTTCTTTGCTCAGTAATAATAATAATATTGAGGGGGAATGAATAATTTGCAGCTGTTAAATTGCATGGGCGTCAAACAACTTCATTCAAGTACCCTATATAATTTATAAACAAAAGTTATAAAAAATAAACAAGAATTTATTATCATAACAGGAATGATCCCATTAGGAATGTTTTAAAAAGAAATAAATTTTCATCAACAATATTTAAAAAGAAGATTAAAAATGATATCAGAAGAAAAACAAAACAGAATTTCATCAATGGTAAAAGAAGTAAAAAGTATCAAGTGACTTTTTATCTTGTTAGTGCTAATTGGGCAGTTTGATCCAGTCCAGTAGATACTAAAAATAACCAATAAATAAACTTTGTATGGATCAATTAAGACTAGAAAGGGAGTCTGGTCTTTGTGAAGCTTTAATTCTTAAGATACTTGTTTCTTTGGGGTGGTTTAAAAACAGATTTAAAAACTCACAGAATAATATCCACTAAAACAAATAAAATGACCATTTTAGGTATCAGAGTGTTCACCCTGCGGGAACCACCCCAGGTGTTGCATCTACTATTCTCTAAGTATTAATTAAAGTTGGCGAAATCGTTTCAATGAAATACTATTCATATAAACTTAGAGCTTAGCCCAGGCTGCTTATCTTGGACCTCATCTGCCGAAATCAAGTAATTATACGATCACGGTCCCTGTAATAGATTAAAATTAGGACCTCTGTTAACCATAAAATCCTTCATAAATTCAGTTTGCTTAGGTTTTCAGTTTATGCTTCATAGTCAGAACAGTGAAATTTTTACTTGTTTTCAATTTTAAAAGATTTTGAAGTATAAAACAAAACCTAAGAGCTGAATGGGTGGGCAAGAAAGCAAGCATTCCAAAGGAAATTTCACACACACACACACACATATATATAATATATATATATATATATATATATATATATAATATATATATATTATATATATAATATATATATATATATATATATATATATATATATATCTTTATCTCTAAAATGTATTATATTCTTCATGGACTTACAAAATGCCTAAAAATTATATTGGTAAATCAATTTTTATTAGATAAAAATTGTGTCTCCTCCTTCTTATCAATAATTGCTGTAAGTGTATGTATCTAATTAAGTCTAATTTATTATTATATTTTATTTACCGTGTATTTCATGCAATTATGTTTTTAATTTATTATTATACATTTTTAGTTCCCACTTTGATAATTGAGAAACTTTCCTTGAAATTAACCTCATGTATTTAAATAAATAATATTTTTAACTATTGCTACAGTAATGCATTTAACTGCCAAGTGTAATATATAAACATACCAGCTGGAAACTTTGCATTTCTTATAATCAGGGTATAATTTTTACCATTATAAAACATTCTAATGGTTCTAACATTTATTAACAAATTAGTGTTTATATAATTCGCACAGTAAAATTGTCTCAATTAATGTTCACATCATACTAACTACTTATCCTTCTCTATTTATTGCAATAATTTATTTTAAAAAAGCACACTAACATTTTACCATCGGGTACTTTTACAGTAGTATCAATATTATATCAATTTCAAATTTTATAATACTTTAGATTTCAAAATTAAAAAAACACGAGATCTGGTTCAAACGCATAGTTTTCCTTATTTTATGAATCACTTCTAAAAATAATTTATAATAACAAGAAAAGTTTTAATTGAGGAAAATAACAAATAAAATTACTTGCTACACAGAGAAATAAATTATTAATTAAAATGTATTAAAAATAATTAAATTAAATTATATACAAAAAGAGAGAATTGAAAAAATGGAATTAATTAAATCTTCTCTTCTGGCTTGAGATGTAAAGAACATTATTTCCTCTTAAGAATGCATCACCATATTTCTCTTTGAGTTGCCCATTAACATATTCTTCAGACTGTTCTAGAGCTATGTTCATGTATCCATCCAAACAAGCTAGTACACCTAAACCAAAATACAATTAATGTTAGAAATGAGCGTCAAATGTTTAAGGTTGCCCAAAAGGTAGTTTTAAGGGTTCACTCAAGCTACTTTCCTCAATCTCTTGACTTTCTATTCCTCTCTCAGAATTAGAATTTCAATAGCTATAATTGTCTTGTTGTCAACTGATTAGTTTTAACCATTACAAAGTGTCATAAGTTCCCATTTTTTTATAAATGGCCAAGAAACTTTTTGTAGTTTATGCTTATAGAGTATTTTTCAAATTCCATTAAAATTGATTTGACAGAGCATTATTATTACATTACACTCTATGTAAGAAACAAGTAATTAAAGAAGAGAGGGGAATGGGTGAGAGGACCAGGCAAGGGGGTCCTGAGAGTCCCAGTATGGTGGTTTATGTATAGGTTTCAGTTAGAGTTATACATTGAAAAGTTTATGACTCTTACAAAGGGTACGTTAATCCTCGTTTGAATCCCACACACCTTAAATCCTTGCTCTAAGGGTCTTTATCTCACCTAAAGTATATATTTATATTTTGTTTTTCCTATATCTTCTAAAAAATATATTTTACAGAGAGATATTATATATATTGCAGATAAATCCATACAATTTTTTTTTATTTTCTAATCTGTGAGTTAATTGCTAAAATAAAATTGGATAGATGCAGGGTCTTAAGGGAAGCAGCTTTCCCCCAATATAATTTTTAGGTATTTTGTAAGTCCATGAAGAATATAATACATTTTATAGATATGACACTAATAATATGACACTAATACTTTCACAAGATATGACCTACAACAGTGGTTCTAAACAGGGGGCCCTGCACAGGGGGAGTGGGGAATACGTTTTGTAAAAAATAAAAATTTAAATTAAATAGATCAGAGATCCATTCAATATTTTGGAAAAAACTTCTTTTGTTGTCAATGGAAGAAAACAATTTATTTGAGCTAGCTATTTTAATAAAACCATGATTTTACATTTAATTCAGTAAAAAAAAATTAAATAATTTTTTGAGCATTTTTATTGAATATCCACAATTATCAATCATGACCATAAATAAGTTATTGCACTCCAAACTAATATATCTATATGAAAAATTCTTCTTCTCAAAGATCAAAGGAACTGCTTGTACAATAAATCTTGTCTTTGATTTGCCATCAGCATGTCTAAACCTCAAATTGATAAATTATCTTTAATGTTTCCTACTTAAAAACAATAATTTTTATTTTAAAAAAACTTACGAAAATATTCTTTAAAAAAAATAAAACAAGTAACAAAATTATGTTACAATAAGTTTTGGTAGATTTATGCTGAAGGGGGTCTTCAGCATCCTTGAAAGTTGAGTTTGAGCCATCAAATAAGCAAATCAAGAAGTGTCATTGGGCGCAACCATTACCTTTAACCTCAATCTCTTTCAGTCCCTACCAAATCCCCCGGAGTACAAATTTAAAATCATAATGATCTTATAAGATCGCTCACAAATACACAAAGAATGATTCCCCAATTAAATAAATGGTTCCCTGTTAGTCAAATACAAAACTCGAAGAGGACATTTATTAAAGCTTATTCAATAACCAGTGAATTGAGCTGTTATTAATTGAAATTGAATAACTACAACCCAAGTTATAGGATTTACAAAATGTAGACATTTTGTGAAAAAAATTTGTTGCATTTGAAAAAATTATTCAATTTTCAGATTGCAGATCGTATAGAATACGTATACAATACGATCAACTAACTTCACGGTTCTTGCAGCGTATTTCATTAGTCTATCCGGCCAAATCCATCCGGCCAAAACATGGCGTCTTGTATAGTGAAGCTTCACTTTTGGTTATAAGGAAGTTTAAAACAAAAAATATATTTAAGTAAATTGTGATTTCTTTGCATAATAATAAAGTTACACTAAAAAAAAAATAATATTCCAAAAGTGATTTGATCAAAAACGGTTATATAGAAGTGAAATAACAGTTCGACGAGAAGGTTATCTGTTAAATATGATCGTCTCTAAAGGTACACACACAAAAAGACAGCGTATCAGGGAATCCATTTAGATTCCATCTCCCTAGTTCTAGCATATGCGATCGGATCCCCTCCGCATGGTTCATACAGCTTAAATTACCGTATTGAGAGATCGTACTCTATATACGCGGATCTAAAGTGTGTGTGAACGTACTAAATGTTTTTCTTCACCATTGAAGGCATCCTTAAAAAATAGTAGTTTCACACAGTATAAAATTAGTCACTTTCAAAAGGTCTGGTTGCTTAACTATGTTAAATAGTTTCTTAAATTTTTATGAAGTTTTTTTTTTAGTATTATATTTATTTATGTCCTGTACTTGTTCTTCCCAGCTCATCCATTTATCCAAAATTAATAAAATGTTTTAAATAAAAAATATCAGGTAAGAAGTGCCTAGGAACCTCTTAACTGATACCATCCATGCACTGACCACCAATAAAAATGGCAATACTTGTCGGGTAAACTTCGGGTTCTTGGGGCCCCACCTACAATCTGAAGGTTATGCTATATGTAGAATACACGAATGTATTGCGGAATTGCATACCCCTCAAAACTTTAAAACTTTTTAAAAATAGCCAACCTTTCTTCTTCGGATTGCAGGAGGGGTCCCAAGAGCTAGAAGTCTACCCAAAAAATATATACGGGGGAATAGGTTCACTTGTAATTCTACTCCACTGTAACAGTAACTATCATACCTCCTCAATTTGTAGATAAAAACTTATTTTTGCTGGAACATACGTTTTCTCATTTCTATACAAATAATACAACACCTAAAGTGGAATAAAATCAAGTGGATTCCATTCCTCCATGACTAAATAAAAGCTAAAACTAACTTGCCTCTGTAATCGATGCCACTGTTAAGTTTAACAACAACCGGTCTACCGTGAATAGACTGAATAAACTGAGTCAGCGGCTCTTTCCTACTCATGTTTGTAATAAAATTACTAAAATAAGTACAAAACAAAACAGCTAAATAGACTAATTTGCTCAAAAACACGGGTAAATGAATGTAAATAAAAAAACTTAAAACTGCTGTAGGAGACAAATAACCTTCTATTCGAGTAACCAGTGCGCATGTATCGACTCTAGGGTAGATCGATACTCTACCTCCCTCTCGATTCTTTACTTTTCCCGGGCATTTATAAATAATAGACCTACTTCTGTACTCACTGTATTTCAAAGAGAAATAATATTGTTTGACTCAATCCAAGCCTGTGATATTAGGTTCAAGGCTCAAATAAACATAGAACTATACAAAGCTGAGAATTTTGATTTGCCTAACGTCGTTTTATTTACTTTTTTGTTACACAAAAACGTATTTTAGCTTGCTAAGGATACTACCCTGATCGAATACAGTTATAATGATTTAGGGGTTGTTTTTATTAAAACTGTTAAAATAAAAATCTATTAACAATCGAAATGTTATTTCGGAGATTTTTTTAACTCTGATACTTAGTTGGTGCGGAAAGATATCTCGTAACCAGTATAATAACTTTCACATTTGCGGAATAATTTTGGACCGAAATGAGTTTAAATGCTTAATACTTACACTTACACTTAAATACTAATCGAAAATTACGGTGTCGATTTTTTATAGAAACAGAGAGTGGGGTTATATTTTTTTAGAAGAGGAGGAAAAAATGTTATTTATTACATTTCCTCATTTATACCGTAGGTATATAGGGAAAGTACTGTGTTTAAAATAATCCGAAACCGGGATGTCACCTTAATTATCAGTTTCAAGTGCTTTTGAGGCTTCTCAAGTTTTTTTCACAAAATTTTCTGTATGTGTGATTGTGCGTCTGTAGCTCCCAGTCTATTTATGCTGGAAAGTTGAAACTTGGTAAAAAAAATCAGTCTATAGGTGTAGTTGAGATATCCGGAAAATATTTTTTCAAGACTTCATGAACCCACAATATTGACTAACAAAAAAATCATAAACGCAGAAACATGTTACAATCACATTGAGATTTTGCACGCATGTAGCCATGCATAAGACTATGTGCCAAGTTTCATCTCATTATCAACATTAGTTTAATTTTTATTGATCGACTTGTGTACGTTTTTTAAAAAATTGTAAAAATCAGAAAATTATCTAATTAAGTTGAAATTTGGCGCAAGTGTATACCTTTACGAAATAAATAAGTACTCTAAGTTTCGTTTCAATACAAGTATATCCATGATTTTTGATAGTTCATAAAAGTTAAGCAGCTTCGAGTGTGGTCAGTGCCTAGATGGGTGACTGCTGGGAATGAAATGAATGTATTTACTACCTGAGGATGACCGAAGCAGGGAAGATGAGCGTAGCGATTCGATGTGATGAGAAAAAGTTCCGAGGTACCCCGCACCTGTTTTTTTAGTTCAATATGCGGCATCGAAATTTTACTGCAATATATTTCAGTCGAAATGTTCACTGATTGGGTCATTATACTACCCTAAGGCACATAACGTATTTGACAGCGCCTACATTCTTGTCATACTTTAAAGATTTAACCCTTTACACCCATTAAGTAACAAGGTTTCTTTTACCTGAAACAACTGTTTCAGTTTTAATCTGTCGCTATCGAAGTAGTTTGCACTGCACCAACATGATCAAATGCGCATCATATTCCCAATTATTCAAGATCATATTCCCTTAAAATTGCGCAGGTGTGAACTAAATATTTAGTTATTATCAAGATGGACATTGTACATTTACTACTATACGATCTTATAATTTAATCCAATAATATATATATATATATATATATATATATATATATATATATATATATATATATATATATAACTAATTTTGAATATAATAGGATGTGTAACACAAATTTATACAAAATTGCAACATATTTATTTTGGATTTTCGACACATTTTAAATCTGAAAAGCAAACATTCGTTTAGATAAAATAGTGTCACATATTTGCAATTATAACCGTGGTTTCACCTTCTTATATAAGCATTCATCAAATCAAATTATTTGCCTTAGTATAATATTGATATTTCTGATTCCCTTGTCTCCTTCATTACCCAGATCAAAGGCAGGTTAGACACGACGTATACATGCCATTACAGAAGCGGTTAGTAAAGCATGCCCTTGAACCTGATCTAGATATTATTTTTTTATCAAATCTCAGACCCAACACGAAATTAATTCAATTTTCTCTCTATCTCTTGTAAATCTCTTAATCAGATCGCGTGTACCTAGAAATAAATTGAATAATCTATCTCTGTTGTACCTTGTCTAGACTATGGTGACTAATTCTAGTTTTGAGATTTTTAGGGGTGTTGTAAATAATAGTTGATAATATCAGGATTTTATCTCTTAATTTAAGGTTTTTTGACCCTATAATTTGTTGATTATTGACGTCAGTAAGTCGATATAGGCTTTGTGCAAAGCCCAATTAAGTTGAAAAAATTAGCAGCTTTGATTTCTTCTTCATAAACTGCACAAAAAGAAATAATCAAACTTCACCAAAAATTTTATGATCCATTTCAAATTGATTAAGACCATCGATACATGATAAAATGGTGTCGATAATAAGCATTTTTTATTTCCATACTTTTAAGTCGATATTTAATAAGACCAATTTTCGTTCGTTGACTTAAGGGGGTCTAGAAAACCTTCTCTTTTCTTATTTCTAATAAGTTGACTTCCTCTAATGATTAAATCCTTGATATTTTAAGAAAATATTATAAAATAATATTTAACATGAGTGAAGGGAAAGGCTATATAGGCTCTTATACCTGCTACTTTATGGTAATGATGGCTATGATAAAATAATAACACTAGAGTTCAGGCTCGTAATCAGCCAAAACTTTTAGGGGAATCCCAAAGGAGGTGATGTTTTATACACCTTTTAGGGATTTTTGCTGGAAACTACATCGTCAGAGGGGGAGACACCTAGCTACGGGCCTGCTTGAGTTTTTAAAAATATTATATTGTCTACAAAGCATTTACGAAATGATTGGTTTCGACTATCATCATTGGTTCACTACAGTCATCATCTGAATTGTTTATCAACTTAATCATGATTGTGAAGTCGAAACCTGATTGTCAGTAAATGCTTATTTTTTAACTCGTTAACAAATAATTAGAGTTATTTATATAATATTTGTTTTAAACGATATTGTTTGTGCTATTTTGTCATAATAATGCTTAACGTATACCTCAGAATCTCCGTCAAACAATGACGAGAGCTGACTTGGTTGACAATCCAAGCCAGCTCTCGTCACAAAATTCTCATGTCGACTGTTTTTGATATATAACATAATGAATTCCGTCCTTACCTGATATTTTTACATTTTCTACTGCTATGGTTTAGTTATGCTATAGGTTTATCTTGTATATTGCTGTGATTTTAAAAGACCAAAGTTCAATTATTGATAAGTCCAAGTAGGTACATAGGTATTAACAGAAAAACTTTATGCCTCCAAGATTCATTGGTCAGCCTTCTTGATAAAATAAGCCACAACTCTACTACACCTTATTCATAACCAATTTTGATGCTTTACTTTCCTTAATTCCATACTGTGAAACCATTTTTTTAATATCATAACGATACCAACATCATGAAGGAAAGCTACCTTTAAACCAAAATTGAAAACTCTGATGAAGACTAAGGCCCGTATTCAGAATCATTTTAAAAAATCTCTCCTAGGTTGTCTCCTAGCTTCTCCTAGGTTTCCTAGCTTTCTCCTAGGTAGCGGTATTTAGAATCAGTTTTGAAATCTCTCCTAGGTTTTTTCCTAGCTAGCTTCTTCCTAGCTTCTTCCTAGCCTTCCTAGCTTTTAAAAAATCAACCCTAGGAATGATTTTACGTAAATTTATTCGTGCTAAAACGTTAATATAACAAAAATAGAATAAAAACTTACATTAGAGTTAATTATAACTTAATTTTATTATTTATCTTTACAATAATTTAAACCTCAATTTTACGTAAACAGACATTTTTTGACAACTAGCGCTACCTAGTAGAGAACTGTAAAACTAATAATATTGAGATATTCTACATAAATAAACAAATGATTTGTAAACAAACCTGGCACAGAATAAACTCCCTTAAAATACGTAAATTTGTAATGACAACAAACTTATTTATAGTTGCCGATTATTTTAAAGTATATCTAATGTGAAAGTGCGTGACCTTGACCCAGTGAAGGTTTGAAACTAGAGAATGATTTGCATTTTATTTTCACTTATGATGAAATCATTATATGTCATTAATGTACTATTTAAATGTTTTTACAATAACATAGTTTGTGATAATAAAAACAGGTTGAACTTTCGTAGAGTGTATGGGTGCCACATTTTTGAATTGTAAGTTTATAGGAGAAATTATTATATTTGACATAAATAAATCATCATATTATAGGGTTGTATAAACCCTACAGTTGGTACTTCCATTTTTCACACTGATCTATAAAGTCATATCACGTAAAGTCAAATTAGTTTACGTAGCAATTAGTTCGTTTTAGGCGTTTTAAAAGCGGTTGATATTGTGAACAGTTTAAAAACTACACAAAACAAACAAAATGTACAATATACTTTTCAGTCTTGTTTACCTTTATAAGTTAGCCAATTTACCCGTAATTATTTAGTTTAGTTTAGAACTTTCCAGTAATAATTATATACTCAGCACTAGTATTATTTTATTTATTTTCTATAAGGTTTCATCAAGTTTATGATACTTTCCATTTATAATATTTGATAGCATTTATTGCAAGGTTAGCAATCAAGAAGGCGGTCGCTCAAAACGGGGATTTTCAAAACAGTTAACAGCTCTACTTCATTCTAGATGGGAATATACAACTCTACCACGTTAAGGCAGAGTTTTGAATCCCATTTAATGGGGAGATACATCAATAAGTATAATGTTTACTCTACCAACATAATGTAAACAATGCTTACTATCCCCGTTATGATTGTTACTTAGCTCATCTTTCTAATCAAATCAGCATTAAACATCTCTGAGTTCATACGTTGTGAACGTAGAGATCACGATTTTCTTTACGTCGTGAACTGTGTGTATTTTTTATAGAATTCATAAGCCTATTGCTTAGGGAAAAACATTTGTTATAGCTTAACAAAAAATTAAAAAATGTAAATGGAATGTAAAAAATTTGCTTCGGGTATATAATCGACCATATCAAATATAAATACGTCACGGAAGTTACGTTTTGTTGAAGAACGTTTCTTTGTTTACATAATAAAGCAATGCTATTGGTCACTTTAGGATCACAAAAAATAAATAATAGGATCCTTTGTTTCATTTTGTTTGATATGAGCCAATATGTATTTTGTGACGTCACACTTTCGCGACGATTAACATAGTGCTCATGAAGAAGATATACAGGGTGGTGCATTTCACCCTGCACTGGAGCATTTCACCAATACATCACTTTGATTAACTCAGCTTCGTATGGAGCTATCGCGATAAAATTCGTTATAACCCCATTAAGTTGACAACTGGAAGTTTGAATACCCAATTATTATTTGTTAATCGTCTGGTATGTATGGTCATCATATTACCAATATGTGATTTTTTACAGTAACTTTAGATTATATTGGAGCAAACCTTTGTGTCATATTCTGAACATGTGATACTAATAAAATGAAATTCCGGTAATTTTTTTGTAATTTTCCCGGGGTGGTACTCCAAAATTTATAAGGGACCCGTCCAAAAAAACATTTTTTACTGGCGTAAAATCCGTTTCAGGTCAAAAGAAGTTGTTTGGAGCAATAAAACAAATTTTTGATTTTTTTGGGGAACACCCCCAAAATTTATAAGGGGGAGCCAACCAAAAAAAAAACATTTTAATGGCTCAAAATCCGTTTCAGGTCAATCGAATTTGTTTGGAGCAATAAATCAAATTTTGAATTTTTTGGGGCAGCACCCCCAAAATTTATAAGGGGTAACCGACCAAAAAAAATTTTTTTTATTGCCTCAAAATCCGTTTCAGGTCAAAAGAAGTTGTTTGGAGCAATAAAAAAAATTAGACTTTTGGGGGCAGCACCCCCAAAATGTATAAGGGAGCCGACCAAAAAAATTGTTTTTATTAGCTCGAAATCCGTTTCAGGTCAAAAGAAGTTGTTTGGAGCAATAAAAAAATTTGACTTTCTGGGGTCAGCACCCCCAAAATTTATAAGGGGGTGACAACCAAAAAATTTTTCGCCCTGAACCACTCATGTTTACCCAAAACGGATTTTAAGCTCAAAAACAATTATTAAAATAGAACAAAAAATGACTAGAGACAATCTAGGGACGATTTAAGGTACCTCTCTACCTACCTTGGATCTTCCTAGGTTGTTCCTAGCTTTTTCCTAGCCTTTTCTTAGAATTTAAGGTGCAAAGTTAGGAAAAGGCTAGGAGAAACCTAGGAGAGATCCTTCCTAGCCCTAGGGACGGTTAAAAATGTTTTAAAATGGACACTAAAGCTAGGAAGAAGCTAGGAAAAAGCTAGGAACAACCTAGGAACAACCTAGGAGAGATTTTTTTTGAAACTTTTGATCATTCTGAATACGGGCCTTAGAGATAAAATCCATGAACTAATCAAAGGAAAAGATGTAAAAAGTAAAAACGATGGTATTTGTACAAAAGACTTAGGCCCGTATTCAGAATGATCAAAAGTTTCAAAAAAAATCTCTCCTAGGTTCTTCCTAGGTTGTTCCTAGGTTTTCCTAGCTTTTTCCTAGCTTCTTCCTAGCGTTAGTGTCCATTTTAGAAACATTTTTAACCGTCCCTAGGGCTAGAAGAGATCTCTCCTAGGTTTCTCCTAGCCTTTTCCTAACTTTGCACCTTAAATTCTAGGAAAAGGCTAGGAAAAAGCTAGGAACAACCTAGGAAGATCCAAGGTAGGTAGAGAGGTACCTTAAATCGTCCCTAGATTGTCTCTAGTCATTTTTTGTTCTATTTTAATAATTGTTTTTGAGCTCAAAATCCGTTTTGGGTAAACAAGAGTGGTTCAGGGCGGCTCCCCCTTATAAATTTTGGGGGTGCTGACCCCAAAAAGTCAATTTTTTTTTATTGCTCCAAACAACTTCTTTTGACCTGAAACGGATTTCGAGCCATTAATTTTTTTTTTTTCGGCTCCCCCTAATAAATTTTGAGGGTGTTGCACCCAAAAAAAATCAAAAATTTGTTTTATTGCTCCAAACAACTTCGTTTGACCTGAAACGGATTTTGAGCCATTAAATTTTTTTTTATTTTGGCTCCCCCTTATAAATTTTGGGGGTGTTGCCCCCAAAAAAATCAAAAATTTGTTTTATTGCTCCAAACAACTTCTTTTGAGCTGAAACGGATTTTAAAAAACATGTTTGAGCGCCAGTAAAACATGTTTTTTTGGACGGGTCCCCTTATAAATTTTGGGGGTACCACCCCGGGAAAATTACAAAAAAATTACCGGAATTTCATTTTATTAGTATCAAATGTTCAGAATATGACGCAAAGGTTTGCTCCAATATATAATCTAAAGTTACTGTAAAAAATCACATATTGGTAATATGATGACCATACATACCAGACGATTAACAACATAATAATTGGGTATTCAAACTTCCAGTTGTCAACTTAGTGGGGTTGTAACGAATTTTATCGCGATAGCTCCATACGAAGCTGAGTTAACCAAAGTGATGTATTGGTGAAATGCACCAGTGCAGGGTGAAATGCACCACCCTGTATATCTTCTTCATGAGCACTATGTTAAACGTCACAAAATACATATTGGCTCATATCAAAACAAAATGAAACAAAGGATCCTATTATTTATTTTTTGTGATCCTAATGTGACCAATAGCATTGCTTTATTACGTAAAAAAAGAAACGTTCTGCAACAAAACGTAACTTCCGTGACGTATTTATATTTGATATGGTCGATTATATACCCGAAGCAAATTTTTTACATTCCATTTACATTTTTTAATTTTTTGTTAAGCTATAACAAATGTTTTTCCCTAAGCAATAGGCTTATGAATACTATAAAAAATACACACAGTTCACGACGTAAAGAAAATCGTGATCTCTTCGTTCACAACGTATGAACTCAGAGATGTTTAATGCTGATTTGATTAGAAAGATCATCTAAGTAACAATCATAACGGGGATAGTAAGCATTGTTTACATTATTTTGGTAGAGTAAACATTATACCTATTGATGTATCTCCCCATTAAAATGTGGATTCAAAACTCTGCCTTAACGTGGTAGTGTCTAGAATGAAGTAGAGCTGTTAACTGTTTGGAAAATCCCCGTTTTGAGCGACCGCCTTCTTGATTGCTAACCTTGCAATAAATGCTATCAAATATTATAAATGGAAAGTATCATAAACTTGATGAAACCTTATAGAAAATAAATAAAATAATACTAGTGCTGAGTATATTTATTGAGTATATAATTATTACTGGAAAGTTCTAAACTAAACTAAATAATTACGGGTAAATTGGCTAACTTATAAAGGTAAACAAGACTGAAAAGTATATTATACATTTTGTTTGTTTTGTGTAGTTTTTAAACTGTTCACAATATCAACCGCTTTTAAAACGCCTAAAACGAACTTATTGCTACGTAAACTAATTTGACTTTACGTGATATGACTTTATAGATCAGTGTGAAAAATGGAAGTACCAACTGTAGGGTTTATACAACCCTATGATATGATGATTTATTTATGTCAAATATAATAATTTCTCCTATAAACTTACAATTCAAAAATGTGGCACCCATACACTCTACGAAAGTTTAACCTGTTTTTATTATCACTAACTATGTTATTGTAAAAACATTTAAATAGTACATTAATGACATATAATGATTTCTTCATAAGTGAAATTAAAATGCAAATCATTCTCTAGTTTCAAACCTTCACTGGGTCAAGGTCACACAGTTTCACATTAGATATACTTTAAAATAATCGGCAACTATAAATAAGTTTGTTGTCATTACAAATTTACGTATTTTAAGGGAGTTTATTCTGTGCCAGGTTTGTTTACAAATCATTTGTTTATTTATGTAGAATATCTCAATATTATTAGTTTTACAGTTCTCTACTAGGTAGCGCTAGTTGTCAAAAAATGTTTGTTTACGTAAAATTGAGGTTCAAATTATTGTAAAGATAAATAATAAAATTAAGTTATAATTAACTCTAATGTAAGTTTTTATTCTATTTTTGTTATATTAACGTTTTAGCACGAATAAATTTACGTAAAATCATTCCTAGGGTTGATTTTTTAAAAGCTAGGAGAAGGCTAGGAAGAAGCTAGGAAGAAGCTAGGAACAACCTAGGAACAACCTAGGAGAGATTTCAAAAACTGATTCTGAATACCGCTAGGCCTAGGAGAAAGCTAGGAACAACCTAGGAGAAGGCTAGGAACAACCTAGGAGAGATTTTTTTTAAATGATTCTGAATACGGGCCTTAATGTCGCAGTGCAGTGCATGGGTTAGGGTATACCTATATACCCTCAAATAATAAAAATATGAACGGCATTTCTTTTAATATGATTCATTAGTCAATATTTTTAAATTTTACAATCGATAATAAAATTTTACAAGTAACAGTCCTAAATGAGGTCAAAATATCAGCTTCAGAATCTTGACCCAGACCCAATGTCTTCAAACACTTTAAATTTTATAGTTTATAGGTTAGGACACTGAAGAGACTTTTATCGGGCTGTTAAATTATTTTATTTCCATACAATATTTCGCTTGTATTCTCCAAGCATATTCATGTATTACATAGTTAAGATGAGAACCATCATTTAAAAAAATGATGGTTCTACTTTACAATGTCATGCCCATTCTGCCATGTATTTAGGTTCATTGTAAAGTAGAACCATCATTTTTTTTTAATTATATGACGTAGTTAGATTTCTCCTAATTCATCTTAACTATGTAATACATGAATATGCTTGGAGAATACAAGCGAAATATTGTATGGAAATAAAATAATTTAACAGCCCGATAAAAGTCTCTTCAGTGTCCTAACCTATAAACTATAGAGCTATCATGGAGACCAATAATCTAATTAATAATTTAAATTTTATTGGTTTAGCCTTTTCTATGTTTGTGAAGAAAGATAGAAAAAAGCAACATTTTATTATTAATAAAATATACTAGAGAATATGATAATAGACTGTTACAGTTCTTTATACTTTATGGTTATTGCTGTATTGTATTATTTTTTTAGTGCATTAATATTATATTTTTATTTCAGTTATTCTCTTTGTGTTATTATTTTATTATATTTTTTACATTATTTTCTTTTTGTATTGCTTGGCATTTTTTGTGTTTTGTATTATTACTTTACATACTTTTATTTTCACATGAGATAAGTTAGTCTGAAACGACAATGGGTACATTAAATTTGTATTATTCAGCCTATAAAAAGAATTGTTAAGTTGAAAATATTAAAGGAAGAATTTAATAAGATACTCTGTTGGTAGTGTGCTTCACAAAATATGCCCTTATTTTTAAACCCCGTTCTTCAGAAAGTTACTGATTAAAACAATTTTGAGAGAATTCGACTAAAGTATTTACAGAAGTATTGAATTTACAACAAAACAAGGAAAAGAGAATAATAAAGTAATAATAAAAGTTGAATTAAAAATATAAGGAAAATAATATAATTGAAAAATATAAATATTTATGAGCCAATTTTCATCTGAGGCTGGGTCGTTTCTAGTGATGAAAGGAATATTTACCTAACACAAGTTAAACAAGTAAATCTGTTTTATGAATAAAATGCATTTCGAGCTTATAAATAAGGAAAGCTGGTTCATGAACACCCTAAAACTTAACTGGCATGCCTTTGCTGATTGCAGACAAGCATAAGTGTTCTGGGCCAATTGTAAAAAATACAAATTTTTTAATTAACCTCAGCAAGCCTTGCCTTAGGAACCTAGTTAGTGTTCTGACCGGTCACTGTAGATTAAATAAACATCTTGATACTTTAGGCATAATCTCAGGCTAACTGCTCCATGTGTGGGCATTATATGAGGAGACAGCCTTTCACCTGCTTGCAGAGTGTGAGGCCTATACTTCTCTTCGTACCCGCATATTTGGCATAGGCCTCTTCTATAAAGAGGAGCTTTCTTCTCTTAGTTGGAGAGATATTATAGTAGTAAAGGTGGGGAAGATCCTGATCTTAGCAATTATGTCTCTAGGACGCTTTTTGCCAGAAAACTTCTGGAGAGATATCATACAATATATCAACCTTTTTAAGAGATTCTTGGTAGAGGTGGTGTAGGCTAAGGAATCGGGGCTGGCAAGAAGGGCCCAACAACGTGGCCTATTTGCCTGGCTTTGCCTCCCCACCCTGGATGGGGAAGCATTGTAACTGTAACACGTTATTCATTAAATATCTACGTTTCAAAACCTATGGATCCTATAATTCAATTATAATTCCGTTTTGTATATTTGTAGATATAGTTTTTTTTAACAGATAATATACATTTTCTGTTTTTTATTTTTTATTTTTTTTTATTTAACCGTGGGCATAAAAGAAAAGTATTGTTTTTTCCACAAAAAAATCGAAACAGGGATTTTTACTAAATTATACATTTCAGGTGGTTTTATAAGATTTTCTGAGTGGTTTTTACCAATGGAAATCTTTATCAAGACCTGCGCAGTAACCCACTCCACTACTTACCTATAAAAACAGTTCTTGCTCGACTGTTAGTATTCCAACAATTCCTATCACAGGTACCATAGGGCTACCTTGCTGCACACCAGCTCCGTATTGGAACCCTCAGCAAGTTTTAGACAGAATGTGACTCATTATAAACAATCTTTATTAATAATAGTAATTAACATGTGATAATGATTATAGTTTACATTATTGTTTCTCTTGTCTTTTTGTCTAACAGAACGTTAAAATTAAAAAGTATTTAAAATTATGAATATTTGGGCCTTCCGGCAATGAATACGTAAAGGTAAATAATAAAAACAACGTTTCAATTGAACTGTCGGAGGCATCTTCAAGGGATGCAATGTGATCCTATACTATCTTAAACAAAAATATGTTTAAGTTTTTCACTAAATTTACCAAAATATCTTCTTAAAGTTAAACAGAAAATGACCTGCACTTAACACTATAAGTTTACACTATAAATAGAAAGTAATTAAGATAAAATTACTTTATTAAGTAGTTTTAGAGGGTAAAACGTAGTTTATAAACCAACTTCGATAATAAAGCAATTATTGGTCGTAAAACTTGGTCTGAAATATTATAAACTAATAGTTAGGGTGTTAAAGATACAAATTTATGGCTAAAGTAATGCATAGGTTAAATTTTATGGAATATATCATGTTCTTTAAAATCTTTAGTAGTATTTTTCTAGTAGGAGTAGATTATAGTTTATCATGATCATAGACAATTATGTATATAAAAATAATTATTATTCGAAAAGCTCTGAATGATAAAGGTATTATTACTCTAAATACTTACTAAATTCAGCAATATCCGGTATTCTGATTTTACAAGAAGTTTTCTTTTCCTTCGTTTTTTAATTTCTCAATTGGTCTCTATAGTGGCTTTTTCGGAAAATAAGAAATGATTAAATAACTTAATTTGCCTAAAACATTATTAAAAAAAAAATAATCCAAATTATAATAATTATAAATAGATTTAGACCAAAATTAACCCTTCAATCGGGAGATTGGCATGTCTGAGAGTAAAATTTACTCCTATATTATGAGTGCTATAGTACTATCTTAATTTAAAAATATTCAGATTTTAAAATCATAAAAAAATAATTTTTAGCTGAATGTATGGATGAAAACGAGAAGCCAAAAATTATAAGCTGGCTCAATGATTATAACTTTTAAAATAATAATTATATTAATTAATTGGTTGTAAAGGGTGCAAGTATTAGTCTAATATCCTGTTTCCATTTAAAGTATGAAAGGCGCAGATTCTAAATTAGTGCCCTTAGTTTTCAGCGATGTCCATCTGTCAAACATCTCCGAGACATGAGGCGTCATCTCGTGTCTCCAGGAACCAAATTCTCCTCTTCGGAGAAAATGAAGACTTGGATCTAAACCATGACGTTCTTTGACCTAGACACAAAATAAAATCGAGTTTTAATAAATGATAAGTTTTAGGGTTTAAACAGAGACTATTAGATACTTAAACAGTAAGACTGTCGATTCAATGGTGGGAAAATTTGGATTCCGTTCGACGCTAGCGCCGCGGCAGCCTAACTTTTCAACTTAGTAGGCGTGGTTTAATTTTCCGCTTTTTGCCTACATGCTATTTAAAAATAACTTTTTATACTTTCTAGTCATACTTTTAACTAGCCAAAGCACTTAGCGCGGTCTTCGTCGTCATTAAACTTTCACAGAACCCTTCTGATAGCAAATAACTTTACATTTTATTCAATTTATTTAATAATTTAATAGATTTAATCAGATGAACATTAGTTGCTAAAGAAGATAGATTCAATGGAGCTTGAATCAATTTATAAAACGTTTTTACGTTTTTTTTAAATTTTGACGCCCACATGTGATTACCTGGATTATATCGATTAAATAATTAAATAATTGAATGAATTGTAAACTTATCAGACATCAGTAGCGTTATATTGAAGTTTAAAAAAAATGTTTACGATTAGTTTCTGAATTTTTGTAATACATGACAATGACGAACCATTTTTATTGGGATAAAATAATAAGAAATGAAAAGAAAAATAATTTTATTATTAAAATAAACACAGCTGTCATAACCAATAGTTGCCATAATTTACATAAATTTAAAGTTTAAAAAAATGATAGCTATTTTTTTGGAAAACTTTCAGAGTTAATTCATGAGTAGTCCACACAGGTCCGCCGCAGCGCTGATTCTAGCAGCTTGCGATTATCGAATCCAGAATTTTCCCGTTTAAGTCCCCCCCCCAGGTTTAAATATTGTTTATAGGACAAACAATGCCAAGTCAAAAACAAAATAAAATCATTTATATGAATACGCAATGAGAAAAAGAACTACAATGTCAAAGCATAAATCAGAGGCCTTCAGTACGTCACCGCTTCGCACCTTGGCTAGTGATTGATGTTTTGTATTTATGTTTTTCAATTATTATTTCTATCCATTATTTCTCCTTCATAGCAAAACATGTATTTAGAAAATTTTTCGAAAAATTGGCCTACTCGCCTTACCATGATCTCTTATTGGCAGAATTTAAAATTAGGAAATTCAATATTCATATTTAGGACAATCGAATTCTTCGATTGAAATCGAAATGCTCATCAGTAGCAACAGTTAATGTGGTAATCAAATTAAAAGACGGAAAAGAAAAAAAATATTCTGGCTAATTTAATTCCATCAATTTTAAAAGAACGTTGAGATTTGAATTTGACATTGGGAATAAATAAAAATTACTCAAATTAGCATTTGGCGGATGATTTGAAAGAAAATAAAGATGAGAAGGAAGATATTGATTTACTTTTCGGAAACGAAAATTATTATTTTTATCTTATTTCAGTATATAGGAAAGAAAAGGTCTCAATTTGATTTATTATTTTTTGTTAGTTTCATAATAGGTTACATACGTAGGTCATCATAGGAATACGTCGAAGATCCGATTAGAACAGATAGTAGTTTTTTGCACAAATGAACTCGATTTTGACGATTACAAAAAATAATGTTAATAAAAGCTCGAGGATAATTAAGAAAGCAGGTTAATATCAAGTTAGAGAAAACAGATAGTTCAAAGGGAAAAGAAAATTAATGAAGTAAAAGAAGCAAAAAGTTGAGTTCAAAGCTTAACCTAACTTTGGTAAGAATTGAAGGTGGGTGGATCTCTTTGGTAAAGAAAGCAACAACTCTGTTAAGCAAACAAGCTGTGGCCAGAGTGCAGATGCATTTTATTTATAATTTATCTTGATAGTTTTTTGGCAGATTGTATGATTTATAGAAAGAATAATAAGAAAACCTTAAAGGAAAGGGTTTAGAGAAATTATCTAGTAGAAGAAAAGTGTACAAAAACATCGGTACAAAATGTTTTTACGGAAAACCTGTGTTCATTCAAGACTAGTTCATGAAAATCTTACTTTAGATATATTCCAATTTATAGCTTGCTTCTGATTTGACCATAAAGTAGTTCTGGTTACTGGATGAACAAACAGTTTGACTTATACTATAGGCTATCTTACAAATATTTATTTATTGGACCATTAGAAGCAATAAATTTCAACATTCAATTTCCTTTTAATCCTTTATTATTCAACAAATGAAATGTATATATTGATGCTTACTTTCTTTGATGTATCTTTATAGAATGGAATATATTGAGTTTCCAATACACAAGAATCTTTCAAATTACAACAGAAATAATGAGGAGGATTTCAAAATAATCCAAACATATCTAGGACAGCTTGAAAATACAGATTTTTATTTTGGAAATATATTCGTGGAAACAAATATTTCCAGTTAATAGAGCCATAATATATCTATTTATTATTCTAATGTACACAATATTTATTCATTAATATGCATGCAAATTACATGCCATGCTCGTACATAATACAAAGCCATACAATTAAATTTAGAAAAAAATTTAATGTCGAAATTAAAATTATTTTATATTTTTAAAACCATTTTGAGACGCAATCTTTATCTTCTTGAGATATATGTTGAAGAGAAAGGGAGAAAAGCGATGTCTTAAAATAAAACATGCCTATTAAGAGTTGTAATGGTAAAACGCTGGCATTCTAGTATCTCCTTTTTAAATATTAAATAGTTTACTAGAAAGGAGCTATATCCTTCAACCCCCAAGTAGCTACGCCATTTAAAAGGATATTATTGGTAATCAACAAAAGTACGTATTTTGTTCGCGAATTTTTATTAGGAAATTACGTTTATGAGGTTATGTTTAGAATTAATACGACCTCAGTCGTCATTTCGTTTGAGAACAAGTCTTATGTCTTTGAGAAGCATTAAGTTATATACCGAAGCTCATGTAAGGTAAATGCTTTAAATAAAAAATAAACTTTTTAGTACATTATACTACTACTAAAAATTTTCAAACTAAAAACTTGAAACTACTACATTATAGTAGTTTTTAAAACAAAATTGTTCATTCAAAACAATGAGATTGAGCCCATTCAAACAAATAATTTTTGTGAAATAAAATCGCTATGAAGATTAGAAAGTACAATTTTATGAGAGTAAAAAGGTAATAGAGGAAAAAAGGCAATACACCATACGAGTATAGTCTAAATATCAAAAATAATAATTAAAGTCAACACCAAAATATATTACTTTAAAGCATGATTAAGATGTTGGTATTTATAATGTTCATACACATACACTAAACCCCTTTTAGTCTAAAAGGGTTTATATGTCAAGAATGATATAGCTACCGATATACAAGACAAAATTAAAATCAAGAATATAACATTGACACGTACTTAAACTCGCTTATCTACTAAACAAAATTTCAATTATCTAAAATGCAATGTACAAATAGAATCGGGTGCGGGGTACCTCGGAACTTTTCCTCATCACATCGGATTTGCTACGCTCATCCTCCCTGCTTTAGGCCCGTATTCAGAATCATTTTAAAAAATCTCTCCTAGTTGTTCTAGCCTTCTCCTAGGTTGTCCTAGCTTTCTCCTGGCCTAGTGGTATTCAGAATCAGTTTTTGAAACTCTCCTAGGTTGTTCCTAGCTTCTTCCTACCTTCTCATAGCTTTTAAAAAATAACCCTAGGAATGATTTTACGTAAATTTATTCGTGCTAAAACGTTAATATAACAAAAATAGAATAAAAACTTACATTAGAGTTAATTATAACTTAATTTTATTATTTATCTTTTCAATAATTTGAACCTCAATTTTACGTAAACAGACATTTTTTGACAACTAGCGCTACCTAGTAGAGAAATGTAAAACTAATAATATTGAGATATTCTACAAAAATAAACAAATGATTTGTAAACAAACCTGGCACAGAATAAACTCCCTTAAAATACGTAAATTTGTAAAGACAACAAACTTATTTATAGTTGCCGATTATTTTAAAGTATATCTAATGTGAAAGTGTGTGACCTTGATCCAGTGAAGGTTTGAAGCTAGAGAATGATTTGCATTTTATTTTCACTTATGAAGAAATCATTATATATGTCATTAAGGTACTATTTAAATGTTTTTACAATAACATAGTTAGTGATAATAAAAACAGGTTAAACTTTGTAGAGTCTATGGGTGCCACATTTTTGAATTGTAAGTTTATAGGAGAAATTATTATATTTGACATAAATAAATCATCATATTATAGGGTTGTATAAACCCTACAGTTGGTACTTCCATTTTTCACACTGATCTATAAAGTCATATCACGTAAAGTCAAATTAGTTTACGTAGCAATTAGTTCGTTTTAGGCGTTTTAAAAGCGGTTGATATTGTGAACAGTTTAAAAACTACACAAAACAAACAAAATGTATAATATACTTTTCAGTCTTGTTTACCTTTATAAGTTAGCCAATTTACCCGTAATTATTTAGTTTAGTTTAGATCTTTCCAGTAATAATTATATACTCAATAAAATATACTCAGCACTAGTATTATTTTATTTATTTTCTATAAGGTTTCATCAAGTTTATGATACTTTCCATTTATAATATTTGATAGCATTTATTGCAATGTTAGCAATCAAGAAGGCGGTCGCTCAAAACGGGGATTTTCAAAACAGTTAACAGCTCTACTTCATTCTAGATGGGAATATACAACACTACCACGTTAAGGCAGAGTTTTGAATCCCACATTTTAATGGGGAGATACATCAATAAGTATAATGTTTACTCTACCAACATAATGTAAACAATACTTACTATCCCCGTTATGATTGTTACTTAGCTGATCTTTCTAATCAAATCAGCATTAAACATCTCTGAGTTCATACGTTGTGAACGTAGAGATCACGATTTTCTTTACGTCGTGAACTGTGTGTATTTTTTATAGTATTCATAAGCCTATTGCTTAGGGAAAAACATTTGTTATAGCTTAACAAAAAATTAAAAAATGTAAATGGAATGTAAAAAAATTTGCTTCGGGTATATAATCGACCATATCAAATATAAATACGTCACGGAAGTTACGTTTTGTTGCAGAACGTTTCTTTGTTTACATAATAAAGCAATGCTATTGGTCACTTTAGGATCACAAAAAAAAATAATAGGATCCTGTTTCATTTTGTTTTTGGTATGAGCCAATATGTATTTTGTGACGTCACACTTTCGCGACGATTAACATAGAGCTCATGAGGAAGATATACAGGGTGGTGCATTTCACCCGGCACTGGTGCATTTCACCAATACATCACTTTGATTAACTCAGCTTCGTATGGAGCTATCGCGATAAAATTCGTTACAACCCCACTAAGTTGACAACTGGAAGTTTGAATACCCAATTATTATGTCGTTAATCGTCTGGTATGTATGGTCATCATATTACCAATATGTGATTTTTTACAGTAACTTTAGATTATATTGGAGCAAACCTTGCGTCATATTCTGAACATTGGTACTAATAAAATGAAATTCCGGTAATTTTTTTGTAATTTTCCCGTGGGTGGTACCCCAAAATTTATAAGGGGACCCGTCCAAAAAATTTTTTTACTGGCGCAAAATCCGTTTCAGGTCAAAAGAAGTTGTTTGGAGCAATAAAACAAATTTTTGATTTTTTTGGGCAACACCCCCAAAATTTATAAGGGGGAGCCAACCAAAAAAAAAAAAAAAATTTAATGGCTCAAAATCCGTTTCAGATCAATAGAATTTGTTTGGAGCAATAAAACAAATTTTTGATTTTTTTGGGGCAGCACCCCAAAATTTATAAGGGTAACCGACAAAAAAAAAATTTTTATTGCCTCAAAAGCCGTTTCAGGTCAAAAGAAGTTGTTTGAGCAATAAAAAAAAATTAAACTTTTTGGGGCAGCACCCCAAAATGTATAAGGGGGAGCCGACCAAAAAATTGTTTTTATTAGCTCAAATCCGTTTCAGGTCAAATAGGTTGTTTGGAGCAATAAAAAAAATTTGACTTTTTGGGTCAGCACCCCCAAAATTGATAAGGGGTGACAACCAAAAAATTTTTCGCCCTGAACCACTCTTGTTTACCCAAAACGGATTTTAAGCTCAAAAACAATTATTAAAATAGAACAAAAAATGACTAGAGACAATCTAGGACGATTAAGGTACCTCTCTACCTACCTTGAATCTTCCTAGGTTGTTCCTAGCTTTTTCCTAGCCTTTTCCTAGAATTTAAGGTGCAAAGTTAGGAAAAGACTAGGAGAAACCTAGGAGAGATCTCTTCCTAGCCCTAGGGACGGTTAAAATGTTCTAAATGGACACTAAAGCTAGAAGAAGCTAGGAAAAAGCTAGGAACAACCTAGGAGAGATTTTTTTTGAAACTTTTGATCATTCTGAATACGGGCCTTAGACTCGCTTCGCCCGTCCTCAGCATATACAATTCGCCAAATTTTATACTGCAGCATATCTCGGACTCGCTTCGCTCGTCCTCAGATAGTAAATGCACCCGTTTCATTTTTAGCGGTCATCCATACAGCACTGACCACGCTCGATGCTGCTTAACTTTTATGATCCAACAAAAATGATAGATACAATAGTCGTATTGGAATAAAAAATCAGTGTACTTATTTATTACGTTAAGGTATATATTTGTACTAAGTTTTGACTCAATCGGATCATTTTCTGATTCTACAACTTTTTAAAAAGTACACAAGTCATTCGATACAAATTGAACTAAAGCTGATATCTTAATATACAAAGAAGAAGTGTGTGCTAAGTTTCATCTTAATGAAACTTAGCACGCACATTTGTGTGCATCTTTCAATATTGTATTATAAGAATATGCAATTCGGATTGCCCAATTGCAATCCGATCGCATCATTTTTCCGTTTTTAATGATTTTTCGAAATTTCGCTGAGTCATTATTGCGAGTAAATGACGTCATAAAAACTGTATTAACAAGTACAAGTATCGACGGTATCTGATTCTTCCAATATATCTTTTAAAAATGTTGAATTTTTTGAAAAATATTAGGTATTTTATTAGAGAGTATATTATAGAGTATACAATTCTACACTTAAAATGTCAAAATGGGACTTAAATTATGCATAAGAAACACTAGAACGATGTCTGATATCATATACTGTTTGTTTATACAAACAGTATTGTTCGTATAAACAATACTGTTTCCATATTGTTTATACAATTAAAAAGCTTTTAAAGCGTAACGTAAAAAGAAGAATAAAAAAATAATTGAAAGGAAAGCTACAAGTAATAGAATTATTAACTTAATTAAGTTTTAAGTAAGATGTAAGACGGTATTTATTTCTTTTCAAAGCTTAAATCAGCCTCTTAAGTGATTTATTTAATATCTTAATGAAGAGGTTTGAAGAGATTTGCTATTAAAATTCTGAATAAAAAAACCAATATTCCCTTTAAAGTATCTAGAAAGCATATTGAAATTATTTGTTTCTTTTCTGGGCAATTTTATTGCATTTTAATACCAAAAGTTGGATTTTGTTTTATCTTTGGCTTGAAGATATTAATTAAACTGTACAGATCATCCAGGAAATGTAAGGTCGGTGTCACCCATATGAATAAAAATATTATTTTACTTAATAAGAATTTTACAAATAAATTATTTGTATTATGTTTGTTATAACTGTTACAATATTGATACCAGTTCACCTGTACTACAGCCGTTGAACTGTCACGACAATCATTATATTTTGATCATTGGTATGAAGTAACTATACATATATATACAGTTGCATGCATACTGTTGGGTTCAGCATGCTAGTCAGGTGGGAGGTAGTTGGGAAGGGGTTCCCCTACCTCTGTTTCCGCCCGGCCTAGTTATACTGACCCAGTACGCTTACAGCTGAGATTCGTGTATGTGTGGGCTCTCTCAGTAAGATGTTCTGCATCCTGTACTCGATGTTCATACATATCCCTCCAATAATAGTTATTTATGCCATTGGGCTGAGAAGTGTGTCTTTATGTCACGGCAATTAGATTTACCGACGAGCGAAGCGAGTCGGTAAAAATTGCCAAGACGTAAAGACATTCTCAGCCGGATGGCATACACTATTTTTTTTTAGGTAGCACTCATTATATAAACTGCGCTATATACTTAATTGAAAAAAAACACAAACGTCCAATTAACTCCATATTATCGTCGTCATTGAATTCATCCATAGCTTCACACTTTTACTCAAAAATGTAAAAGCTTTACAAGTAAACACACAAAAATTTTCAATTAGATTACCTTTTAAAAACGAAAAAAAAAATAGTCTACGAACAAAAACAGAAACAAAATGAACGTTTTTAAAAAAACCTCATGAAGGTTTAACACAGATTGTTTTTTGAACACGCTACATTACAGTAATGGCGGCAACATATGAATTACTTTTACGTCCTAGGAGTTTTTTTCCATTCATTATTGTCCTTGGAGGTGAAAAGTACTAAATAACCTCCTATAACAATAATGATTGGCTTCTCATCCTAAAAACGGTCCAATAAAGTGCTCAATTACGTACTGCCTCAAAAAAACGAATTTTATGTTTTGTGAAAAATCGAACTTCTAGTTTTTATTAATCGATCCCGACTTGCTTGGCAACACATACATACATTCATATATACACTTACGCACTTACCCATACACGCACACTGTACACTTATATGTATTTATCTATATTAAGAATTATATGATATTAGCAATGTTTCTATTTTGTTTATTTATTATTGTTTCATATCATAGCTATAGGTATGATCAATGATCATAGTATAATATTAATGACGCTGGATTTAAACAAAGAATGATAACTCTAAAGAGTCATTTATATTAAATGCTGGTTAGAAAATTTGTTCGAAAAACATTGTGTATAAAAAGTTTGACAGAATAGTTTTAAAAAGTTTTAAAACCATTTATGTCAAGTCTTTAATCTGTTTAACCCCTCACCCTTCTAATAGCAAGTAAATATCCCACATAAGTTAATTTATAAGAGACACTTTGTTTTCCAGGTAAGTTGGCTATTTGTTGAAACTTGTTTAAAAAGTGGAATTGTGTAGTTTTCTGGGAATCCTTGTAACACTCACTTCTTTGACGAGTTCCTCCCCATTCAATGTTGCATTTTCTCTCATCCTTGAAAAACTGAGATGGTCAGCGAGTTTATCCATTTGAGATTCCGTAACTGTTTTGCCTAAGAACTCTGCCGTTCTTCTTATTACGCTAGGTAAATCCTGAAACAATATTTCATTGTAATTAGAAATTATTATTAGCTTAGTCATTTAGTCTTGAGAATCTTTAGGGAGCAAGCTATAAGTCTGACATCCATATGAATCAATTAAGCAGTAAACAATTGCGTCATTAGAAAACATTACTTAGTTTGATTAGACAAATCTAGTATAAAGCATGATAAAACATTAAGGCCTTCGGCCTCTTTGCCGCTTCGCAGCGTCAGAGCTGGGGGCCGCTTTTCGGCTCCTGCACCTCCATGTGGCTACTTTTCGGTCACATGGTTATTATAAAAAGCATCCGAAAGATATCGGGTCCAATAGAAGAAACGTCTAGCTAGGAACAAAAATCTCGTACATACATACATACACACACACAAAGGGGGGGCCTCATTGATCATGCATATATACATATTTCTTGATCAATGAGGCCCCCCATTCTAATAAAATCTGACTCGTCTCCCTTCTCCATAACCCCAATCTCATAAGCTCATTTTTTTCTATGAAAAGTCGCTAAAACTAAACAATTTATACTATTTCAAATAAATATTGATGATGCATTATTTATATTATAAATGTAAACGCATTTCTTATTTCCATAGTACATACTATAGCTAAATAAAGAATTTAGATTTTGTAACTATTATTAATTATATATAATGAGTAGAATGTATATATATATGTATATATATATATATATATATATATATATATATATATATATATATATATATATATATATATATATATATATATATATATATATATATATATATATATATAATATATATATATATATAATATATATATATATATATATATATATATATATATATATATATATAATATATATATATATATATATATACCGAAGAAAAGTTATTGTAATTGTAACTGTCCAAACAATGTATATATTTAACAAGTTTGGTATTAAAATAGGAAATAGAACTTCGACGGCTTTAAACAAATTTATAATATTAAAATTGTTGTGCTTCAATATTTATAACAACTAATAAGAAACCGTTATTTAAGAGAGCCACTTAAGAATTCAAAATTCAATTAAGACTCTGTAATGGTTGGAAATAAATCACTATTACATGAATAACAATTTTTCAATGCTCCATTTTGATACTTTGAGTTCTTTTGAACATAATTTACGTCTATTTGTTTATATCAATCGAAAATCAACTTAATAAGATGTTGAATTAAATAAGACAAATTAAGTTTACATATAATCAAAGAAGAAGAGAAGAAAAGTTAAAAACAAAAAAAAAATAACATACAAAAGTAATAAATTACTTCCTTTTAATGTTAAAACAAACATTTGTTAAAAGTAAATATAAACATAAATACTTTACAACATTTTCTATGTTGAAAGAGAAACAAAAACATATAAAAATTATATACACCATTTTGAATTTTCATTTACCAAATTTTAACAAAATATTTAAAAGAGGGTAAGTTTAAAGATAATCTGTCAAGTTAACTAGAGGTAAAAGGATTGTCAGAGTATGTCATCTGCAGAACGAAATTCTTTTAAAATATTTATACAAAGAGACTTTCCTCTAAAACTTTTATAAGACTGTTACGAAAGATATCAGCAACTCTATTCTACGATTATTCCGAATTCCCTTCAAAATCAGCTTATAGCTTTCAACAAAAGCTCTAGTAAACTTTTTATCTTCTTCTAGATGAAAACTAGAAAGGAAACACTATCGTAAATATATATAAGTCCTCTTTTATCTGTTTTTATTTTTATTGTATTTGATTCAACCGCACAATAGAAACAATTTATATAAATAGTCCTCATTTATTATATAAATTGAAGGGAATTCTGTCTCAAAAGAAATGTCATGCAATGCGAAATTTTAAGACTATTTGATAGTCTTAATGGAAAGGATTTAGCGGCTGCAGTCCGTTGCTTTAAAATCCCGATATTTATTTTTATTCAATATATCATGTATTCATTACTTCTTCTCAAACTTAATAATAAAACGTCATGATTCTATTAATAGTTATTTATGCACCAAGGGAGTAAAGAATGCTATTATTTCCCTGAGCAGTAAATTGGTTCCTGAGGCGTAAGCCGAGGGAACCAAAGCATTAAATTCCCGAAGCGAAGCCGAAGGTGTTATGATTATTTAGTAATTGCGAGGGGAAAAATAGCATTTTACTCCCAAGGTGCATACGTCCTAAATTGTCAAAGGCTTGTAGGCATATAACAAGCCATCTTTTATCAATAATATTTTGTTTTTAAGATGTTTTAGTTTAATGAATTTCTAATTTGCACATTTAATGCTATGTAAAAAAGTCCCATGGTATTTTTAGCGGACAATTTTTATTGACATAAATGTAACCTATAACCTCCGTTACTCAAACATTGTTTTGACTTCCAGCAAAATCTTTTTCCTCAAAGCGCTACCAAGAAGCTGCTTCATTTTGGAGAAGTTTATAAATTATAACCTTGTAAATATGACAATTCTGCAGTAATGTCAGCACACAACTATTTAATTTATAGTAATATTTGTAAATTTTTATACATAAGTACGCACAAATTTCCTTCATTTTGTATGAAATCAGATTTTTGCTGCATTTCAAAAATTTATTGTATAATTTAAAACATATTGGTATGAAGGAGGAAAATGTTTTCCAATATCTAAAAGCAAATAGGGTAAAAGAGAAACAATTTTGGCTGAAAATATGTGACTCTGGTAACAGATAAAGAACAATAGAAATTTCAAATTTGAGATCGATTTATATTACATTTTCACAAGAATTCTATAAAGGTTAAGGTTAACACAAATAACTCTAATTTTAAAATTAAAAATAAGTTTGATACAAAGCATAGTTTTGTGTATATGAGGTTTGAGAAAAAGCTTTGAAGTTTTTAGATTTCGTATGAATTCCAAATAAAGTCATTTTTAGAGGGGAGGGAGGATGGGGGACAGGAAGTCTATTCATTCTATAAGGTTCCTGTGTCAATACAGGGGACCCCGTATCTTTTGTTTAATTTTAAAAAGTATGCTCACAGCTGTTTTTATCTAACAGAATTATTAAATTTTATTTATTTTAGGAAAAAATAGCATTAAATAATTTTTATATGATTACAATAAAGTCTTTTTGAGGAGGGTTGGAAAGAGAAGGGCCTTCTTCTCCTTCCACTCCCTTGAAACCGCAGCTTTTAACAGAAAACAACCAACATATATTTAGATAAAACAGATATTTTTCATAGCTCGATAAAATCATGTATCATATACCTATCATGTATATGATAGGTGTTTTAATTTTTTTGTTTTACTTGTCAATTTATTCTCTAGTTTCTATTTAAATATCATATAGTTAATTATAATTAATTAAATTGTACCAGGGATTTGCTAAAAGATCTCACATTGAATATATTATTACTTTAACTTATTTTTATGTATACAAAATTTGATTTATGTTATATTTCTTCCTTATATTAAACATAATATATATTTTGCCTCTAGGGTATGCATATATATGTATGTATGTGTTTATATGTAGTATACACTAACAAAAAAAACTATAAATTATTGTCATTTTATTGTTCTGCTATATGTAGGATATTAATGTAGGATAATTATCCTGTTATATTATAGTTATGCTGCTATGCAGTCTCAAATGAATCCTTTACTAACTAACCATTATTAATGAAATAAAACAGAGTCTCTCCACTAATGATATATATTTGACATAGCCAGCTTTCAATCTTAAGTTTGATTTATGTTACAGTTTTGTCTAGAGGCTTGTAACAAGCCTCTAGATAAAACTGTAACCGCTGTCTCCTAACTCTTTTCTTCGCTGCTCGCCGGCACTGATGATGATCTATTAAGATTGAAAGCTGGCTATGTCAAATATATATCATTAGTGGAGAGACTCTGTTTTATTTCATTACTTGAAACTCCACAACTCATTTTTCCTTATTATAACCATTATTAGTTAAATTTTATAGACTGTTTTTCTTTTAAATTTTATTTTCTGATTTTTCTTCTTTTACGCGATTGTATATTGTAATTTATTATATTTAAAAGGATCTCAAGATCTGTAAATTTGAAATAAATAAACCATTTACAGCTCTTCTAGAAACATTGTAAATTGGTAGTTCATTCAACAAAATTTCAAACAAAATTGATCCAGAAGTATTAGTTTTCGTAGAAATTTCCAACTGGAAAAACTAAACTATGAAACAAAAACGTTTTTATCTAATAATGTAAGTGTAATAAAAAATCGCATTACTCCAAAATTAACTCAGTTCTGAGATCATTACTTAGAATTAAAAATCTTCCAAATGTGCCACTAAAATGTAACAAACTGAGATACCTGGAATTCCATTCAAAACGAAACATTATGTTATACCAAGATAATAGAAATTTATAAGATTCAATGTAAATGTAAATTCAATGTAAACAAACCAAACGCAGTCGGAGGTTATAACCTGACTTTTTTATGAATGGCGAGACGTCATTGCAGGAATCAATATAGGCGATTTAATTAAAAATAATAAATAATTACCAATTGTAAACAAAATAAGCAAAAGATTTGGCCGAAAATTTCTGAGATTATTAACTAGCATATGATTGATTGATTTAAGTTGAAATAATTCATTTTTACTCAGAATATTAGTGAAATTAACACATTTGTATAATTACGTAGTTGTTCACGGTACATATGTTTTAGAAAATAATCTGTCAAATATTCATAAGGATTGATAGCGTTATGGATACGCATTTGCTTCTAATACAGGAGATTACGGGTTCAAGCCTCAGGTCTTCGGATTACTTTTTGTTAAAAATTTAAAATTTTGTTGTATAACCTTTAATTTGTTTTAATTTATACCATATGTATTTTATAGGAAAATTATTTTATACTGTAGGTATACAGGAAATGTGTTGTGTCTGCACTGAACATCTAAAAACCGAAATTTACCTCCTAAATAGTTTTCCCAAAGTTGTCTGTCCCGAAGTTGTTTTCCTAACTTAAAGTGTGCTTTACGTAGCTCTCAGAGCATTTATGGTAGAGAGTTGAAACTTGGTACGAAAATCAATATTTAGGTTTAGCTGTGCTATTCGGTAAAAAATGCTTTTGACATCAATAACCGGCAATCGAAAAATGAGTCGATCCATTCGATAGAAAATCAGTTAGACACAAATAGAAATATTCAAAAGATCAAAATTAAACTGAAAATAGTTTTGCCCCGACCAGGATTCAAACCGACATCCTTCCGAACCAAGATCCCGAGCGACCGCTTTAACCACAGAGCCAAGGAAGCTTACGAACGTAGGGTGGCGATAATTTATAGATAAACTTACAAAACAACATTCTCTAGGTTAACCATAAAACATCAGTTATTTTCAAACATGAAAATTGCCGTGTTAAATCTCGATGAAAGTATCCTAAGGAACCATAGATAAACAATACTAACATAGATGGTTCACTCCCGACCGTAGTGTGGGAACACTCAATTGACAAATTTGTGTTTATGATTTAAGTTGGGGGCCTCATCACAAATCTTGAAGAGCGCTAGTAGTAAAATCTGTTTGCTCTATTCTCTACCAGATTGTGCTGTAGTTTTTTTTTTTTTTTTAAATTCAAACAGTTGCCAATCGTTTAGTAAAATAAAATAAAAGTAAACAAAGAGCTATGGTAATTACGAAATATTTCCCATCAATTCATTTATGTTTTAATGTTTACTGACCCAAGTAGTAAAAGTAAATGAACTTAGACTGGAACATGATGATAATAATATATAATTAAACGAGTTTAATATGTTATTGAATTTTATTTTTTTGAATATATTTCAAGGCGTATGCTCAATGTAAAATGGCAAACAATAGTTTGTATGATAAAAAAGTAAACAATTCTGGCGCGGTGGTCCGCATGTTGGGCGAAATTCCTTTGGAATGCGTGTTTCCGTTCGTAACAACCCACTTGCTTAAGGTTCCGGTTTATGCTTTAAACCTATCAGTTACTCAATTATCAAGCACTGCTCTTACTCATTTTGGCTGTACTTTTCAAAGGAAATGCGCATAATTATCCACTTGGTTATACAAACTATGCCTCTGAAATTGGCAGTGCGCACTATTATTCAAACTAGTTTAAAGCTCAGTTAGTGTTTATCTTTAAAGGTTTTAGCGCATTTCCTCTGAAAAATACTGATAAAATTAGATGCGAGCAGTGCTTGATAATTGAGTAACTGCTTAGGTCATAAAGCATAAATCGGAACCTTAGGCAAGAATGGGTTGTTAAGCACGGAAACACACATTCTAAAGAAAATTCATCCAACATGCGGACCATCGCGTCAGAATTATTTTTTAGTTATAAACGTGAAAAAACGATACAAATTATCGAGGGTTTCAGGATTCGAAACAAGAATTATTTTGTAATTATAAACATATATAACCTAAAAAAACTATACAAATTATGTTTAACATAAGTTTTATGTTAGCCCTATGTAACCGTATATAACGTATGTAACCGTTAACTAACGTTAACGTTACAAATATAGGCCCGTATTCAAAGACATTTTCCTAACATTTTCCTTAAGGAACCCTTAAGGAGAATGTTAGGAAAATGTTGTTAAGCCACGAAAACCATGTTTTAAACACGGGCCATGTTTCCCACTTTTAAACATGGGAACGATCATTTAAATTTCGTAGCTTAAAAACATTTTTCTTACCTAAACCTAACATTCTCCTTAAGGAACCCTTAAGGAGAATGTTAGGAAAATGTCTTTGAATACGGGCCATACTGTTTTTCCTGTCATATTTTATCCATCTGTTTTTATCGTTAATTATATATATATAATGAAAATGGTCCGGAGTCGTTATGACCATTCAAAGTACTCCAAGCAAGGGTTTGAATACTAGTACCCTCCATGATGTTTAGAACTACATCGGTGGTCCGCATGTTGGTTATGTTTTTACTACGGATACACTAGCGCTAGAAAACTACCCGGAGATGTACCCCGCCAATAAGGGGAAAGGCGATTGCATTTACAATCTAGTATTTCACTAAACAACTTTATAAATAATTTTATAAGCGTAAATCTATTATTCTATTAAATATACTTTGTGTTTAACTTCCTTCTAACCCGAGTTAAACTTAGCTATAAAATGATTTGTCTTTGTTAGCTATAAAAAGCGATGTTTTGTCACGATCTGTTACGACGTCATTGTACTAGATCGGCTTATTTAATACAAACGGAGCAAGAACCAGAGCGTATTAAATGCGCAACGGATACGATTGGGAACGGCTGTTAAAAACTCTGCGTATACGTGGTAAAATTATATAGCAAACAGTCCTACCTTCAGTACCCGAGCGAAGTACGAGTAAAACCGCACGCGTAACTACCGTTTTTTCCAAAAAAAAAAAACTACAAAACTAAGTCAACAATTTATTGAAAGTCGCTAAAAATTTAAAGAATATGTGAAAATCAAGTTTATTCTAACCAAAGTTACATTTAAAGTAAGCTGTTATTATTATTTAAGTTAAGCTGATTTGGATTAGTACGTGATTTTATATCTTTCATATCATAATGTGCATAATATGTATTTTGATAATCTTCTAATATATCAATAATATTCGCGATGTATTTTTTTTTCCAAACTTTGGGGCCTCATCACGCGAAGCAGCACCATCGTTTTCTTAAAAAAATAACAATAATTCATTTTGATTGTTTTAGACTTAAGATTAAAATTTCCTGTCTGAATATAACATCTCGGGTTGGCGCAAACGGATAAGTTAAGGAAAAACAAACAATTCAACATTAACATTTGAGGTTCGATTCCAAGGGGGAACAGTATGGGGAGAGGGGAGAGAATAAGGAGTAAAAAATTAAATTTTTCACTTTTTACCAATTTATACGAAATTCATATAGATCTTATTTGGGATCACTCATCCATCGACTCCTCGTCATTCTAGCGCTGAATAGCGGATGTAAAGACTTGATTACTCCCATCAGCTCGTTGTTTGGTTAATAAAAATATCTGACAGTTTCACGCTGTCACCACCAGATTGTACTACTTGAGCCTGCTGCATCCCATCAACTATTTTTTTTTAAAAAATCTTTGAGTGAGCCATCTATGTTAATATTGTTTATCTATGTAAGGAACAATTTCTGAAAGATTTATTTTAAAATTTTTCTTCTTTAAGTAGTAGTGCTCTAATGTTGTAGTATTATAATGTAAAGTGAGTTGTCTATACTGATTCCTGCAATGACGTCACCGCCGGAATATAACCTGACCTGTCAAAATAACTTTGCTTTCATTTATAAGAACCCTCCTATTGAATCACCTCATAAACTCTATCAGTTTGATGTTATACAACTTTCAAAATCTTACATCAAAAACTGACACCATGACAACAGCTACAAAAACTGCTGTCGCAAAAGGTAATAACAATACAGTTCTTATCTGTATATACTTAAAAAGTGGGTGTTACGTTCATTGCTAAAGCAACGCATTTATCTTCTTTTCGATTTATTTTATAGTTACACTGCATTCTATCACATACATAGATGCTACAAGTAACAGAGATGATGACGTTGTTGTGGCTTGTTGGTCTTGGCGGATAGGCTACACATTGGTAGAACTCCTTGGCGTGTTTGGATTTTTTTCTTTTTTTATTTTCTCTTCCCTTTACAAGATCCCCACTGTCTGTTGACAGAGGGAATTTCTATATATACTGATATCAAATTTATTTTGATATACTGCTATTTTTAGCTTTTCATTTTTAATGATAAAAAAGCATTCGTTTTTTTTTAAAAAAGGTTGTTTCTAGAAATTATAACCTTATTACATATATAAGGTTAATTTATAGAAATTGCTAATATCTTCTTATTTATTCGACTGAAAATTAAAAAATAAATTCAATCAACTAAAAAATTGTGCGTTGGTTTTGACTTTTAGACAGTGGAAAGGGAAAATCCTAATATTCACACTCACAAAGGACAATACACTACACATACACTAAGAACAACTCCCGCCATAATTCACTTAGGCAGCGCAGTATTAAAATAAAGCACCAGGTTATATCTTTCCTGCATATTAGAAAAGATAATAATACGTGCTACCTCAACAGATGAACACTTCAGGGGGAGCTAACAGCTGGAAAATTTGAGGCCTCGGAATTAGAAGAATTAATTATTACCTACCTTTAACATTTCTTCGAATGAGTTAATTAGGACGTTTGGTTCATTTTCTAATTTCTTATACTCGATAACGTGTTCCCAGAATGGACTGTACACAACTGCAAAACAATATTTCAGTAATTATACGAAAACTCTTAACAAAATAAGTTGTAATTCAAAGTAATTCAATTCTTTTACCCCTCTTTATTTTACCAAAAATAGCCGAAGAGGAAACTTTTGGTGATTTTCCTCTAAATATACCACCCGCACTTTAAAATTGTTGCTCGCATGCTTACTAGTTACTACTTTTAAAAAAATAATTAGAAAAGGTTAAAATATAAACTTTAAAAATTTCTGACAATTTAAACTTGAGACACAGACAGCCGCAAGCTTGAAAGGAAATATAAGAGCATGACAATCAGAACTTGCAGAAGTATCCGAGGCAAAATAGAAACTAAAGAGTCCGTGTCATTATAACTAAATACTATAGAAGAGATAACTTCTCTATTACCTTTATCTTCGTAGAAAGCCTGAAGAAAAGTATCTGAAGACCCTGAGTAACCATTCCATAGTCTATGATGATGATAGTAAGATACAGCTGCGTCTTTGGCATTTCGAGTTACGTATATAATCTGCAAACAAAGTAATGTTTTAATTTTTTTTAACAGTAGCCAATAGTTTTACAAAATGTTTGAAAGTTATATCCTAAACAAACGACACAATTAGAGTGATTACAAAATGTTAAAATTCTCACTAGATGCTAAAATTCACTTTTTAGTTGTGAAAAGAGAATAATTTGTTAAAAGCATTCAATCAATAATTTATTAATAACAATAAAAATCAACAATGTGGAATGTCGTTACCTTTTTGTATTAATGTGGATTAGTGACAGCGTTTTATAGCGAATTTGTTTTTTAATATTACCTAGTAATGTTGTTTTTACTCATTTTGATTATATTTTATTTGCCCTGATGTCCATCGTTTTTATTTTTCATTCTATTTTATTTTAGATTGTTTTTTGTGCATTATAAATTGATAATTTTTATTATTATTTATACTTTGTAAAAGAGCGAAAACACATATATTTTTTAAATTAAAGGCTTCTAGACGTTTCAAAGGGCCATATTATCTAGTCCAAGATAAGCTCCTACTTAAAATATTACTAACCCAAAAAAAAAGGATAAGATTAGGTGAGATTATAAGGGATTTTTTTTCCTGACAGGTAATATGGCCCCTCGAGATGCCTAAGGACATCTTTTTTAAAAATTGCCTAATTTTAGCAGAAACGGACTTGCTTTAGGTATTGCATTTTTAGCATCAGGAATGTACAAATGTTTGAAAATTAATTCAATGTTAAATATTTTTACTTTGCAAAAAAGTTTAAAATTCGTATAATGTAGAGGTAGTTATTAATCGGTTTGAAATTTGGCACGCATTTAGTTATATATAAGAGTACATTTTGTAGTGATATATGTGCCAAGTGTCATCTCATTATCAGCGTTAGTTCCAGTTTTATTGAATGACTTTTAAACGTTTTTTAAAAAATTGAAAAATAATAATTGTGTAGAAAATCGGTACATAACAGCATTAATGCTGGTGAGATGAAACTTGGCACATTTTTAGTCTTATATATAACTAAATGCCTGCAAATCTAAGTCTGGTCGCAACATTTTTTTCGCGTTTTATGAATTTTTGTTTTGCTGAGTCATTATTGAGGGTTATCGACATCGTAATAATTATTTTCTTCATTAATTATGAAATAACTACCCCTATAGAAGAAACTCAAAGCATTATATATTCTCATTTAAACTGCTACTAGGTTGCTGCCTAAATCTTTAAAACTTGGTTTTAAAATTTTTAGTTCAAGAGTTTAGGCAAAAATAGGCCAAATTTCATAATTTATTTTCTAGAAAGAAATACTAATAAAATTTATTTAGGAAGAATATATTAATATGTTACTTTACTTAGGGTTAAGGAAAAATCAACATGTGAAAAATAGTTGATTATAGGAATCACTTATTGATCGATATATTATAAATTCAGTCCCCAGGTGTTGTTGATTCGAGGACCTTTTAAACTTATTCTTTAAATTTCATAACATTAATAAAGTTGTGCTATGGTATGAATATTGTATTTTGGTACGTAACCCAACTAAATAATTGGCATAATTTTTGAACAATTATTGCACATTTTTCAAATATTGCCTATAATTTTTATAAAATATTGCTCCCTTACCTCCTGAAAGTAGAGGCGAACATTTTTTCGCCTCGGAAAAATTTTATAATGAATATCGGAGTGTATAATTAGAGTCTATATGATGTTGATGATTAATTAATTTCATTCTGAAGTTAAACTAATAAAGTAGGGGACTCTAGGACTAGTTCATTATGTATGGCGCGTTTTACACAACTCTAAAAACTCTTAATAGCAAATCTCTTTCCTTTACTTGCTGCGTAACAAGCTATTACGTTATAATTAAAATAATATCGTTTTTTGAACTATAAATAGTACTATAAGACAAGTATTTTCATTTAAATTTAGGTAATTGGATTGTAGTTGGATCTTCTCAAAATACCTTATAATCTAAATAGATTTCAATCAAGTGAAGGGCTCTCAGTTTACTTTCATTTCTTGTTCTGAAAGCCATTGTACTTTCAAGGGTCGAGAATCAAACAAATACTTTAGATTCAACAAATTTAAATTAAATAAATATATGTATTAATCTTGTTTGTACGAAGCATGATTGAATTATTCCTGTCATTATAAATGTAAGACCATTTTCAATTAAACTTGTTTATACAGGGTGGTACATTTCAAATACACCAACCTGATTACTCATCTCCGTACGGAGCTATAGCGATAAAATTGGTATATATTACCACTAAGTTGACCACTGGGACTTTAAATACCTTACTATTTATTTGGGAGTCGTGTGGTATGTATGGAACTCTGGTTACCAAAATATGTTTTCTATAGAGGAGTTACCGCAGTAAATTAGGTAGAGGAGTTACCGCAGTAAATTAGGTAGAGGAGTTACCACAGTAAATTTAGAAGAAACATAACCTTTTCACAAACCCTTTATTAATGGCTTTGGATCTTGCTATTATCATAAGTGTCTTCCCGACAAAAACAACTATTATTAGTCCGGTAAAAACTGAAGATGATTATGATATAAAAGAAGCACTGGTTTTAATAAATATTTTGCGGGTAAATGTAGGAGTTGTTTCATGTTTACAATAGAGTTATTCTATGATGTAGACAAAATTACCTTTTTAAGGTAACTTCAGTTACAACTGTCAGTTTTTTTTAAAGGCCGACTCAAAAATTTCGAGTTAAAACATTAGTATGCTTTAAGTTTTGATATAATTACCTAAAGGCGATAATGTATTGACGAACTCAAGACTAAGGTTACGTTTTTATAGTGCTCCATATCCAGTCGTTTTTCATAAACGTTAAAAGCTTTAATAAAACTTTCTCTAGAAGTTTTTCACTTCATTAAAAGAAACTATACTCATTTTAAAGATAGGTAAAATTAGTACGATTTTATTTTTTTTACTTTTTTTTATTAGAAAAAGTATTGTGTTTACCCTGAAATCTAAAACCGATATTTCACCGAAATATCGGTGAAAAAAAACCGAAATATCGGTGAAAAAAAAACCGAAATATCGGTTTTTTTTAATTTGTTACAGGGATTTCCATACCGTTCTAGGTGTCTGTCTTATTTCTGTGTGTCTATGTCAGTGTCACGCATAACTACCGCTGTGTTTATACTAGAGAGTTGACACTTCGCACAAATATCAGACTTTGCGTTTAGTTACGCAAAATGTGAAACATGATATTTTTCAGTCTACAATAACCTTTTGTCGGAGCATCAAAAGTTAAAAAAGTTCATTAAAAATCAAAAATTTGACTGAGTTGGAATTTGACAAAAATGTACATCTATAGATGGTCAATCAATCCAAAAAAATATTTTGATATTGGTCTCCATGTTTTAAGCATTGACTATCACATTTTAAAATTTTAGTTCAACAATATTGTCAGATAGCAATACACATAATAAATTAGCAGGAGAAATAAATAATACATGTTCTCCAGTAACCTTTGTACGTTACTGGAGAACATATATATTTATTAGTGTGGCACTTAAATGCAAATAAAAAAACTGTTTAAATCTGTCATAATCATAACGTTTTGCCGCATAAAATTTAAATTAACAATTTATAAATTTGTTAATTAAAATATTTCATTCCCTTAAAATAAATACTTAATATATTTCACGATATATTGTTAAAATATTGATCTAATATTCTTTTAAAGAACTATACTGGTATTAAAATACGTTATTCTAAGGTCGGGCGCAGCGAGAGCGAAGTAATTCTACTTTAAGCTTCGAATCATGACAGACTGAGTACGAAAACGAAATTCATGTACAACTTCAATTCATTTTAAAATTGAGTTAAGTTTGTAAATAAGTACATTGCTTTGAAAAACACTCTGATAGGTGCAGCGTTTTAGTTCTCTGTATAAACAAACTAAGTTATGTTTTTAAAGTAATACGTTAATTAGTAAAATACCCAGATCTTTCTTTAGTTTCCTAAGTAAACTTAAAAATAACTTTGGAAAGTTTGTTAATTGATTCAGTGGTTCTCAACGTAGGCGATATTGCCCCCTTGGGGGCAATGATAGATACTAAGTGGACCACGAGACGTAGGGAGCAATGAAGGGGGCAATGAACCGTAAAGAAGCGATGTAGGAGGCTTGGTGCAAAAATAATAATACAATTATTTTATGTTGCCTCACAATAAGTAACAATTCCTTCAAAAAAAAAAAACTATTAGAATAGATCTCCTATGATCTCCCTTCCACTTAATAACATCTGCATGGCATCAAACATTTATACTTTTTCAAAATAAAAACGGATTTTTTTTCAGCTCGCTTTTTTTCGCTCGCACTTTACTTTAGCCATGGCGTTAAAATTTGAATATACCGAAAAGAGAAGAGATTTCTTAAATATTTTTCAACATCTATATTCAATTTTGAGAGTAATAAAATAAACTTAATTGATAGACATGCTAATTTTTTTTGCGAAATTGTGACTGATGGAGTAGCTTTTTTTCTTCAATTTAACTTATTATAAATATTTTTCATTGTCTTGGCATCATTGTCGTTAATTGTTTAGCTTCAAATATTACGAATAGTTCACGACATCCTTAAAAAAAGCTTCCTTGGTAAGATCTTAAAATGTATACCATTAATTTTACAAATGATTATGGGAGGGGGATAGAAAATTTAGTAATCTAAAAGAGTCGATGAGTATGAAGAGGTCGATCACTGAATTAATACATTGATTTTTAAAATACCCTGACAGTAGCAGCGTTTTAGTTTCCTAAGTAAGCAATAAATTGAGTTGTGTGTGTTAATTAATACATTGATTATTCAACCGAAGTTATGAAACCTTAGACTTTGGATAATCATCACAATATGACAACATGCGAAGCGAGTCCAAAGTCATCACACCCTAGACTAAAGTCTAGGGTGTTTAAAGAAAATCAAATTCAAAGATAACCACTTTATTTTGTGGTCCAGTGCAGCGCACCGAACAAATACCACCTATGGCTTTGTATAATCATGACTTTATAGGACGAGCGAAGCGAGTCCATAGTTTTTAGGAAAAGTATCGAGTTACCCTGTACCCCGTTTTTATATAAAAGTACGCATTGACGTGTACGCCAATTTGATAAGCAGATTTAGTATTTTTGTGTCATTTGCAGTATATTCAAATAGAACAGCCTAAAAAACTAAGTGGGCTTTACAAGTACGAATTGTGCATTACTACTATTTCAATGAAATCTAATAAAATCTAAATTGCATTCTTCGGCTCTTTTACTATTATATCAATAGGTTCTTACAAGAATCACGAAATAGAATAGAATCAAATAAACTATTTCAATAAACTGTTCAATCGGAGCCCAAAATAGTAGTTTTACTTAATAGTTGGGTTCGTCGAAAGTCGAATCGTATAACACTATGGAGCGAATAGATTGAAGAGTTATTGATACATTTAATGAATAGATTTAATACAAGCTTAGTAAAATAAAGAGGATTAGATATTGATTAAATCTTTGGTCACCCATAAGTTTAATTAAAACCGAATTACTCTTACACAATATGTAACGAACTTTAAACATGTTTGTTCAGAAAGGTCTTTTAACAAAAGAGTATTTTAGGTACTTCAGTTTTTTTAAACTTACTTCAAAGAAAGTTTATACAACACAAAAGAATTTATCATAAAATGGAAAATAAGATAAAAGAACTGGCAATACAATCTAAAAACTAGTTATAGTTGGGAGCATCAAAGATTTGAAAATAAACACGGAGGTCTTTTGATGTAGAGTATGACCTAAGGATACTATTAGGTCAAAAAGAGAATTTTTCCATGTGATGTTAGTTTTGGTATGTGAAGTTTTATAAGTACTGAGTTGTTTTTCCAGCAGGAATTTAATGATGAGGGTAAATACCAATTGTGAGCAATGACAGTAAAAAAATCGGGTACGGGGTACCTCGGAACTTTTCCTCATTACATCGAATTCGCTATGCTCATCCTCCCGCTTCGCTCGTCCTCAGAAATACTGTTCGCCAAATTTATACTGCAACATGTCTTCAGACTCGCTTCGCTCGTCTTCTGATATTAATGCATCATTCTCAGCGGTCACCCATACAGCCCTTATCACGCTCAATGCTCCTTATATTTTATGATCTAACAAAAATCTTCAATATACTTGTCGTATTGAAACAAAACTTAGTGCGCTTGTTTATTAGGTTTCCTTGTTTTATTTATTTGTTTGTTAATATACACTTGTATGAAATTTCAACTCAATCGAACTTTTTTCTATTTTTTTACGATTTTTTAAAAAACGTACACAAGTCATTCATTAAAAATGTAACTAATGATATGAAACTTGGCACCTATGCTTATACATAGTCACATGCGCGCCAAATCTCAATAGATTGCATCATTTTTCAGCATTTTATGGTTTTTCAAAATTTTTGCTGAGTCATTGTTGTGGGTTAATTATGTTATAAAACAAATATTTTTCAAATAGCACAATTAAAGCGGTATACTTATTTTTTTACGAAGTTTTAACTCTCTAGCATAAATACACTGAGCTCTACGATGATAACACACACACACACACACACACATATAAAGGCAGACAACTTTGTGAAAACCACTCAGGAGGCCTTAAAACGCCTAAAACGGATATTTCGGTTTCATCCCAGATTCGAATTTTTTTTGTGAACACAATATTTTTTCTATATATCCACGGTATAAATGAGGAAAAGTGACAAAAATAGGGTTTTAAATCAGTAAATTTAGGCACACTGAAATGTTCAAACCATTCTGCCAAGAAACTATGTTGATGTTAAAGGCTGATCCAAATAGGACGATGGTGTATCAAACTAACTATGCCATATTCTGGCACAAAAATAGCATCTTACATTTAAATTAGTTATTTTTTTAATTTTTCATAACATTTAGAGAAAAAAACACTAGATTTATTCATTGAAAAGAGACTAGAATCAATTGAGAAACTTAATTACATCCACTCATATAAATTTTAAACGCTTTTTCTCTATTTGTTCCAAAATATTTTCTCAAACTTTGGAGTGCTTTAAACTTAAGCCTAAAACGAGTTTTACTTTTAATTCATTCAGTTGTAAAAGTATCTGGAAATTACTCAAGCCAAAACCTTTTCATTTAATAGCTAGAAGAAAATTTTTAATCGCAAGACTAATTTGTTGGAGGTTTTGAAAATTAAAAAAAAGCTTTTCTTTGCTTTGTTCAATTAAAAGCCTGAATTAGACTGCTTGAGGTTTACTTATGAGCGAGATCCTAAATTTAGTTTAGAGTTATAAGTCTTTAGTTTTCACTCTATAATAAAAATTATATAAATAACTTGAGCAACAAATTTTCAATAGTTATATATTGCTTATATAATCATTTCTTTCATTAATTTAAAAATAAATAATTATTCAAAATTGAAACTAAAGGGTAAAGAAATCGTGCAATAAAAATAATTTTTAATTTATCATTATAATTGCTATTCTCAATAAATACAAAAAGGATGCAGTTCAATTTAAACTAAGAGGTACTATTAAATTTAGTCTAACACCATTAAAGAGCAATTAGAATTCCTTGTTACAGCTGAGCTTTCTACAGATAAGGATAGTGACGTCACATTTTTTTCATTAAAATTCAATACCATGGGAAAATAATTTTTCTTCGTGTAAAAATGCAGTTATTATTAATTTTAAATTAATACTTTTATTTCAGCAATGTCTTCAATTTTAATAGATTTTTGTCTGTTAACACTTATTAAAGTAATTTTTTTATCTTTCACAAAATCATTTTTTATAAAATTAAATAATCTTAAAGTATAATATTGGTAAATATTTGTACAAGATATCTTGCCAATAACAAGAGCTTCTCTTCCTTGCTAAATATCCTTTATCTCAAAAAAAATCTTTTAAAATTAAGTATCTATAGAAACAACCTAGTTGGTTTATCTGAACTTGTTTGAAATGAAAAATACATAACTATTATCAGACCTAATATTTCGAGAGGAGGAAATATAAAATTGCTAATTCTATAAATAGTAAAATTCTAATTACATAAGATTGACATTTTCACATGAAACAATTGTGCCAATTTTTGGACTAGGACAGTGCTTTTTCTCTTCTTTATTTATTTTGTTTTTAATTAAAAATATATAACAGCTCAACAACTTTTCAACCTTTTCCTTGAGGTTTATTATCATTTATTGTTGTTTATTTTAAGGACTGTATGAAAATTACATAATAAAAATTTTTAAATAAATGACATAACATTATCAAAATTTAAAAGGTTATATTTACCGCAGCTATAAGGGTCTAAATGATTCTTGAGTTACATAATATTGTTGTAAATAAATATTTTATTTTACTTTAAAGCATGACCTCAACCTCATTTTTTGTTTGGAAATTCGCTTTAATAAATGGTACGTCCTACGTTAGTTTTCTTTTGTTAGATGCTTTTTATGTCGACCTACGCATTAAAGAAATAATTTATCTTTGTAGGTACCCTTAAAATCTTATAAGGTACCACCTAGGAACTTCGCCATATCCCACCAACTAGGACTTTGCCTTAGGAACTTTGCCATACCGCACCAACTAGGAACTTTGTCATACCGCACCAACTAGGAACTTTGCTATACCGCACCAACTAGGAACTTTGCTATACCGCACCAACTAGGAACTTTGCTATATCGCACCATCTAGGAACTTTGCCATACCGCACCAACTAGGAACTTTGCCATACCGCACCAACTAGGAACTTTGCTATATCGCACCATCTAGGAACTTTGCCATACCATTGCAACCAGGAACGAGCAAATAATTATGAAACACCAAAAGTAAAGTTACTTCAAATCGCTATGCTTTTATATCATTTTGATTCAAAATGATATATGTTTTGCTTGCCATGCATGATGGCGGTAAGAGAGCACCGCTCGTCTCTGGTAAGTACTTCACATTATATTCTTCGGAATTAATTGAAGGTCAGAGTGAGTTTTGCGAGAGACACCAAGGAAATGTAACAAGCAAAATGCAATGTTACATCTGGGAACTGTTCCATCATTCGACATTCGTCATACTTGATGGCTCGACATAATGTCATGTCCCACTCTGTTTCGTTACGTCTAACTCATCAGGGCGCTGCACTGAGCCTGAACTTACTCTGACCTTCAATCAATTCCGAAGAATATTATGTGAAGTACTTACCAGAGACGAGCGGTGCTCTCTTACCGCCATCATGCATGGCAAGCAAAACATATATCATTTTAATACTACCGAGTTTTGCAAAACATGAATAGTTGACACAATATAATTGTGCGAGAGAGGCTCTGTCGGCGCCCTGATGAGTTAGACGTAACGAAACAGAGTGGGACATGACATTATGTCGAGCCATCAAGTATGACGAATGTCGAATGATGGAACAGTTCCCAGATTGCATTTTGCTTGTTACATTTCCTTGGTGTCTCTCGCACAATTATATTGTGTCGCTATGCTTTTCTATACAACAGTTGATTATTATGCCTTAGGGTCACGGCCCTAGTCTCGATTTGCAGGAAGAAAAAATACAAAAACTTATTCCTATCGACGTAATGATTTATGCATTCATATTACTTTTCTTGACTGTGCCTCATACACGATTCTACTTTTTGAAAAATCACTAGGGATTGACTGGCTAGTTTTCTCAGACGAAGTCTAAGAAGCTTAAGAAGTTTTTTATTTATGTCTTTGTCTTGGTTTTAAAAAATTATTATTCGTAATTATAATAATTATAATCATATAATAATTAGGATATTATTATTTATTGCGTAGCCTTAAAAAGGACGCAATTGGTATAATGAACAAATAGAAGAAACCTTTAACCTTTTAAGCATTTATTTACTGTATTTAAACCCTATTACTTACTGTCAGCAATAAAATCATTTTTCTAGTAATAACCTTGACTTTCTAAGAAATATTTTACTGTTTTCAATGATTTTACCTTTTTAATGGCTATTGGTAAATTGCTAAAAAAGTAAATGCAAAATTAATAGGAGCTTTTTGAAAACAATTGTTCTGGTTGAAGATAACTACCTAATCGCTGCAGCGTTTTAGTTTTCTAAGTAAACAATAAACGTAGTTTATTGACGTTGATAAACGTAGTTACGTTGGTTTCTGAGGAGAACAATAAATTTATTTTTATTTACTACTAAACCATTAGCACAGCTAATGGTTGTAGTACAACATCAAGAAAGATTGTTAGATTAGTGTAAAACTAGCCTATTCACTGGGAAATGGGTTACTTAAAATTGTTAATGTTAACTAAGATGACAAGAAAACTGAAAAGGTATAATATAGGTTGTTAGAGATTCAAGTATTTCACTTCTCTTTCCATTCTCATTTAGTCTCACAACGGAACCAGGAAATATAAGAGACCGGCTCTATTTCCATCCAGTCACTCTACTGTTGTCTTCCTCAAGCTAAAAGACTATCTCTTATGCTTACTTCTTACCGCATTGATTTATGTTTATGACACTCTGTTATGTAAATCACTAAATTCACTACATTTGTAAATTTATAAATAACTAGCAGTGATACCAGAGCTTCGCTCGGAAAATAGTTTATTTATCAAACTTTTTTTTAAATTACTCCTATGAGGAACACTAAAGATAGAAGTTCTTAACAGCAAGAAAGTTCTTTTTAAGCTGTTTTTGTCTATCCAGAAATTGTCAAGCTGTGCTTGTAAATTGCTTGGTATTCTATTCCGGTAAGTTGACAATCGAAAATGGGAATCTTAAATTGTTTGTTTTTACTGAGAATGCAATTCTCTAATCAATTTGGTCATCAAAATAAACTTTAGAATTACTTTAGCACATAACAACACCGTTGCGTTAATTATAGAAATATTTTTTCCTAAATATTAATATATAACAAATATTTATTAATTAATAACATGCAAATATATTAGCATAGCTTCCTAATACATGTTTAAGGTATAATTTTTTATAGAAACAATTTTAGGTCATGCAAAAACACTGGTCCTTAAGTAAATTTAACCAAATTAAAACAAAGATACATAAGTATACATTTTTTAATAAAGATAAGATAAGAAGTATACATTTTTTAATAAATATAAGATAAGATGTATACATTTTTTTTAAAGAAAGATAAGAAGTATACATTTTTAATAAAGATAAGATAAGAAGTATACATTTTTTAATAAAGATAAGATAAGAGGTATACATTTTTTAATAAAATTAAGATAAGAAGTATACATTTTTAAATAAAGATAAGATAAGAAGTATTACATTTTTTAATAAAGATAAGATAAGAAGTATACATTTTATGTTAAATGTTTATGACGCTTTTTAGCCTAATTATTAAACCCACTTTACTTTAGAACGGACCACAATAATACAAAGAAGGTGGCTATTTTGATCAATATGTTACACTAAACATCTTTTATTTTAAAACGAATCTCGATGAGACTTAAAAGGTGACTATTTAAGTACTTTAATTAAAATTAATTAAAATAATATCTTTATAGTCATTTTTTACTATAAGAAGAGTCCGACCTGTAATCGACGTTTGCTGTACTAAAAATGAATTTAACTCTAAGGACAATATTATTGAGAATCAGATCTCGATAAGTGTTGAGCATGTCTATTCTAACATATAATTAGTTATTAAAAGTTTATTCTTGATCCATCAATTAGATTCTGCGATGTCAGCACTCATTTTTCATTGGTTTAGATTGCAATTACTATTATTTTTTAACACAGAATAGTATAATTTGAGATCTAAAAAGTGTTTATTGTGATCAATCAGTAGTATAGATTGAATGCTTAGTAAAGTTCCATAAATTTTATTCAATCTGTTAGCACTGAAATTTTTGTTTTACACTTACCCCTGTTATTATTTTTAGCAAATCTCCATGACGCGTAAAATGTGTGCATTCTAACCTATGAGCATTAGAAGTGTAAAATTTAGTCTAAATCCATCACTTAGACTCCGCAAGTAGCAAGCTGTCAAAATTTTAAATTATACTAAACATCAATCATTTTAGAACAGATTCTGATAAGACTTATAAGGTGACCACTCAGACCTATGAGCGTTTAAAGTTTATTAAATTTAATTTAAGGGATTAAATTCCGAGATATAAGCATTCAAATTTTATTTCCTTACACTAGTAGAAGTAAGAGTGGGGAGATCAAGCCTGGTAAGTAGACCACACCTTTGGGTCCTTTTAACCAACTTTCCTCACACTAACTTCCTATATTGTTATTTGAGGACGAATCTAGATGAGTCATAAAAAAGTGTAAGGTCTAGTTAAATCCATCGGCTTGATTTTAAGCTGTAAACATTTAAATCCCTTTTTTACACTAATGCCTCATTGTCATTGGAGAACGAATTTCGTTGAGACATAAAATGTGCTTATCCATCGATTAGATTTCAATCACGATGCACTCATTTTTTTTCTTTTGTTGCACTAAACCCATATAACTCTTAAACGGATCCCGATAAGACTTAAAAGGTGATCTATGAGCATTTTAAGTTTAAAGTTTTGTCAAGATTTATCAATTAGATTCCGAGCTATAAGTATTAAATTTTACTTTCTTGTACTAAACTCCAATTGTTATTTAAGAACAGGCCTTAATAAGTCATCAAATATGTTTATTCTGACCCATAAGTTGACCCATTAGTAGTCTAAGTTTAAAGTTTAGTTAAGATCCATCAATGAGATTCTAAGCTATAAGCATCTTAAACTTTTTTTATACTCATCCCATATTGTAATTTGAGAACTAATTTCGTTGAGACATAAAATGTGGTCAATATGACCTATGAGTTGTCTAAGTCTTGCACTCATTGCATATTATTTAGTTTATTTTATTATTATATTATTATTATTTAGCACGGATCAAGTGCTATCTGACATAGTTAATCTGCTTAATTGTTATATAACATAATTAATTATAAATAACATAGTTAATTGCTAATCTGACATAGTTCATAACTCCTTCTGATATTGATTAGTCTAAGCAACCAAAATTTTCTACTTATACAGGGTGTTTCATATAAAGTGTCCACCAGAAAAGGAGGTGATAGTACTTCTCAAAAGGAACAAAAAATTTTCTATAATATAAACCCCGATCTCCAACCGTTTCCCACAAGGTCGAATTTAATACTTTAAAAAAATATTTGACCTCTCATCATAAAATTGTTAATAGGGTTTTAACTGTTCAAGCTAAAAAGCGAAATTGGTCTCATTAGAATGCTGAGTAAATTTACTAAGGAAAAACTACTAACTATGTCAAATATTTTAGAACTACTGCCCAAATTTTGCATGAAACATTTTTTTTTTTTGAAAAAAATGAATTTTATGGAATTTTTATGGTAGGGCATTAGAGGAAGTAAGAGATAAGCAAAAGTTCAGCCAAGAACGGAAAAAACTTCTCTTATGATTGCCCTTCATATATTCAATAGTCAAAATTTTAAGCCATTCTTCCTAGAAGTTGGAAAAACTAATTTTTTAGCATTTTTGCATATGTCTACAATGTTAATTACATGGTACATAAAATAATTAAAATCTCTAAAGCAAGAGAAAGAGTTGTTTTAGAGAATGAGTAAGAATAAAATAGATTTTATTTTCCTTCTAGAGTCTAAAAATCGTATTATTAATTACTTTCGAAAATAAAAATATTTTGTTCAAATAACACATTATTTTCTTTTATACGACAAAAATGATCAGTTTTTTGCAACTTCTAGCAACACCTTACATATTTGACTATTGAATGTATGAAAATATTTAGATTTTCTTAAAGGGCAATCATAAGAGAAGTTTTTTCCGTTCTTGGCTGAACTTTTGCTCATCTCTTACTTCCTCTGCCCTACCATAAAAATTCCATAAAATTCATTTTTTTTCAAAAAATCAAGTTTCATGCAACTTTTGGGCAGTAGTTCTATATATTACATAGTTAGTGTCCTTTAGTAATTTACTCAGCATTCTCTGAGACCATTTCGCTTTTTAGCTTTGACACAGTTAAAACCCTATTAACAATTTTATGATGAGAGGTATGTTGTTTTATAAATATTAAATTCGACCTTGTGGGTAAACGGTTGGAGATCGGGTTTGTTTATAGGACATTTTTTGTTCCTCTTGAGAGAGTACTATCACCTCCTTTTCTGGTGGACCTTTATATGAACACCCTGTATATATATATATATATATTATATATATATATATATATATATTAGATTACGCAGCACTCTGTAGTACTGCGTACAAGTAATTCTGACTTGGAAATTTAATAAATAATTCTTTATTGGTATTTGTTTGTTTTAGGTAAGTATCGATTTCCTCAATTCCAGGTAAAAATTTTCTTTTAATATTTGCTTTATTTCCTTTTATACATAGTATTTTTAGTTCAATATCTAATAAATACTTCGTATTAATAAGATATAAAGAAAAGCAGAATCAGTTTAAAATTAGAAGTTAAATTAAAAGCTTTTTAGTTGTATTTGTTGTCCTCTCAATGACAAATCTCATATGACAATCCTGAATGAATTAATCAAATCTAAAGGGTATATGTCATCGACAAACTAGAAATCTGCGACATTCTTGAGTTCGTTCAGTATGTAGTAAAAGACTAAAGAACAGAGAGAAAAATGTCCGAAATCGTACATATAAAGGGAAAACATTCCTTTGCATGGAGAAAAGGAAGAAAAATATATAGGCTCTTTTCGACCCTTCAAAGGGTTCCATTACTAGAATATTCGACTTCTATTAAAAAGAAGCAATCATATCATGCTCGACCAAGCGATTTAGAAGGACAAAGTTATTTCTTATATGTGTCCGTGTTACCATTAAATCACGGAATAACTAAAACGACCAGTTAAATCATAAAATAATATATAATTACAAATGAAATAACTAGCTATTTCATGAAGTAACTGAATTTTATGATGTATCCCTATATAATAGTACCCTTTATACGTAGGAATAAATATTGTGATTATTTAAAAAATTAAATGAATTACAAAGGTATAAGCAGATAATAAACTGTAACGATGAAAATGAATTACATTACTATTCATTTGTCAAGCTAGATAATGCGAAGATCCACCAATAGTGACAAAGTTCAAATAATTGAATCAGTGAAAACAGTTTCCAGTTTCACCCAAGAAGCGTTTGTTAATGTTACTTCAATTTTGGGGGATAATGTTTTCTTTACAAATGAAATTTGCTTTGTTTTTAACCGTGCAAGCAAGTTAATAAAGTACATTATAGAAAAAAGGATCTCCTTACCTTAGGTTTTCTAGTCCATATCTGCTTAGGTAGTAAGGATACAGGCAAATGAGATTTAATATATCTAGGAGAAGCCATTCTATCTACATAAGTTATTGTATCAGCTGAAAATACCCATTCCTCGTCTGTCGATACTCTCTGCGCATCTGAAATTAACCCCAGTGCTCTGTAACAAATGAAACGCGCAGTAAATAACACTCTGTCTAATATAGTATATGGCATAACATTTTATTTAAACTAAGAGTAAATACGATTTGACGTTTATATCCACTCTAAGATCACTGTAGTGGAGTTGAGCATGTAAACTTAAGGTGTACCCCAAAGTCTGACATTTTTTGCCTACTCCGAATTTTTTCCGGCTCGGATATATATATATATATTATTATATATATTATATATATATATATATTATATATATATGTGTATATATAAATTTAGACAAAAATGTACAAAAAAATTTCGGATAGCATAACTAGACCTATTAAATGGTTTTTTGACCGTGGTAGTTTTAACTCTCTAACATAAACTCACTGGGCTCTACGATGATAACATACTCACACATATACATCTAAATTCACATACTGGCAGACAACTTCGTAAAAATCAGTCATTGGTCTTAAAAATATCTGAAAAGCATGATTCAATGATTCAAGACAAAAATGAAAATAATACTAGAAGATGATTCCGCTCAATACTTTTCGTATAACCTACTACCTAAGGTATAAATGAGAAAAAGTAAAAAATAATAAATTTTGACTTTATACGAGTTTTCAACTTTCCTATGAAACTGTTTAATTCAAATATATTACTGCGAATTTCGTACGACGTATATAATTGTAAACAAAATACTTTTATGAAAGTCCGTAATTTTACAGACGTAAATCAACTAAATTTCAGTTACTTTAACTATTTGAACAGAGTTTTGTTTACATAGGATATAACATGACCTTTTACCATAGAGTTTTGTAAGCGATTAACTTAAATATCCAACCTAACATGAAAAATGTCTCCTGAAAAGTTTTCACTACCATTATAATATAATTTTTTTCTTGGATTGCTAAGTAAATAAGTTTTAGAATCAATAAATATAATAAAGAAGAAAAAGTATATTTACATGAGTTTATTCCGTAGAATCCTCCTCAACTTATAAACTTATAACTTTTCTTTTTCTATTAGAAACAAAAGTGATAAATATAACGTTCAATAGTGCATGTAAAATATAAATATAAAATATAGCATGTATAAATATAACTGTAAATATATGTATATAAAGAATAAAATATACCATCTTTAATAATATGCAAGAAGTTGGGTTTGTCCATAGATAATGCGTTATCAATCGTAGGATATTATATCTCATTAATTTTATTTCTTTACTGTGATATAGTTTTTTAAGTTTTTCTAGCTATTTAGAACCTTTTTTATGTACATTTTAGTGTTTTTAAGTAGTCGGTGATAGTTTTATGTAAAGTTAGTTGTTCTGAAGAAGGCCACAATGTTTGCTGAATAATTAAAACAAAATAAATTTTGTAGCATATAGAATTAAAGCTTACTTTATCTAGTAATTTAAGATGGAATTCTATAAACTAAGAAGAGCGTTTTAATATTTTTAATGATCTTAGGATGACTCAAAAAATCCAAGATATGTTTAAAGGTATTTTGTAAATATAGGGGTGTTTTTTTCACAAAATTTGGGGCATGTTTAATTAGCTTTATTCAGTACTGTCCTTGAAGTTTAATTGTGAAAAAATCCAGCAATTGCTTAGTTACTTAGGTCTGAAACCATCTCATCACATAGTTACCTAGGTCCGAAACCTTCTAATCATGGCAATACAATATTTGAAAATCTAATCATAGAGTGTAACTATAAAAAAATATATATAACAAAAATTCCTAAATTAGGGTTAGGAATAATTTTCTACAAATACACTGTTAAAACAAATATTAAAGGTATATTAAAACAATATTAAATATTTTAAACAAATATCAAAACTCTGTTAAAGGTATATTTTTGTAATATTTAACTTTATTCATAATAATTTAATTTTTTTTTATCTCCACACGGTACATAATGTGAAGTTTATTGACTGGTATTTTAGGGAGTAAAGAAGCATTTTTCTCCCGTGGGATTAAAACATGTTTCCTATTATTAAGTTTTCTACCCTCAAATCTTATAGGAGGGGGTTTTATCCAGAGGTTTCCTCTAAATTTGCAAGGGGCTGATTATTTAATACTTTCCCGGGGTACCGACAAAAAATATTGTTCAAATTCTGATACAGGCAAAAATAAGTTGTTTTGAGCAATAAAAAAAAAGAAAATACGACAACAAGTGTGAAAAAAGAATATAACATTAATTGACATTATTGACTACCATATAAAACACCATTTCCCGCCTGTACAGTAATTACCGTACTCGGCGTCGTTCCGGGAGTTAATAGTTATAACTTCCTCGGCTTTACTTCGGGAGTTAATAGTTATAGTCCCTCGGATTGGCCTCAGCAGTTAATAGTCATAGCTCTATCGGCTTTTCCTCGGGATTTATTTTTTTGTTATATCGATTTTCTCATTAGGAACCAACTAAGTGCTCAGGGATATAATAACATTATTTACTTCCTTGGTGCATAAATAACTATTTGACTTTAATTGTAATTTTTATATTATTAATTACTAAATTAAATTCACTATTAAAACAACTCAAGTAGTCTTTTAACATCCTAAACGAGGGTTGATACTAACTTATCTCTTTTATTAGTCAAATAAATTGAATACTACAATATGACTTCCTCTATTTCTAAACGGAAATATTTTTGTCATTTAGGTGAGTCCGTGTAAAAAAAGAGGTAAAAAAAATCAGTAACCTACGGAGTACAAGTTGTAATTCAAATAAAGCTATAAAAGAGATAAAACTTGTCTGTTATTTCTCTAAAAGTACGTGATTGGACTTTCAGCAACCAACGTATACAAATATTTGTCATTTAGTAGATGAAAACATCTGAAATTCTTGCCAACATGACATGTTTCTACAAGAGAAAAAGATATTAAAACTGTAAAGACCTACTAGCCAAGTAACAATAACAAAATCCATTTAAATATTAAAACCAAACTGTTCAACAGTAAAGATAGATATGATATGACATTCCCCAATCCTGAAAACTACACAACTATCCTGCTTCTTTTATAAAAGTAGGTTTTACTTGAAATAGTGCAATAAAAATAAATGTATTATTATTATTTTTTGTTTGTGGACCCTTTTCCTAAAAATACATTTCTTCTAATTGTGTCTTTTTAAATTGATGTTTTAACAAAGACGCGCTTTGTTGAAAATTAAAGGCAGGAGTGTGGTGTGGCGGATTAATTTCAATTGGTCTCCTTATACCAAAAATATATGACTTAAATTAATTTTAAGTATCTTTAAATATTCTTTTAAGAGAATAAAAAACAATATTTATGTATCTTAAAGAATTTAAAATTAAAAAAACACTTATAAAAGACTTACTTGGAATTGGTAATGCTTCGAACTAAGTTTTTCGTCTGACGGAGGGGGGCTATGTGTAAAATATATTAAAAAAATATGTTTTTGGCATTTTAACGAAACTTGGCGTATGGCGAGATGATGGGGAGGTTACCCCTATTGTTTGTGAAAAATGAATATCGTCATCAACCCAAGTTAGATAGATGGCAAGCTTAAACGAATGAGGCTATTTTTTTAGCTAAATCGTACCATCCTAAGTAATGAAAACGGCATATCTCTGGGTTGATGAACCTTAGATTTATGCTGCGAAAGGGTAGGTAGATTGTTAATAAGGAGATCACCTATCTTGGCTTAGTATTCCAGTCAGTCAGTACAATAAGTGGAGGCGAAGCGGTCCAAAAAATAAAAACTCCTTAAATACATGACATTATTCCGTGTAATAAAAAATAATAATAAAAGAACAAAAAATACAATACTACAAACAACACACAAGGGACTTTACAGGGCGGACAAAAATAACAAACTTTGTTTTTATAAAACATTTGTTAACAAATGAACCAATGTTACATAATTTTCATCGAAACAAAAATGAAAAATGTGGTTTTTATTTTATTTTTGTTTTATCAGTATTTTTAAACAGATGTACCTTTTATTCTATTAACCGTAAAAATAAAGAAGAAAATCATAAGCTATAAAGAAATCTCCATATCAAAAAGTAAATAGTACATAAAAAATATGGATTTCATCTGTCAAATCTTAACGGAACGCTTTCCCAAGTCATTTATAAATCTTGAAGTTTTCCATTTTATCATCCCTACTTAGATATGAATGTATTACTTGAAAGTTTTTAAAACTGACAGAATTTAGAATGGAAAAATTTGTCTTTATTTTTGGGGGGTTTTGTTCTCAGCCAAAAATAAACTATTTTCTTGGCAAAAGTATAAGAAATGTTTTACTTGATATTGCTTTATTTCTTTTTCATTCTAACTGACATAAACAGGAATTACTGTACCTACAAATATCATATTTTATATTTTCTTCATTCGAGATAGTGCTTTTTAGTAACCGGATTTAATACAGTAATATTGATTGGTCTAAAGTAAAAAACTACTGAGTTTATAACGTATAAACTGGGCTTTCCTAAAACCAACTATGAAATTTAATTAATGCAAATTTAAAAAACTAAATAGGTCGATGTTACATCCTGTCAACTCCATAAATCAATATAATTCCATTAATGACCAGGCATCTTTCTCCTGAGAGAAAGAAGACGCAACAAAGTTCTTGTTATTAAAATTTTGTTGAAATATTATCATTAATGCGGAAATTTTACAGTAATGGAATCCTAAATTTCTCAATTAACCGCCGCGATACAAAAAAGTTGATTACATCTATGAAAGGTCAGTTAACTTATCCATTTATTATAGGTTAATGGGTACTCTTTGTGTCTTTTAGAGTAAAAATAAAAAAGTAAATATATTTCCAATATGGACTGTTGTATTATTAAAAAGTGCTACAGATTATTGTAAATAAAATTATGCATTCCAGTCAAGCTTACCACCTCATTGTGACACCTGGTCATACCTGTAAAATCTGTTAACAACACAAATATAACTAAAAGCAATTATAGTTAATAGCTAATTGGTTCTAGTTATATTTTTATTGATATAGATTGTACTGATAATGACTGGTTTCACCAAGGCGAAAGGTATTCGCCAATTAATTTTTGCCATATATCACCTTCTAAAATAAGTATTTAGTTTTATTTGATCAAATCTAAAGGTAAATTATACCGAGAAACTATGCCTAAACTATAAATGATTAAACCTATGTCGTAAACAATGCTGTTGCACACAAATTTTAATGGCAGCTCCATCAAAGATGTAATAAAAGTTATGCATTTTATTACATGCACAGAATTTAGCAATTCACACTCATGACTCTAAAATTATATGTCCAATGTATACGTCTGAAAGTTAATATACCTATTGATTTTTTCAGTAGTGAAATCCTAAATGTAAATTCAGAATATTACAACATAAAAAAGTGGTTTAACTAACTAAAATGAATTCAACTATTTTCTACAACTAATTTCTTTTGAATTATAAACTTAAATAGGAACTTACTCTAGAAAAGGAAATCTCTGAAGTAGAAGTGTTTTCTCAGCAGCTTCATAGTCCAAGTTATTTCCAATCAGCCAAACCATTTCTTGTGTCCATGTAGTTCCTAAACAATTTTAATAATTAGAGCCATTTTTTCATAATAAAATTTTATGGCGATGGCTGATCGGATAGTGATTTAATTTAAAAAATCAACAAGTTATTTTCCAAGCAACTCAAGCTATGTGTCTGTATGCGTGTGTCTGTTAGCATTTGTGAGTTTTAGCAAGATAATTAAAACTAAGCAAGAAAAGTATTTTTTTACGTCACTAAGTACATACACTTCCATCTATAAAAGAAAAGAGTGGTAAAGAAATAACTCTTTGGGCAAATTACAAAGTTGCTTTGGAACAAGAATGGAATATGCATTCTTTGGAACAAGAATGCAATATGCATTCTTTGGAACAGGAATGCAATATGCATTCTTTGGAACAAGAATGCAATATGCATTCTCTGGAACAAGAATGCAATATGCATTCTCTGGAACAATGCAATATGCAATGGAACAGAATGCAATATGCGTTTTCTGGAACAAGAATGGAATATGCATTCTTTGGAACAAGAATTCAATATGCATTCTCTGGAACAAGAATGCAATATGCATTCTCGGACAAGAATGCAATATGCATTCTCTGGAACAAGAATGCAAATGCATTCTCTGGAACAAGAATGCAATATGCATTCTCTGGAACAAGAATGCAATATGCATTCTTGTACTAAGGACTTATTCCCGTGACAAAGGTTTCTGTAAAGAAACATAACATGATACCAAATATAATGCGGGGTCATTGCAACATGAAAATATTGCTAAAAACACTGATATATTTCCGCTAAAATAATAAATCACGAACTCATAACTACTTGTGTGAATAGTTCAGAAAATGCTTAAACCATATTACCCATAAAGTCAGTTATACATTGATTTTCAAAATTAACTTTTCCTATAAGGTTTAAACTTAGCTGCAATATTAAAGAAAGGTTAAGAAGGAATTTTAAGTTGATAAAGGGCCAAGATAAAGTGATTATCAGGGGTCGTAACCGTTTACTCCAGCCTTCACCTCTACCTTGCCCAACTTCCTTTCGCATCACTTCATAATAAAAATCTTGGAAACAGAATATATTTGGGGTAAAGAATGCTTTTTAAGCAGAAATGGAAACCAATTTTTCATCTTTCGTTTGATAAGAGCAAGGATATAAATCATTCATTATTTTGAATATTTTGGAAATAAATAATGATCATATTTATTTTTGTAGAATATAGACTAAAATCAGAGTCATTTATGGGTTAAAAATGTTTTTCGAGGATTTTGGCCAATGATTGTAAAATATTTGGGTACCCAAATACTCCTATATGGTAAAAGACCTTAAAGAAGAACATTCGTACAACTTGACTATGGCGAACTGCACGACGTTATAAATAGTTATTTATTCAACAAGGGAACAAAGCATTTATTTCGCATGAGGTCCAGTTTCTTTTGCTAGATAAAACTGCGTTTGTGCTCCCGAGACCAATAAGCTGAGTGAGATAAATTAGTTAGCTTCCGAGGCTTGCCTGTGTGTTAAAAGTGAAGTTAACCCTCAAACTTCACTTTTGATTCCCGAGGAATATCCAAAGGAAATAAACCGAAAGCAGAAATCCTTTGATCCATGTTGCGTATTAAATTGCGTCTACGACTATTTGACTATACTATTGGTGCTTGTTGTTATATTTCATATTTTCAACTTGTAACTCTATAACAAATACTAGTTGGCCAATGAAAACAGTGACCTACCTAACCTATTATAACCTATAATACCCTTCATTATGCAAAGTAAACAAAATATACCCAAATACACTTATTTTAGTCTTTTCTAGGACAGGAAATTGATTTTCTCACTCTGCTAGCGACACAAGGAGTAGATAAAGGATTATGCAGAAACGGATTTCTGTACTTTAAAACGATGTTTTCCCTTAAGCGCAACCCTTAGGTAAATTAAAATGTCCTTGTACAGGCTATTTTCTTTGCTGGCATGTTATTTTACCAAGCCTTTTTTACTACTGATATGGTAGTTCCTATCCTTCCGTACGTAAGGTAGTAAAAGTAAAGTGAGTCCACTAGTCGGTAGTCTATTCGTATGTGTGTGCCTGCTTGGTGTGTTTTGGCAAGAGAATGGAACTTGGCACAAAAACTTTTTGACGTCATAAACAACATGGTAAAAATTTCAAAAATATATAAAACACGGAAGAAATCTCCCTTCCACCAGTAAAAGCCTATACTAGTAGGCTTAGGCTCCAAGCTGCTTAATTTTAACTTGAAAACCCTTTCATTCTTGTATCAATAATAAATGAATTTTACACTTGATTTACTTCTTTCAAGCCTATATTACCTAAAGATAATCTTCTATCTTTTGCTAAGATTCATCCACTCGCTCATCAAGTTCCATTGATTGATTGCTATAACAAAACATTCATGACCTTTCATGAAATTAAATTAAATTATAAAAAAATATTTTTATAAATAGTAGAAATATTATCCATACGACGCAGTTAATTAATTAAATGGACTCTAATTATTCTCATAATAATTATTTAATTAGATTTCAAATTGATTTAAAAATTCTCAAATTTAATGTGCCAGGGAGTCAAACGAGAGAAAATAAACAAAACCAAAATAATACCGAACTAATTTCGGTATTATTTTGGTATTTTTTAACATGATCCTACTTGATAACATGTAATATTAAACATTTTCCCTTTAGGGTATACAATTTTTTTTCCTTTATGCCTTTTTACTTTCCCTCATTTCCACCGTAGGTATAAAGGAAAAGTGTTGTGTTGGCAAATTATCCGTTTCAGGTGTTTTAAACGCCTTCTAAGTAGCTTTCACATAGTTGTCTGTCTGTGTGTGTGTGTGCGTGTGAGTGAGTGTATATGCATGTGTGTGCCGGTTATCATGGCAGCTCCCAGTGTATTTATGCCAGAGAGTTTATAAAAAATAGTCTGTAGGTGTCGTTGTGCTACTTAAATAATATTTTTTATAACGTCATTAACCTACTATAATGACTCAAAAAATCATTAAACGCGAAATAATTTTGCGACAAGTATATCTATGGATTTTGTTAGGTCATAAAAGTTAAGCAGCCATGAGCGCGGTCATTGCTGTATGGGTGACCGCTAAAAATGAAACGATTGAATTCACTATTTAAGGACGAGAGAGGCGAGTCCGAAGTAGGAAAGAGGAGCGTAGCGAATCCGAACTAGGATGGATGAGCGTAGCGAATCCAATGTGATGAGGAAAAGTTCCGAGGTACCCCGTACCCTTTTTTATTCACTCACATTTATTTAATTTATGGTAATTGTTATTTTTAAAATGGAACCAAATATGTATAAATTATAAGATGATGGTAAAGTTGAAATTAAGCTTAAACTTTTAATTAAAATTTAATTGTTCTCTTGTGTACAATGACTAACTGAAATCAAGGAAATCTATGCATTGTTTTAAGTTTTGTATTTTATGAACATAAAGGGTTGTGAAAGGATAGACTTTCATTATATATTTATTGTTATGTTCTGTATGTACGTTCTTTCGTTGGGGCTAACCTTTTTTTTCTATTTATTCCTTTTTTTATATAAAAGGAGAGAATTTAAATTAAAATCTAAATATCCTCGATTTATCTTTGTTGTTCTGTGTTGCCCTTTCTGATTTCTCATGATCCCTTACAATTATTATTACCTTTGACAACACAAAGATTTAAGTCACAAGCGCATATGTGACTTGAGAAAGTAAGTGCTGTAAGTATAGTAATTTAACAAACAAGGGTTTCAATCCTTTCATAATCATAATATTCAAGTATTTCCCGTATTACTTGAATGAATGGCTATCTCATGTATTTCTTTTCTAAGCTTTAATCAACTTTAAGTCATAACACGATTGTCATTGTGTTGCCTTATAATTCTGAGGTCGAGCGTAGCGAGCCTTAAGTAATACCAACTGTTTGCCGTAAGTAATCATGACATTCAATAAAAATTGAAGGGAGTCCAAAATCATAACAACGTAGACTTAGGATCAATATTTTCATTTAAGGTCGATCATAGCAAGACTAAAGTAATGCTAATTTAAATATTGGATATTTATGACATTCTGAGGATGAGCAAGTAAGTAGTTGTGAGAAAGAGTACCGAGGTACCCCATACCCGATATTTTTATTTTATCATTTTATTTTATAAACCACATCATTGTATATACTGCAGTATTCTGATCAACTCACAATTTGTTATAAAAATAATAGCTTCAACCATTTTCAAATAGCAAAAGGAAATTATGGTAATTTTTGTCATAATGAAAAAATTCTTTCCTAATCCCATAAATATTTTAAAGTATATATAAGAGAAAGACATTAAATGGTCGATATGAGAGAAAGTGGTTTTATTCAACCCTTTTGAATTCCTTTTAAAATGTAAAGGAAAAGTGTAGAAGTTATTCAGGAAAAAATAAAGTAGTTAAAGAAAGAAAAATTTTAGAAAAGAAAGAACAGACTAGGACGTAGATTAGGGAGTAGGGAGCAAACATATTAAACAATGCATTTATCATTTTCCATAGTCAGAATACTTAAGTTTTCCACTGTATAATGTAGATTATTATAAAACAATTAAAACAATACCGGATTTTTATTTTATTTTTAGATTTATTTATTATTTTAAAAGCATACATACAGTATAATATAAAATAAGCATAAAAACATTTATAAGTAATATAATAATAAAAGTCTATTTGACAATGGAATATGCAAATGAAACTAATGAAAATAATAAATTATTTAAAAGCCGCATAAGCTATAGCTTGTGCGCGGCTATATATTTCATCTATTATTTGTTTTTCCTTATAGATAGTATTTTTAACTTATAGATAGTATTTGTTATTTATAATGTTAATCATTCATAATAATTTATTTACAAATATTTTGTTAATTTATAAATTTAATTACATTTCAAAGGTGAAAATTCCATGCATTTTGGTTAATTAAAAACAAACAAAACCATTTTTTTCCTTTCATTTTTAAAATTAAAAAAAATAAAAAAAATTTAAAAAAAAAAAAAAAAAAAAATAATAATAATGATTTCAGCCATAAAAAGTCTCAGCAGTGTATAGTAACGAGGACTTAATACTGATTTTATTTAGATATTTATCTTTCGCGTTAAAAAGTGCGTATCATGTACTACTTTACTTTATGTACTATTTATTTACATAAAATATACAAATACAGATAAATTATAAGCACATTTTAAATGAGTTACACAGTTAATCTGTTTTTTCTTTACACAACAATGTTATTTGTTGTTGATTATACCAGGGCCCCGTTTTACGAAAGTACAAGTCTTGTTGTTACAAAATTGTAAAAAACAACTTGTAATGACAAATGTACAAGTGTTACCAAGGATACACTTGTAGCATTTTTTTATTTAATAAACTACATTTTCTGGTCTACTAAATTTACTTGTAACAATCACTGTAAATTTCTACCCAAATCTGAACCTAGGTAGACTGAGTTACAAGTTTATTTTTATTGATATAAAACTTAGTTTTTATTGCTAATTTTTAATAATATAAATAACTGCTCTGTGGAGTAATCCAAGAATAGATAAATAAATAGTCTCTCTACTAAAAAGTAGATTAATAGATTTATTCGAGAGCTAACTTTCGAAAACTTTTTTTGGCTTTTTATAAAAAGCCAAGAAAATACAAGAAACTTAAAATAACTAAAAATACAAAAAGTCTAACATAAAGCTAAAATAAAATAAAAAACAATAACAAAAGTAAAATAAATAAATCGGCGAGAAGACAGAAACACGTACCATTCTCTGGAGTGCTAAGAACGATCGTTAGTAACGATCTCTTTCCAACGATGGACACCTACACAGTTAGCTAATTTTTAGTTTATTAGTAATCTAGTACTCAATGTGAGTATGTAAAACGATTTTTATAAATATTATTTCTCGTATTTTAGAAATAGTCCCATTCGAAATAATTTACACAGATGAATGAAACTGGGTTTTTAATAATATTTTGACATATTGTTTACTAAAACTCTTTCAGGTCACAATAAATTATAACGATATTCGTGAAACGCTTTATTTTAACACTTTTAGTTACAAATTGTTTTTTGTACAATAGTTTTTAAGATTTGAAGAGAAGATAATCAAATTGTTATAGAATATGACATAAATATGCTCGTTTCCTAGGAGATCTAAGATAAAACTTGCAACCTACTAGATTTTTTCATACTATTGTATAAAACCACTAATAATTACTAAGCCTGCAACTTGGTACAAGTCTACACTTGTACCTTATTGAAACAATTTTCTTGCAAGTGTTAGTACTTGTAGCTTTTTACTTGTAGTATATAAGACTTGTACTTTCGTGAAACTGAGCCCTGGTATTGATAATAATTAGCTGTTGTACATTTATTACTGACTAAGATACATTTACTATAATGTATCTTCTTCTCTTCAAATTTTCTTTGTTTTTTCTACAACAAGAAGAAAAATTAATGAAATTTTTCAGAGTAATTAATCATGTTTATAAACTGAAAAATAAAATATTTTGGTGTAGTTAATATTTTGTCTTTCGTTAATTGCTTTATCCCATCAAATATATTACTTATATAAGTGAGAAAAATTATAGCTAAGTATAGGAAGAGAGAGAGAAAGAGAGATTAAGTATTCTTCCAGTAGATTGCTGACTTCAGAAATAATTCATTTATATTACTTTTCTTAATGGGTTAATTTATTCTATGTATGGTTTTAACCATTAATTTAAAGTCATTTTTGCTGTACTGAGCCTTTCACAGAGTAATAAAGAATACTCATTATATGTAATAAGTAAAAAACAGAGCTTAGGAAGCCACTAAAATTTGAAAATTAATAAATCAATATTAATATTTTTAATAACTAAACAATGTTTTCTTCCGGACAGTTAGACCTTATTAAGTCTAATTTTTGTGCCTAGTTTCAATGGTATCGAATGGTCGCAAATGTGTGAAATAGAGGATCTCATGTAACAAAACCAGCCATTTTGATGGAGTAATATTTGTACATGGATAATTACGTACATAAGAAATTAACACTAAACCCAAGACAAGATTGAGGGGATATAAATAGTTAGGAAGCTAGGATCATTCAGGATGACTCTAGTGAGGGACAGAGATAATAAGGAGGGATGAGGAAATATGTGATAAGGGTCTAGGAGTGTCTGTGAGGTATGGTCACATCAACTTGCTAGCATGAGAAACCATAATAATAATCAAATTATTATGTTCCTAAATAGAACACTGGGAGTTACGCGTGTTAAGTGAGTTAAGTTACGCATTAAAGGTATCTATTAGCAGTGACGTTATCTTAGCAGAGTCTGTTTGGAGATTGGCATTAGGACGTAGTCTCGTATTCGCTGTGTTTGTCGTATAACTCTTCGGCCTCTCCGCCTTAAGATTCACTAGTGGATTTAGTACGATAAATAATAATTATTATGGTTGCTCTCTTGTTGTAAGTTGTGATGCTAAAGCATATAATGCTGTGTGAGGCAGCTCTGGCATAAACCAGAGAGTTTATAACCTCCTTGTGTCTGGTGCATATGTCTGGATCACTGGTGCAGGAAGAAGAAGATTTACAACAAGAAAAGGTCAGCTTTTAGCTAAAGTAAGTCATTATTCGTCGCAAATTCAATTTGCGATACAGAGCTGTGCTATGCACAAGTCTAGAAAACTTGACGGTATTAAGCCAGCAAGGCTTCGGAATGGTTTAGATTTGTAATTAGCTAACTTTTTTATGATCTTTAGTACCCTTCAAAGCCATCGGGCAATTTCTTTTGTGATGAAGAGAGTCGTAAAAGTGGTCTTTATTAACAGGGTAGACCAGATTTTACTTTTGCTAAATCATATCGTCTTACTAATTTGTCTATAATCTCACAATATAATTAAATTGAAGTTTGTTTTTGAAAAAGCTTACGACCATAGGCTACATGTACTTTTCGAACTATATCCGAAACCAAATAAAAGCAGCAACAAAAATTAAGCCTCCTATTTACATACAAATTTTATTAGAATGCACAAAAGCTTAAAATAGTGGAATGTAAGTTGTTTCGCTTTTATTGAACAAAGAAAATTTTTTATTCTGATAACAGGACAGTCTATTCCTTTAGATTAATTACTTATGCAAATTAACACTATACCAACTATACAATAAATATTAAAAGCACAAAAAAATTAAATTAATCGTTTGGTTTTTTTAAATCACTCATAATAAATTTTAGATTTCTATCCAAATTTAAAAAAAATAAGTCTATACTCTAAATAAATTATACAGGAAATATCGCCTAATAAGAAAAGAGGAGATAAAGAAAATGGAAGAAGATAATTTGGAGTTGTTGCCAAAGAAAAATCCAAGCAAGGCAAAGAAAGCCCTAAAGAAAAGTTATTTTGATACTTAAAACTTTTTCAACCAAACCCTTGTAAACTTTATATTTTTTCATTGTTTTTGGAATGATTTATTACGTCGGAATGGTCAGATTTTTTAAGCCCATTATACTCTGCTAATAGGAGTTGTTTTGAAAAGTTATTATTTTTCAAAAAGAAAATATTAGAAGCTAGTTAGATATTCAATTCACATTTTTTTTCATAATATAAATAAAGCTAGTTTCAAGAACAAAATAAAGTAGATATAAAATGTCTATTACAAAGAAAGTTTTATATTAAAAACGAAATCATGAATAAATTTAATATTTTTTTTGTCTGATAGAAGGCAAATTTAATAATTAATTACTTTCCGGGAAATTTTTTATTAAAAAAAAATCTAGCGCAAAGGTTCGCAAGACTGGCGTATTTTCTTTAAAGTACGCGCTGTCTTGCTCTACAATCCATTTCTTGCTTAAGATTCCGGTTTTTGCTTTATTCCTTAGTATTAGCATTACTACTTGCTATTCAATTTTTATCGATTTTTGCACAGGAGATGTTCACATGTTTTTTGCAAAAATCGACTCTGCACAGTATAATTTGCTCTCAATTAAAGCTTAGCCTATGCTAATATTTTAGCTTAGCACATTTCCCGGAAAAATTGTTGTTGTTAGTTGTTGTTTATCTAGACGCTATAGTAAGTACTGCTCAAGTCTTGCGAAACCTACTTTCTTGTGAACAGGGACCTCCAAAACGGATTTGTGTCACAACGAATTTTTCCCAATAGAAATTCGTAAAAATAATTGTGAAATAATTGAGCAACTTAACTCTATAATTGGGCAAGGATATATCAAGGTTATCAGCTAGGTAAAAAATAATTAAAAAAGAATATGGTAAATATGTATTATACATTTTTTATTATACAGCAGAAATAAGTTGTTAAGATAAGTAAGGCTTAACGCGAGTCAAATCAGCTCAAATCAAATATAATTAAATCAGAATAAACTACAATTAACAACTACTTCTGGTCTTAAACAATGAATTAATCACAACCGACCTGCTGAAAGTTGACCATAAAACAACAGCAAGTAACTAGAAATAAAATGTTTATTCTAAGTAACTTTTGTTAACTAAAATAAAAATCAATGTGGGATGCTGAGAGCAAATAGCTAAATTAAATTTTTGACTATAACCACAGAGCTTGAGATATACTTAACTCCGGGCGGGTGTAAAACAGTCATTAAAACATAATGCGCTGTGTCACTTTGAGCTGGATAGAGGCAACTATCTTTACTCAATTAAGTAAAAGACAGATGGCAAGATGTAGGATGGCAGCTCTATGGAAACAAAAATCAAGAGGGTTCTATAAATGGAGAGATTCTATAAAATCATATGTTACACCTGAATCTTATTAGCTGTGACCCAGAGTGCAGGAAAACAAGTTACGTGAGAACTTAAAAGTATTTAGAAGTAAACACTCCTAAACACAGCTCAATCGGACCACAGTCTACATTCTAGGTAATTATTTTCAAATATATAGTATACATCAAGAAATAGAGTTAGAGTGAATTAAAATAAATAGTACCTACAAAAATGAGACATAGCAAAAAGTTTTATTTCGATAGTTTCTCTACTTAAAACTTTTTTTGTTACAAAAAGTAGCAAACAATATTTTAAAATTTACAACTGAATAGAGATCTTGTAGCATTTAGGTAGCAGGTTTTAAGAGCTCGTCCACAAGACTTTCCAGAGTCTCGTATTAATAAAGAAAAATGGTTTGTAGCCAAAGGAATATCATGCAATAGTTATAAATCATTTTAGAAACGGACAGTAAGAGACTTTAGACAGTTATTATATATTTATTATATACATTTATTCTTGTCTTACGTATAAATATATTGATGTATATTGTTATATATATATATATATATATATATATATAATATATATATATATATATATATATATATATATATATATATATTATATATATATATATATATATATATATATATATATATATATATATATATATATATATATATATATATATATATATATATATATATATATATATATATATATATATTATACCGTTGACGGAAACAGACTGACTTCTCGCAAGCAAACAATATTATCGTTGTATTATTTTTCTGGCGATAAGTCCTACTATAAACCCAGTTTTGTTAATAGTTAGTGTAAACACATAGCGGGTTTAGTAAATCCATTGTTATCTTTTAATACTTGTTTTGACCCTTTGTTGTAAATCACAGCTTGGATTTCAGGGCTTCGAATAAACCAAGGGTTCAAGGGCCTAAACACAACCATCCTAAAATCCTTCTTTTTAGGTCACAATAATTTTAACTTTACAGAGCACTCTCAGGATGCCGAACATTAAAATTCCTTTCTAAGAAGTAAGTAGAAAAGAAAATACAATGTTTTACGTACATCTTTTATTTCCACATTTTCTTTCAAAGTTATAATTTTAAAAGAAATAGTAAAACATTTTTTAAAAATCCTATCTAAAAAATAAATAAATATAAATAAATACATTATACTCTAATAACGAGTATCTTTATATATTTTTAATTTTGATCATATTACTTAATTGGGTTCTTTCTATTTTAATATAATTATTAAAATTTAAAACGTATTTCCGATAAAAGATACGAAAGGTGTCAATCGCCTTACCAATATTTTCCTATCGTGTAAATTTAAATTTTTTAAGGTTATTATTGACTATCAAAAAAGTGGCAGTTAAGGTTACAATTTTCATTACAAATAGAGCCTATAAAATTAAGGGGGCATATGGTAGGCATTATTTATGCCGTAGGTACATATTACTTTTCCTCATTTATAACGTAGGTATATAGGAAAAGTATTGTGTTTACAAAAAAATCCGAAACCGGGATGTCACTGGATTTATCCGTTTCATGTGTTTTAAGACCTCCTGAGTGGTTTTCACACAGTTGTCTGTCTGCATGTGTATTTGCATGTGTATTCTTTTTTCGAGCAAATGCAATTGCATACTCCATTTATGCATTTCAATAAGAATGTAAAAATTACTAAGTCCTTCTTGTTCAACTTAAATAACGCCTAATCTACTTAAATATTAAGAAATCATAGTGAAAATTTAATTAAAAATAATCCTCTTAGTTTGCAGTTGCCTCAGATGCTACTAAAGCTAGGTTAGGAACAAACTGCAAATTAAATGGGAAAGAAACCATTTAATCGCTATGTTAAAAATGAAATAAATTAAACACAATTATTGGTCAAATTATATTGAGTATGAAAGAAAAGGATTAATTTTAATGCATAAAATTTAAAATATAAAACAAAAACTGTAATCTGCTGCAACTGCTTACTCTTATAAATAACAAATTGTAATTTAACGAAAAGTATAAAAGACTAATAATAACCGCAAAATTAATTAAGGTAAGCCAAGCATCAGAAAGCAAAACTTACACAAAAACAAGTGAATGTTTGTGTGAGTGTATGTATGTGTGCGTGTGTCTATTATCATTGTAGCTCCTAGTGTATTTATGCTAGAGAGTTGAAAGTACATAACTCAGTCTATAGTTGTAGTTTTGCTATTGAGAAAAACAAATTTTATACGTCATTAACCCGCAATACTGACTCAGCAAAAATTACGAAAAATCAAAAATATGCGGAACAATCATGCGATCGGAATGTGATGTGGCACGCATGTAGCTATGTATAACGCTAGAAAGGTGAGGCTAACCTTTTTTGAAAATGGGCCAAGTTTTATCCAATTTTCAGCATTAGTTCAATTTTTATGAAATGAGTGTGAACAATTTTTAAAAATGTGTAAAAAAATCGGAAAACAATCCAATTAAGTTAAAATTTTATACAAGTAGGTACCTTTTCGAAATAAATAAGTACATTAAGTTTTGTATAAATACGACAAGTATATCCATGATTTTTTTGGGATCATAAAAGCAGCATCGAGCATGGTCAGTCCTGTATGCGTGACCGCTGTGAATAAAACGGATGCATTTACTACCTGAGGACGACCGTAGCGAGTCCGAAGACATGCTGCAGTATAAACTTGGCCAATGGAACTGAAGACGGGCGAAGCGATTCTGAAGCAAGTAGGATGAGCGTAGCGAATCTAATGTGATAAGGAAAAGTTCCGAGGTACCCCGTACCCGATTTTTTTATATGTATCAAAATGTAAAATTTAAAATATTTATTATATGAGGTTAATTATAGTATTACTTTGCTTACCACATTTAGGAAATGAAATGACCCAAACATCGTCAGATCTGACTTGAAAATTTTGTATTCTTTCTAGATAGCTTGGAAAGTCTTTGGGTACCATCAATCCCGATGGTTTTAGTCGTACTTCGGCCGTGGGCATTAATTCTGGCAAGCAATGGTCCTTGATGTACTCCGTTACTGGGTCCATTAGCACCTCCACGTCCTCCATTTCTGAAAAATGATTAGACTGGTTAGTTATTGAAACTCCTGCAAACTACCTATACAATATAATCCTATTCAAAACACCACCAAAAATACCTTTTACAAACCCCCCAAAAAAATAAATAAAAAAAATAAAAATACCCAAACCAAAAAATATAAAATTATCCTTGACCCAAACAAACCCCCTCACACCCCAAAAAATAATCAAAATTTATACCACAAAAATAACAAATAAATAAATAAAATAAAGAGGCACAAATTACCCTAATCAATAAATATAATATGTCTCCGGTATACACAAAATAAATATTGTATTACTTTTGCCAATAAAGAAGTTGTTTAAAAAAAAAAATTAAATAATATAAATTATAAGAATTAAGAATTATAAAAAAAAACTATGCCTTGTCACATAGTGAAACCGCCAAAACCTCATACATTACTATACATGTATACATAAATACATTTTATTTATACATTATAAATAAATTATTATTGTTATTATTATATAATTATTATATACATGATTATATAAGATATATTATAATTATTATTAAAATAAATAATTTTGTTACGTATAAAATATTATTTAACATTTTATAAAAGCTATACATAATATAGCACTATCTGTTTTATAAGCCAGTGTTTTAATTTTACTAATGGAGAATTTATTTTTATAATCTATAGAGAATGAAAAAAAGATTTAATATTAAAGTTTAATTAATACAAATAAAATGTTAAGAGAAAATCATGTAGGACCTAGGTAACCATGCAATAGTGAATCATGTAGGACCTAGGTAACCATGCAATAGTGAATCATGTTGGACCTAGGTAACCATGCCATAGTGAATCCATGTAGGACCTAGGTAACCATGCCATAGTGAATCCATGTAGGACCTAGGTAAGCTATCCATGTAGGGGGTATAAGCTGCCACTTTATACCATAAATTATTTTTTACGCATGTGATGTGAGAAGTAAAATTTAGTTTAATTGCATTTTATTATTGGCATTTAATAACATGTAAACATAAGAAATGACAAGAAATTTTTGTCATCATTACATTGGTTGAAATTTATTTGTGGATAGACTTTTATTTACTTCCTTATAAGAAATGCATTTATTGTATAAACTTGTATAAACTGTAATATGTTTATAGCAAATAAAGATTATATATTACCATAAATTAATATACAAATTACTCTGATAAAATATAGATTGCCCAGAAGTTGATAACCCTACCAATAACTGATAGCTAAAAAAAATAATTTATTAATTTATTTATTATTATCCATATATTTTTTATAAACCAGTCGTATTATTTTGGTAACAAACCATCTACTTTTTTATCATTTTAATCAAAGGTTTATAATTAAATCCAAATTGTGACTTTTTCAAAACTAAAAAAATTATAATTGGCAACTATTTCTTTTTACATATTCTTGGTATTTTCTACTCTCACAGATCTTATGTAAAAAAATAAAATCGCAGAAATGCATGTGAAAAATCGTAAAAAGCTAAGAGAGAAAAAGGTGGAATTCTTAGACATTTATTAAAATAATCGATACCAAATAACCCAGAGGCAAAAGGGCCTCTTTTCCTTCCCGTTGAACTTCATTATTCTCAAAGAGGTTCTTTTGATGTCAGATTTTTAGCTTCATTTTTGTCATATTTTCTATAAAATGACATAATATAGAAAAATAAATTCAGATTTTGATACCATGAATCAGTTCCTCATTAAAATTTATTTTTTTTGGGAAAATGAAATGAAAACTTGAGGATTAGTTTTCATTATAGTTAAAATAAAGTCGATGTTTGTAAGGTAAAATTATAAAGAAAGTAATTTAAAAGTTAAATTTAAAGACAGTCATTGCGACTCTTCAAAAGGAGCTTCCCATCTTTGTAATCATAAAATAGGTATTCCGTCTAAAAGAAAGAATAAATAAAAAACATTTAGGATATTTTTCGCTAGATGCCGTCTCTAATGATCTTACTTTACTTTACTTTTTTTCTTTTATATATATATATATATATATATATATATATATATATATAATATATATAATATATATATATATTATATATATATATATAATATGTGTGTGTGTGTGTGTGTGTGTGTGGTGTGGTGTTGTGTGAGTGTGTGTGAGTGTGTGTGTGTGTGTGTTTGTGTGGTTGTGTGCTAGTAATAAATCAGCAGGACACGGTGGTGTCCACCCAGCCCGAACTGTCTGGGTGACAGACTCAAGAATTTTCATGCGAGGGATGGAAATCCTTTCACGTGCCGTCCTTTGAAAGGGACGTTAAGCCGGTGGATCCCAGCCTGTGCGATGTCAGGTTCTCGTAAAAGATCCTTAACCCTACTAAACCTGGGTTTTAGCAGAATTTAGGACCCTCAAAAATAGCAGTTTATATTAAATATACATTTGTTTCTACCTTATGGTTTCGAGAGTTGGAAGGCTTGGTCTGGCAGTAGGGCACGTGTTGTTTCTAGTGATAGGTATCAAAACTTAGCAAAAGTCACGGCTCTTCTGTGGATTAGACGCAAAATACCTGCACTAGGAGTCATAGGGTGGAATACTATGCTCTATCTAAGGGAGTTAGCAAAAAGCCCAACAATATAATATATATATATATATATATATATATATATATATATATAATATATATATATATATATATATATATATGTGTTGTGTGGTTGTGTGCTATAAATATATATTTATTACTATAAAAATTTGTCATTCATAGATTATCTGTCATGTCGGATCTACGTATTTAAAAATTAGCAAATATGTAATAATAATAATAACAAATAATAAATTGAATAACGTTTAAATACTTTAAAAACAGTGACAACTTTAATTTTATTTTTATTTTTAGATTTTAGGTGAAACTTAATACGTTGGACTGGATTACTGTGATAATTAATTTTACTGTCTTGGCGATAATATCGCACTTTACTGATTGTGTTTAGTCAGTAAATTACTTAATTTACAGCCACTCTCAAAATAATAATTATACGTACACTTTTTGCCATTCCCTAAATCAAATCAGTTAACTCAATAATTATATATTCTTCAATAACAAATCCATCCTCTATGTATAATGAGTATGGCAGCAAAACCAAAATTTACAATCTGAAGGGTAATTATAAAACATTTATTAAAACTGAAAAATAAAAGTTCATAAATTTCCATTATTTTTTTAAACAATATAAAATGGAATACACAATAGACATTACTTTTAAGAAAATTTAATTAAAACCGGGCTGGAAAACCTAGCCGGGTACGCTCTTTATTAAAAGCAGAGTCCAAGACTACTATTACAATATCTTTAGATAAATATCGGAAAAATTGTCAGTAGAAAGCTTCTATATAGAAACCTTTCTCTAATTTATCACTTTATCGACCGCTTCAAACCTCGCTTCGTTTATCGGCTTTTCTCTTTAATAAAAGAGTTTTTATTGATTTTATTCTGAAAGAGTAAAAATTAAAATATTTTTGATTGATTTAAAAAATAAAATTTAAAGAGAATAAGTAGTTGTGATTCCTTTCTTAAAAAAAATAATTTACTTTTTCTCATAATAATTTTTTCCCTTACTAATTTATTCCTTTTCCTAGAAATTCTTTGCTTAGATGAGACGTCTTAAATGTCATTTGAGGCATCTTAATTTATTACTTTTCCTCATTTATACCGTAGGTATATAGGAAAAGTATTGTGTTTGCGAAAAGATCCAAAATCAGGATTTCATCATATTAATTAAGTGATAAAAAAAGTTTCGTGGTACCTCTAACCCGTTTTTTTTAAATATTTTAATCTTATGATGTAATATTTATAAATAAGATGAATTGCTTTATCGAATAATAAGTGCACTTGTATCTTTAATTTAAGTCCATACTTTTTACAAGCTAAAGACAAATTGAAATAAAGCGGTGGAAGAAAAACTGCTTAATTCGCCAAAACTTGTATTGATACTGACACATCTGCTCTCAGAAAGAGTAAAAAGAAATTGTTTTTATAACGACCTTCAGAATAAATAAAACATTTATGTGTCTAACTGCTAACTTAAATCGAAATTATTAAAAATAGAGGTGTAACTCTAGTCGAGATACAAGTGTGATATCAATTACGAAAATAAGTTAAAAACAGAAATATTTCAGCCAAAGCCAAGTTTCTTTTTAGTCAGGTACTTTTAGTCATTTGAAACTATAGAGTTTTGCAATGCATGAATAGTTGATACACTATACTTGAGCAAGAGGCATTTAGGAACAAAAAAGCTATTTTACATCTGAGAAAATTGTTCCTTCATTAGACATTCGTCATAATTGTTGGCTTGTAATTATATCATGTCTCACTTTTTTAAGAAACGTAACGAAACATCCGTATAAGAAACAGAGTGGGACATTACATTATGTCGGGAAATCAATAATGACGAATGTTGAGTGATGGAACAGTTTCCAAATGTAGCATAGCATTTTATAACATTACAAGGTGTCTTGCACAATTATATTCTAAGATATTTTTAGTTAAAACTACGTCAAGAAATTGTTTAAAATATAATTATCGCTTTTAAAATTAACATAATTAACATTAGCTTCTAGTCTTTATTTTTATAGATAGCACTTATACTGGTCTGTAAACTGTTCGATCCTTGATTTTTGACAACATTTATCAATATACGTCTATAGCAATTAGCACATACTCTCCTCACGACCAGAAGCTACCCAGGTTCAATGTCATCGGATTTGGCATGACATGATCTCGACGCAGATGATACTTGTACCTGACTATTGGCTAATTTCAAGCTTACTCGATTTAATTGAATAGAATTTTTTTTTTATTTCTATTAAGTTAAAAATATAACTATTTTTTTAACTTAGGTGCTTAACAGCTCCTTCATCATAATCTATAATCATAATTCTAAGATAAGGATTACAAATTGAAAGCAACTGAAATTTAAAGTCTAATTGTAATCTTTTACTTAAATAATACATACATAATACATTAAAAACACAGAGGCTTTTTGCCTTTTGGCCGCTATGTGGCGTCAGCAATAGGGGCTGCAATAATGTTCTTTAAGTTTTTAAATGTCGAAAACACATTCTGAAAATCCTCTATTTAATCTTATAAAGTAGAGGTTTCAAAGAGAAAGACATTACAAAGGAATCTAATTTTACTTTAAAGCAGTAAAATAAAACAAACTATCTAAAAACGTAATCAAGACAGTATTACATCCAAATCCCTCTAAAAAATCCATGATAAAAGCAAATGACTTTTTAACACCTCGTATCTACACAACAATAATTAGAAAACTTTTGTGTAAAACGTAAGTAATAAAAACTAACAACAAAAAGCACGTAAAAAATTAGAAGTGAAAAACAAAAGAAGCTTGTTCTTTTAGAGTGGAAGTGAAAAACGACAGAAAAGATGCGAAAGAAAGAAAAGTGGTATTGCTTTTATCTCGACGCACTACAGGAGTGTTATAGAGGTAAAGTGGTTAGAGTTAAAGCTCCTCCTTTGAGATATTTTGCTCTTTTAGCCCTTTGCCCTTCATAGTCCCAGTGAATTATTAGTCCTACTATGTGGGATGTTAAACTGCTGTCTCTTCATAAGTATGCTTTTATAAAGTATACTCTGTACTACCTACTTAAGTATACTTATACTTTTATTTTAAAACTAAATTCGTTTTCAAAACAGTGTTTCATCTCTTTTCAAGCAGAACATTTCGAATCCAAAGTATTTTCAATCTTTCATTCATCCTATAAAAGGATTATATTTTTATCTTAAGACTCTTCATTTTATTTAAATATAATAATTATTATGTTGCTACATAACTCTTTTGATAATTTTAAATCTTGCTAGTTAAAAGTTACGGTAGGTTGTTAGTTTAAGTTACCGAGTACTCTTTAAAGTTTGTCTTGCCGTAAAAGTCATCTCTTTGCTGTTTTCCACGAGTACAACAAAGTTTTAATGGCGTGACTCATCCGCTTTACGAGCTTTTGGTCTCATCGGCTCAGATAGTCGGAACAGCACTTATTTATGGCTATTAAAATTATTGTTTGCCAAAACGACAATTTTTTAACTTGTTTGATAAGATAACTTTAATATGTAATTTAATGTAATTTAATATAACTTTAATAAGATGACTTTAGCCGTAAGTCTTTAGCGAGGACACTTATGTGTACTTGGTGAAGAGTTCTAAGTCCCTGATGGCTTCCCAAACGTAGAGCGATGTAATACCGTCTGATCGGCTACGTAGGATGTAAATAAATAGCTTTATGGTGATGTGAGGCCTCTTAAAGATGTCGAAAAACTTTATATAAACTTAGGTCGTCCACAGTCGGTGCTTGGGCTTATCACACATAACAATCTCGCAGATTTAGAACTTGAACTGCGTTTCTGACAGTGTTACTAACTTTCTTGGTAACCTAATAGTAGAGATTCTCGGAGTTCCTGGTGGGGTGTGAAATATTTCGAGAGATGCTTTAAGGTGATGCTTACTGCTTAAAGATAAGGTTGAGTAGCTAAAGATGAAGTTCTTAGAGACATCCTAGTTGAACCTCAAACGTATTTACTAAGATACGGTACGCGACCTGAAGACGGAGGGTCGAGCGTAGTTAATCGCGATACTAAAACAATCAATACCCAAAAGTAGCGCGGGTTTCAATCTAACATAAAAGTTTAAGGCGTAACTAGATAAACCTAATTAATCTTAACAGGCGTGCATAATAAAAATTAAGGTGAGGCATTACAGGCACATAACATAAATATGTGCAGGTCACATTAAGGCCGGAACATGAATGTTTTCTATGTTATCGTGTTAAAGATGAATGCAAAATTAACAATCAAGTATAATTATCTAATTATGATAATATAAAGTGGTTATAGAGAAAGAAGATAACACAGCTCTCATATATGATGATTTAATGTTTGACTTATAATGCTAAAAATACGTATTAATTTACGTTTTACCCATTTTCAGTATTAAATGTTTATATATTTTTTGTATAAAATTAAATTTTTAAACATTTAATAAAAATGCGTTAACAACTCTTATAAAAAAAATTTTGTCCAAAAAAAAAAATAATTTATTGTTATAAATTATTAACAATTAATACGTTTTCAATAAAGTTCCGCCTACGATACAAGACAAATATCCTAATCTATTGTTTACTTTAGGAGTGGTGCCTTAAAATTTCCAAATGAAACAAATTGTTGTCGAGTAACCGGTTTCTCTGAACGAGTCAATGCAGGAAATAATCCAGTTTTATTCACGTCCAACAACCAGCTGAGTGACCAGACTCACAAAAATATAAATAAATCAACAATTCAAAACAAACTTAACTTCTGTATACGACTTAAAAGCTAAATCTGTACTTTATTTTTATTTATTTTTTTGAGTTAAAAGTGAATGTAAACTAAATAAATGACCATCGTAAAGATCATTGACCAAGGTCAGTTTAAACCGAATAAAATTTTCCTCAAAAGATTTGGTTGTAATTGATTATAAACCGGTATAACAATGCATTAGCAAATTGCTTGAAAAATCACAAATGAAAAGTTTAGAGACTTTATTCCCCGCTTCTATTTTACTTAGATTTCCGAGTCTTTAATTTCTAATACTATAATAGCTAGAGATTTGAAATTCTGTACTCAAATAGTCCTGTGTGACAGGGAAACATATAATTAACTTGATTCAATTTGCAATATTAGCGAGCTAAGGTATTTCATTTTTTAAGCAGCAACCTCTAACTGGCTTGGTGGGGTCAGATTAAACTTTATATATGTAACATTTTAGAAGATAAAAACATAGAAGAAAATTTACCTCCTCTTGCAAGTTATGGCAAAATGAGCGCATTATAATTTGCTCCGCGAGGAATTCCCACTACGAGCCCCGTATTGGGTTAATAGTATATTTTTGTGACAGTTATATTACAAAAAATATACGATTTCTTTACATTAAAAGTATTTTTAAATCCATGTTGACAAAAGTCATTGTAGTGTTCAAATATTATTCTAAACAAATTGCCTACAAAATGATTATTACGATTAAAATACTAAGGAGGAAATAAATTAAACATCCTTTATAACAGTAAGGAAACGAGTGGGAAAGTTGGTTTGCTTTCAAATTAAAGATATGCACAATTGACGCACTGGATTATAGCCTGCGTAGTCAGTGCTATATATGCGTAGTGCGTATTTTTAAAATCTTTTGAATAGATTTGCCGCAAAGATATATAGATCTTCTTTTCAAAGATATATAGATATCTATTGTTACCTAGTAGGAAATCGATTTTGCTCGTCATGAAAAATCATTTTCCTTTAGAAGGAAGAAAAAATCTCTTCCCACACTATATTATAGGGAAGGAAATGAGCCATTACACCATTGAAAGAAAAAAAATGCAAGATTCGCTGTTTTTCTGCTTTGGCGCAGTTGTTAAAGGATTTGCCTTAAGATTCATAGTTTCAACAAACAGTCTTTTGAAATAATTGATTTACGCGTGTGTTACTTAAATGTTTTCTTATGGTTACGCCTGTTTTCTAGGCGTAACTAGTAAAAATTTACTAGGTTAAAATTAAACTAGGTTATAATAAATATCTCACTATTTTTAGTTAAATACTACAGATAAAAATACCCGCCTGATTAAGGTTTTTATTATTATTGAGTTAATGTAAACAAACGCTCATTTGTCTTTATGTATTTATACTTATAGTGAAATATAAGTAATAGTAAGAAACTATTTTATTTTTATTAAATAAAATATAAAATAGTGAATAAGTTAATCAATCTAATTCAAGAAATTAACCTAAAACAATTTTACGCATCAAAACTTTCTGAATGACTAATCTAAAAATTTTAGTCGTCAACTCTTTAGAGTTACTACTCGATGTTAAAAGTTACTTTCCTCATTCAAGAAGGAATTGATATTAAGAACTATAATCCCCTCATGAAAATTATAAGAAGCTATAAAAAAACTATTTATACTTGGCAACTTTTTCTCGTCTCTAAAAGAAAAATCTCGTACACACCTCGGGAGCAGTCATCATACTATTGTAATACCCCCTCGACACCATTTTCCTCGGCTACGCCTCGGGATTAAACCATATGTAAACCTTCGGCTAGCGCCTTTGGAACCAACAAAAAGCCCAACAATTATGACTGTGTTTCCTCCCTTGGTGCGTAAATAACCATTATAAGATATCTTAGATTACTGCATATATTTAATTTCCGTTATAAAAACACAGACTTAAATCTATATACAGCATACTTTACCTCTATGTGCACATTCAATATAAGAAAAAATTATTACAACCTACTTAGCAACCTGGATTATACATTTATCGCACCCAAGTATTGTTTATTCTTTTACTTTAAATGCCAAATGGTAGCAATGTCAAGGAGTTTGTATAAAATGCATACTATCCCAAGGTATAAATGCAAATAAAAAGTGAAAGGTATATTAATATAATCTGTAAAATTGAATCAATAAAAAATATAAAATATATATTTTTTGCAGTACAGTTACGTAAAACTTGAAAATAAGAACTGTTTATAGCAATACGAATACGATAATAATATAACTAAAAACAAGCGTTTTTGAAGGTAATAGTTTTAATAAGGCCATTGCGGTTTTATTCTTGGTTTTATAACAACTTTACCCCATACAATCCAATGAACAGGGATCGCGGTGCGGTTAAATGAAATACAAAATTAATAATAGGTTTTAATTTTTCTTTTAAACCTTAATGCAATCTGATGAGATATAAACAGGGTTATACTTGACAAGGTTATTTTATTGATTTTTAATATTATTTGTAATAATGTGATTTATAAATATCATATCCCAAATATTTGATATAATATACCAAATATATGATATTTATTTATTTATAATTTTTACAAATTAGATCTCTCAACACTGCTATTAGTGACGCGCTCTTATATTAAAATAAAAACAATAAAAAATATACATATAATAAAAAATTCAAGTATACAAAGAATATACAATATAATATAATTGTACATACATAATATACATCATATCCAAAATAAATGACAAAATTAGCTATTTTTTTCTCATCTACTTCCGCAGATATAATATATAAGGTATAAGATAGAATAGTATAAGTATAAATAAGTAAGATAAATATATGTAAGTAAGTATAATAAATAAATAATAATAAAAATAAATAAGTATATACATATATATAATAATAAATATATAAGTATATCATAAATAATATGTATAAATAAGTAAGAACCACGTCCGGTAGCTCAGTGGTAGAGCTCTCGTCTATCGACCTGGAAGTCGAGGGTTCAAATCCAAGCGACGGAGGACCTTAATATGATGTTATCCCTTGTACCGTACACTCGGAAGGTCTTGAATTCAAAGCCGGCCAACCCAGTCAGGGATTTAAGTAATTTCCTTGGCTGCTAATACGCAAATGCGGGGCTGGTTCCTGTTTCATCTGAGACAAGTCTGGATCCACGTTTCCGTTGTCTCCAGGAAAAGTCAAGGATTTGCGGACTGATGGAGATGAAGGTCGGAAAAATATACTGAGCCCTCGAATGTCTGAAAACTTAGTCATTGAAAGTGAAACCAGGGCACGAATAACGTAAGTGACTAGGAACAAAGTCCTCGGTTCTTGAAGACCGGCGTCTCCTAGTAGCACTGCGGAACTTCGGCTTTCAGGTCAGGGCTACAGAATAAGTTTGTGCACGCTGACGTCGAGTTTGCCAGATTTTTCTGTCGGGTGGCACTGGACTAGTCAGAGTGGTGGGCCTACCTAGAGTCTGGGGATGCCAGAGGAACTGATGAGATTGATGAGACTGGTTAAACGAGGGCGAGCCAAGTGAAACTAGTGTGATCAGTAAGACTAAGGAACTAGTAAGACTAGATGAACTAAGTACACTGTGAACTAGTATTCAGTGCTAGCCAGAGCGATGAGCCTAGCCAGAGTCTAGCTGGTCTAGATGAACTAAGCACACTGTGAACTAGTATTCAGTGCTAGCCAGAGCCTTGAGCCTAGCCAGAGTCTAGCTGGTCTAGATGAACTAGGCACACAGTGAACTATTCGCAGGCACTAGTAATAACGGTGAGTTTAAATAGAATCTGGTATGGCTAAATGAACTAGGCAAACCGTGATATGAACCTAGTCATATGTGCCGCCTTGTACGGACAGTGTTCTTCCTAGATAATGAAGTGTGTATGAAACTCTGGGGTGGGTTAGTTGAGTGAGATTTCAGTATAAAATAACAAGTATAACAGGGTTAAAACAAGTATAACCCTACGGGTTTAAGCGTTAATATAAATAAATAAGTTAAGTATAATATATAAGATAATCGTGTAAAGAATAATAGTGCGTGTGCCCTTTAAATCCGAAACCGAGGTTTCATCATAATTAGGAATTCATCATAATGACATCCTGAGTGGTTTTCATCATGCTGTCTGTCTGTCTGCGTCACGTATAACTTCCGCTGTATTTATGCCAGAAAGTAAAAACTTTTTAAGTTATTTTTGTTGTTGATGTATATGAAAAAGATTTGATTAAAAATTAAAAACTCGTAATGGGGCATTTTTATTTTTAATTTATATATACTAGTTGCCACGAATATAATCATACGTGATAAATTGGACATTAAGCCAAATGTAAATGTAGCTTAATTAAATTACGTTAAAAGGGAATTATTTAAAAACCCTAAATAACCTTGGACTTTTGAAATATTAATTTAGCTAATACAGAACGAATTTTTAAACCAAATTTTCAAGATTATTTTAGATTTCATAATTTTAGATTTTATAGCCTGTAAAACTTCATCATATAATTATCTCCTACTAACAGTAACGCTAAGTAATAAGTAAATACTAAGTAAAAATTAACTTGAAACGATGGGTTGATGTTATTAAGAATTCAGTCCCCTCGTAAAGTCAAGAATTTTCCTTGTAGCATTTTCATTATGTTTATAATATACTTGTTTCAAAGTATCTTATTTTAAAATTCTTTCATAATTTATAGGGAGCAACCTTTTTTCTTCAAGTTACAGCAAGGGTAAACATAAAGTGTTGAGTAAAAAAGTCACTACGAGTTCGCAGGTAAAATAAAAAATCCCTAGAAAGGATAAGGTTGGATACATCAATTTTATAAAAACCTGTGTTCTCCAGGATCTCTAGTTTTTCTTGTCATTTTAAAGGCAAGGTTTTTATCAGTCCCCCAGATGTTTTTTTATGTATCCTCTATCTCATTAATTTTAGCTAGTTTCTATTCGCTTGTTCGTTTAGTGCCTAATAGATAGAAGGCATTTGCTTCGAAGAAGAAAAAATTTCATAATATAGTAAATAATAGATAGCAAAAGAAAGTAGATTATTAAAATATGGACAGCCATTGAACGGAAAAAATGAATTGCTCTTGGAACAAGAATGAACCTAACATATTTAAGGTCTAAATTCTATAACTGTTTCTCTTTTCTGAGCAATAAACTAAAGATTTCAACTTAAATCCCCACGTTCCCCATAAAAAAATAAAACTCTGGAAACCTAAGTACTGATTTTAACGATACTATGCTCTTCAAGTCTATACTTGAAATACTTCAACCTCTATGTCTATACTTCATTATGTTAAAATTAACATAATGAAGGTTGTATTTACCGCAAGTTGAAGAAGCAATCGAAGAATCAGCTACCGTCGATACTTCTAGTCTCAATGAGCACAACGAGTCCTCTGAAGATGATCTTCAGAGTGCTCGTCGTGCTCATTGAGACTAGAAGTTATTCACTGATATAACTTTATTAGTTAAAAGCTCGAGTGTTGCCCCGCCTGCTGATGATGGCGTTTTGCCGAAACTGGTTCAGGGATATTCATATCTAACAGCAAGTATCGACGGTAGCTGATTCTTTGATTTCATTATTATTGTGTTATATTATCGGCTAAATATTACGGCTTTTAAGATTCCAGGTATGAAATCACTTACTCCATGGCATTTCTAGGAATTGAAAGCAGCAATTTGTTTATTAGAACAATTAATGAATAGTACTGTTTTAATTACTTTAGTATGTCCTATTTAAATGATATTTTTTTATATTACTTTCGAAATGACTTAAGATGATACTATTGTTACACCGTCGTTTTAATATATCATTGATACAAATGTCAAGAAGATATTCCACTACGCATAAACTATAACTAAGGAATATGAGCTACTATGGACACCTGTTGCGACAACAAATTGTCCTGGATACGAAATGTACATGACTCTACAATGCATACAACTAAACCTATTTAACTATACGATAGTTATTATATACTTGTTGCCAGTTTTATATCATCATTAAATAACTTTTTATATAATAAACATGTAAAAAAGTAGAGTAAAAATCTCGCGCCAACTTTTTAAAAAAAATTTCCTCTAGAAATTCTCTAAAATTATAAAAACATAAATTTCTAAAATAAAATAATTTTCTTTAAAAAATATATTTCATAAACTATCTTTGATTCTTTGAAAAATAGAAAACTAAAATATAACTTTTTATAAAAAAAATATTTGTAGTCATTATTTTTACAAAAAAAAATAGTTGTTATTCTTATTTAATTATCGGATAAAAAGTTTACAACATCAAGTGAAAAGTCTATAGTTTGCAATTTTCCTCATTATTTATCACAGTATTTGTTTTTCTTTACTCTTTTCCTCGAAACCTCAAAAAGAAATTGGATAGGATTGATTTTCTCGTCATTTGATGTCAGTCAGGAGCATTGTCTGCGTCCATTTTAAAAGAAAAATACTTTCCCTAATATTCTTTAAAACAATAGAGTTCCAAAAAAGATATTGATGGTTATGAAAATATTTTTTGAGATGTTACTTATTTATATATTTTTAAGTCAATTTCATTTTTTTTTAATGAAAAACACATTCATTCTTTATTTTGTGGAAAATGGGACACAAAAAGGTTTTTGTGTTTTAGAAGCAATAAGAATTAAGCTTTAGTTGTAAAAGGTCGGGGTTAAGTCTGTATGCTCTTTATATAAAAAAGGCCAATAAGCACTCCTTGAAACCTCATATTAACTGAGTTAAAAGCTAGTATTAACTTTACAATGTCACTCTTCTTAAGTTTTATGTTCAGCCAGATATGTTCAGCCATGTCCAGTTTAAATGAGAGTAACATTTTTAACGTAGTTGATTATTTTGACGTTGATATAGAAGCGTAGTAGTCGTTATGACATTCATTAAATAAATAATTTATTTTAGAACAATTAAATGACATAAAAAATATATTTATGAGGCTACCTCTCTGCTATAAAGCTTGAACTTAGCGCTGCATAGAGAACAAAAATATTTAGAGAGGAAAAAAATATTTATAATCATTATTTAAAAATTGACTATAAACTACTAACTATAATACGACACACGGCTAAAATCAATTGACAGCCCGCCAAAATCTCAATGCTTTCAACCCTCTTTCTTTAATAAAAAAAAAATCCCTTCTTTTATGTGACGAAAAAATTCCCTACTCTGGCAACACCGAAAGTCAGGTTATGTTTTGAATTTTATTATTTGTTTTTATTTGATATCGTATTTGTTTATTTTTAAAAATTATTTATTTACTTTTTAAGAAGGAATATTGTTGTATCTTCTAAATTCACCAACTAAGTGTTGCTTTAAATTTGTTCGGGAAGGATGAATTAAGTGGAGTTACAGTTGTTAATTACGTAATGCAATGGATCATAATAGTTCTTTGATAAAAGTTTGACGATTTAAATAAATTGTCAGCTATAATTACTTTTTTCCAAAACAAACTGCTTTTTTGTGTCAATTTTGTATAATTGAATGCGTATTGTTTCATATTATAAAAATAATATGACACAATATGCATTCAAGACTTAAAAAAGTCATCCAATGCTGTCTTTTGGTTGACAGAGCACAGAACCTGCGCTGTACTCAAATAGCAAGAAATGCTTGAAGAATACGTCAATGTACAAGCGTCAAATATAGGCACTCAGATTATATTACAACTTCGCAATAATTGGATAAATTTAACAGATTGGAATGAAACGAAACGAAATCAAACAGATCAATATGCACAATGAGGGAAATAAAAGGTTACAAATATTTACAACCAGTGTTGCCTTTTTATGATTTTATTTATGAAAAAGGTATTTTTTTATACCGAGGTTGGCATGAGGTGGAGGGGGAAAGAGCGGGGTCGGTCTGAACCAATAGAATTCTTTCCCTCACAGATTTTTGGCGCGCTGTCAATTGATTTTAGCCGTGTGTCGGACTATAAACAAAATTACTTTGTTTTTAATTTGATCAAATTATGACATCACTCGTTAGTTAGCATGTTAAAGAAGAAAGGATAAAAAAAAATATTCATGTGTTTACAATTTGATTTGTGATCGTTTCCATTTCAAATGTGTATCTGAATTTGTTTATGTTAATATTTAATCTAGTATCATTTGGACTATTCTCAATTAAAATATTGTCTTATGAATAGAGTACTGTTTATTTGTACAAAAATAATATTTTTCTTACAATTGATTAAAAATCAAGAAACAGCCTACTCCAGGTCTATATTTTGGATGTCAGGAGGGCGTGTAATTATGTATCATATACCTTATGATACATATTTATACTTATATTTTAAAATACATATATATTTGTGACAAATTTTATTTTTATTGAATTGTAAGGTTTATTAAAAAATATAACTACAGGGAGACAATTAAAACGTAAAGAAAAGCGATATGATCCACAATATCCAATCCTGTGTTTCTATTGGCCAATATCAGATTTAGTTCCTATACATTGATTTAGTTTCGCATATTTTAAAACTGAGTTGAAAAGTCTTATATACTTGGAATTGTCTCATCGTCCAATGCCTTCTTTCACTCATGTTTTGTGGCACTTATTTTGTATATTTTTCCTATAACTATTTTAGGTGACACTTGTACACCTAAATAGGATTATCAAATTTCTAATCCCTTTAGAAACGTACGGCCCACTAATGCTCCGAGAGTAGGATTTTGTTGAGGATATATCTATACTCCTTGTATGGTATGAAATGTAGAATCATAATTTTCAATGAAATGATAATCTCAAGAAATAGATCCACCTGTTTTTAAAGTTAGGCTAAGCATTCAAACCACCAAGCCACGTGTGACTGGGATATTCTTGATAAACTGCTCTAAGTCTCCATTCTTTAAAATCTAAATTTGTCTCTGTAATGTGAGATAAATTGAATTAATACCCTCGTGTCTCTCTTTATAAGCAAACAAGTCTACAACTCTGCTTAAATAGATATTTAAAGCTGTGTGATGAACTTGATATATTTGTATCTATACAACCGTATATGGTACAAAGGTATATATTTTATCCTTTAGACGTGTTTATAAGTCCTCTAGCTGATTTATAGCAAAATTTAGAATGGACATATTCCTAACAAAAACACCTGCGTATGAACAGTTAAACAACGCTTGATAAAAAATTTTTTAGACGTTGATATAAACTAAACTGTGAATTCCTAATATTGCTGAAATTCTTATGAATTTCATAAGGTCCCGATGATTTTACGTTATTATTTCGTCAAACCATATTTTAAGCCTCTTGAGATAATTAAACCTTCTTTGCATAGTTAGCATATTTATAAAACTATCATGCCTATAAAATTATCCCAAATTAAATTCTAAATATTTGGATAGTCTTAAACTTGAGCCTAAACCTTTAAAGTGACAAGGAAAAGGATACAATGGAGTGAAGGTACAATATCCTTTAAATAGTTACTGTAAAACCTACGTCACTGGCCACCAGAGTTTTAAAGGTGCATTGTCATGCTCCCTAAATTTTATATTTCAATCTTTAAATAACCTGTTTTACAAACAATATTCCTCAACAATTTTAATTGAAGTTTCCTCTTAGTTACCTAGGTCCTTCTTTACAGGAAACACAGGTAAAGAAATTTTTCAACAAACATAAATCTAATGAAAACTCTACTAAAAGGTTCACTGTACTTTGAAAGCGTTTTCCATTGGAAAGGATTAAAAACTAAATCTTTCTTTAATCTTTTACCCTCCTATCTTGCCTATGTAGGCTATTTGGATTAAAACATATACACCTTTATACTACCATTTACTTTATTTAAACCGCTTAAAAACGTAAATTAATAGAAAAAGAGGAAATTATACATTTTACATAAAAATAAATAAATTTATATGTTTCCAATGAAGGTGAAAACAATAATTTTACCTCATATCGCTTAAAGCTCACAATAACAGCCTAATTTTAAAGATAATATATGATTTTCTTCCTGTACAGTGATCATGTAAAAATTTCGTCAAAAAATGTCAAAAGAGACAAGATTGTATTTCAACGTATATGTGCCAAGAATTTATTTCCTTATAAGATTATTTCCTAAACTTAATTTATATACTTCTCTACTTATAAATGAAAAAAAAACTGAGAAGTACAATTACAGAGAACTGTCTTCCGCAATAAATAGCTATTCTTTAATAGCGTTCTTTAATCTCAAGGATTTTGAATAAAAGGGATATCGCCACAAGGGAATTTAACTGACCCCATGGACGTTACGAGATAGAAAAATTATATCAAACTACCTTCCCTATTATGGTTTTAGCTAGGCGCGAAACGCAGGTTATGTAACAAGGATAAGACGAACTCAACATTTATTAACACTTAATAGCAAATAAAAACATGGCCAATCTTTTTTATTTTTTGTAAAAATATAGATACGAGGTGTTAACAAAGAAAATAAAGTATATTACTTTTCACTATTTGTTTATATATCCTACAACAATAAACCTTTCATCGCAGGGTAAGTTTGCCTCTAAATTGATTAAATGTAATTATTGTAAGTCTGCGCACTTCATACCTAGTATATTCAGTTTTTTCTGTCATATATTTTTTGTGATAGATTATATTCTATTTCTTTTTAACAAAAAAAATTCAAAGGGTCAAATTTTTGTTTTGATTTAAGGCGTCATCCCTTTCAAACGTCCTTGATTTTATCCCAGGATAGACAACAAAGAAAACTGAAAACTCCTTCCAGTTTTCAGTGTGTACATAAAGACTGTAGTCCACCATAGACTAGAAGGTGATGTTCTAAGCGATCATTTGTGGACCCTCAAGTGACTGACTGATGATGACCACCACGGTGGAAAAACGCCTCTCTGTTTCTAATATTTCAACTTTTCCTTATTTAATGAAATAAAACAGAGTCTCTCCACTAATGATATATATTTTACATACCCAACTTTCAATCTTAACAGATCATCATTAGTCCCGGAGAGCAGCGTAAAAAACCTAGACAACTACAAACCTCTAGATAAAACTGTAACCGCTGTCTCCTAACTCTTTTCTTCGCTGCTCGCCGGCACTGATGATGATCTGTTAAGATTGAAAGCTGGCTATGTCAAATATATATCATTAGTGGAGAGACTCTGTTTTATTTCATTACTTGAAACTCCACAACTCATTTTTCCTTATTTTCCTCATTTATACCGTAAGTGTATAGGAAAAGTATTGTGTTTGCAAAAAATCCAAAACCGGGATGAAACCGGAATTATCAGTTTTAGGTGTTAGGTGTTGTTTCAATACGACTAGCATATCCATTTTTGTTGGATCACAAAAATTAAGAAGCATTGATCGTGGTCAGTGCTGTATGGGTGACCGCTTAGAATGATACGGATGCATTTACTATCTAAAGACGAGCGGAGCGAGTCCGAAGGCATGTTGCATTTTAAAGTTGGGGAACTGTATATCTGAGGAGGAGCGAAACGAATCGAAGCAGGGTGGATTAGCGTAGCGAATCCAATGTAATGAGGAAAAATTCCGAGGTACCCCGTACTCGATTTTTTTTGCTCTGTAAAGTAACTTCTTCTTTTTATACTTTTTACTTCCTCTAACTATAATCCTAATCTTATACAATAATACTAAACTATATCAAAAATTTATTTAAACTACTATTATTAAGTTTCAAGTTTAATACCTTCCATTGAAGACCGTGATGACATGGAATGAATTTCTCCAATGGACAAAAGTTTTTTGTCCATGCAGTTTTCACCGGAAGATTTTTCATCTATATATTTACCGAAAAACCCACGCTTTTTATAAATAAAAATATTTAAAGAATAATAAAAAATAACTATGTTATGCTACAAAAATAACAAGTCATTTAAATTATAGTTAAATAAGAAATCCCTAACCTTGTTAAAGTATCTTTACAGTTTCTCTCCTAAACCAATGGGATAAAGATATTTGATAGGCGTTTCGAGACAGTTAATGACGGTTTAATCCCATGGATTTAAGGCTAATCACACCGTTAAAAATAGTATAAAACTTTCAAACGTCAAGAGTTAAAATATAAGTCAAGTAATCACATGAATACTTTATTACATGTATCACGTTTATTCATTAAAACATCAAATTCAAATCATACGTCACTTATGCTAATGGTTATGCGTAAACAATGAGAGAATTTCTTTCACTTATTTGCATAGCTTTCACAAAAATTTAATAAAATCCATGATGGTACACGTGAGAAATATCACCATTAACTATAAAAGTTAGAACAAATAAGAACATTAAGCGTAAAGTTATAAAAATTGGTAGGTAGTCATGCTTCCTTAAAATTCCCATATGCAACGGAAATTCATGAAAATAAACGACAAAAAATTTAAGTAATCTTCACTTGTCTTATTTAAAAGCATTAAAGAAAGGATTTTCATAATTTTTTTTTTTTTTTGGAAAAAATTTTAATGAAAATTCACTAAAAGCTGTGGTTTTACATAAAAAATAAAGGAATAAAATATTCCTTTATTCCCAATATTTTCTTTATTTTTTTCTTATCTCCTATTATATGAAATAAAATCCTTGTCAAAAGAAAAATGTGAGAAACACCTGAAAGATATATCAGGAAATAAATAGTTTAGAAAAATACAACTGTCTCCACTAATAATTTTGTAATAATTCACTGATATAGTTTTCAAACGTATTGAGAACATCACATTTTTTGCAATTCTAATTGGAAACAAAATACTCATAAGAGACAAAAAACTAATATAAAAAAAAATATTTTTTAACTAATGAAAAAATGAAAATTAATGCAATAAAAAACATTTAATAAATCATAAAAGGGAAAATGAAAAAGAAATTGTTTAAAAAGGAACCAATTACAAGAGCGTGTGCTTTAAGCTCTAATCCACATTTTTTAATTAAAATTGGATAAACATTATAATTGCTTTACGCTGTGCGTAATAGCTTTTATAGTTATTAAAAAATAGAGTATGAGCTTTTGTAAGGATAATTTTTTTCATGAAAAAAATTAATTTAATTTTAAAAAAGAAAAATCTAGTTAAAATTATCTATGTCTGTCTATGTGTGTGTGTGCTTCTGTGTCTGCGTCACGCATAAATGAAATTCTAGTGGTTATACTTAGCAGCTTAGTATTTTAATTATTATATATAATTATTTTATATATTATTTTATAATATATATAAAATATAATTAATTATATTTTAATGTATTAAACGAATTATAGCAATATATTGCATTATTGCGTAAAATATGTTTCTTTAATTTGGATTTCGCTGTAATAATCCATATTTTTAACAGATAAACAAACGTTTCATATAATTTTAAGTATCGCACCAAAAAATATATATTTTTGCTAATAACTTATAAAGCAAAAAAAAATTAAGTTGCTTTCGAGTCCTGACTGCTAGTTCTTTATGTTTTACTCTATCTGGTAATATGCGGTACGTCATAAACAGTTAAATGTTTAAATGTTAAAGGTCGTCAAATATCAAAAATTCAAAAGTAAATATTATTGCTATGGCGACCAATATCAAAATAAAATGTTGCGGATCGATTAAAAGTAAAATGTCTACTCGATTGGTTAAATCTTCAATTTAAAACAATTTTAAAATGTCCAATGACGTAGCAAAATAAGTTATTTTAGTCTGAAAAATGTTATCTTCAGGAAAACTCTAAACTAAACCTCATATTTGATTTTTGTGCCAAGTTTAATTTCTCTTGCATAAAGACATAAACAAAGCGGGAGTAATGAGTGACACAGACACACATACATAGATAGATAGAGAGTAAAATGATATCCACTCAATACGTCATAAAATTGCCTAAAACAGATAATTATAATGCAAAATTGATTTCGGAATTTTATGGTCAACTCAATACTTTTCCTATATATTATGGTAATAGATGAAGAAAAGTAAAAATAGGCTACATTTTGTTTAAATCCGTCAATTATAGTGAGATACTATACGATATAATATAACGCTATTAGATAATTATGCTGGATTCTAAGGACAAGCGAAGTAAATCCGAAACCATAACGCACGAGACGTTGGCTAACTTTCTTGTCTGAGGTCAAGTTAAGTTTTAACACTCTAGACTTTGGGGCTAACTCTTCCCATTCTGAGGTCGAGAGTAGAGACCTAAGTTTTACACCCTAGACTTTGGGCTAACTCTTCCTATTCTGAGGTCGAGAGTAGAGAGACCTAAGTTTTTACACCCTAGACTTTGGGGCTAACTCTTCCTATTCTGAGGTCGAGAGTAGAGAGACCTAAGTTTTTACACCCTAGACTTTGGGGCTAACTCTTCCTATTCTGAGGTCGAGAGTATAGAGACCTAAGTTTTTACACCCTAGACTTTGGGGTAACTCTTCCTATTCTGAGGTCGAGAGTATAGAGACCAAGTTTTTACACCTAGACTTTGGGGCTAAATTCTTAGAGTATAGATACCTAAGTTATTACACCCTAGACTTTGGGGCTAACTCTTCCTATTCTGAGGTCGAGAGTAGAAAGACCTAAGTTTTTACACCCTAGAATTTGGGGCTAATTTTCAATTCTTAGTGTAGCATGACTGAAGTAATACGACCTTAAGGTTTTAGCTAAGATAACATTCTAAGGACGAGCAAAGTAAAAATTACCAACGAGACACACACTTAATTTTTAAAAAAAAATATATTGATACTAATACAATCTCTATGCATTGAAAAAATTCTTCGATTTTTATGTACAAGGTAAATTATTAGATAATACTACTAGGAGGTTTATGTAACGATAATACGATTGGATAATACTACTAGGAGGTATATGTCGCGATAATACTATAGAATAATACTACTAGGAGGTTTATGTAACGATAACACTACAGAGTAATACTACTAGGAAGTTTATGTAAGGATAATACTACTAGGAAGTTTATGTAACGATAATACTATAGGATAATACTACTAGGAGGTTTCTGTAACGATAACACTACAGAGTAATACTACTAGGAGGTTTATGTAAGGATAATACTACTAGGAAGTTTATGTAACGATAATACTATAGGATAATACTACTAGGAAGTTTATGTAACGATAATGCTATAGGATAATACTACTAGGAAGTTTATGATAATAACTATAGGATAATATACTATAACGATAATAGGATAATACTACTAGGAGGTTTATGTAACGATAATACTATAGGATAATACTACTAGGAGGTTTATGTAACGATAATACTATAGGATAATACCTAGGAAGTTTATGTAACGATAAACTATAGGATAATACTACTAGGAGGTTTATGAAACTACAGGATAATACTACTAGGAGGTTTATGTAACGAAGCAGCCCAATAATACTTAAATTACCTGGTTAAATTTATATTATACTATTTACTTGTATTAAGGTTAACGATAAATATGAAGCAAAAGCAAAAAAAAAAATAAATTATGCTTTAGAAATAAACTACAAAACAAAAACAACAAAAAGGTTTACGCTGTTAAAATGCTTATTATTATAATTTTTAAAAACACTCACCAGATACTAAAATTATGAAATCTGTGTCGAAATGAGCAACAATTATAAAAGCAAACGAGTTTATCTACAATGCATTGGTTTGTAAAACACAACACTATAAATGTATAACGATGTAATACGAACTGACAAGAAACTAGACACGATGAGGACTGTAAGACAAGCAGGTAGGAGACCAAACTTGACTAACCAACGAGTTCTTACTAAGCTAAGAGAGCGGTTGTGTCCTTGGTCCACCACTAATAAACTATATTCATTTAATAAGGTTTCTTATATTGTCTTATCTATAATGTCTCATAAAACTAAGATTTTAATTTTTTTTTGAACGATCGACTTACGCGAACGTAAATGTAATTTATAAAACAAAACATTTATTTTTCATTTCAATTGAAATCTCAACTTTTATTAATCCCGGAATACTCATTTATGAAAAAACCCCTTTTTTGCTCATCATACGCCAGTTTGACGTACATCTAAAAAAAATATAAATCGCACTTTTTTCTAAAAATTATTTAAAGTTAAAAAACTAATTTTATTCTTTTTAAAAATAATAATTTAATTTTAATAATTTTAATCTTTTTAATATTTTAAATAGCAATTTCTTCGCTCAAAACGTCAACTTCAATTGCAATAAAGGATATTTTTAACCAATTAAGACATAAATTAGTATTGTTGATACCAGTCATATTGTAAAAACTAATATTCTTTATTACTGGATTTCATATCTTTAAATTTCCACATTTATACCGCAAGTATATGAAATATATAGAAAAAAAATAGAAAAACTATTGTGTTTGTGAAAAAATCCGAAACGATGATTTCACCTAAATTATTTGTTTCAGGGGTTTTTAAGACTTCCTGGATGGTTTTTATTGGTTTTCTGTCTTTATTTTGTGTGTGTGTGTGTGTTTTTTTTTTTTATTTTTTTATTTTTTTTTTCTGTTTTCCCTCAGTAGTATCCCTACTGATGGCCGTATATTTTAGCATGTTCCACATATGTACTACATGCATTTTAAACACTTTGTTTGTTTTTTAATCTCCGTATTCTTGTAATTTATTATTTCTTTTTATCTTGAAACTTTATTTGTTAAAATGATCTTCGAAAATGTTAATTCCAACATACTGATTTTTCCGTTGTTTCAGTATATAATACTTCAAATTTGTTTCTTTTAAGTCCGATTTAATTTTTAAAATTAAATTATAATCGTGATATCTTCTTTAAATGATGTTATGGTTAGTGAATTTAAATTACTTAAAGTAAGTCATCAAAATTTATTTCTTCAATGAATTTTAGGAATTTTTCCTAGATGTCTTTATGTAATAATTGTTTACATGTGTGTGTGTGTGTGTGTGTGTGTGTGACTGTTAAAACTGCTTCTCCCAGCGTATTTATGTTAGAGTTGAAACTTGGTACAAATCTAATTTTAAGGTCTAGTTATGCTATCCGGAGAAATTATTTTTTTAATGAAGTTTAACACGCATAAAGTAATATATGAGACCAACATATGTTCCTGGTTTCGTCGCAGTATTATCATAACTAATCATAAGTTTAATTTTTATTGGATGACAGCATACCTTTTTTTTCAAAATCAAAAAAACAATCAAATTAAGTTGAAATTTGGTACTGTAATAAATAGGTCTATATACTTTTGTTTCAATACAGCAAGGATATCTGATCATAAAAGTTAAGCAGCATCGAGCGGATCAGTGCTTGGAAGGGCGACCTCTAGATGTAATTACTATTTAAGGATGAAGAAGCGAGTCTGAAAACGTGAAGCAGTATGCAGTATAATTTTTTTAATTTTTACGTTCTGGGGATGAGCGAAGCGAGTCTAAGTGGGGAGGATGAGCGAAGTTAATTTGATGTGGTAAGAATAATTACCCATATAAAAGGTACCCCGAGGTACCCCGTACCCGATTTTTTTAGTTATTATTTAATAATATCATTATTCTTAAATCAGTAGTACCAATATAGTACAGTATTATACAGTATTAGTACTGCATAGTTAAGCAGTTCAATTTAGGTAAATTAGAAATTCTTTTGGCAAAGTCTAACTTTTAACTCTAAATAAAAAGTAAGAATAAAAATTAAAAAGTAGATGTACATGTGTTGCGTGTGCGTGAGTATAAACTTATCATATGTCATTTGACAAATAATTTTAAGATCTTCCTCATTGCTTACCGTACTTCAAATGTTTCCTTTTAAAATATCAGAAAGACATGCACCAAGGAAGGATTACCTGGGGGAAATAAAGAAATATGGGGAACAAAACTAATAGTACAGACGATACCCCCTCAGGTCAACTTGAAGTAGATCAACGTGCTAGTGTTACTTTGTAAAAAATTTAATTATTAATAATTGCAAGTGTAATCTACTGAAAAAAGGTTAATGAAAGAAAGAAATGGTAAAGAAATTATACTAAAAAGAAAAGAGAAGGAAGACAAAAACGTCATAATTTATTATTGAAGTTTATTCCTGCAAATAAATTAATTAACAGGTATAAGGTTTTATATTAAAACACCCGAGAAATCCTAACTTTACTTTTTCTGTGAAGCTGTTTTTGTTATAAAGGCCTAAGCAGTGAGTAGACATTGCGAACTTTATAGCTTCTTAACTGAACGCTTCTATAATTTGATTTATTTCCTATTATTTTGTTTATGTTTTATGTATTTAGATTTGTATTATAAAAAACATGTTTAAATTTGAATCTTATTGTAGCAATATTACTTTGATAGAATATCCTTCTAGCATACCTAAATAGAGAAAAAATTATAGGGAAGCAAATATTTAATAATATTAAATTTTAATTTTTTTTTTCAATTTTAAATTTAATAATTTAAATATTTAATATATAAAAACTAATATCATAATAATAAGAAATAGCGAATTTTATTCCCAAAGAAAATTCGCTAAAAGGGTTAAGTATGCATCTAAAGGTAGAAATAGGACATTGTAATACTAATAGCATGTAACAGGTGTTAGCTCATTTTCATGACAAAATGGCTCTTTTGAGTTTTATTACTATTATTATTATCATTCATTAATTAAAAGTTTTTTTTGTGGGCTTATAAAAATAATAAATAAAACATTAATTATGCAGAAGTCCATTACTTATTAAATATATAAAAAATAAAGGATAGATGTAATTAATCTGTTTTAAATCAGATAGTAAATAATAGTTATTTATGCCATAAGGCTGAGAAGTGTGTCTTTATGTCACGGCAATTAGATTTACCGACGAGCGAAGCGAGTCGGGAAAAATTGCCAAGACATAAAGACATTCTCAGCCGAATGGCATACACTATTTTTTTTTGAGGTAGCACTCATTAAATAAATTGCGCTATATACTTAATTGAAAAAAACAAACGTCCAATTAACTCCATATTATCGTCGTCATTGAATTCATCCATAGCTTCACACTTTTACTCAAAAATGTAAAAGCTTTACAAATAAACACACACAAATTGTCAATTAAAACAACTTTTAAAAACGAATAAAAAATTAGTCTACAAACAAAAACAGAAACAAAATGAATGTTTTTAAATAAACCACATAAGGGGTTTAACACAGATTGTTTTTTGAACACGCTACATTACAGTAATGGCGGCAATATATGAATTACTTTTACGTCCTAGGAGTATTTTTACATTCATTATTGTCCTCGGAGGTGAAAAGTACTAAATAACCTCCTAGTACAATAATGATTGGCTTCTCATCCTAAAAACGGTCCAATAAAGTGCTCAATTACGTACTACCTCAAAAAAATAAAATTATTTATCATTCATTACTTTACTTTAAAGTGAATTGGAGTAATTGTACATATTATTTTTATTGTATAAATTTAAAAAAAAAAATGACAGGTTGGTTAGAGTAGAGGAAATATTGACACTATAGAGATTAGGTAACCATTATTGTTGAAATTGTGTGACAGATTCAGGTGATCCAGGCTTCATATTGGATTCGGATCTAGTTCATTCGGGGGTGCCTTAGATCAAATATTACTATACTTAGTTAATGTACTACAAAAGTCAAGTTGGCCAGATAAACTTCTTATCCTTGGTACTCTTACTAACCTTGCGGACCAGAAACGGACAGGATTACAGCCCGTTCTCTGATCGTACCTCCCTCTTTCACCTCTATGATCTCGCAACTCGTCTAATATCATTTTCATTTAATACTTTCATAATCTTCTCTTTATTATACCATTAATTTACCATATTATTAATATTAGTAAAATCCTTATATGGTAAAATTACTTATATATACGGGTCGCCAACATGCCAGATTAGGTCACCAGGTGTTTGCTGAATGTACAACCAGGCAGTATGTATGTATACCACAAACTGCTACCCCTTGGTATTATGTTATACGGTCCTCCTTGATATCTAATATTTGAGCCTCATATCTATATAAATCCATATTTACATTTTTGGTGAAGGTATTGAGTTTGTGTGTTCCTGATAAGACATGTTTAGATGCTGTTGTGATATTTTATACTAAAACTTATCATCAGTCTGCAATTACACGACAATAGCCCTACAAGACTTCAGCTTCGTTTTTATTTAAAATTAGTAGAAGAAAACAGAAGATTGCTTCACCAATACATCTTTTTACTTGGTGGTATTTATATTTTCTTTTTGTATATATATCTTCTACATGAGATTCAACTTTTTTAAATGGGTGACGTATCAAAGTGATACTTCCCCTCCTTGTGGACCTTCTGAGGACGAACGAAGCGAGTCCTTATTATGAGTCCTTTATCATGAGCGTAGCGAGTCGAAGAAGTACACCATAAGGCTTAGAGTAACCATTACATTCTCAGGACGGACGAAGCAAGTCCAAAGTTTTTAACTCCCTTTGTGTAACCATTTTATTCTGAGGTCTAGCGCAGTAATACCACAGTAATGTAACCTTAAGCTGTGAGTAATTATGTCATTCTGAGGACGAGCAAAAATGAACCCGAACTTGTGAGAGAAAAGATATTTTATTTATTTTTTATTATTATCTTTCATTTAATTTTTACTTTCTTTTCTCTTTTTAAGGAACTCTCTAATTTTGAAAACAATAGTTTCTCTTATATTTTTGTTAAATTGTTCGTTTCCTGTCCTATAATTTTTGTCTAAATTATTATTTCTTTTTGTTTTGTATATTTTATTATTTTTATTTATGTTCTTTTTATAACCATAATGTTTGTGGGTAATTTCATTTAAGTAAATAAATAAATAAAAAGTACTGAGGTACCCTGTACCAGATTTTCTCAAATTAATTTATTTGTTTAAATGTACGACTTGTCAGCATAAGGGGTCTAGTTAAAGCTGGTCATTAAGACTGCATGCTCGTAAATGACACCGTTTTCAACCACGTATGAAGTCTGTTGTGTAGAAAGTGAAATTGCTCACTAATTGTTGCTTAGTACAATAAGTTTCATTAGTAGTTTATTGTCTGATTTAGTATATTGTTCTCTTCTCTTTATATGTAACGCTATTGTTTTGTCTGTTAGTTGCACACATCCTATTATAAGTCATAATTGTTATACTATCGATTGATTCCTTTTTATCATTAGCATATGGTAGATGTAAAATTTTAAAAATAAATCCTATTTGATCTATAATATATGGAATTTCCCCCTGGAGAATCTGTCATATACAAATTATTTATTTATGGTTCATATACGTAACATTCAAGCTGATCGAATTTATAAGGCGATTCAAATAGAGGGTTGTTATGAATAAAATCGATTTTTTACATGTTAGGTTATACTCCAGAATTGACGTCATTGCAGGAATATATAGTATTTTTTTAATGTTGAACACCTATACCGAATCCTGCAATGACGTCAGACGTCATTAATAAAAACGTCAGGTTATAACCTCCGAATGCGTATATTCGGAGTAATTTGGAAGTATATTATTATTTGTATAATCTCATCTGATGCAGCAATAGTTATAATACATATTAATATCATATATAATATTATATAATAAATTTATTTCGGTATGTGAAATATATTTGCATAAAAATATTACTTCATATGAGCATTGAGGAAAGGAGGATAAGCATGTCTAAGAACCTCATTCCATTTCTAACATAAAAAGAAAGCTATTCAAATATGACTGCAAGAGAATTTAGTCCCTGAATCAAATTAAGTACGATCATTTTTAAAATAAGTGCTAAATTATTTTAATTAAAGTGCTTAGTTAAAATTCATATTTCTAATATGCCAAATAATACCAATTACGTAATCTCTAACATTTTTTAGTCAGATCTGGGTAACGAATCTGGCAAATCTTTTCTTTGAGATTTATAGTCATCATCGTCATTACCAATCAGAAGCAATATAGATTTAATGGTATCCATGCACCATTCTATAGAAATAATTGCAGAAAGAAAAAATGTGGTGGATATAACTGCAAATTTATAATTAATATTATATGCTCAAAATAAGCTAAAGCTATATAGGGGCTCCACTGGGACTTATTCTAGCCTATCATATTCAGACAATGAATTGTTTTGTTTTTTATTCGTTATCATTTATTTTCTGTTTATTTGTAAAAAAACGTGTCTTTTACAAAACACTGTTTTATTTGTAAAAAGGTATTCTTTTAAGTTTTAATCCTAATTATTTTATACTTTGTGTTCTCAGGATTGCTGTATGGAATTTTAAAAATTATTATTTAATTTTTTCCTATCTCTTAGAAGTGTAAAAACATTATTTTGAGAAAACTAAAGAAAAAAATCGGAAACTATATTATTATTGTTTTTTTTTTTTTGCTATTGATAGTTTAATATATTATTAATTATTATTACTAATAATTCATAATAATTAAGTAATAATACGTAATAATTGTACCAATAATTATAAGTAAAATTAATGCTATTTTTTGCATGTGATTTGGTTCTCAAGATAAGGCCAAAGAAACCTAAATTATACATTTTATCTAAGTTAAGTATAGTATAAGCTATACTATAAGTACTACTATAAGTATAAGTATAAGTATAAGTTTTATCCTCTAACCGAGGTAAATAATAGTTATGAATTCTTGAAGCACAACAGAATAAAATAAGATCTTATTAAGAAGGTAAGAGATCTATGCTTCTGCAGTGTTTTTTTAAGTGCATATACATATAGTGCATACACATTCTGCATATGAAAGTAGGATTATTATGCAAGTTAACTTCAAAGTAGTGTGATAGATTGCCATGAACAGAACTGCTATGAAAGCTAAACATCTAAACGTAAAAAATAAATTGTATAAAAAATAGTATTTTTGTTTTTAAAAATTTAAATAAGTCTGTATATAATTTAATCACTCTTGACATTAATGAGAGGAAACTTGTAGCAACATATTATTAATAAGAGCAACATATTATTAATAAATGAGTAAGATTATATAGCATTCAATTCCTGCAAGCGGAAAAACCAGCGTGGGATGTACTGTCCCGTTCAAACAGTGCTCCTCCTCAGTTTCCGGCAAAACCCCCCGCAAGAAATTTCTTAGAATCATTGTATGACTCCAAATGATATAATTATATCACAAAATATCATTTAAATAATTTTTCTGTTTTAAATTAGACTTATTAAACAAGATGCTTCTGCCTGCGCGTATAGACATTTTATAAATAAAATAATAAGGTTCTTAAAATCTCATTTTTCCTCAGGAAATTTGCTAAAAATACCTCGGTACTTTCCGCACGACTTGGGACACGCTTCCCTCGTCTTTAGAATGTAGTGATCACCCAAATGGTAATATTACTTACTACAAAATGCCTACAGTGTCAAAACTTAAGGTTAAATAAAACTTCGAAAAAATTATACTGTGGGTAGCTATTTGATAATGTTAAACGAAAAGTATGTTTTAGCCTAAGCCCTTTCAAAAGCCTTAAAAATAACAGCAGTCATACTTAGGAATCTAGTTTTATTTATTTCAATCCTTTTTATGCAAATATTAATATAATTCAAATTTCATTTTATGGTTTTGTTATTTCGATTTTTAAATTTTTAATAAAGGAAAATTATTGTGTTTGCAAAAAATACAATACTTTGCATACTACACAATACCCGGTTCACTATATACATTTTCCACGTTTTTATGATTTTTCAAAATTTTTTGCTAAGTCATGCAGGTTAATGGCGTCATAAAAAAATATTTTTAGTAGACAGAACGTATGCTACAAGCGCCTACGCCTCCTACTGTCAGTCTGACTCTGATATCAAGTAAAAAAAAACATAGACTCCATCTTCTTCATATTAACATCTCAACGTTAATCACTTTAAATTTACGCTATTCAAATTTTTATTTATTTCCTTTGTATCATTATTTGTTTTTTCACATTATTTTAGTTTGGTTTTTTATTCTGTTGAAATTGTTTCTAGGTTTTGCACTGATGATGGCCTCTTTGTAGGTTGAAAGCACTTTGCCAATAATGTTTCTTTTTGTGGAGAGACTTCGTAGTTTTCATTATTTGTAATGGACTCCATTCACGCTCATTCTAATAATTTCAGTCATTCTATCACTTTACTGGTTTTAGTGAGCTTATTTAAAAGTCATGGGCATTTTTGGATTTATTTATTATTATTTTTATGAAATTAATGTTGGTGCATTTGATATGTTCTACCCAGGATGTACTTACGAACGGTTGGAAGTGAGCAAAAATATAATTAAGGACTTCTGAAAACTTCATCATAAACTTTTATTATAAAATTTTCTTTATTAAAACTTGTTTTACCAAAAGTATGAATACCTAATAATTTTTTCTTGTTTTCATTTTATTTTAATTTACTGTTCGGTATGAAAATTGTTCCTAGGGAAACCCAAGACGTTGTATTGTATATTAGCATGGTAATGACTATGCTAATATACAACAAGAAAATGCGTATATAAACTTATTTAAGCTTTGTTTCAAAGTAATAAGGGTTTTGTTATCAAAAGCCTTGTCTTTAACTCTGCTATGAACCCAAATTTAAAACACCCTCCCCCAAAAAATAATTAGGCAATTTATAACACAAGAATTAAAATTGTAATAGCGCTACAAATAATAAGTAGGAGTCTAACATTACAATACATCAATGCAAAAACTTTGAATAATTTACATTGAGAATTTAAGCAATTCTAACATATCTTACACGTGGCTATGTTTAACATATTAAACATATCTAATAATTAATATACTACAATAGTTTACATTAGTTATAATTGGTAAGTGCTTATTAACTACTATGTAGGCAATAAATTATAAATAATATGTTACGTTGCATTACTGTGAAGAAGGCTTTTTTACCGTGGCGACTATATTTACTGTCGAGCAAAACAAGACAGTAAAAGGGGCCGAGGTACTAAACCATTATACTAGTCGTGTAGCATATGCTATTTTTTTTGGACGTAGTAATAGTTCACTTCTTCATAAGAACTTCTTATCAACACTTTTTTCGATTGCCTTGTTGGCCAAAAGTTTTATATTCTGGTGGCGTATTTTCAATGTCTGAATAATTAATAAATAATTTATAAAACGGGCTTAATTGCCTTAGATGTGAATGCCTTACAAACCTTTGAAATTGAAATTAATAACTTTCTTTCCGAAAATTATTTTTTTGATAAACAAGAAAAATTAAGAAGAAGAAGGAAGGTAATAGTATAACCTTGTAGTAAACTACAAGCGCCCACTTAGTGGACATTTGAGGAACTTCATCAGCGGCAGAATAAACTACAAAACTGTCGCAGACGGTAAAAAATACATTTCACCTTCTTTTTTGAGGATGTAAATTATCTACTTTTCAAGCAAGCACCTACTATTTTGCAAGTGCCTACTTAGCAAAATACTTAATTTAATTTTCTGTTTGTTTAACCTAATAATTTATTTTATGTATTTAAATTTTTTTACTATAGTTTTACTTATTTCATTGTTAATTGTCATGTTTAATGTGATTGATTAGTACGCTGTGTGTTTCAGCAACTCATTGTATATGAGCAGCCCCACTATGTATTTTTTTTTTAGCAAAAAAAACTTTAAGTATTTATAATCAAAATTTTCACTAAAACTTAATCCTTCAACAAAGTTAGGCAGAAAATATAAGACTTCAAGAGAATACCTTTAAAAAAAGACTTAAGACTTAAAAATTTTAGCAAAAGACTTTGAAAGCTTAAGAACGGCACAAAAATTAATGCCCAATCCAATCCCAAATTGACAAGCTTAAATAAAATGTTTAAGATGAAAAGATTAAAAATGTTTTCCCAAGGTTATTGTGAATTAAAAGAAAAAGTTGTTATTGCCCTGTGACAAAAAAAAGTTGAAACAATAAACTTTAACAAATTCATGGCAAGTTTTATCAAACTACTCGAATAAAATTGAAAGTTGAAAATCATTAAGCTTTTTGAATTTAATTCTTCGAAAGTCAATTTTGAGAAGTATTATGAGGCAGATTTGATAACTTATAGGAAGCCTCAAGGGCATACATTTCCGAGTCAGTTTTAGAGATTATTCTGTAAAATTATAATACGCTAGGGAGAATAGAGTTTAAATTTGATACTTCTTAATTTTGATTTAAAAAATATTTTATTTGAGCTATTATATATTTGAGATTCGAGGTTTGCAAGTTTAATTGTGAAGTTAAACTTAAAATGTAAAAGAGTAAGTTATATGTGTCTTGTGAGTAATAAGAGTAAGTTATACGCGTTCTAAGAGTTACAAGCGAAGTTATACATGTCCTAATAGTCCAAGATCCAGGCCTAAAAAGTGTGACTCATTTTGAACTACTTCAAACCAAATTATTCTGAAAATATACCTTAAATTATTAAGGAAAAGCATAGTTTCGTCAAAATCGGATAAATAAAACTAAAGTTATGACATTTGTTAAATGGCCAAAAAATGCACAAAAAGTCAATATTTTTTCAAAGAAATTTGCTAAAATTAATCATTATTTTATGTTTTTGAAAGAGCCATTACTTTGGTTGTAGTCATCTAATATTGATGGTTAAACACTCATTTATAGGAAAATTTATCAGCTTTCAAAAATAGTCTCTTCATGTTTTGCACACGATTTACAGGGAGCCACTTATTGCAAGAAAACTGGAATTAGTGCCATTTTATAATATTTTGAGCAAGTGTAATCAAATGAAAGGCTCTACACTGGATAGGCAGACTATGCTTATACTTCATAATTTAAGGTATATTTTCAAAATGATTTGGTTTGAAGTAGTACTAAATGAGTCACATGTTTTAGGCCTGGCTGTTGGACTATAAAGCTTTTAAGTTATATGTGTAGTTATAAATATCCTAAGATTTATATGAGTTAGTTATAAGAGTTAAGGGCGTAGTTATAAATGTTTTAGGTGTATGTAGTAATATTTATATGAATTCCCTCACTCATTTTATTTCCTCATGCACAGCCTACCAAGAACCTAGGCTAAAATTTATCTCCCAGTACTCATATCTTCCCCTAACTGACCTTCTGTATAACCCATCCCTAAAATTCATCTCCAATATCTATTAATTTTTCTGTCAGGCTCTCCTAATAAAAAATAAAGACGCCTAGCATATTTCCCAATATATATAATATATTATATAATATATATATATATAATATATATATATATATATATATATATATATATTCATTTATTTTTTCGGACTTGCATTGTAAAAGAGAGAGAGACACAAACCTTCAAACAAAACTTCAACCCAATTTCTTTTGTTACTATTTTTTAATTTTTTCCCTTTAATAAGATTATTGAACCTAAGTAGTGGATAATTTTTTTTTCAATATTTTATTTATTTATATATTTTTTTCTTTCTCAGTTTTCTCCTTTTTTAATGTACAGATCTTATTGTTTTGTTAGCTGTTTCTCCCTCTCTTTTTCTTTCAATTTTGCCTTAAGATATTTACTTTTGTTAAAAACAGACAAACTTTTTTATTTTAATAATAAGTCTTTTTATTATTATTTCATTTCTTGCTTAAGTATTAATTTATGTGTTTCTTTTATACTTAACTGAAACTTGTAATTGTCCCACAAGGACCCCCCCCCCCCTTTGTAAAGACTCTATGTCTATGACAAATAAATATATTATTATTATTATATTTATATGAGTAAGTTATTTTCTGTATCTGATGAGATGTGAGTTGTTATAATTTCCTTAATCATTTTGTTTAGGATCATAGATTTGGAAAAATTAACAATCCAGCTTATTTTCTTAAGAATTCTGTCACATTTATTTTATAACAAAAATTCTAAAATTATTTCTATAAAAGTTATCTGGTGACATTGTTCGAAATAATTCAACTTCCAGCTAATGGTGGCATCTGCTATGATAGCAGTTATGCGAAATACAATAATACGAAATATAAAAAAGGCTGTGCTGCAGGCTTCATACGTTGGTGGTGATATGTAGTATGAGGCTGTGCTGCAGGCTACATACGTTAGAGGCGATATGTAGTCTGAGGCTGTGCTGCAGGCTACATACGTTGGTGGCGATATGTAGTCTGAGGCTGTGCTGCAGGCTACATACGGGGCGATATGTATGAGGCTGTGCTGCAGGCTACATACTTTGGTGGTGATATGTAGTCTGAGGCTGTGCTGCAGGCTACATACGTTGGTGGCGATATGTAGTATGAGGCTGTGCTGCAGGCTACATACGTTAGAGGCGATATTTAGTCTGAGGCTGTGCTGCAGGCTACATACGTTGGTGGCGATATGTAGTCTGATTTTGGCTCAGGCTACAAAGATTTTGAGCCTGATTTTTGAATAGTAAGATCTATTCAAAAATAAACCTATAGTAATATTTAGTTTAACCATGTATCTTATTAGTTACTAAAAGACAACCTAAAAATTATCGTAGAATTATCCTAAAACCTATCTTAGAATTTCACACTAAAAATAATTAAAATACACTCCAATGAGCTAATAATTGTCTAATAAACTTTCTCCATAGGATTTTTTCAAATTCTCAGCAATGTTGAGAACATAATGGAGATTACAGAAATAGTTCCTGATAAATAGTATATCGATATGAAATAGCGTTTTCATTATGAAATATAGCTTGCTTTTTTAGTTTCTCCATTTTCATCGCCTAACTCAGGATATCTAAGTTATATATAGGGGGTTTTAAATCCTAAAATATTACTGTCAGCATAAGCTTTCATATAATATATCTTTGGGTTATTCTATGCCCTTTCTTTACATCCTGTGGATAAAATTCCACATACTAACTTGGAATTATTTACACTTGGTAAAATTAAACTAGCTTAAATTAAAAAAGGAAAAAAGTGTAGCTATGAATTTTCGTCCAACGATAATATAGTTATAGGTCTGCTCAAATAGTAAAATATTACTCAAAGCAAATACTTCAATTGCATTTTTATTTTATTACATAAACCATAACAGACTATCTACAAAATTTAAAGCCAGTTATGTATTTTAAAAAATAAAAATTATTGATACTGTAATTACTACTAGTTGAATAAATTGATATAAACTAAACTTTTATTACATTAAATAACTAAAAAACTAGAATAATAATCTCTGGAATAATAAACATTTATAGAGAGCATAAAGAAAACTTGAAAAACAGAGCAGGCATTAGCCACAACTACTTAGTGACAAGGGCAATGTTTCTTGATGATATAAACTGACCTTAACGTTATCTTACTGTTTCCTATATAGGCGGCTCGCTGTAATTGCGGATTTTTTAGAAAGTTTGGTAATATTTCTGTCAAATAATTTAAAACTTCTATTCTTATAACCTTGAGGATGATATATAAGGATTTATGAACTTATAACGTGGCATAATTCTCAATTTTTATTCATATTTTTGCTGAATAAATTGCTAGCATATGGAATTGACTCGCAGGCACTATTCTTGTAGAGAGAAGATGGACAATTACAGCTCTTGAGCATTAAGACCGTTTAAGATGCTAAAGTAAATTGGTAGCTTAATAACTACATATTTACTAAGAAGGATCATCAAATTTTAAAATTATTAGGTGTATACGGAAAACAAGCATTTTTCCCAACAAGGAATTTTTTTTTAGAAAGCGAGCGATTTTTTATAACTTTTGTAGCTTACGCATTATTCAATACTTACGAAAAAGTTTTATAGAACATTATAGTCAGCCTTTGCAGAAACTTTAACTGATCATTTACTATCGCTGATCATGGATACGATATGATGCCACCACTGAATTCGTATCGGACTTCTTATTTACACTTACGTACGAATTTCAACTTTCTTCAAATTCAACTTTAAAATCGACTTCAACTTTCTGACTTGCTGTTGAAATAGTTTGGCTTAGTTGATGGAAACCCTTATTTATCAACTAATACTAAGTTGCCGTTACACCATCAGAATTCTTCAGGTACTTTATTTTTTTTTTATTTTCATAGAACAAATTGTTTAAAAAGCACGTTAATTCCCTTAGAAAATCTAATTTTTTCTCCTGATTCAGAAGATTATTAATCTGGATTATTTATATGATTATTTATAGCAGGAGCACTATGTCCTGATGATGTACTAGTTGCATAAACATCAATAGAAGAACAAAAGCTTTATATAAACATGTAATTTTAATGTCATAATCAATTTAGAATATTGATTATTTAAAAGAAGTGTGAATTGAACCCGAAAAAGAAGTTCTTAGGGTACAAGATCTTAAGTAAGGGTCGATCCACTCCCTATCAAAGCGAAAGCCAAAGAAGACTACCCATAACCTGAAATATGAAATGAGCTGCCATGTTTCTTAAGGTTTCATAATTCCTACAAGAGGTACTAACCCTGTACTGTAAATAGGCAAGCAAAAGGTGCTCGTAAATATGACAAACGTAGAATCAAGTGGGATCCGGAAACGACTTCAAAACGAAAAGCCCAATTAAATTTTGGAGCTCAATTTTTGTAAATAGCGGATGCTGCTGTAGGTAATTCATTTCACCAGGAAAAGACTAGTATTTGACCCAAGCAGTTTATTTCCTAAGATGTTGAATATTTTAAAAATAACTGTTATAACATAATTATGGTGAAACATAATTTCTTGTGTAATTAAACTTCAATCAATATTAATTAAAGTATAATAATGATATAATACTTAAAATAGTATTTTAGAGTGTTTCTTTTGTTTTCCCAGCAATTATCAAATCTTAGATGTATATCTTATTTCTATTTTAGATTTCCTTTCGAATTTTCTTATTCTTGGTCCCTGAAATTTTGTTTAAAATAGTTAAAGACATTGGTTACGCTGAACGTAGTATTAGGCTTCAAAATCCATCTTCAATAGTTACCATTTTACTATTATTTTTAACCCATTTAATTTTCTTTTCAGCTTTTATTTTATCAACAGTAATATCATCAGTTGCTACTGAATCACCCTCAGATCCAGAATTTGATTTCGGCTCGAGGATTACGTAATCTCTTTTTATTACTCTCACCTTCTACATCATGTGTCAAATGACTCATTGACGAGAAAATATGTTTCCCCAGCAAGTGTGTGTCTCCTTTTATTGTACGCAGGACATATTCTTTAATATGTGATGTTTCAAATTAATAATACGTGTGTATTTTCTTATTTACTTACTCTCGCTTTGACTAGTATCACCATCTCATTTACTATTATGTGTCTTAGCTTGGGAAAGAATCCATTTTTTTCTTAGCAAATTTATAATAATCCCTCCTATCCAACGATCTCTTTCAGATGCACTTAATTCATTTCACAAGGGCCTCAATCGGTTTCTTCTTTGAACTTGTAAGGCTGATTCAAATTCTTAAGATCTCTAATTACTCTTAGACTTTTAATTACTTGTTCAGTACTCACTATGTCTTCTTGGTTTTGAGCTAAAATCTGATGTCACTTATAACCAATTTTCTTTAGAGTAGAGGATTGCAATATTCTTCAAATTTCTATACTACAATCGCATAATTTACAATGAAGGGACGACCCTCAGTTGAAGACCTCCTTTTTGATCCTCTAGTTTAAGTATTATACTTTATTAGCTAAAGTTAAGTAAAATAGTAAGTAAAATAGAGTTCATCTTATTCATTACTTCCCGATATTACTAGGTATAATTAAAACTTCTGATTCCATAATTACCAGTCATCAGTCAAATTAGCATAGAAATCTAAAATGTTTGGTGTTCTATAACATCGATTATTTGTTTTAGGGTATTTACTTTATTTTGTTTAATATTAACATTAAAACTAAGTTAAGTTAGCTGACACTGTGTTAGAGGTCATATTAATGTTTACACTGCTTAAGAATAATCTTTACATTTGCTACATAAATTTTATCATATTACCTGAATACAATAAAACATATATTTATATAATACAGCAGGTTATCATTGCAACGACAAATAAACATCATTAATTTAGATGTTTCACTTAAAAATTTCTATAGAAAAATACGTTATTCAGGAGAAACTTGTCGTAAACTTGATGCAAACCCGGTACGAAACCAAAAACCATGTATTATTTTTTTTTATTTATTTATTTTTTATTTATTATCATCCTACATTTCAAAAGTTAGAATTTGCTGATGGCTAGCGTTTTGTTCACCAAATTCCATTTTCAACACATCATAGGGCATTTATTCTCATCCTATAAGTCAAACGTTAGAAATTAATCACTGCAAGCTATATGATATGTTCTTTAAGTACAAATTCCACTTCGGTTAGTTTCCGCATAACTTGTAGCATTGCAAAAACACTTTATCCTTCAACGCAATATGATAGCGTTTAGTAGAAAGAGTACATTTTATCCTGTGTTTTATCTGGGTACACTTTATCCTGGATTCAACTTTTCCAGATGGTCAGTCTATAACGCTTTATTAGAGATTTAGAGATCTTAGCAAGGGAAGTAATAAACATAACTTTATTTAATATGAATATCTTTCATGCAGTCCTTTATACTTTTTTTAAGAACCTAGTGTAAAAATGGAGTAAGTAAGTGATCTAGTCACCAATGCTCAAATTGCAAAAAAATAACATACTATTAATATATATAATGTACCGAGTTTTGCAACACATGAATAAATGGCACAATATTATTGTGCAGGAGACATATAGGAAATGTAACAAACAAAATGCTATTATATATTTGTGCGAGAGACACTTAGGAGAAATGTAACAAGCAAAATGCATTGCTACATCTGGGAACTGTTCCATCATTCGACATTCGTCATACTTGATGGCTCGACATAATGTCATGTCCCACTCTGTTTCGTTACGTCTAACTCATCAGGGCGCCGACAGAGCCTGAACTCACTCTGACCTTCAATTAATTCCGAAGAATATAATGTACTCTGGTAAGTACTTGTCGTAATGTCGAATGATGGAACTGTTCCCAGATGTAGCAATGCATTTTGCTTGTTACATTTCCTAGGTGTCTCTCGCACAATTATATTGTGTCAACTATTCATGTTTTGCAAAACACGGTAGTATCAAATGATATAATGCTAGTAGTAGTAGTAGTAGTAATAGGGTGGGGAGGCAAAGCCAGGCAAATAGGCCACGTTGTTGGGCCCTTCTTGCCAGCCCCGATTCCTTAGCCTACACCACCTCTACCAAGAACCTCTTGGAAAGGTTGATATATTGTAGAATATCTCTCCAACTAAGAGAAGAAAGCTCCTCTTCATACAAGAGGCCTACGCCAAATATGCGGGTACGAAGAGATGTATAGGCCTCACACTCTGCAAGCAAGTGAAAGGCTGTCTCCTCATAATGCCCACACATGGGGCAGCTAGCCTCTGGGATTATGCCTAAAGTATTAAGATGTTTATTTAATCTACAGTGACCGGTCAGAACACTAACTAGGTTCCTAAGGCAAGGCTTGCTGAGGTTAATTAGAAAATTTGTATTTTTTACAATTGGCCCAGTAATGAACATTTTTGCTTGTCTGCCACCAGCAAAGGCATGCCAGTTAAGTTTTAGGGTGTTCATTAGCCAGCTATCCAAGAGTGTTTTAGCATGTGTTGCTGAGAGGGGAAGGACAGGTTCTGGTCCAATGAATGGGGTTTCTGCTCCCAGTCTAGCAAGTATTATACTACTACATCTGGGAACTGTTCCATCCTTGACATCGCATACGTCATCTTTTATGACTCCACTGTGTTAACTATCCATTTTTTGCAAAATCGGCAGTAATCAAATCAATGTAAAAGTAAATAAATCACGTTTTTTTACAAATACATTGGGAAATTCGCTTATATCGTGGCAGTATGCCATTTATATAAACTAATAATATGACAAAGAGATATAGGGCAAATAACCATGTCGCCACAGAGCGGCCAAGTGGCCGTAGGCCTCTTGTTTTCTTTTAAAAAAATATATAAAAATTGTAAGACATAAAATAAAATAACGAGTACCATAACCGAAAAATATTACTAAATTTTGGCCAATTCTATTTTTAGAAAATATAATAAAATGGTTACAAAGCCGACATAATGCCAAGTTAAAAGACCAAAGCTTTACTGCATTTTTTCTTGCGGCTTTCACGCGTATTTTATATATTTACGCTCCTCTGAGTTTGAATTCTTTTCGAAACGAAATCTTTGGTGAAAACTAAATGGTGCGAAAAATTAAACTTGCCTTTTTTCCGCTTTTACTTATAGACTTTTTTTACTGTTGGTATTATCAGTTTATTTATTCATTTTTATAAAAGATTTACGTTATCATAACATTTAATAGACTTACATTTTATTTTCCATCAAATTTACGAACGGTAATTCGAAAATACATTGTAATTTAAATTCAAATATTTTAGGAATAATTCTATACTTAAATATACATTTATGTGATTATTCTTATTTATCTTTCTTTATACATAAACATTTTTTCTAGTCTTTGAGGTAATATTATTGTATAATAAATATAACATAAATAGTATAATATAATAATAATACAATTACAATAGTTATTTTAAAATGGCATATAAAATACATGTACATGGATATTATTCGAATATACAGGGTACATTTTATCTCCATACAAGATGGAGATACGAGATTATATCAAGTAATAATTGGTATCTGCCTCCTCTAAGTTGACGACTGGAAGTTCAAATACCTAATTATTTGTTTGGTAATAATAAACTGTGTTTCTACGATAACTTTAAAAAGTTAAACTGGAGCATACCATTGTATTAATTATTTCAGAAACTGTGTCATATCTTGAAAAATTTGATACCGATATAAATAAATCTGGTATTTTTTCCGAGCTGTCATTTGGCATACATAAGGACTGAATTCAATACTTCTAATACATTGTTTAGGAAAAATATAGGTCTAGAAAAATTATTAGAATTCAGCGATATTGGTTTTAAATTGTCCAGGATATGAAACAGTTTCAGAAATGATTTATTTAAAGGTATGCTCCAACTAACTTTTTCAAGTTACCGTGGAAAAACACGTTTCGGTCATCAGATTACCATACATGCCTGACGATTACAAAATTATTCAAAGATTAAAAAACTATTTAACATCAGTTGTTAATAACTAAATCCCAACAAATACACATGCGTGTAAAAAAGTTTAGCATCAAAAAAGATTTTGATTGAGTATAGATTTATCACACATGTAGTCCTGTATAAGACCAACAAATGTGCCACGTTTCATCTCATTAAAAGCTTTACTTCAACTCTAATTGAATATCTTGTGCAGGTTTTTAAAAAATTGTGTAAAATCGAAAAATAATCTAATTGTGATAGAATGCGATGTAAGTATAACTGTTTACGTAATGAATAAGTATACTTTTTTCCTTTTAATAAGGCAATTATTTCTACGGTTTTTGTTGGATCATTAGTTAATTCAGCGAGGAAAGTTCCAGGATAAGTGACCGCTGGAAATAAAACGAATGGATTTGAGAGAAGCGGTCCGAAGACGTATTCAGATATAAATTTGGTAATTGATATATTCTGAGACCGTGCGAAGCGATTCCGAAGTGATGAGAAAAAGGTACGGGTAAAAATTTACGATTATCTATTAAAGTTGTGATACATCTATAATGATCTATTGATAAAGTTTTATGAAGAGATTAATATTTTAATTCTATAGATAGACACTTGTATTTATAGATTAATTCATTTTAAGATTTTTTTAAACATTTGCGCATCTAACAATTTTTAGAAATTAGAGAGGAATAGATATTCATTAATAAGATGAATCTTCCATTCTTTAACAATTTCTTAAATATTTTCTCGGAAAAAAAAAATATTCAAAGAACCTAGTTCCCAGTGGAAATCAGATAAAAAATAATATCGTAGAAAAATTAAACTTTGAAAAATTGAGAAGGCTGTTTAATAAAAATCTAAGAAAATGATACACAGTATACTAAAAGGTGTAAAAAATACATAATTTATTAACTTTAGAAGAATTTTAAAACAGGTGGCTATTCAAAATAGAGATATTTTAAATCATTTCAAATAAAATATATTTTTTTTAAAAAAAAAAGAAGGAATATTCCATTGTAAATTAGATTTTTCTATTAAATTGATTACCATGTTTCATCTTCTTGCTAAAACTAGACTTCATGTGCTGAATAAAAAATAGCATACATCCCTGGTATTTTTTAACTTATTTCATCCAGATGCTAAGTGAAGTCCGCAGTTGAAATGTTAAAGAATATCTTACATTCTTTATGATCTCATATACTACATAATGTATCGTTTCTAAATTTTTACTCTCTTTGGATATGTTGTATCTTTATTTTGTTAACTTAGAACATGTAACATTTTTAAGACAGTACGGGAAAATATTTGTGCTGATTTTTTATACTTTTTGTTATTTTAAAGAATAAGAGTTTATCACGCACGTACTTTATCTGTCAATTTTTTTCCATTTTATATGTAATGTTTTTTTGCTAAAAATTAATCGTCCAGTCAAATATTTATGTTATTTGTATGAAAAAGATAGAGAGATACGCTAAAAATAAGAAATTACCGTTTTTAGAGGAATAAAATAAAAAGAAACGATCTGGAGGCATAAAATTCAATGTTGATATTCAATCATATCAAAACAAAAATGTCCCTGAGCGCACGCCTAAAAATGATTGATTGAAAGCTGGATTTCTAAAACAAAATATTATTCATAAAAGAAGCCTATTTACTCAAAATCTAAGTCTTGAAAAGTAGAGAACTGAGTATTCTTTAATGAATAAATATTTTATTAAGATTGAAAAAGTTCTCATATTTTTTTTCTCTTTTGTTTCATTAATTCATGTTTCAACATTAGATTGTGTTAAATATTTATTTTAAGATGGAAAAATAAAATGAAATTGGTAATTATAAGAATATTAGAATTTTTTATTATTATAGTTAAATGTAATTCTACGTAATAAAAGAAAAGATTATATGTAGCGAGACGAATTTCATTACATGAAATGTGTATATGATCATTTTATGTCGAGAGACTTATTATACTTTATACTTCCCTCCCTTGTGCTTCTTCTTTTTCCTTTTCTAATAAATCATTTCTTATAATTTTGCAGAGGCGTAGAAAAACTAATTAACTAAAAGTTTCCAGTACATAACATATTACTGCATAAAAAATAGTTTAGAGCACAGAAGATACTTAATTTTATCAGATAAAATGAACTATATTTAACTATCTACACGTAGTGTTGAGCATGAAACTAATTGCATTAATAGCATGAAACTAGTTATTAAGTTATTGTGTCTTGTATGTATTTATTTTATGTTTTATAATGTGATGACGTTTTATATCTATTGTTACAATGTGTAGTTAATAAATATATTATTATTATTATTACTAATTCATTCATGCAAAGAAATGAAATAGAAGAAATTCTATACTTCATTTTCATCTAGTATTATGGAGGTACACAGAAGTATTAATGATATGAAAGAACAAGTTGCAATAACAATAGCACCGACTTGTACAGTATTATCAATGATATAACAATGAAAACTTTTTAAAAAAAATTATAACAGAAATATTTAAAAAATAAATAATATTTATCTAAATAGAGTTTTTATAGTTACAAAAAATCAAATCTGAAATCATTATCTTGAGGTGAGACTACAATATTTCCTTCTGAATTTTTATAATGATTTCCACAATAATAGGGGAAAATATAAGAATCGTTTTTTTTTCGGAATGATTTTTTTTTGTAAAAAATAGAAAAGTCACTTTTATTTTCCTGGCCTTTCTTAATTTTAATTTAATTTTATTTTATAGAAGGGAGAAGTTAACTTCCCTTACTATTTTCTATAAAGCGAACAGACAAATTATGACTTAGTTTGAAATCACAAGAAAAATAAATACTTTGCAAGACTTTTTTTAGATTTTAAGATCAAATAACAATTATAGTCAGACTATCACTTTTTTAAGGAAAAAGTAAAAGAAGTAAAGTAAAGAAAAAAGAGGGAAAACATCGTAAAACTCTCTATGTTATTATTTAGTATGGTGCAATGGAAAGCCATTGCGGTAGAGGCTTAGAAGTTTGTTACAGCAGGACCCTCTTAGTTTTTATCGTTATACAGGTGTTCTATCCGTTATTACTTTCCTTTGCCCATTGATTTTCATGGAAAATTAATCCTCCAGTAAAATCATGTATAAGCTCTAAATGCAATTTATTCTTTATTGAAACTTATTATCAATGCACTTTTAATTCCTCAACAGCAACAGAAGTATTTTATGAAGGAAAAGTATTTAGTAAACATCTATGAGCATTATTATTCCACGTTTAATATAACCTTTATTATCATTATTTCTAAATTTAGATCTAATTTTTCAAAAATACACTTTGAAAATAAACTTTTTTTTAAGTGTATTTTGAAATAATTAATATAATTTTATAATAATTTTTGTATTAATATTTTATGTATTAATAATAAAGGGAAAAAATAAGCTATAATAATAATAAAGGTTACAACAAATGTGGAAATATAATATTCACAGAACATTTATGCAGAGAATAAAATACAAAATAACGCAAAATACAAATTATGTATTATTAAATAAATTATGCGTGAATCGTGTAGACTAATGTTCACTTCCCTTCTATAATCAAACTTTCTTGTTTGTGAAATGAAATTACATTAATATGCAGAAATATACTTAACTTTCTTAAATAATATTCTTGAGAATACTATTTATTTTAAAACCAACACGTGTGTGATAAAATATGAATAAGTCCACAAAGAAAATTATGTCAAATTGCCTCATTATTCCAGCCTTAAAAAGAATAAGGAATATTCAGGAAGCACACAATCACAAGTGAAGTCGTCAAATATTGTTGTAACACAAAAGGAGTGAAGGAGTGATAACAATCCAATTTTTTTCAGGAAAACGAATGAAAATATTTAGTTCTAAAATATTCTAGTAGGTATAGGTCAAGAAAGGCGCAAATTTATGCACACCTTGTCGCGGAGACGCGAGTTTATTGTTATTATTATATTTATTGATATTATGTCAAATAAAATCATTCGTTTGTGAGACAGCGGATCAAATAGTAGTTTTATTATAGTTATAGTAAACTTAGAACTTAACAGAGGCGGACGGCCGGGCGAGTCGTTCGTCACATGGTAGCAGACGTTTGGAAGACTCACGGAACGGGTGAGTAGATTAGTATTAATTATTTATATTGATTGTCAGAAGATTTTTAAAATGTCAAACATTTTAAATAAACTTTGGTTAGAATACCAAGTAGAAAAAGATGGACTTATGAAACTATGTCAGTGGTCTTGTAATTACAGCCACTGGACAAGGCTCATTGACAATTATGAACAGTGGAGCAACTCTGATGCCGCTAATTTGACTATTCTTCAGGAGATAACTTTAAATTTAGAACATCATAGTAAAAAATTAAAAATATTTTAAAGGAGATAGCTATAATACAAAAAAAAAGAAGAATAGCGTATCGAGAAATATCAAAGAAAATTAAAGAGGGTTATAAAGTTGTATTGGATACATCTGAATTAGTAATAAAATGTCAATAGTGAAATAGACTGGATTTTGGAATATAACGTAAATCAGGAAGCGCGAGTTGAAATAAATTTCGAAGATTTCTTCTCAAGTGATGTAACTGATGATCTATTGATAATGATGTAAATTATATCTTAGCTTGCCACAGCGTCGATGGTTTAAAAATAAAAAAGATTTGCGGCATATTGCCCCAAAAAGTGCGATTGCTCTATAAATGTAACGACATCAAAACTGAAGAAAGATATAAAAATCAGTGATTTGGCACAAGAAACAGAGAGAAATTTGGACAACAGACAAAATTAAAAGAAAAGTTAAGCAGATGGTAAAGAAAATGGTGACGAAGAGTACAATTAAAAATAACAAAGCCAAGCACAAAAGTATCTAAGAAGTGCAAAATGAAGTCAATTATTAATTTGCGTCACATTTATGACAAAACTAATGACAAGTTAAAACAAATCAATTTGAAAGAAAGTAAACTTAACAAAAACAAGTGAAACAATGGAATCGAACAAACAAAATTTATAAAACGTAAATGTTGCGATAAAAAGAATCATCAAAAAATTTAAGTTTAACAATTAAATCAGTAAACATTTTGTACAAAAAGAAGGAAAAATTAAAATTCTATGGCCAAGTTTAACAAATTCTTTGGCTTGGGAGGCCCAGCTTGGAGCTACGCTGATGTGGCTTATAAGAAAGAAACTGTGTTTTAGTCAAGTTTTCTCGCCGGAGTGTCGCGGAGACGCGAGTTTATTGTTATTATTATATTTATTGATATTATGTCAAATAAAATCATTCGTTTGTGAGACAGCGGATCAAATAGTAGTTTTATTATAGTTATAGTAAACTTAGAACTTAACAGAGGCGGACGGCCGGGCGAGTCGTTCGTCACACACCATATATATATATATATATATATATAATATATATATATATATATATATATATATATATATATATATATAATAATATATATATATATATATATATATATATGAAAATTAAGAAATCCATTGTAAAGCGAAGAAGATCATTTCTAAAGATGCGGACCTCTGTGCCTGAATTATATGGTTATTTATAGTGATCGCAACTTTATTTAACAAAAACTGAACTAAAATTTAACCGAACTAAAAATAAAATATAAGTTTCCTAAAACAAATTTACTGTCACCTCTCACGCTTGCACATGGATCTCTGAACGCTATATAAAGTTTTGCAAAATGTATTTTTTTTCGTGTTTAGGGATCTCTGAAATGGAGTTTAAAAAATTTTGTTTATGCATTATAAACTGAGTAGTAGCATTACTGCTTTTTTTTTTTTAAAAAAGCAGTTCAATGCATTACTAATTTTTAAAAGGTAATTGGCAAATTTAATCTAGAAGTTTATAAACCATAGTTATGATTACTAAATAGGAAATGAACAGCGTTAGTCAAATTTAATTTAAGCTCTGTTTATTTTAATATTTTTTATGTTTGAAATCATAAGAAAATTCACAAAAACGAGTTGTAACTTTACTTGATTTTAATATTGATCTTAATTGATCTTAAGTTAGCTTTATCTTGAAGGACTCTACTACACAAATATGGACTTGAAGAAATTTCTAAAACAACTTCGCTTAAATAAATTTACGTCAAATCGCGTTTCAAAGTTTATGGGAAAAAATTCTTAAACGGATTCACTCTACACAAATATATAGATATAAAAATCTTTATAACAAATATAATTATAAATAAAAATTAATAATGAATAAATAATAATAAAAGTTAAATAAATAATTAAAAATTTTAAATAATTTGTCTTTATAAAACTTATTAACTATGGTTCTTCTTTGTTAGTTTCTTTTTGTATTGTTTTTTTTAAAGAAAAACTTTTCCATATCGAACATACGTTTTGTTAACAGTGCTTAATTTTTTATACGATAGATAAACTAAAAGCTGACTTCAAAACACGTTGTAAGTTTTTTAAGATATTGACGTTTTATAAACAGAACGATTTCTCTGTTTCTTAATTTTTTTACAATTTAAATTTCTTACTCATTGTCAAAGGAATTTTACCATAACCATGCCAGAATATATAAATTTCATAATAATAATTCCAGTTTTTACACACTGATTTCACAATAAAAACAGCGTAAATCAATTAAAACTATATATATGTATGAACGTGAACCTTTATGAACTTTTAAACAATAATAAAATGAAATGTATAATTGTATAAGAAGTCAAGGTCTTTATATAGCTCAATATAGGAGTGGCAACACTGACCATACACGCATTTATTTCAATACAAATAACAACCAATAAGAAATCAATTAAATATAATAATTAAATATAATTATATTTTATTAAACTGAGTCAGTGATAAGAATTATATATCCGTATTATAGTCAAATTATAACACATAGAGAAAAAATTTTAGTTAGTCCTGTATAAAAGTGTATTATTTTTTTATTAAACGGATGTTAGTATGATATAGCAATAGTACAAGCAGCTTGCATCAGCTTTCATCTTTACTTGAGTATCTAATTATAATAGGTAATTATAATCAACCACAGAGTAATTGTTTCACACAAATAACTATTTCTAATAATTGTATTTGTTTTTGTAATAAAATATTTACTGTTGGTTTTAAGTCGCATTAAGATAGTAAAAAATATTAATTTATAAGGTCTATTAAATGTATAAATGAATAAGATTCCCATCTTGGAAACACTAAACTATTTACTCTTATAAACCCAATACTTACAATCTGGTTTAAAATTAAGGATTTTATTTGAATTTTTTAACAAATATCTTTATTTATAAAGTATAGCAAAGTAAATTATTAAAAAAATCGGGTACGGGGTACCTCGGAACTTTTCCTTATTACATCGGATTCACTACGCTCATCCTCCCTGCTTCGGAATCGCTTCGCTCGTCCTCAGAAGTACAGTTCACCAAATTTATACTGCACCATATCTTTTGACTAGCTTCGCTCGGTTTAGACAGTAAATGCATCCGTTTCATTCTCAGCGGTTACCCATACAGCACTAACCACGCTCAATGCTGCTTTTTTATGATCCATCAAAAACCATAGATATACTTGGCATATTAAAACGACACTTATTGTACTTATTTTTTTAATAAAGATATACACTCGTACTAAATTTTATCTCAAGTAGATTATTTTCTGATTATTTAATAAAATTTAAACTAATACTGATAATGAGATGAAAGTTAGCACATATGTAAGTCTTATACATAACCACATGCATGACAACTCTCAATCCGATTGCATACTTTTTCGCGTTTTATGGTTTTACGAAATCAATAAGGTAGTCTAGAACAATTTGTTTACAAATTGATTACTTTTTAGGTTAATAAGGTAGTCTAGAACAGTTTGTTTACAACTTGATTATTTATAAGGTCAAAAAGGTATTCTAGAACAGTTCGTTTAAAAATTGGTTATTTATTAGATCAATAAGGTAGTTTAAAAACAGTAGTCTAAAACAGATAGTCTAGAACAGTTTGTTAAAAAATTGTTTATTTCTTAAACCTATTTAGTATTATAGAACAGTTTGTTAAAAAATTAGTTATTTATTAAGCATATATATGGTATTATAGAATAGTTTGTTTAAAATTTGATTATTTATTAGGTAAATAAGGTAGTATAAAACATTTTGTTTAAAACCTGATTATTCATCAAGTCTTGTGATTATTCAATTGTCTTGTATCCATGTCCCCTAGTTTAAATAACTCCATGAATTCATATAATTTATTAAAAATGCTTAAAAGTTATTTTGGGTTTAAGTAAATTTTACATGGAAAAAAGTCTAATAGGGTGAGCTGAGTGGACATTTTCCTGCATTGTCTTTCTATATCCCCAATTGAATATTTTAGCATACCAATTTTTCCAAATTCAGTATATTTTTATTTAAATTACTTTCGGTTTGATTTTGTTTGAGGACAGATATATATATAGAATAAAAAATACACGCAGTATCAAAATAAGAATTTTGAACTCTATAAAAAGTTAGCATATATTTGATAAAGTCTCCTACTTGACTACGTATTTGAATGATTCCAAAATAAAGTCAAATTAATAACTCAAGTATAGTCAAATGAATTTTTTTAATTAGGATATAAGGTTTGAAAAGCTGATTTTTTAAGAAACCCATAGAAATATGTTACTAGAGGGGGCATATCATGCTATCTTAATACATTGAGTAGCCTAAAACAACTCTTCAGGGACTCTATGTAACCTCATTTTAACCTCCCCTTGGAGTGAGTTAGATTATAATTAATCTATGGTCGTCATTAAACGTTCTAACATTCAACACGTTTATTGTTAAAAATTCTAGTATATAAACTGTAGTTTTGTACTGTTTATTTGATTATATATATTAATTGATGGTTTTCAGGTTAGCTTTTCGATTTTTTTGAAGTTCAATCATTAGGGTCTTTTAACTAAAAATATATCAGTAATTCAAAGTATTTAAGTAGATACATAAATTATTTCCTGGTAATTACAATATTCCCGTGATATTTATAATTATTTAAATTTATTAAAGAAGTTTTCGGGCAGTATACGTATACAAAATATCAATTATTCAAGTTTTTTAATGAAGTTAAAACACTTTTTTCGCCTCAAAATATGGGTTGGTATTTAAAGGTCGACGTGTCAAAGTTCATAATTTTTACCAAGATTTTTAAAACTTTTTAAGGTTGATAAATCGTACTGTAAGACTTGATAAATATATTCTATAAATCGTCAAATGAGTTCCTTGTCTCAAACCTATATTAAGATGGCATGAAATAGTTTTTCTTGGGAATATTGCCTGAGATTTGATGATATTTAGAACAAATTTTTCTACACTTTTAATATCCTAAGTAAATTTTAAAATAAATCGGGTGTGAGGTAACTTGGTGGCTCGGTACTCCTCTCAGCTTCGGACTTGCTTTGCTCGTCCTTATAATGCTTTGTTCATTTTCACAAGCTTTGGCAGCTTAGGGCCCGAGTAGGGCAAAAGCTTAGGCATTACTTTGGTCTTGCTACACTCAACCTAAGAAAAAATTATTCATCCTAAGTCTCGTTGTTATGACTTAGAACTTGCTACGTCTGTCCTTAGAATTTCATGATCAACCCAAAGATAATGGTGGTATTATTTCGGTCTCGCCACGCTCGACGTTAGATCCACTAGGTAAGCAAATTTCTAGGGTAGTCTGAATTTCAACTCGATTGTTAACTTTTTCGAATTCTAACAATTTTTTATGACTCCACAAAATAGTTTATTGTGGTAACGAAAATTATTACCCGGGTAGCACGATTAGACCCTAAGTCTGTTTTTGCGGCAATTTTCGTCTCTCTAGCGTGAACAAAGCGGAAGTAATCTGTGACACATAGGCATACAAACAATATGGTAAAAACCACCAAGAACGTCACAAAAATGCCTAAAACGGAGGATTATGATCAAATCTCGGTTTTATTTGTATTATTGGGGTGGTCTTAATACATCTCCTATACACCTACAGGAGTAGATGAGGAAAAGAAAAACAATTATTTAACTCACTAAAAGTCGCACATTAATTTTGACTTGATTATTTATCAATACATTCATGATCTGCTGGTTTAATATATTACTACCATTTAAGTGAAACTCGTTGAATATTTTGTCTAAATAGATTATTCAAATGCTTATACTTTGTAGACTAATTTTTACAAAGGGTCTGATTTTATTGTAAAAAGATAGAGAAGGATTTTTACACCTATAACCGAAAAGATGTACTAGGGAGAATGTGTTAGCTAAGAATATTTCAAGGGTACTGTTGCCTCTAATTGAGGCAAACTTCAATATATTACTTGAGCAGTTATAAAAATGTACTAAGATATTTATTACTATTCAGGTAATATATTGATATTTGCCTCAAGTAGAGGCAACAGTACCCTTATAATATTCTAAGCAGTAGGGGCAAAAGGGGCATTCTGGAGCCTCCTCCTCCTCCTCCTCCTCCTCCTCCTCCACCAACACCACCACCACCACCTCCTCCTCCTCCACCTCCTCCTCCTCAACCATTTCTTTATAGTTTTATATACCCCCCCCCCTCTTATGCTTTGCATAGTGTAATAACAGTAACATTAAATATGCTTTGCATAGTGTAAAAAGGTACTTTAATCCTATTATCCCTTTTACCTTATTTGATTTCAGTTAAAAAGAATATTATAAAAGTACAATGGGTGTGTTTATACATTTTTTAATATAATATGTGGGTCTTAAGGGTTAGGTAAGATCTCGGTATGGTGTAGAGCTTGGCTACGAGAGGTATATAACGTCAACCCCCCTCCACTATCAGTGAAGGACCGTGCCTAGTACACCCCCTTACAACTCTGGGTTCTACTAGTACGTTCATACTTGCTATACTCTGAGCGGGGAAGGCAAAATATAATGACTGCGAGAGTGTGCGCATCGCCTTCAATTACTACACGGGTAATTACGATTACGAGTTGGCAGCGACGGAGGGGTCATCTCAAGCCATTAGTAATTAAGATTTTCCCCTAAACGCTGAGCGGGGAAGACAAAATATGTTGGCTGCGGGAGAGGGCGCAACGCCTGCAATTACTTTACGGGAAATTACGATATCGAGTTGGCAGCGCCGGAGGCTTCATCTCAAGCCATTAAAAATTAAGATTTACCCTAAACGCTAAGCGGGGAAGTCAAAATATGTTGGCTGCGGCAATGGCTTCATCTTAAGACAAAATGTACAAAAAATTTCGATGTATGTCGGAAGTGCCGTCGGTATATGTAGATGCGAGAGATAGTAAAGTGTATGGTAGTACCAAGCTATACTCTGAGCGGGAAAGATAAAATATATTGGCTGCGAGACAGAGCGCCACGCCTGCCAATACTTCACGGGAAAATACGATATCGAGTTGGCAGCGACGGAGGCTTCATCTCAAGCCATTAGAAATTAAGAATTTGCCCTAAACGCTGAGCGGGGAAGTCAAAATATGTTGACAGCGGCAATGGCTTCATCTTAAGACAAAATGTACAAAAAATTTCGAAGTATGTCGGAAGTGCCGTCGGTATATGTAGATGTGATAGGTAGTAAAGTGTCTGGTAGTACCGGTCCGTCTTTATAGTTCTCTATGAGGCTCCTCACTCAGAGGAGGGCATACGACCAATGTGCGGGCGCGTTGTGTCGGGCATGAGGTAGCGGGAGCCCAACAGTACCAGAAATGGAGGCCTGCTCGCTACTCTTTATCAATCTCACGGCCGACCCTAAGTTGGTAGAGATTACTCTCTTCCGGGGTCGCGTTCTTTGGGGGACCTACATGCGGCCTGGACCGTATGGGGACCCCTGGCCGGTCGTCTGGAGTAGCGCCAGCCACTTGATCTACATGAGGGCTTCGTCTAGAGCTCGAAGATAGCTCCTACTTGACCCCAATAGGCTCTAATAGCTCTAGATGCCTCATATAGCTCCTACTCGGCTCCAAATGGTCATATTGGCTCCACTCCGCTCTAAATGGCTCATTTAGGCTCCAAAATGGCTCAATGGGCTCCAAGCGGCTCCAATTCATATAGGCTCCAAACGGCTCTAATTGGCTCATTTAGCTCCAAACTGGCTCATATGGGCTCCAAAGCGGCTCTAAATGGCTCATATAGGCGGGGTCGGCCGTGAGATTGATAAACGAGTAGCCGAGCAGGCCTCCATTTCTGGTACTGTTGGGCTCCCGCTACCTCATGCCCCGACACAACGCGCCGCACATTGGTCGTATGCCCTCCTCTGAGTGAGGAGCCTCATAGAGCCAGTTTGGAGCCTAAATGAGCCAATTAGAGCCGTTTTGGAGCCTATATGAGCCATTTAGAGCCGCTTTGGAGCCCATATGAGCCATTTTGGAGCCCTAAATGAGCCATTTAGCCGGAGTGGAGCCAATATGAGCCTTTAGAGCCAATTAGAGCCGTTTTGAGCCTATATGAGCCATTTGGAGCGAGTAGGAGCCTATATGAGGCATCTAGAGCCTATTTAGAGCCTATTTGGAGTCAAGTAGGAGCTATCTTCGAGCTCTAGACGAAGGCCTTCGAGCATGTAGACATCAAGAGTGGCTGGCGCTACTCCAGACCGACCGGCCAGGGGTCCCCATACGGTCCAGGCCGCATGTAGGTCCCCCAAAGAACGCGACCCCGGAAGAGAGTAATCTCTACCAACTTAGGGGTCGGCCGTGAGATTGATAAACGAGTAGCCGAGCAGGCCTCCATTTCTGGTACTGTTGGGCTCCCGCTACCTCATGCCCCGACACAACGCGCCGCACATTGGTCGTATGCCCTAATGCCTTCTGAGTGAGGATCCTCAGAGGGAACTGTTAAGACAGCCCGGCGCTACCAGACACTTTACTACCTCTCACTATCTACACATACCGACGGCACTTGCGACATAACTTTCGAAATTTGTTGTTAATTTTGGCTTAAGAAGAAGCCGCTGCCGCAGCCAAGCTGATTTTGCAGTCTCCCGTAAAGATTTGCCGGTCACCGTGCTCCCTCTTGCAGCCAATATATTCTGCCTTCCCCGCTCAGCGTTTAGGGGTATATCTTAATTTTTAATGGCTTAAGCTGAAACCACTGCCGCAGCCAACTCGATACCGTATTTTCCCGTAAAGTAATTGCAGGCGTTGCGCCCCCTCTCGCAGCCAACATATTTTGTCTTCCCCGCTCAGCGTTTAGGGGTATATCTTAATTTTTAATGGCTTAAGCTGAAACCACTGCCGCAGCCAACTCGATACCGTATTTTCCGTAAAGTAATTGCAGCGTTGCGCCCCCTCTCGCAGCCAACATATTTGTCTTCCCCGCTCAGCGTTTAGGGGAAAATCTTAATTTACTAATGGCTTGAGATGACCCCTCCGTCGCTGCCAATCGTAATCGTAATTACCTGAAGTAATTGCAGCGATGCGCCCCTCTCGCAGTCATTATATTTGCCTTCCCCCTCAGAGTATAGCAAGTATGAACGTACTAGTAGAACCCAGTTGTAAGGTGTACTAGGCACGGTCCTTCACTGGTAGTGGAGGGGGTTGACGTTTATATACTCTCGTAAGCCAAGCTCTACACCATACCGAGATCTTACCTAACCCTTAAGACCCACATATTATATTAAAAAATGTATATAAACACACCCCATTTGTACTTTTATATATTCTTTTTAACTGAAATCAAATAAGGTAAAAGGGATAATAGGATTAAAGTACCTTTTTACACTATGCAAAGCATATTTAATGTTACTGTTATTACACTATGCAAAGCATAAGAGGGGGGGGTAATATAAAACTATAAAAGAAAGGTTGAGGAGGAGGGATGGAGGGAGGAGGAGTGGTGGTGTGGTGGTGTGGAGGAGGAGAGGAGGAGGAGGAGGAGGAGAGGAGGAGGCATCCAGAATGCCCCTTTTGCCCCTACTCTAAGCTAATACACTCTACCTAATACATTTTTTTCTGTTATAAGTGTAAAATCCTCCTTTATTTTTTTACAATAAAATCAGACACTTTGTAAAAATTAGTCTAAAAAATAAACATTAAAATAATCTATTTAGACAAAATATGTTTCATGTTAAGATGTCTTTGTTCATAATTGAAATAAATTGTTCATAATTATGTGCTTTTTCCCGCTGACCCTAGAAATATTCCTGGATGTTTTATTCTATTTTTTAACAGAAATAGCCAAAGTGTGATCAATAGGACCGCTAATAGAACCACGACAGGTAGCTTGTTTTATCCTGTTTCTCATCTTGACAGGTATGTAACGAAAAAGCTGAGTATACAAGTTACACAAATCCGACCCAAGTTTTACTTATGTATGAGCTCATGGTATGTAGTTGCTTATGTAAAAGCAACTCTGCGCGTCACATTACTTATTTCATGTATTATCTCTCAACTTATAATGATGTCAAAATGTCCTCTATGTTGTTGAATCTCTTTCCTAAATTCTCTAGACGAGTAAAAGGCTTAACTCTTAAACTTTTAAAGTATCTCATAAATTATGTAAGTTTTCCAAAGTTTGGAGCAAATTTGAGTGGACTAATTATTTTTGTGATCTAACTGTCTACATTTTAGTTTTATTGCTAGGTAGTTCAAAAAGCTTAATGCTAAATAAAATAAGTTGTGTAGTTAAGTTTTAAATTTAGTAATACATCTCTACTGTAATACTCTCTATCTAGTATTTGATAAGTTTTATTTTATAAAACTTGAGTATTGTTTTTTTACGTTTATGTAGTTTAAAAATTTTGCCTTTCTTGCGAAAGGTGCCTTCACAGTGTGAAAGGAAACAAATTGAAGACATTATTCAACCGTGATTGTGAAGAAAAAACACCAGGGGTTTTAAGAAGAGCTTAATCAGCTTAAGCTCTTCTTTAAACCCCTGGAGCTTTTCTTTCATATTCGCGGTCAAAAAAACCCTACAATTTATTTTGCTTTACTCTCGGCTTTAACCAAAATAATACCGTTACACATTTAGGTTATTGTCACACAGGTCTGAGTGTAAAGTGCTTTGATTTCAAAGGTGATACATGATATGATAGAAATCCAACGTCGTGTTTCTGGAAGCCGAAATAAGAACAATCGTGGTCTGGTACCACAACGGGACCTGATCAGCCCCAATCACATTATGTAATTTGTAAGCCCATATAGGGGAGTTGGAAGGTGGAGAGTCTTTAGTTTATTATACTTGTAGGACCCAACAAAGGCCCCATTTCACAAAAGTAAAAGTCTTGTATACTGCAAGTAAAAGCTAAAGTTTACTAATAATTGTAAGAAATTTGTTTTACTAATGTACAAAGTGTAGACTAGTAATTATTAGCCGATTCATACAATTTTATTAAAACACTATAGATTTCAAATTTATTCACTAGAAAACAAGCATTTTTGTGTCAAACTCTAATAAAATTTGATTATCGCCCCCTCAAATCTTACAAACTATTGTACAAAACAACTTAAAGCTACAAGTGTCAAAATTAAGCGTTTCACGAATATTATAACAGTTTATTGTAACCTACAAGAGTTTTTGTAAACAATGAGTGAAAATATAATTAAAACCCAATTTCATTCATACTTAAGTTAGAATGAAGTTAACTACTTAAGTTAATTAGAGTTAATTATTTGGAATGCAATTATTGCTAAATTAAAAGAAGTAATATTTATAAAAAACTTTTACACAAACTTTATTGACACTAGAATTACTAATAAACTAACTAAAAGTTGGATATAAAAACTAAGTTATATATTAATAAAACGAACTTGTAACTCAGTCTACCTAGGTTCGGAATTGGGTAGAAATTTAGTAGTAATATGGGGGAGTGGTAGTAACTACCAGGCAAGTAGGCCACGTTGTTGGGCCCTTTTTGCCAGCTCCTTTAGATAGTGTTCTACTCCTTTTAATTTTAAGTATAGGTATTTTCATCTAATCTAGACAGAAGAGCCGTGAATTTCTATGGTTCCTCTCATGCATTTTTTCTTTTGCTTTTTTTCAAGCAATCATACATATTTCACTGACTCTTATAGTCTAGTGATAAACTAGGAACAACACGTTCCTCGCGTTAAACCAAACCTCCATACACTTTAAACTACAAAGCAGACACACAATCTACATTAAAATGATCTACTATGAGGCCTAATTTTGCCTATACCCATTTCATTAGGGTAAGGGATCTTTAACGAATACTACAACGCACAGACGTACCTTATCCCTTTCGAAGGATAAGGTACGTAGAATAAAAATCTCAGGAGTCCGTGCTGGGATTGAACCCATGACTAAATAAACTCGGAAGTTTAAAGTCCATTCATTCTGTGTATTGGCCGCGTACCTTAACCATAACACCACGGGTGACTCTTTAATTGACACAAGTAATTATAATAGACAAGAAAATGTTGTTTATTAAATAGAAAAATGCTACAAATCTACAAGTGTATCCTTGGTAACACATGTAAATTTGTCATTACAAGACTCGTACTTTTGTGAAACAGGCCCCAGGGGGTTACTGTTTTCCTCAGCAATCTACTATTTCTAGGGGTCCTGTTTTAACGATTGCTATCTCAAAACGTACCTATATCTTTGGTCGAAGAAAGCTTGATCTATATTTTGACTGTTTAAGATTAAAGCTCCCTCTATGTCTTTATGACTAAGGACTCAGAACTAAAGACTTGTTTTAATTTGGATTTAGTTAGTTTATTTAGTAAACTTCTAACATATTAGAAGGGCCCTTGAAAAATTTAACGAATTAAAAACATACCTTTCTACGGAAGAGATGCATAGTACTATTCATAATAATGAAAAGCATATAATTTTCTCAACCCTTGAAACCTTACGTCAAGAAGGTAAAAACAAGAACTCCCAAAAAGACCTAAAACAAATACATAGAGTTATGCCTAAGTTAGTTTGAAATGTATAGAAAACGTAGGAAAGAAGCAAGTAAATTAATAGATACCGAACACACTAATTTATCTTCTCAATTCCTTAATTTCCAAAAAAAGGATAGAAAAAAGAGGTTTCCCTACGAAAAAGGGAGACACCTTAACGAAGGATGACGTGTCCCTCGTAATATTTATATATATATATTATATTATATATATATAATATATATATAATAATATTAATTATAATTATATATAATATATATTATATATATAAATTTATATATTTTAATATTATTTATTTATTTATTTATTAAATGATGAGCATAGTTTTGTAATAAGTTTAGTAAATAGCATAGTTTTGAGTTATGATTTTTAATGCTACAGCTTAAGTTATGTAGCATAAACCAAAAACTTGAGCAAGAATGGTTTGTTAAGTATGGAAGCACAAAATTTAAAGAAAATTCGTCGGGCATGCTAACCTCTGCGCCAGAATATTTTGTAACTCAAAAAGTCAATATTACTCAATAAACCACCATATTACTCATCCTGTAAAATTAATTCTGTTGTTTAAACAAACCAAAAAAGTCTTCGGGGAATTAAATGAGGTGAAGGGGGTAAAATCTATATTCTACAGATTATTTAATAACTCATGTTAACTTACAAATTCATGCATACTGGGCGAATTTCTTTAGAAATACGTTTTTCCTTACGCAATAACACATTTTCTTACGTTTTTGGTTTATGCTTTATAACTTGAGCTGTAGTTTTCTACCTGTTCCTCAATTTTTCTGGTTTAAAAGAAATTCTTATATTTATCCCATTGGTTATGAAAAATCATATGCTCGTTCTTCTAAAATTAGCCAAACTCTCCCTTTAAAAATATTAGCGATACGTCGGTATATTATAATTTTTAATATTTAAAAAGGTTTAGCGCATTTTCTATGAATATGCGTTTTACTGCCACTGTAATTCATGAACTAAAAACGAAGAAATGGATTGTAAACGAGAAATGGATTGATACGCACGGAAGAACACACTTCAAAAGAAATTGTCGTGCTTGTGGACTTGTGGAAAGTGTATAACTAATAACTGCGCCGTTATTAGTTATACACTTTCAAATTTCATAGCTGGAACTCTGACTTTAAGTACTTTGAGTGACTCCAGACCGTTTTCATTTAACTCAAAGCCCCAATAAACATCAAAAACTATACCCTACTCATTGTAAAGTATAGTTTATTGTTGTCCATCTAGCCCATCGTTTGGTGTTTCCGGTTATTTACCACAGATTTTTCGACTTTTTGGTCGTTTTAAGTGGTCTTATAGACTTTGGACCGGTTACATCCGTCACATAGCCTTATAAAACTTAAAAAGGACTTATCTGAACGTATTTTTAACATAGTTCCAAATCCGACTCCTGTCATGCCACCCACATCATTTGCGATTTTTTTAAACAGAATTCACTAAAAGCAGATAAAAAAATTAACGGAAAAAAATAATAAAACTAAACACAAACCCTAATTATACGGCCTAAAACATTCCAAGCATAGGATTAATCTTTATTTATTTTATCGCTAAATAATTGTTTATTTGCTTTTAGAAAATACCGGAAAATTTTACTTTACAGGAAGAATTGTTTTTTAAACCGAAGTAAAAAAAAGGTTTGGTGATAAATAATAAATTAAAAATTTCCTCCAATTAGTCCATAGAAAGATTTAAATTATTCATTGGTCAAGAAAAACTTTATTTGAGGGGGAAACAGATTATTCGAAATCTATTTTTTCATTTGAATAGAATTTTATCTTTTCATCCAGGTTAATTTTTATTTAATTACAAGGTCTTTTGTATTCATCCCCTCTCCACAATCTCATAAAATTAAATTATTTTTAATAATTTGTTCCATTTGTAGATTTTCTAAAATAATCCATTTTAAGTTTAAAATATATATATTGGTTTAATAGGTTTTATATTTTCACTGCAACAAAATTTAGCATTGCTACACTGATTTTTAGCCGCGAAATGGCGTTTGTTTCCTTATTATTTTGTGTAAGCGTAGAAAAAATTTGGAATTAATTTATTCAATCCAAAAATGCTGTTTTATTTATATTTTAGGTGGAATCTTTTTATAATTTATTTTGGTTTGTTATCTTGTAACAATATATAATTATATAATATGTTATATTATAATTATATTGAAACAGCTTTGACACAATTATTAATTTGATCATCTGTCAGCTGCAGATGATAAATGTCTGATCGAAGCTCTTCCAGCTGTAAAAACTAAATAATATCTTATGCTAAATTATATTCACTCCATAGTATCTAAGCCTGGTATTAAATACTTATTGGTAAGCATATGTACCTTGTAATAGTCCATGTCAGAATATATCTATTTAGGCACTAGTAAACTTTTGTTGGTTCATATCAAATAATATAATAGATTTAGAACGTCGGAAGGTGTACGAGAGCGTCAGACAGAAAGTGGGAATGAAGTCGATACTGACACCTAGCGGCAGCTTTAAAACTAACCATAATATTCTTTCCACTTTTTTAAGTTAGCATTATGAAACCATTTATGTATATGTGTATCTTATCATCGTAGCTCCCAGGGCATTTATAATAACCAATTTAATGACTAATTTAATTATATTAAACCAATTAATGATAACCAATTTAAAGTAGATTCTCGTGTTATAATTATCTACTTTAAATTAGTCATTATTATACAAAGTGCCAGAAGTAGTTTGCTGAAAACAAGACAACAGTAGCGCATAGTTAGTGAATAGTGAAACTACAAAATTACATACTAGCGTTCCTGTTATCTGGCTACGTAACTAATATTTTCTTGTCCGAAATAATAAATCCTAGGACCAATATTTTAATCTATGTATATTCTTTAGTTCATATATAATCTCTCCTTTCATTTCATGGATAATTCAGGTGTTATCCAGGTTTCGGATTTTTTTTTTTCAAACACAATGCTATTTCTCTATACCTATATATTGAAAATTGACAAATAAGAAGAAATATTACTGTTCCGACTGTTAAGCGAAACCCGTAAAACTGAGCAAGAATTGATATGTGCGGAAGAGAGCAAGCATTTGGCGCCAGAATGTTTGCTTAGTTCTAGTTCTCCCCTTGTTACCCTCCCAAACAGAAAACAATAAAGTTATTATAATGGAATTTGTCGAGTAAGAGGTAAACGTAATAATAACAAACATTTTAATAGTGTTTTGTTCATAGGAGAAAGGAACCTAAAATTTTTATATTCGATTATACATATTCGATTTATTATTCGTGACCTTGGGTCACTAAGGCCTTAATCTTGTTGTTCACAATACATATCACCAAGTAAGCTTGTAACATTACATATGTTTATTTTTGTGTAGCAGATGTGTTACAGGCCGCTAAAACCGAAGGTCCCTTTCATTACCCGAATTGGAAATAATTGAGCATCTGTATATGATGCCACAATTAATGACAGACAAACTCGGGGAATACAGATATATTCCATAAAGCGCAGCCTTAAATTCAACTTTATCAACAATAAAGTCTTTACCAGAAGACTTGTACTGCTGAAGACTATTTCGACAAAGCAGCATAGGTACACAGAAGCTAATTTTATCCCATCTTGCTGTACCTTATAAAAACACCAAAATAATGTTAAAGAATCCTTTAATTTTCAAAAAATTAAAGGAGACACACTGAACCTTCATAAAATATTTATAAAAAGCAGTGAAACATTGATTAATTTTTGTTAAGAATAAAAAGATTAGTTTCGCTTTCAAAAGAGAAGAAAAAAAGGTACAAAAAAATTGGACATAAAAGGTTTGTTTCAAACCCTTGTGATATCCAAGGTATCAGAGTATAGCGGTTGTTTGATATCCCTCGGCAATGCTCAAGAGATTTCCGACCCCAATGTTACACTCTATACTCTCAAAAGACCGGAAAAAACTTGACATTTTTTGCTCCGGTTAAAAGAGTAAAAAAACTACTCTAACACATGGTCGTAACATGATTTTTGCCCTTACATGAAATAGGTAACTATACTTTTATTACTTTTTATGTTGGTTTTCTTTCCTCAATTTTAAAAATGAAAGTACTACCAAAAAATGGGTTTATTTTCTTTTCATCTTTTTTTATTCGACCACAACATGACACATTTTTTGTGAGCAAAATAGATTTTAAATAAATAAATTGCATTTTTTTTTGTATTCCGCTCTTATAACTGACATTATAAGAGAATGAATATTCATAAGGAAAGACGCATAAGGCTGCTTTGGTTATTTGGTAAGGTTTACTACTTATTTAAATGTAGGTTTAATAAAATTATCGAACACATTACTAAAAGGAGTTGTACTTTGTAATTCTCAAAGGTACATTAGGGGGATTTAAACCTTTAGGTTTAACTAATTTAAAATCATATGCAACATTATTGTTACTATTAGCTTGTTTTAGCTCTTACATAAAGACTCAACAATTATGTGTATGTATATAGAGATACGTTACTAGAGAGACGTATTGAATCAGTTTTGAAACATGGAAAAAGTAACCTGAACACCTTCGATAATCAATATAATCAAATAAATAGAACAAAAATACAGACTCTTACATGGTAGAACGTTTAAAATACAAATTAAAGGACAAAAATGCGAGGGAAGACGAAAACAATATAGTATAACCTTATCTCACTCTTTCGCACTCTTTAGAGGAGGTTTTAATGAGGTTACACAGAGCCTATGAGAGCCCCAAAACAATGTTGCAGGCCTTTCAATGTATTGAGATAGGCTATGCCCTCTTTAGTATATATATATATCTATGTGTATGTATGTGTTTGCGTTTATGTTATCATAAACACAGTTGATGATTACAGTTGTGTTCATGTTTAGCATATTTTACCAGTGTGTTTATGTTAGGGAGTTGAAGTTTAAGTATTTTTGTTGTTATTCGGAAAATTATTTGTTTGACGTCATCATCCGGCAATAATGACTCAGCAAAAATTCATAAAACGAGGAAAATTGTTTCGATCGATTTGAGGTTTGGTGCGTATGTAGTCATATATAAGTCCAAAATGTACCAACATTTCATCTTGTTATTAGCATTTGTTAAATTTTTATCAAATGACTTGTGTACGTTTTTTAAATAATTGTAAAAACATAAGAAAATCCATTTGATCTGAAATTCGATTCAAGTTTATACCTTTTCGTAATAAATAAGAATACTTTCGTTTCAAAACAATTGTTGGATGGTTAAGTTAAATTAAGCAGCATCGAGCATGGCCTGAATGGGTGACCGCTGGGAATGAAACAATTGTATTTACCATCTGAGAGCGAACGAAGCGAGCCTGAAGACGTGTTGTAGTATAAATTAGGAGTTTTATTTATTCTGAGAACAAGGGAAGCGAGTCCGATGTAGCGAGAATGAATGAAACGAATCCAAATTATAGATAAGGAAAAGTTGAGAAAGAGCGTTATGTTTAGATTGTTTAGAAGTTCAGATAATTTTTATGTACCGGCTGGAGAAGTTAAATTCTTTCAATATACAATCTACACAAAATTAAGTAAGTCAAAAAGACTTTTTAATTCATAAAAACAACACTATCTTGCGGCAGTTTAAGGAACTATTTTGATTGTTCAATCATCTAACTTACAATTAAAGTCACTAGATAGTGTTAAATGTTGATGGTATTTTATAAAACTAGTTTAAATAACAATATTGAATGAAATAAAAAATAAAAATAAAATATCGAGTATCATTAATATATACAGTTAAGCATTACATAAAGTCAAGTTGACCTTGATATATAGCGTTACACGGCTGCTGGATATAAGGATATATCCACGCCTCCGCATACCTTTGACCACTGTCTAAACAAGCGACCAATTGTTCTTGTTAATATCATGAAATAAGTATAGGTTGTCAAAAATTGTCGTATCTTCCTTATTTTACAATAATATTAATTATTCCAACATAAAAATAATCTTGCGGGCATATTAAACATCTGTGCTTTATAACTCTTGAAATTCTGAATAAGATAAATGAATTGTAAAGGAGTCATGAAACACGACTATTTAATATTTTCTTAATTAGCATTTCAAAATTAATATTTCCTACCAATGATAATACATTTTATAAACAACACGATCATGAATTAATGCTAAGTCTACAATAAGAAGTAATATTTGTTTGATTAAACTTCATGATAATACCTGTATTTAAATGTTTGAGGTAATAAATAAATCTCGATTGCATTTGGATCTTCAACGATATCATCAGAAATGTTAGAAAAAAGTTTATCTAATTCCACCATATTATTGTCCACAATTACTAAGTTTAAAAAACTTTGATTACAATAAAAAAAGAACTAAATAATGAAATTAACACAAATCAAATCAAATAAACCAAACGGTTTTTAAACAAATCAAAGAATTATGTAAAAACAGCTGATTGCAGAATCATTTCAGACAATAATCAGTGCTACCAACTTAAATCCTCGTAAAATCTGACTGAATATCTAATATCTCTATCTGAACATAGAGATATTATTACTAGAGGCTCTAGGGCTCTATTAGTTGAATTATGAAACTCTGAAAAAGTAACCCGAACACCTTTGACCACAGAGATATTATTACTAGAGAGGCCCTATCGATTGGATTTGAAACATTAGAAATGTAACTGACCACAATACAATACTAATATTATTTATATAAACAGTATAATTTGCAGTAACTTGTATAATTGGACGATTATAATGCTGAAACAATGCACAGAAAGGTGACAACGATTGATTTATTATAACCTTAACACACTCCAGGAGGTTACAATGAGGTAAAAAAAAAGACCTTGAAAGCCACAAAAAGTTGTTTCAAGCCTCTCAATGTATTAAAATAGGTTATGGCCCCTCCATAGTAATACATCTTGATGCCTTCGCTTTGACGATCTATGAAAAGTAGAACGTTTAAAATACATATCAAAACAAACAATGTGCGGGAGGCCAAAAACAATTAATTTATTATAACCTTAGCTTCCTCTTGGAGGAGATTTCAATAACAGAGCCCCTGAGAGCCCCAAAATTAATGTATTGTACATCGCCTCTGAATGTATTGAGATAGGCGATACCCCCTCTAGTAATATATCTTGTTAAATACAATTTTCCTTTTAAAATTTATCTAGCCATCAATCTAATATTGTTAATGCTAAATATGTTTTGTCATTTTGTTATTTCGATATTTTATGGAACTCAACTATACGTAATGCGGATATACAACTATTTTAATTATTAAAATTGTTTTAAGGTTATAACAGGTTATACCTGGTTATAATATATCAATCTTGCGGACTTTACCCGCATATTTTGTGTTTTGTTTGGTATTATAAAGGTTTAATTATGAAAGTAACCGAAGTTCTGTACTGTTAATTTGATATTTATCGATGAGGTTTTACGGCCCATCCCGTAAAACAATTTCTATACCGGATATTTATTTCATTTTGTCATACACTCTGGAATATAATGCAATTAATGTCTCTGATCTGGTTGAGATAACGAATTCTCATATTAACTTTAAAATGTTCCACCAAGCCCCAGATAGAATGAAGGTACTATAAGTAGGGAAATATCAAATAAACTTAAATTGCAGAATATTTTAAGTGAGTAAAATATTGTGAAAAACGTGATGTGTTTACGTCATGTCAATTAATGACGTAATGTTTTGTTTAACATATATATGTCAATCAATAAAACCGGAACAAATATTGATAATAAAATAGAACATAGTATATTTGTTAATTATACATAGTAGTGTATGTGTGAACAATTCCAGCCCGATGTAAACACTTTTGAAGACTTGTGATTTTTTGAAATGTTTGTAGGGTCAACATTGTGGGTTAATGACGTCATATATTTCATTAGCAGTAGGGTTCTGGACATTAACAAGGTTCTAAAGTTATAGTATAACTCCAAGGAACAAAAATAAAATCTCGTACATACGTAAATATTTATTTATTCTTGATCTGTGGGTCCCCCCTTTCAAAAAATCCACCTCCCCCCCCCCCATTATGACCCTAACCTCATAAGCTCATTTTATCATGGACAATTCGCTAAACATCATTTTAAAAACATTATCTGCTAAAAGTTCGCTAAAATCAAGTTTACCGACATTAATTTATTTAGTTACCTCTACATTCTGCAACATATCGATCTAATCAAACAATTCAACGTTTCCAAAATTTAAAATCGTCAAGTTGATTTAGCTGAGTGAAAAATTGCTCATGCGAGTGATAAATAGACACTTAGAGAACCTTCCATTTCGACGTTATACGATTCTCGAGGGATGTATAATGCATTTAACTTGTCCTCTTATACTATAGCTTTTAAATCAAAATAAAACATTTTAGCAATATATGTTATTAAATAACACTTTTAAACAACTTAACACGATATATTTAAATCATTTAAATTTCAGCAAATGTAAAATAGTAGGTAAATATAAATTTATAATACAAAATTTATAAATGTAAGTGTGTATTTATTATTTGTTGACATTTATATTTTAAGAGCAAAGTAATCTAGATACACAGAGTGCTTTAAATGTTATAAGTCCCATAATACTTACTAAGAAACAGTAAGATTTTCCTTCTTCTGGTTTTACACATGGTATTAAGTTGAGAGAGTATCAGACAACATGTAAAGAACTGCTTCTTTCAGGATTTTAATTAAACTTTGCAAAACAATAAAGGGACGACTAAGCTATTAAAATGATTTGAATATAGAGAAAGTAACCTCATACCTAAGATATGTCTAATATAATATAACATAACATGTAAAAAGAAGAAACAATATAAGAATATAGAATCTATGGTATTCATACAAAAATGTAGTAGATATTCTGAGAGAAAATAAGCATCATGTTAAATCTGTTTCCTATAAAAATACCGAACACTCTAATTTATATGAACTTCCAAAGAAGGAAAAAGGATAGAAAAGAAAGGTTTCCCTTCGAAAGGTGGAGAAACGCTTCATCGAAGGATGAGGTGTCTCCTTAGAGACTTGTGAGGTGTGAAAAATTTCCTCCGAAGTGACTTGTTGGACTTGAAGGAAATTTGGGCAATGAGAATATTCGTACAAGGAGAATCATTTATAAGACTCGGGAATACAAAACGTTTTTTAAAATAAAAGTAATCGATTATTAGCTTCATTTTTCGTGTGAGGGTAGCAAATTTAAGTATTCACATACCTGATGGTTTTTGAAATCATTATTATATCCACGATTTTGGTTAAATTATTAGTGTGAGGCAGCATTCAGGGAGGTCAGAGATTTGATGGGTGGCAGCTGGGATTAAAACGAGGGTTTAGGTATCAGAGGACAAGCGAGACATGCAGGAAGACGTAATGCTATATAAATTGAATGGTTTCCATATTCTAAGGACGAGCGAAGCTAGTCCAAAATAGTGAGGATGACTTTAGCAAGTCAAATGTGGTGAGAAAAATTCCGAGGTGTCAAGGGTACAGGATACCTTGATTAGGAAAACAAAACAAATTTTGTTTTCCTAAACTTGTTTTGTTATTTTTTTTTTATAACCTTTGACTTGATATAGACTTAATATAAAAAAAAACATAAAACTAAAAAAAGAGGCTTTCAGCGCTGTGGGCCGCCATACGGCCTGAGGCTACTTCACGGCCGTATCAACCATCTACCCTCCTTTCTTTTAAAATTTAAACCCACTTTAATTCATTCTTAAGGACAATATCCATAGTTTTCGGTTGTTTCAGAAGACATTAACCAGTTAAACACTCATTTGTCAGTCATGTTCAGTCTAGTCAAGCACCTTACCTTCATAAGCTAATTTAAAAAAAGGCAATAAAAAAGTCAAGTTCATAGGGTAATTTACATTTCTATGAATGAAACTTTTAGAGTATATTTCAGCTTATCCACAGCCAGCTGTTGCAGCTCAGCTATAAAAAGCACTACTTTGCCCCCACTCTTTTCTTATTTTTTTTTTTCGTTTCTTTTGTTTACTAATATGTTTTTAGTTCTTATTTGTCTTCAATTTACGATAGTTTATTTTACCTTCAATTTGCATGCTTATATAGAGTTTCCCCATGAATTAATTCCCAATTCTCTCTTGTTTATTTTGACTTCCAATCCAAAGATAGCAAGTAATCTAGACTTTAAGCATAATCACGTAATTGTCGATTACATAAGTCAGCATAAGATAAGTCACATAAGTCTTGTGCCAATAAACTATTAAACTAATATCTACTATCTATGCATAGTATAGTAGTTAAATTTAGCATAGCTACACAGAAGCGTAATTTAGTTAATCAAGTTCCATTAAGAGGCAAAGTAACAATGACGTCAAAAATGTTAATAAAATATTTAAGTAAAATTTATTAATTAAATTTATCTCAATGAAGCTTACTTGAACGATTTTTTACTGTTATTTATAATAAATTATTTTTAAAGCCCTCAAATCATAATCTTGGAACGGTCGTTAGTTACTATGTGGTAATAATCTCAATATCTAAACGCTGACGCTTGAATTACCCTATTACTATGACTATTATTAAAATATTTTTACAACATGGAAGTATTAATATAGGATTTTAAACAGTATTTCAGGTTTAGTAAGTAATGCAAAGATGATGCGAACATAGATAGAGAACAGTATAATTTCAACAATCTCACAATAAATTATATTTGAAATTCTACCACAGTAGAAGACTCAATTCCGGTGAGACGGCACTTGTTTTATAAGTTGATTCTGATTAAATTTGTCTGTATCAGAAATGGTGAAACTTCAGGAGATAAACCAATTAAATTGACACTATCATAATCATAATGTTGATCTATTCACGTGTCATTAGTTAAAGAAGATAAATTGAGATAAAAATGTAATATATTAAAATAAAAGTATTTTTTAACAAAAAGATAAATTAATACCAAAGACAATCGATTTATTTTTAAGTAAAACAAATATAGTTCATATTTTTTTATAAAATCTTTTCAAAATACCTCAAATAAAAAATGGTATTCAACAAACCTGCCTCTAATGCTATTAGTACTGAATTAGGTCTGAAAGGGTGGATAATTAATGCAATTAAAGGTCTATTAATAGGATGTCCAATTCTTGACATAAGTGGGGTAATTAATGAGACGATTTTTTTTTAATAATTTATTTTTTTATAAAAAGAGGATTTAATGGAGGTATTTAGTAGTGGATGAGGGGAGCGTGGAGTCCGTGAGCGACTACGGGGACAGCAGCGGGTACGGCGACGGGGTGAGCGTGGTAGGATACGGCAGCGGGTACGGCAACGTTGGTGATGATGGGGGAAACAGCGGCGTAAGCGTGGCCTTCGACTGATGAGTAGGCGAAGTTACCTCCTAACCTTTCAGACTTGATGATAGCGGAGTCGTGGCTTGGAGCTCTGACGAGGGTGGTAGCTGGGATCAATCCACAGTGAGCTACGGCAATGGCGCAAGCCAACACAGCGAGTACAGCCTAAACAGTCAAAACATTATGTGTTATTATAAGTAAAAGTAACATAATAATAAGAATTTATTTTATCTATGTCCCGGTTTTTTTTATTATTATAATTTTATTATAACAATAAAAATTACACCAAAAATTGAAATACGAAAAAACTTAACCAGAAACCTTACATTAAATTAATTTAACTAGGAATAAATTATTCAAATCAGCAATCTATCAGCACGCACCTTAGCTTGCACAATTTATAGCCTAACAAACTCATCAATATTATATTAGGGTTTTATCTTTTCAAAAATAGGCTTTAAAAAAAACATTTTAATAAATTAAGTCCTCCAGGCTCTGGTTTTGGCAAACAATAATTAGATTTTTTTTGTTATCACAAGATTATTAAAGCAAACAATTTTCCATTGTAACTTTCATAATTTTATTTTTTTTTCTAAATATAGATTTAATTTTACTTTATAATTAAAAAGAAATATTTAAACGCAGTTGCTATTTTAAATGAAAGCATAGAATTTATCTATGCTCTAGTAATAATATCTCTATGTTCAACCCTGCATTAAAAATAATCTTGAATAAAAGGGATGACGCGCTTAGTCGATTTGCAATACAATAAAGTGACCTCGTTGAGGATAAACAAATAAATAAAAATCCATCTAAAACAAGGTTGACTTCAGTTCTACAATTATTTATAAAGCTATATATTTCAACTTTTATATTTTAACTTAAGTATTAAGTTATTTAGTATTTTTGTATTATCATCAAATAATACTAAAGAATAAATAATAATAAATAAATAATAAATATTTTATTTTCAAATAAGAAATTAGACATTTTAAATTTAATAATATTAGTTTTAAACTACATATGAGAGATGTTAGTGCCAGTGGATTCCATATTACAAGGGTTCAAATAAAAGTCTATTCACAAATATAGTTTTAAGTATGTAATAATAGTAAAACCGGCTTTCAACTAAATGAAGGTCATCCTCTGTACCGGTGAGAAGATATATTTTTTTTTTCTTTTTGAGACTAAAAAATAATTATATTAGAGACTTACTAATGTAATATCTTTTAGACTCGAAATAAAAACACAATATCTTTTTACCGGTACTGAGGATGGCCTTTATTTGGTTGAAACCCGGTTTTACTATCATTAAATGATTTGTGGATAGACCTTTAATTAAACCTTTAATTGAAACTTTTTAAAACCTTTAAAACTACATATTTTTTTGCTGAAACACTTTTTAACCATTAAATAAAAGAACAATTATTTCCATGGTTGAGACATCAGAAAAAGAAAAACAAAGGTTAAGTCCAACTTTTCTTCCAAAACAGTTAAGAAAGCGGTTTATTTTGTTGCCAAAAACACTAAGTTGTAATAGATTGGACTTTGACCCTGTTTGAAGTCCTTTTTGCCCTTAAAAACCTTATTTACACCCAATTTATTGAGGTCCATTAAACTAAAGAAGAGCCCATTACCTAATTACACAGAGATTCTTAAAAACTTTTTTTCTTAATATCCAGCATTAAGACTCTAAAACTTACTTGATCTAATTTAATTCTTATTTATGGTTATAGAGTTTAGTTTGTTCTTATTTTTAGTTTCAAACAATTATTTAATTAATGTATTGCTATCAAATTTTTTATAAAGCAAGTTTTAGCCGTAATTTAAAATATCATTTAGAATTTAAAGTGAAACAAAACCATTTTCGAGGTCAATAATACCATTATTAAAGTCAAAAGTTGTAACAAAGAGCGCTTAAAGCAGCTTTTTACGAACTCCTTCTCCTTGGTTATAGTTTCATAAATATTACTTCCAATACAGTTTAAAAAACAACACTGTTTTTGTGCCTACGGATTTTAATACGTTTCAAATGATAATTAAATGCAAAGCCCTAAACTTAAAATAAGAAAGTTGACTTTGATACTACTTATCTATCTTTAAACAATTAATACCAACTTAATTAATTTATTTACATAAACGTATTGACAAATATACATTCTTTAAACATGACTTTGATACTAAAAAGTAGCTTGAAATAACAATAAGATATTGTTGGAGGGAATCAAAGACAATCAAATAGAAGCTTAGGATAGTAGTCAAGAGCATCATATAAATTTGTAACATATTCGTATAGAAATCTACGTCAAACTTCATAATGATTTTGAATACCGTAAACAAAAACCAGTGTTGACGAATTAACTCAAAAAATAAATTGCACTAAGTATCAGCATTTTTATAGGTTATGAATAAAAATAAAATCCTCATCAATTTAATAGCCGACTTAGAACATCTACAAAAAATGAACATACCTGCTTTAGAAATAAATCATTCAATTATATTATCTTTTTTTCATGCATTTTTATCTTATTTATTTATGAAATTCGTGCTAGTATTTTTATTTTTAATTAGTAAGGAAAATAAAAATAAAATAAATGAAGCAATATAAAACACCTCTAAATTAAAATTGTATGAAAATAATTAAAATAAGATATATAAAGATCAAAAATAGAATAAAAAAAAGGCCGGAATGCTAAGTTCAAATATTTGGGAAAACGAAAAGCTAAAAAATGATGTAAACATAAATTAAAAATACATGTTGTTGAAAGCATAAACAAAGCAATTGAATTCCAAAAAAAGGAAAATACTGTAAAATAAAATGTAAAAAGACAAATTAGATAAACAAATACAAGAAAATTTAGAAAAGCAAGGAGAATAGCAATAGGCTCGTTTTAATTTTGTGTTTGTCAATGTTCATCCGTATTATACTACGTAACTTTTCTAAGAAATAACGAAGGCCTGAGATAAGGTTTTCAAAAATGTTATTTCACGTTTAGATAATAGACAATTCAATTTTATTTTAAAAGCATCCTACAGGTATAAATAAAAGGGTCATAAAGGGCCTATTCAGTTATATTATCAAGGGTCTTATTTATATAATTGAATCTTTTTAAAAATAGGCATATAAGCATAAAGAAATCTTTTGTTATTGAGTTTAAATGTATAAAAGGTAAAAATATTTATAAATTAAAAAATAAGTTTAGGTTAATACAGTTAAATTTTTTTTTTTATAAAAATGTAAAAATATTCCACAAATGTCCAAACATTTAATCTTGATAAATGGTGTTCAGAAAATATTAACCACAGGTGGAAATAAAAAAAAAAAGATAATCTAAATTAAAAGGAAAGTCAAATTCACATATCATAAATATAAAACATTAGAGTTTTTATAATCAAAACGTTGGGTTTATCTAAATTCAAAAAGTAAACTGAAATGTATATATATATTATATATATATATAATATATATAATATTATATATATATATTATATATATATATAATTGCCTGTAATTATATATTGAAGGCGTGTCTGAATAACGTTATTAAAATTTATTGAAATCACGACTACAATCATTAATTTCTTACCCATGCTTGTATTTTTTTATATTTTTAGGCTTGGTGATTTTTCTTTTCCAATTCAAACCCTTTTATTTGGATCTCATTTTGACTCCAAATGTTTATAGTTATGACTAAATTATATGGTAGATAAAAACCAGAATAAAAAGTTGGGGCTATTACATATTATTATAGTATTTTTACTGCAGTTCCATTTTAGACCTTAACAGTTATGTCATTATCGTATATTTTACGCTATTTTATTCCCATATAGATAGTAATTTCATTGATTTTTCATAAATATCGGTCATTTTTATTTTAAATTCTTTATTTTACAGGTTATTGAAAATTACTGTCGCTCACAAAAAATTAACTTCGAGGTTCAAAATCAACACATATATATATATATATATATATATATATATATATATATATATATATATTATATATATATATATATATAATATTATTATATATTCTTAATATATATATATATATATATATATATATATATATATATTTTTTTTTAATTTGCTCTAAGTGATAAATAACCTTTATAAAACATTAACAAAAGTACACTATGTTAAAAATACTACTACTTTAAAGTAGATGCTAAATAAACATTAATCTGAATCTGGATTTTAGTAAATAAAATCCACCCAGAAAAATATTATTTTAAACTTTTTAAAGTAAAAATCTTGTACTGCATAAAAATTAAAATAAATAGCAATAAAACGTCACAATGTTTTTTGAGGTTATAATCTGGTATAAAAGCTTGTAAAGAAGTTGTTTTATACGTACTAACTTAGTTAACTGATCAAGGTTATAATTAAGTTAATAAACGTTTTTTTTAATAAACTTTCTTAATATAATTTAGGCTCAATGTTAAGTTTGTAAATTAAGAAATTACATTAGGAGAAACTTCATAAATAAATAAAAATTAAATAAGGCTAACTTTTAAATAAAGCGAAAATAACATGAAAATAGAATAATTTAAAAATTTTCTATAAATTAATATAGATTGGCATATATTTATATAAATTTTAAATAATATAGGTTATTTCAGTTGAGTTTGGTTACAAGTTTAAATTTGCTGTATGCAAATTTTCTTGATAATGAAGACACACAAAAGCGATTCTATTCCACATTTATTAAGTAGAGTTTTTGACTTTTCTTTTATTAAATATAAGAAGGAGAAGGATTTATTTGAGTTTAAGAGTGATTTATCTAGAGAACCTACAGCGCCAAAAATCTAAAAAAAATATTTTAAAAGTCAGGAGGCGTCACTAAGAATTCGGTAAGACAAATACGACTACTTTCAAGAAATTTAATTACAAATTAAAAAAAGCAATAAATTTACTTGAAAAACGAATAACTAAAGCGAATAATTAACTTCACTATCATGTATTTATTTATTCATGTATGTTCAGATCGATTTGAATAAAAGTTTGTGTATCTTAATACTATCTTTAGGTTAAAAAATATGTAGAGATCAATACATAATCTGATTGATTCCTTTACATTAAAAGGCATAAATATATATATATATATATGTGTGTGTGTGTGTGTGTGTGTGTGTGTGTGTGTGTGTGTGTGTGTGTGTGTGTGTGTGTAAATAATATAATTAATGCCTTCTCTATAATGTTATATAAATTAATATTAGTGTATAATATCATGCATAAGTGCATACGAATGATTTCAGAGTAATAATTTACAACATGTTATTCATCTCATCTAAATTCAGAACATTATGAGTGCAATGTTCAATATGACGTATAATTTATTTCTCAATAGCATATACATTCATTAAATTTTTATCGATGATGTTTGAATGTAAATCGACCTTATCTGTGGTTACTTTCTCAAAGGAAAGTTGATTTGTCTATGCAACATGTTGAAAATATTTGTTGTGTATTCTAACATATGAATATATTATATATAAGACCAAAGAATTATAAAAAGCCCTTTGTATAAACACGCGAAGAGAAATGTTAAAATGCATTTTAGGTAATTTTCCTACACATATAAAAGATATAAAAACCTACTAAAGTGCCCAACTTATCATAATTAGGATTGCTTTAAATTCCAATTTTAATTTAATTAATTAATTACACATCAATTAAAGATTTATATTTAACAAAATTAAATCACAAAATGGTATCACAAAAATTTAATACCTTAGCACATTTAAATTTCTCACGTATAATCATATTACAATTTATTTAAATACAAATTATAACATGACGTGTTACTGTTTGTGATACAACAATATATTAGTTGTTGTAAGGAAGTGCAATCAACAAAAATTGACAATCCAATTCTAACTAGATAGAATATATATATAATATATATATATATATATATATATCTGTGTGTGTGTGTGTCTGTAATTTACTTTTATGCGATTTGAACATTTCGGGAAATATTATTAAGATCAAATTTATATGACAAAATTTTAAAACTTTTTCAAGATTTTTAATTAATTAATAAACATGCTGTTATTAATTTGACATGTAATTAATATTGGCTGTGATTTATAATTAATAATTTAACTAGACATATGTTAGATAGATAATTATTTCCGAGAAACATTGTTATTTTCAAATTTTATCATTTTTTGACTAAATTTTAAATGTCGAAGTACATTAGCTGAGATATTTTTAGCTTGAATTTTATACAAAACTGTTAATTTATCATTAATTTTAAAAAAGTCCATAAAATCACGGTTGGATTTCCTTTAAAATTTCGAAGCAATGAAAACATTAGTTGTTACATGATTTATTGTTACATGTTTTTTGTCGCATGTTTTTTTCAGTTTTTCTTTGTTACAAGTCATATTATCGAATTTGTTTTGTTTTTACTTTATTGTCACTATACCTTTATTTATTTTAAATAATGTTACTTTTCATTTAGTTTAAAATTGTATTTTTTTTATTTAGTTTAAAACCCTACCCGTTTTGATTTGCGATTTCATAATTGGGAGAATAAAGAATAAAAAGAGTAAATAAATAAATATTATTTTGAAATAAAGATATGACAAAATATAAAATTTTAACTTGTTCAAAAAAATATTAATTGAAAACACAATATTTTAAGTAATTACATATTACTTTTAAATTTGATTTAGTTATTAACTTTTTAACGTAGATGTGTCAAATAAACAAGTCGCTAGTTATATGATTTTAACAATACTTGGAAATTAAAAAAAAATAATGGAATAAAAAATAAAATTAATAGAAAAAAGCTAAGTAAGAGTAAAATTAAATAAGAGAAACCTAAAAATTTAAAAATTTTATAATAAAATTTAAAATGTAAAATTTACCTTCATGTTTGAGTCTTTTGATTTGTCTTCCACTCTGTGCAAGGGAACTACAATATGATGCTTTAAGAGCGTGTGGGTTTATATATAGACAACATGTATAAGGAATATGTTTGTGTGTGTAAGTATTTGTCTGTAGGTATGTGTATTTGCGCTTAATGTGTTGGTATTAACTGTAAGCGTAGAGGTACTTAATACTGAAAACTAGGAAGAAACTTTGCACTTGGACTTGAACCACACCCAACCTTCAAGGACTTTGACCAGGCCTTAAGACAAATTTGCCGCATAACCGCTATTTAAGGACAACTCATATAGAAAATAACAAAATGGGTTCTAAAATACAAGGGGGCGCCGACATTAGAATAAAATTTAAATTTTTGTTGAACTGTAGGTGTATACTCTACCCCTTATTGAAGCATAAGAGTTTCAAAAATACTAATGTCATGGGCTAAAATCATAGAGATATATTACTATAAATGAATATCCAATCTTAATACATCGAGAGGATTCAAACATCTTTTTGGGGCTCTAGAAGGGTCTGTGTAACCTCATTGAAACCTCCTCCAAGTATTAGTTAAGGTTATAACAAATCAATTGTCTGATTTTAACACATTGTTCGTGTTTTTTATTGTTACTGTACTTTTTTTTACTATTTATTTGATTATATTAATAATCGAAAGTGTTCAGGTTATTTTTTTGATGTTTTTAAATTCATACAATAGGGCCTTTCTAGCAATAATATCTCAATGGTACAAAACAATAAATTTAATTTAAGAAAAGTAGATAAGAAAAAGAGGGTTATAAGGCTTAGTTTCCCACCTTAACCCGACATGACTAAGTGTAAAAAAACTTCCCTGCAAAAATACTCGACAAGCACCTCTGAGAAAAGTATTCAGCTACACTAAAGTTGTGGATGATAAGTATCAAATACCAATGGAAAGATAATATTTAGTTACATGCTAACTTTCATTTGAAAAGCTGATAGTTTCAAACAAGTCTAAAATATTAGCTAGCCCCATCACTACATACTTACTATATTTTTTTTTACTTTCACCATATACTTACAATATTTATTAATACTTTCACGACATACTTACAATATTTATTAATACTTTCACGACATACTTACAATATTTATTTACACTTTCCCTATATACATCCTATATTCATTTGTACTTTCATCATACACATATTACATTTATTTATACTTTTACTATATACTTTCATAATATACTTAACTTACTATATTTATTTATACTTTCTTCCTATAATTACTAACTTATTAATTTGCTCATATTACCAAGGAGTAGGTATACTCATTGATATTACACTTAACTCAGTTTAATGCCTCTTAAACTTATATTTGTAGTTCTAATATTGTGAGTTATTGTTATAAGGGGCTTTTAATAAGATAAGATAAGTAGACTTAGACAAGATTAAAGCAAGGAGTATAGTATTAGAACAACTACTTATAATATAATAAAAGTATACTATAGAAGTACTATACTATGCAAGTAGTAGTATACTTTACTATACTGGTACACTACTTATACTGTACTAATTTTGATTAAAGCTTTAAACATGAAACTTAACTGGTGGCTTCTATTAGGAAACATGCAAAGACGTAAAAGAAAATTATGGCTTTGCAAGACCTGAAAACTACACTTTTTAAAAAAATTTCGTATACATGTCATTCAATAAAAATTTAACTAACATTGATAATGAAATGAAAATTGGCATATTATTATTTGTTAGTACAATTTAATAACGTAAAATATAAATAACTCCGAATTTTAAATTCTGCTTTTTAAAAAATTTCCTTCACGCAAACATATTTTACTAGTGATTACTTTTACTTTTAATTGCGACTGGCAAAAAAATAATATTTTTTCAAAAAAATTATAACTTAACAACCTTACATAATTAACTAAACTATAAAATAAATTTATAATATATTTTCTAGGGGAAAGTAATTATAATTAAAAACCAAAGGAACGTTTATAAAGAAATTACGAAAAGCTAGTGACAAGGAAACCCTTAAACAAACTTAATTAACTTTTTAAATTTAAGGTTTTTAAAATTTTAAATAGTTCATAGTTAATGTAACTTGCGTTCCAAAAACTCTAATGTGATATAAGAGGGAAGAATTGTAATGGCGAAAATGGACTGAATATTTCTTTTTAATAAATACCAACGTTTTATATCAGGAAATTCCTGAGATATGTTTGTCTGTTGGTAACTTTATATTTGTATAGATGTGTGGGTCATGATACACATTCACCCACATCCACACATCTATACAAATATTTCCTTTGAATGCAATACAGGCTGTCTAGGTGAACAAATCCAAATAAAACATCGCAGAGAAATCGGGATCTATGAGAAGAGACATTTACTTTGATAAAACTTTTCAAAGCAACTAACTATATACACATAAATAAAATTTTGAATTTAAAAAAAATAAATAAATGTTACAAAATATTTGCAGCTAAAGAATATTCTGTGTTATTTAAAAGTGTTAAAAGCCCTGCAAAACCTCAACCACGTCTGTAAGTACAAATATTAAACTTCACTAAAAAGAAGATAGTAAATTGGCAGATATAGTTTTTATTTTGAGTCGGTTTATCTTTAATCGGCAAGTTTGATTGGTTTGGAAAAGACACTGGTGCGTGAAATTAATAAAAGCTCTGTGTATTTTCTAATAAAAAATCACAAAAATGGTAAATGCAAGAATTTGTTGGTTTAATTGAATTGCCATCAGCAGGTAATGCTGGTATCGGATAAAGTAAGTAAAGAAGAAGACAGTGAATGCTTGTCCTCCTGATTTCATAACTATACATCTCATATATATATATATTAATATATATATATATATATATATAATATATATATATATATATAATATATATATATATATATATATATATTATATATATATATAATATATAATTGAGCTTTAATTTCTCGCGCCTACAACTGCAGTACAATCCAAAAGTACATATGTGTTTGACTAAAAATATGAATCTGTGATTTCATTATAATCATTTATAGGCTCTTTTACGTCGTAAAGTGTTTTGTTTGACTATATAATGTATAATTTCCGCTGTATTAACGCTCGACAGTTTGAAACTTGGTACCAAAATTTAACCTTAAGTCTTGTTTTTCTACCTGGAGAATTTAATATTAAACATTAATAAATAATTTAATATTTATTAACACAGAAGAAATTATATTGTTATAAATAATTAAAAAATTTATTTAAATAAATGAAATCATTCGAGTTGGAATTTAACTATCCATTCATTTAAAAAAAACTCAACCGTTAAAAGGACTTATTACTTGCTTTATTTCTAAATGCCTTTTAAAAGTTGGATAAAAGAAGTAAAATGGAATTAAAAAAAAATTGTTTATTGTTTTTTACATTGATCGAATTATTATGAAGCCAGTTAAAGAAAAACAATAAATCAACGAAGACTGCATTCCAGAGACTTCATTTATGTATTATAATTCTATTTTACAATCCATTTATTTTACCTTATTTAAAAGGATTGCGTCAAATAGTCAACGTAGAAAAATAAAAAATGAGGATTAATAAAATATTTTATCAAAGAAAATAAATTTTCTTTTATTTTTGAAAGACACCTTCGAATGACTTAAAGAATGTACAGCATACTCCAAATAAAAATCTACTTATTTGAAAAAAATAATACTTGTAGTAAAGATAATACTTGTCTTAAACTTTGCTTAGTCTAAAAAGCGAAAAAGTATATAAAACGATTTTTTATTGATTTTAGTGAGCTTTGTATCTGAGATAGGTTATCTAGCAGGACAGTTCTTACTGGACTTTTATCTGATAAGGGTTCAAACTAGGACACACTGACAGTTTCATGTTCTTTTAGATTTCTTTTTGTTTTAACACCCCTTAAATTCAATGTAAAAGTCTCTTTTCCTAGATAAATTACCTATAAAACACAATTTAATACTCAACTTGATCTGTATCTATTTATAGTTGAAATAGTAGGACATGAAACGTAAATATAATTTTGGCCGTAAAAAAATTCTCGGTGAATACTATTTATTGTGTTTTTACACCAAAGAGATTAACAAGGTTTTAACAGCGTTATCCTGTTCCATTATTATGTTTGAGAGACACTTATTTATGTTTGTGTCAGATATGCATTGCTGCTTCCAATTTATATTTGGTTATTAAGTAATTCTAACACGAATTACGAAAAAGAATTGTGTTGAAAGTGAAGAAAGTGTGTGAATTGTGAAGAAAGTGTTGAATTTAAAGGAACTTATATTGCCCTTTTTATAGCGCGAACATAATTTCAACGTGGGTTATTTTAAAAGAGGAGGAACCTAACTAAAAATTATTTTTAGTTTAGTTTTTAAAAAGAACACAATACCTAATTATTGTGTTCTTTCTAATATGTCTGGTTGTAAGTGGTTCCAGTTGGTAAGAATGCATTATTTAGTTTTCTGCTAAAATGTAATTTTTTACATAATTAATAAATGCAAAAATAGATTCACCAAAATCAGAACAAAGAGGTATATGAACGGGGTAAATAACTGTTCTTTTTGTAAATAACTGATTTAATTACTTGTAGAGGAAAGTTTCAAAATTATATAGGTATGCAATAATTATTAAAGCAATAAGCAATAAATTACTTTTCTTCGAGAAGGTTACGGCCATGACTTAATGAAGCTGTTATAAATAGCCTTATTTCATTTAATTTTCAGTAAATTAAGGAAACATTAATTTACAATTACTTTTTCAACCTTACAAAAAGTAGTATTAAGTTTAATGGTATAATAAACTAATAGGCTGTGAAATGATTTTTTTTTCACCAAAGCGAAAAAGGATCGGTGAAAGGAGCTGAGGAAAAAAGTAGTGTATATTTTTTGATACAAAGAGTAATAATATAATAGATAACATTTACAAAAAATAAATTAATGTAAATTTAATTTAGATTGTAAAAAGACAATAAATAGATAACAAAAAGAAAGTTATACTGTTAAATCAGTTTTGTCATTTTTGCGGCAAATAGATGAACTAAATATAAGTTTTATTTAGCACGCCATTCAAAAAAAACTTTTTTTTACAGAGGATAAGAATTTTGCATTTCACGTTCTGTACAACAGGGAATAAGGTGTTGAATATAAAGGAACTCATATTGCCCTTTTTATTGCGCGAACATAATTTCAACGTGGGTTAATCATTTTTTCTCATTTCCAACCACTTTCCTTGAAGAAAAGTGGGCATGTTATTTTTTAAATTTTAACTACTGAGATGAATATTAGCACATTATTTGGTCATACAGGAGTACATCCGTGCTATTATTATGAGTGGTTAGAATAAGATTATTTTTTCTATTTGCAATAACGTTACAAATATTTCCTTTTTACTTTTCCACCATTAACCCGCAATAATGACTCAGCAAAAATTTTGAAAATCATTAAACGTGGAAAAATGCTGCGATCAATTTAAGATTTGGCACGCATTTAGCCATGTTTACGTCTAATATATATGCCATGTTTCATCTCATTATCAGCATTACTTCAATTTTTATTGAATGACTTATAAGGTTATAAAAAACTGTAAAAAAATTGGAACATAATCCAATTCAGTTGAAATTTGGTACAAGTATAAACCTTCACGTAATAAATAAGTGCACTGAGTTTCATTTTAAAATGGATTGAGCGTGTCAGTGCTGAGTGGGTGACCGCTGAGAATGAAACGAATGTGTTTACAATCTGAGGACTAGCGAAGCGAGTCCGAAGACGTTGTGCAGGATAAATTTGGCGAATTGTACATTCTTGGGGGAGCGAAGCGAGTTCAAAGTTGGAAGGATGAGCGTGGAGAATCCAATGTGACCCTGAAAAGTTCCGAGATACCCCGTACCCGATTTTTTTAATAACAAAAGATTTCAGTGCTAACTTAGTGTTAACTCTCTAAAATTAAGGAAATAGTTCCTATAAAAAAAGAAGCATTAAATGGTATGATTCTAATAAAGTAGTTTAAACAAAGAATAAGTTAAAAAGAGAGTTTTTACAACATCCAACAACTTAAATATGAATTGGTTAAATATGAACATTTCGCTTAACCTGATCGTGTGTGTCTAGATGGACACTACGGACCTAAGAGAAATTAAATGGCATTTAGAATTTTAAACAATAAATGTTTAACGACCATAAAGTTAATGAAACTTATCTATAGCCAAGTATTAATATTTTACAGATAATACGTTAGCAAAGATTTCCTAAAATTTGATTTATAAATCTATTCAGTCTTCGTAAAGCATTTTTTACTTAAAAATGCTAACGTAATTTGAAAATGTTTAGCCAAATCCAAAAGTGAGTTAGGCAAACTTCCAAGATTCCGACGCGCTTCTATCTTCTTGCTTTCTGATCCAAGAGAATAAAACACCTTCTATTCCAAGGTTTATTGTTGTAAGAAATTTATCAAGCAGAAATATTTCGCGTATCTTTACACATAAAATGAAAGAAATGAAATAGAGTCCCTAATTTTTAATATTTTTATACTTACGGTGGCTTCATATGCCAAAAAAGAGAGTAAAAAAAAGGTATAATTTTAACCAACAAAATTTGGAAACTGGGTATGCTCAAAAAATGCTCTTACCTTATCGGGTTTGCTAAGCTTGTCCTAACAACTTCGGTCTCGCTTCGCTCGCCCTCAGAATATAAAGATCATTAATTTATACTGCGAACGTCCTCGGACTCGCTCCGTGTCATCTTGAGACAGAATAAAAATCTGTTTTATTCACAGCGATCACCCATTCACGTACTGACCACGCCCGATACTGCTTCTTAATACTGGAGATCTCATATGAACCATAGAATAATCCTATTGAAATTAACTTTGTAAAATTGTTTTACATACAGACTATTTGTACCAAATTTTGATGTTTCCATTTTGATCAATATTTTAAAAACGCTATAGACGTTATCTATTGAATATAAATGCTGATAATTTTGATTTATTGGTGATCATTTTTTGGTGTTATAAAGAATTTATTTGTCTCAAATTTTAAAATAATTCGGTCGTTTTCTGCGTTTCATAAATTTTTGCAATTATTATTATTAACGGTTAATGACGTCATAAACATTTTTCCATTTCCTATTTTCATTTTCCAGAAAGCACATCTATTGGCCTGAAGATCGATTTTTGAACCAAGTTTTAAGTCACTAGCATGAATTCACTAGTTTCTTTAATGATAACAGACGTGAGTCAGTTATCAGTGGTATATGTGTGTGTGTACCACTCAGAGAGTCTTAAAAATTCCTAAAACAGATAATTCTGTTGGAGTCCCGGTATCAGATTTTCAGAGTAAACAATTAATTTCCTAAATACCTGAGGTATAAATGAGAAATAGTAAACATGAAAGAATACAAGAAAATTTTTAAGAAGCAATCTTCTTGTCTTTTGGTTGATATTAATTAAAAACTACAAAAATTTCTTATATTCACTTAAAGAGATATATTACTGGAAAAGACATACCCCACCACGATACATTAAAAGAAGTGTAACTCTTAAGTCCTAAGTATTAATCTTAAATTTAATCCACAGTATTGAAACTTTTATTACTAAAGTTTTTCAGTCACTTGCCCAGTATTCATAGAAGTGGGAATTAAATGAACTCCCAGGTTATTTGCTGTTAAACTTTCTAGAATAATAGACGGTAAACTTTGACAAAAGTTTAATTCGATTCTTTAGTCTCGTCAACGAAGAGAAGGTTTAACAACTGGAAACGGAGTGGTAGGATGGAAAGTGTAGGAGGGTCAAGCTAAATTTGCAAGTTTCAAAAAGCATGATTACTAATTTCAATCTATCCTTAATAGGACCTCTGGAACTTTTCAATTTGTCAAATATTGACCTAAATATCAAAATTAGACCTTTAGAAACATTTCTTATAATTTCAAACTTCGAAATATACTTTAATCAAAGCCCGTGGATGGTTCAATTAAAAACTATAAATTGCTATTAGTTTATTTCAATTACATTTTAAATACGAATTTTATTAAAAGTTCTTCAAAAATTAATTACTTTGACATCTTGGCCCTTAGCATTAATGACTCCATCCACCCGTGGTCTCCAATTCGGGTGTGCCCACCTACTAACTTAAGTTAAGTTAAGTAGTTGTTTCTTTATTATTTTATTGTTTTAATTTATTTTAGACTTTATTTAGTTTTCAATTATTCCTATGTAACCAAAAAACAACGCGTTGTTTACGAGTTAGTTACGAGACCGCGGTGCAGTTTATCTTACTTACATATGTAAGTTGTGATTATTTAATAATATCCTTTTTCGGGCGGCTGTAAAGTAGGCACTTAACATCATCAAAAAATAGATGAAATGCGTTTTTTACCATATGCGACAATTTTGTAGTTTTTAACTTCGGCGGTAGTAATAAAGTTGTTCACTGTCACTGGTGAAGTTCCACAAATGTCCACTACAAGCGCCCACCTGCTAGTAGTTTATCAGATAAATAATCGAACGTTTTTGATAACGATGTTTTGTTATTTTCGGAAAGTGAGTTATTAATAATTTATTTTTAAGTTTTTAATAATCAAGTTTAATAGCACCACCAGAATTGAAAATGTTGGTCAACGAGGCGATCAAGAAGAAGAAGAAGTGTTTTTCTTCTAAATAGTTGGTTACTATTATAGCCCCCGAATAAAATAGCATATGCTACACAACAGGGAATGGAATTTTTACCTTGGATCCTTTTACTCTCTCGCTTCTTTCGACAGGAAATATAGTCACCACGATAAAAAAAAAGACCTTCTTCACAGTCTTGTCACATAATATACTATAATTTCATGAAATTGTTACATTTAATGAATTCTCACATTTCATAAAATTATTTTATATGATTTTATGTTCATATCGATTGTACACTTTTCAGTTATGTTTAAACAACCAAAGCATTAATTATTTAATATCTTTTAAGAGAAATAAATTGTATCCACTGGGAACAACAATATGTTAGAGTAACTGTATTGTGAAATTTTAAATTTATTTTGCTCTCAGGAACGTATAAATTGAGTAATTTTCATGTAGTGCAGCATGTTTATGTCTCATGCAGTACTTTCTATATCCTCTCATTTCAAAGCTAAAAACTCTTCTTAATATTTTCCTGATTTCGGTCATTAATCTACTCAATCCAGGCGTATTCGGTATTTTCAATATTAGTTAAAAATCCGTCGTTATTACCGTTTGAAAACAAACCGTAAGATATTGAGCTGAAATTTTAATTAAAAATCAACTTTTAATTAAAGTAAAAAACTAACTGGGCTCATATCGAAAGGGTTTCAACAGAAAAAAAGCCTTTAAATGTGATTAACACGTGGAATAATACTACCATGAGGATAAACATGGTTCAAACAATCCAAGAGTTGAAAAAAACGATCTAGGTATTTTCCACTTATCATACTTATATCAAGTGCAATAACATTGGAAAACTTTAGGCGAATATATGGATCAGTTAGTTTAATTGAGAAAAATAAATTCCTCTTAAATCAACAACCTCAGTTTTAAGTGCATTTGGAAATAATAGATTTAGGAAGTGCTCCACTTAGATTACCTATTATTATGGAAGTAAAGACAATAGAAAAACATAAAACCGGCTGCTTTTTTTTTGTCAAGAATAAGAATGGGAAAGGAAGTGTTTAATGAAGAACAATAATTAGAGTTTTATTATTGAATCTATACTTCTATACATAGTGAATCGATTCACAAAATTTCTCATTAAAAATATAGATTATTGTTTTTATGAGTTTAAAGGCTTTCAAATTTTAATTTTCTTACTGTTTTTGGACATTTAATAAAACGCCAGAAGCAAAGCTTATAACAATTAAGTGGTATCCAGTAGATGTCCTGGTTATATGGATACTCTACTTCAACCTTGGCTATTTGAAATAAAGGTTAAACAAGAAGTTAAAAATTGTCTCGAAATATCGACGCTTTTTAAAAAGAAATCTATACATGTTTGCTAATATTGATACGAGTTATTTCCTGGTAAATGCAAAGGGAAAGGTGTCTAACAAGACATTAGCCATAACGAAGCTGGTTTTTATTGAGCTAATGAAGTTTATGTCATACAGAAGGAGGGTGAGGAGATGCTACGTCATACTAGAGGAAACATAAATGTACTATTTTAAATAAAAAGTATTATTCTTTGAACCGTAAGAGATAATACCAGAGATAAAATTATATTTAGAAAGCAACCAGTAGTAAAGCAAATTATGATCTCTATGAATTTAAATGAGTCTTGTAACACAATAGTCCCAAAGCTCAGACGGCCAGGGCGTAGGCAAAAGGGAAAATGAAAGGGAAAGGTTGGACGGAAAGATAATGTTGGAAAACCAGGTAAATAAGCGCCACTTCGTTATCAGAGGATAATAAGATAGGGTTAAACGAAGAAACACCCTTAAAAGGATTAGGAAGATAATAGATAGAGGTATAAAGAAAGATATAAGGATAAAAAGAAGGAGGGAAGGGGGGACATCATAAAGCCGAAGGTAAAGCAAGTAATCGGGTACCCCGATTCTACGACATAAAATAATAAAAGAAAAGAAGACTAATGGCAATAATAGATCGATAGCTATGCGTAATAAACTATAGTACCCGTATTATATTGCTTTACCTTAGGTCTTATCTTACTAAGACTAACTAAACAATTAGAAAGAGTAAATTACACGAACAAGATTTCAATACTTAAACAAATCAAAATTACCATTTATTAATAGTTTTAAGGTATAAAAGAAATCATTAATTACCATCGTAAAGTTCAAAATATGCTTGAAAAATTTAAAATATATAACAAAATTATATCACACCCAAGTCTGACTCTTATACCCCTAGCCAAACCGAATTTACTTCTACAGTATAAAGAAATACTTCTCAGCATAGGGTAAATCTAACTTTCGATGACATCGGAACTTAGATTTAGCCCTATCGAGACCAAAGAGAGAATTAAAGAACAAGTATATTATCGTTTTCTCCAAAATAAACTTAAAATAAAAATCAGACTAGTTTGATCAGCTTCCTCCGACTTTCAAGTTTGAAGGGAAAGACAAAATTAAAACTAAATGACAAAACCAAAATAAAAGTAAGTTATATACTTTTAAAAAAAATTAAAATAAATATTTTTCCACAGAATATACTTCATAACTTGATCTCGGAGCAAACTTCTCAAAAAAAAAATGAAATTAATAAAGTAGAGGCGCAAGTTGATTTTTATCGAGCTCTTGGTTAAATTCAGGATTTTACTTATATTAATTGAGGCCTAAATGCACCTCAAATTTAACCTAGAGTTATTCAAAAATAAACTTAAGCCGGTATTAGTATTCTGGTTGAATTTTTGAGTGAATTGAAAGCCATTAAAATTTATAGTCATAGCATTTTTGTTCAGTACGCTTAAAATCAGTCATGAATTCAACATGAATACTATAATTACTATATTGCATGAAATTTATTAAAATAATTATAAAATAAACAATGGATTAGCCAATCGCCGAACCAATTCAGTTTAACAAACAAAACTATAAAATGGAGAAAATTCAAATGGAAAAGAAAGAAAATTTCACTTTCGTGAGAAAATTAAAGAAAAGAATTTAAAATGAAACTTAAATTTAACCTTAAACTGAGTTGGTTTGGAATGGTTAACCTAATTTCAAAATTTGTAAACATAACTTAATTTCTAAAATCTAAATTATATAAAAACCCCCTATAAGTTAACTTAGAAATTTATTTCCTCCAAGAGGATTAAATAACCTTATTTTAGTATCATAAAAATATAATTTGGATATCCAAAAGTAAAAAAAAATAACCTAAAAACCCCTCCGAAACGCGACAACCGATCCGATTATCCGTTCGAGTGATAATATAACGAAAACGATATTTTCCACCGGGTATAGTCGTATAGAAAATTATGTTAAATTCATGAGGAATCCTCAAAGAAAGGTTTATGTTATCTTGATATATTTATGTTATTGTGGCCACAATTAAGTTAATAAGTTCAGTAGATTAGTTAGATAAATGTTGTATGACTTAGCTGGTTAGGGTAATCCATATCCCAAGAACCTGGTTATTTCGACGTTAGACAGCACGCCTTCCTAATCCTCCACCGTCAGAGTAGTTCTTCTCCTTCTCAAAATAATATTCTGCAGACACCACTATAGTTTATCGAGCATGAACAACTCAGGAAGGTTCTAACAGTCGAAGTATCTACACTGTTTATCCCGTATTTGAATAGCACGGTAATTCGTAAATGCACTAAGTAAAATCACTTCATTAGTTATTATATGACTTTCACTAGTCCAATTAAGAAAGTTAGTGAATATTAACAATTTTACAAATTCACTAAAAAGATCGCGAGTGTAGAAGTAAATCCGGAATTCCGTATAAGCAGCTCCTTCTTAGGCACTTGGCCGTCCCTGACCAGACTGAGTCTCATTAGGGTTTTCCACCTGTATCTCGCCACTGAGAGGGCAGGGGAAGGGGCAGGGTGAGCTGATAGAGATAGCTCTGCACCGCTAGACGAGGGGGGCGAACGGTAGATACGGACTATTCCCTAATAAACTTTAAACTAATTAAACCTATTAACTATCTATTTAAATATAAACAAGACTATTATCTTACATCGTATTATTTATCGAATCAATATAAACTAAATTTATACAAACTAAATTCAAGCTTTTCTTATGGTTTCACCAAATCACCCAACGTGATTAAAACTGGTGGAACCAAAAGAAAACCAAGGGTAGGAATCAAATATTCCAGTTATAGTAAACTATAACTGTTATAGTCTAGGATTCTAAATCCCTACGAGCATTTGTTCTCAACCGTAGCAAACCTTAAAACAATAAACTGATTGATATTTATCTAAATTTATCTCTGACATTGATAAATTTTAAATAGTATCTATAATTGGTGTAAATAGCAATTCAAACTTGTGATAAAATTAAATTGTAAAATATTAACACCAAATCATTAGTTTGAATTTTCTAATCTAAAAGATGAAGCCAAAAGATAATAACTGTTTAATAATTTAAAACACTCCTTTGCATTATTCCACTCAAACTGTTTTTGATGCTCTAGCCTAGAATAATTTTTTTAAGATAGATTTTGTAACTCTCTAGCATAAATAAAACAAAAGTTATTCAGAAACAAATACTAGCACAGACAGCATGACTAAATTCACAAGGAGATTACAAAGGATACAAGAAAAAAAAAATAAATTTGATTTAGAAAATTTAAAAGAAGAAAGTATTATTTCTTGTTCCCCAAAATGCTATTTTTTAAAAATGTTTAATAAATTTTAAGTAAAATTGTTTTTCTTTTAAGTAGTCGATTTTTTCGTTAAGAATCTCTATCTTATTTACATTCTATTGAACTAGTCAAATACGGAAATCAATGTAACTTTCAAAAGACAATAAACAGGCTGAGTCACTCATTTATCACCTCAAAGTCGAAAATTAAGATTCAGAAAATAAACTTTTCAAGATAAAATTAAAATTATTACTTTATCTGCCTCTTGGGAATTTATTTGCTTAGGCAATTCAAGATCTCGACTTTTAGTTAATAACGTATAGCCCCTCCTAGCTTGCCCCTTTTGGTTGCTCTCCATTAAGCTTTTCCTTGGTTCAAAGTGTTTCAACCCTTTTTCTTAAATATTTACTGCCCCAGACCCAGAGGGCTTTATATTTGCATTTGAAAGAAAATCGTTTCTGAAAGTCAAGCCCGGTGCAAAACGAACCGTTTCCAATAAACATTTTAATAATTATTTTAACAAAGTTATTCAATAAAAAACTATTCAATACTAGCAATGGTGTATTAAACAACTAGGCAGCAAAAAGAAATTTACCAGACGAGTTATACAAATTTGACCCCGAGCCGAGAGCATGCGCAGAAAAATAGAATTTTCCTGATAATTAAGCCATTTGAGTGACGTATACATACCCACTACCCACACACATAGAGATATATACTAGAGGGGCATAGCCTATATTTAGAAAGCCTGAAACATCTTTTTGGGGCTCTCAGGGGCTCTGTGTGACCTCATTGAAACCTCCTTTAAGAGTGAGTTAAGGTTATAATTAATAAATTTATTCTGGTTTCCCGCACATTGTTTGTGTTTTGATTTGTATTTTTAACGTTTTACTATATAAGGAATTGTAATTTTGTACTGATTATTTGATTATGTTTATAAGCGAAGGTGGTCAGGTTACTTTTTCGATGTTTCAAAATTTAACCTATAGGTCTCCTCTAGTAATAATATTTCTATGCTCACACATATACGAATAGAAAATCTACTCAGGTTTGGTTTTTTAAAAAGTAGAAATAAAGTAGAAATAATAATATTAAGATGGTTAGTTAACAGTTGTTTGACAAAGACGAATTATATATTGAAATAATCTGTTTTATAAATAAGATCTATGTTACCTTTATGTTACTTAATTTATGTTCTTGAAAGTGGACAACGAACTGATAAAGTTACAGAAAAATAAAAATAAAGAAGGGGTAAAACTATATACAAAATTACTTCCTTGAGTATAATAAACAAACAATTGGAAATGAGGTACCTCGGAACTTTTCCTCACAACATCTGCTTCGCTACGCTCATTCTTCCTACTTTGGACTCATTTCGCATTCATAATTACACATAAAATATGTATAGGTACTGCAACACCTAATTGCAGAGAGTAAATACAATCGTTTTATTTCAAGAGGTTACTCATCCAGGCACTGACTTCCCCCGATGTCAAACAACTTAACTTTTATGGTCAAACAAAAACCGTTGATATACTTATCTTATTTAAACGAAACTTAGTATACCAATTTATACATGCGTGCCTTTATAGGCGTAGCCAGAAGCCCCCCCCCCTCTAGTCGAGCAGGGTTGTTGCAAAAATTACATAAAAGCTATGGTTCAGGCAAGTAAAAGCATTTTATAAGATTAATTTAAATTTAAATTTTATAAAATAAATAATTAATTTTATAATTTTTATGTGTATGTGTGTCCCCCCCCCCTAAAGGCAACCCTGGCTACGCCCATGCGTCCCTTATTTTATATCTTTCAAAGCATTTTTCTACCTTTTGTGATTTTCGACATTTTTGCTGAACTATAATTCCCAGTCAAAGAGGCTAATACTATTAGAGGAGGGATACAACAGCTCTTATCATTCCTTGGGTAGCTAGGTGCCGTAACGGTACATTGGTGACGTAATTTTTTTTTATTTTTTCTAATAATTACAATTTCACGTAAATATTACTTTATTTTTCGACTAATTTGTTTTAAAACAAGTAAAATGAATTTAAAATACGTTTCAATTATTATCTATTGCATGTATTCTTTAATTGTTAGTGTTGAATAAAGTGGTTTAATGTGGCATCACTGAAAAATCCCCGCCGTTAGTAGAGTGCATGCTACAATAGGAGTTGTAGAGGGGTGGGGGAGTATCTAGTATCTCTCAAGGTAGACTATAGTAGGGGTAAGTACAGTTACGGCACCTATGGAAACTGTCTCACTTCCAGACCTCTTATCATTGTGTTAATCGGGTGCTGTATTCCCTCTAATAGTATTAGTCTCTTTGTTCCCAGTTAATGAGGGCACAACTAGACCTAAAGATTGATTTGTGTACTAAGTTTCAACTATCTAGCATAAACACATTAGGACCTACGAGGATAACACATACATACACTCACACAGACAACTTAAAAACTACTTAGGTCTTAAAAACACGTAGAACATAATACTTTTTCTATTTACATACGGTATAAATGAGGAAAAGTAAAATTCTATGCAGTATTTTTTTATTTCATAAAAGTAAAAAAAATAAAAAAGGATACATCATTATTAATAAAAATTTTAAGTTTCATTTCAAGAGGAGGAAAAACTCAGTTTTTAAGTTTAGTAACTCAATTTGTAGTGCTTAAACAATAAACCTTTATTAGGAAAAATATATTGCATTTTCCGTATCTTCTTTATTAAATTTTGAGATTTCTCGACCAATTTATAGTTGAACTTCTTTAAAACTTGCCCCATTGAACTCTAAACCTAATTTTAAAAATTCTGAAGCTAACAAAATTATTTTGTTAAAACAACCAAAGGTTATAGTAGAATCACAAATAAAGCAGCAATATTCAGGGAAGGAGATGGGAAAATGAAAAGCATGCTTCCAAATCTAGATCAATCGTTCTTTTCTTACTTCTAATCTCATTCCTTCCCTATTTTCAATAAGAAGAGAGGAATCATTGCAATAACTATAACTAAGAACCGTCATTTTATAAATGTCTTCGGTGAAACATCCACTAAAGTTGAAAAGAAACTTTTTGCTACATGATTAGTCAAGTTGGTTCCTGAAGCCAAAGCCGAAGGACCATATTATTTAAATTCCCAGGCTTACCGAGAGATTTATTTATTTTGTGTCAGAGGCTTGCCGAGGAAAACATTTAATTAACTCACGAGGCGAAGCAGAGGGAGTTGACGGAGATAAGCTGTAAGAAAAGGTTCCGAAGTACCCCGTACCCAATTTTTTGAATCTGTAATGCAGGCAGTATTCTGATTCATAAGGCATTCCTATTTCTATCCAGAAATTTAAGTAACTTAAACTTTTACCTTTCCTCTTTTGAAGCTGAAAGTTTTTTCACACACGGTGCTGAGGAGACGCTTATCTTTTCATAACTCAGTGAGCACTGTCTCTTTTATCTTACAACTATTATATCGTCTATACAAGATGAAGAATATAGCTAAAAGTTCCTGCTAAACAATAAAAAAATTATTAACTTCGTATTATTATTAAGTATACTTTAAATTAACAATGAAAACATTAATCTAAGATTATCTAACAATAACTTTTTAAATTAAGTTTATTTTATCAAGTAAACTTACTTTCTTTATTTTTAACATATTTTATTGATTAATGCAACAACAATTATGATTATTACGAGTATTAGAGTTAAATGGTTTGAGTGGCTTGAGAGACTTGGTAGAGAAACAATCCAGTGATTGCACTCATGCGGGAGTAATTAAACTAGTAAAAATATAGTGGTAAATGAAATACTTACTTTCTAGATATAATATTATAGCTTACCTACTTCTTTTCAACGTTTCATGGGTAAAGTTTATCATAAATATCCAAATAAAATTAAAATCTATATATCTTACAAAATAGAATACAAATCTGAAGTTAAATTGTCGAAATGAACGAATAAATATAATCTGATATTACCGAGTTTTGCAATACATGAATAGTTGACACAATACAATTGTGCGAGAGACACCTAGGAAATGTAACAAGAAATGTTAGTAAATGATTGAGAGAACTAATAAATTGTATTCATAAAATATTATACTTTATACCAAAGAATATAAAAGATATATAATGTCGAAAGGTGCATAAAAGCATAAGACAGAAGGCGGGAGAAGACGTCGCTACTAAGTGCTGGTCTCTAGCTGCAGCATTGAACTTTCTTTCCACTTTTTTAAGTTAATATTATAAATTAATCTAATTTTTTATTACCATTTTAATAACACGAGTATCTGCTTGAAATTTGTCATAATTATATACAGAAAAAAAATGGATAAATCAATTTTGAGCCTGAAATTGTTTTGTGAAAACAAGACGACATTAGCGCATTCTCGTAGTTGACATAGTGAAACTACCAAATTAGATACTATTGGCTACGGTATCTTTTCTTGTTCGAAAAAATAAATCTCAAGGCCATCTATCTTTATCTATACATTTATTGCGTAGTTCTAATAATAACATATTTCACCAATAAAATTTATCAAACTCAAGACCCTGAAAGTCGTTGATTTGCTGTTTATTGGCAATATTTAAAATTATATTTAACAAAATTTTAAATTTATTGAGCATAACATATTTTTTTATGTTAAAAATGTTTGATTTTATGTAAAAGTACAAAAATTATTCTACACCATTTCACAATTATAAATCTTCTGTTTTAAAAATTTAAATAAACGTCACATAAACCTTCCATATTTCTTTTTAAATCTAAATTTTATAACCTGGAGAAAATTATTTAAAATTTACTAAGTCTGTAAAAGATTGATACTCGGCCCTTAAGAATTTATTAAGTGGAATGAACAATGAAAAAATACAGAAAAAATAACATCTTGTACCAGGAAAGTAGCGAGAGAATATAGAGGTAATAAAAAAAACAAGGAATTTATTCATCTTTCCTTTTTTTGTGAAGGGCCATTCAAAACCTTTTTTATAACTGCTACTTGGTTTCAACCAAAAAGAACGGTCACGTTTAGGATGTTAAGACCGGAATTTCAACCATTTTTGGATTACTAGTTTCCTAGTAGATTTCTCTCTACTTTCCATAAATACATCCATTTATTTTGTTTTCCACTCATAGAAAAAATTGGAAGAAAAAATCAGTTAATAAAAAAGAACGCAGTTTTTAGTAAAGACCTGGCTATAAAAAATAGATAATAATTTCCTCTCTTCAGTAAAACATTAGCGATGTTTTTCTTCTAAAAGTATAAAACTAAATGGTTATCGTTTTTAAAACTATTAATTTAGATTTACTCTCATAGAATTTTACTTTTATTGTTCTTTAGCGCTTGACCTTTAAGGTCATATTTGCGTGTCCCCTTTTATTAGTTTGCCTCAGGGCTCACTCACTTTTAGTACATGTTCACATTTTGCCTAGACAACTTATTCCATTCTCAGAGTAATGAAAAAAGTCTCTCCACTGGTGTCAAAATTTTTATTTAAAATAAAGCATAACCGGCTTTCAACTAACTAAAGGTCATCATCAGTGCCTAACAAACAAATAAATAATTTTTTTAGGATTTTTAGGAGCCGTCAGACTATGGGTGGTCTTAACTTGAACAATAGAGAGCTACCTAAAATAACGCCCCCTCTTCAATACGATAAGGTTAGTCTAATAACAGTCAACAGTAAGAAAAGACTCAAAACCTAGCTTCCTAACACCTCACGGGTATGTTTTATATTTTTATTGTTTTAATGCGTTTTTTGTTTTTGTCATTTTATATTTTTAACTTAGTTTTAGATTTTTGTTTTTACCATTTTGTAATTTCTTTTATTTATTTGTTTGTTGGGTACTGATGATGACCTTTAGTTGGTTGAAAGCCGGTTATGCTTTATTTTAAAAAAAAAATTGACACCAGTGGAGAGACTTTTTTCATTACTCTGATTATGATGAACTCCTCTAGCGCTCATTTTTTGAATTCTTATTCCATTATAATTAGCATCTATGATCATAAAAGCTTAGATACGCCCAACTCATCAGCCCCTTAGCATTACCAGAATCTACTCAGGCTAACCGATCAAATTATATCATTTGATATAATTTGATTTGATATATGGTCGACTAACTGACCATACCAAAAAAAACCAGGAAAAAGCCGGTAGCTACACGTACTAACCGACCATATATCATTTAATACTGCAGAGTTTTGCAAAACATGAATAGTTGACACAATATAATTGTGTGAGAGACACATAGAAAATGTAACATGCAAAATGCAATGCTACATCTGGAAACTGTTCCATCATTCGACATTCGTCATCATTGATGGCTTGACATAATGTCTTGTTCCACTCTGATCCGTAACGTCTAACTCATCAAGGTGCCAACAGAGACTGAACTTACCTGACCTTCAATTAAAATCCCGAAAAATAAATTGTGAAGGGTATACTAGAGCCGAAAAATATATTGTAAAGTATTTACTAGAGCCGAGCGGAGCTTTCTTACCGCCATCATACTTGGCAAGCAAAACATTACCATATTTTACAGCATGATTACAACACAAGGAAAAAGCAAGACCTGTTACTTACCCAACATAGATAAATTAATCGAAGACAGGTCACAACAATCCCAATATAATGATGTATTATAAATTAGATGATGGGATGAAAAAATATTGATTAAGATTTTTGCCAATTTCTAAAAGAATTCCGCATAGAAAATCCATGTTATAGTGTAAATGATATTTTATTTAATTTTATAATTTTTTTAGTTTTGTAAATTTGCTTGACTTATTTTTTACTTTCATAGTCTCAACAATAAAGCATTTATTTACTATTATTTATTTGAAGTTTGTGATAGTGATATTTATTAGGGAGAGTTGATAAGCCGGTCATGTCGTTGGGCCTTTTGCCAACTCCCTTAGATAGAACATAGTGTTCTACCTTATGAGTTGAAGGTATTTTCTGTCCAATCCACGAAAGAGCCTTGGCCTTACTATGAGTTTCTACAGCTGTAACCAGAAACAACACGTGCCCCAAGGCAAGACGAAGCTTTCTAGCACTTTAAAACATAAGGCAGAAACATGTATTTTATAAATAAGTTAAGGGGCTTAAACCATCCTATGATTAAACTATAGGATAGATAAATTATCCTATGGAAGAGGGTATAAACTAAGCTATTCTAACTAAACTAACTATCCTAACTAACTAAACTATCCTCGTCGTAAGCTTTGCCTAAATACAAGTTTTTTTTAGGATGAGGCTAACAAAATCTGTATTAACGTCCCTTTCAAAGGACGGCACATGTCAAGATTTTCTCTATTGCATGAATTTCCTAGAGGTCCCGACATGTATCGAACCCAGACTGTCTGGGTGGCAGCTACACGTGCTAACGAAACACCACCGAGGTTCCTTCATGCTTGCTAACCCAGATGATATCAGAGTTAGTATCTAATCAAATTTCCGCTTATTAAAGCTAGGAAACTTATTTTTCCTATTTACTTACATAACAAAGCATCATTGATCTTGTTAATTTAGTTACACCAAACTTATTAGTCCCAGTCCTCATAGTATTACCAGAAACTCAGGTTAACAGATCAGGGTTGCCCGGTACCTAAAAGAGAGACACTACTATCACCCAGAAGTTAGCAGGCCTACCTTTATACCCTTTGTAGCCCTAACCTAAAAAACCATATTTCCGCTCATTAAATTGAATTTGACCGTTTTCTACTCTATTTTACAATACAAAGCTTAAAAATAGATTATAACTAGCATTTATATTAGCTTATATACTATTATAGTTTATATTTATTATATATATATATATATATATATATATTATATATATATATATATTATATATATATATATTAATGTATTAAATGTTATTAATTAATAATGTTTAATAATAATATTTCTATTATTTAAATAAATTTATTAATAAAAATATGATTCCCTGCACAATAATATTTAATAATAATATATTTATCCCCTCCCCCGGTCAACAATATCCACAACTGTGTATACCCCCCATAAGATAACCCCCCGGGGAAGAATCTCTGGAAGAAACCCTGAACCGAACATATTTAGGGGCGTGACGTAAGAGTACAAGACGTTTGGTTACACGGTGCAGGAAACATGAAAATCGTCTGATCCATAAGATATTTTTTTTGTTATTTCTTCCAACAGAAGAAGCATAGGACAGTGAGTTGAGAAAAATGCTCAAGGTGGGATTAATGTCCTGAACACTGAAACTTAGACTAGACCGGCAGTTCTTTACTGTATTGTTGGTTTTAGTATGTTTTATGGAGTTATTTTTTGACATAAAAATGTTAAAAATAACATACATTTGTTAGATCTTAGTTATTAAATGGAATTAAATTGTTCTCACTTTTTGATACCAAAAAGTAAAGAGGGATAGGAAGCAGACATCTCCGTTTCTCACAGGGTCATTAAAAAGCACATGTAATGTAAAATAGTTACATGCTATTAGTAAGGCATTAAGATATGAACAAAAATTTTGCTAAGAATATGGTGCACTATTTATTTATTTATTTATTTATAAAATTTTTACAAATACGAGCCCTCAACAGCATTGCCACAAGCGAGGCGCTCTATAAGATTTTATACAAACAAAAAATATCAATTAAGTAGATAATTTAAAACATAAATAAATAAAAATGGGTTACAAAGTAAGTGATTAAAGCAGCAATAAAAGTTAAAGAAGGAGTATTAAAATTTAAAAAATTTGAGTTGGAAAAAATAATATTGAGAGTCAGTTACTTATTTTAAAATGTGCATATGACATAAAAAACCTATACTAAGAAACAATATAATTTAAAAAAGTAATAAAAGTAATAAAAACCTACGGTAACTAACATGACTAAGACTAGACATGAACAAGATGATAAAAAAAAGTTGACTAGAGAGAAATGAGATCAGTTAAACATTTGGTATTAAATTATAAAACGCAAAAAGAATAAACAATTAAAAGCATTTGAATTAAAAAAATTAAATAAATAAAGCTTTCCAAAAAAAGGCATACAATACAAGATTACTGACTTTGGCGAAGGGAAAAGATAGAGCGAAGGGAAGAAATATCATGGATGTGGTTGATGTTTGAAAGGACAGGATTTAGGGAAGAAACGCAGCGGACAAAAGGATTTAATGGAGAGAGATGACGGATGTAGAGGGTTCGGCCGACTCGTCTTCCTGGAGGAAGAACCACGACTTGACTCCCCTCATCACATCTGTAGCAGCCTGCAAGAGTCTTAGCTAGAAAAAGAGCCTCAAAAGCTGAACGCCTCTCAGAAAGAATCTCGAGACCTAACCTCCTGCAGAGTGACTCGTACTTATAGAAGCACCTACGATATAAATACCTACAGTAAACTGCTCTGATGAATCTTCTTTGGACGCGTTCGATTTCCGCTGATCGACCTTGAGTAAGATATTCCAGACAGGTACCGCATACTCAAGACAAGGACGGACGAGAGATTTATAGAGAGTGAGTATAACGTCAAGAGAAAGACCACGTGAGATAGACAAGATGAGACCAAGAGCACGTTTTGCTTTAGCAATAATAGCAGTCACATGAGAATCGAAACGAAGTTTGTCATCAACCAGCACACCTAAATCACGAACAGAAGAAACAGTAGACAGTGGAGAACCATTAATAAAATAGGAAGAAGGAGGATCGTTAAGAGAGGAGCGAGAATAGGAAACATGATAGGATTTATCTGGATTCAGCTCCATGTTGTTGTTAGTAGCCCAGTCGTGCACAGCATCGATGTCACTCTGAAGAGCTCGTGGTGCAGCAGCATCATTCTTTTTTACAACTTTCCAGATTTGTAATCGTCAGCATAAGAAAGATCATCACTAGACTGATTTGAAGGAAGATCGTTGATAAAAAGATTGAATATCAGAGGTCCGAGGACAGAGCCTTGGTGGACGCCAGAAGTAGGAAAATATGCATCAGAAAAACAAGAACCGACTCTAACATAGCAGGAACGATCGCGAAGGTAGCTATGGAACCAGGATATCAAGGAGGGATGAAGATTATACATAGCGAGTTTGGTAAGCAAAAGCCCATGATCTACTCTATCAAACGCCTTTCTAAAATCAAAGTATATAACATCGACTCTGTTTCCATTAGCTACTTCTGGACCTACTCTGGAAAAGAAAGAGATAAGATTGGTTGTAGTTGAGCGAGGAGGACGGAAACCATGTTGAGACCTATAAACCGTTCCCCCTACAATATTAGTGCGAATTCCCAAAAACCGATTTTTAAAAACGAATCGAGTTTTCTCGATATTTTAACAATGGCTACAACTTTGTAACTGACAGGAGTTACAAAAAATGAGTCGATGTGTTTGCGTCCAAAAATACAAATTTTATGTTTTTGTTTCTATCACACAATGTAACTTTATCAATGACAGGCTTAGAACAATACTAATATAGAAGGAGCATAAGACTGTAAAGACTATGAGATTCCACTGATACACGTAAAACCACTACTATACTGATGGTTTTAAGTAGAGGTACCACCATAATTACAAAAAAATATATGAATGTGTCTTAAATATTCGCTAATGAAGATGGATCATAAGAAACTAAAACTAGCTAAGTATTTAATGAAATCCGTCTTAGATGGCAAAAGGGTAGCGGAATACAATAATCTACATTTAGTTGACGAGGACTACTTTTAACAATTTTTAATTACAAACTTTAAAATACCATTTAATATACTTAAAAAGTTATCATGCACCCATTATTAATAATGTATCAATAATCGAGCTATAATAATAGATCAGAATAATTCAGTGACCGGAAGTATTGCCAAGATTTTTATAAGAAAACTGTATATTGTTACGGTGGCAGCATTACTTAAGACCACCAGTGAACTAGTAAATAAATTAATCTATGTAGTTAACAAGATTAATTTTCATTTCAATCACAGGAAACTATGTAAAAATCTTACAACACATATGGACTGAATCATATATGGATCAAAATATGGATTGAAATCATGCGCTTAAAATAAAATAAATAATAATTTAATACGTACCCGTACAAAAAATGTTTAACAATTCTGGCCAAGGGGTCCGCATACCAGGCGAATTTCCTCTTGTTTTCGTGCATAACATTCCATTTACAGCTTTCGTTTCCGTGCTGAACAATTCCATTTATAGCTTTCAAGTTTCAGTAACATTCAACGTTTTTTAGTTTATGCTTCTTAACCTGAAAAGTAGCATTGTAGTTTGTTACTCAATTTAGTCTTGAGTATTAATATTTTTCAAAGAAAATAAATAATAAAAAATAAATACAAATAAATAAATAGGCATATATAACACAAATTTATATATAAAGAATAGAAAAGTACAAAAAATGGGGGAAGTCAATTTTTTAACTGTTCTTCTCTACCATCCATTATGCAAATATTCATCCTACAGGTTATACAAAGCTATGCTAAGCCTTCCAAAATCGGTCCTGTACAAAATGTTTGCCCTCATTTGAAGCTTAGTATATGGAAACCTTTAACAATTTTTAGCCCTTTTTCTGTTAAAAAAATTAGGTACAGGGTTTACCTCGGGAGGTTTCCTAAAAAATTTGGACTCGCTTCGCTCGTCCTCAGAATAAAACGATTATCGAAAGACTAGGATATTATTACTTCTGGCACGCTTCGCTCGTCGACAGAATAAAACGGTTAAGATAAAGCTTAAGGTAGTATTACTTCGGTCTCGCTCCACTTTACCATAGAATAGATAGGTTATCCAAAGTCCAGAGTATAATGACTCCAGACTTGCTTCGCTTGTCTGCTGAATGCCATAATTAACCGAAGCTAAAGGTAGTATTACTTCGCTTTTGCTACGTTCGACCTAACTTATTAGGTAATTTAACATCTAGGCTGTCATATCGGTAGGTTAAATTAAGCAAAGAAAAGTAAAACATTAGATAGGCATTAATTAAATAATACGGGTAATACTTATATATTATATTCACGAATGCATTACAGACCTGTGATCATACCGGGCTGCCTAGATTTTTATTAGTATAGTTGTTTGTAAGAATATTAGTACTATGGTTTAAAAAATTCTCTCTTCATAAAAGTTATGTTATTCTTTATAAATTTGTTTATTTCTTACATAAAACGAATTTTGCAATAAAAATTTGAAAAAATAGAATTACAATTTATTTACCCCCCCCCCTCCTTTTGCAGTAGCCCACGTTATATAATTAAGAAAAAAATAAAATGATTTTACATTAAAAATATATTACATTATCTTTTACATTAAAATTAATGTATCATTGATAAATTTCATTGAAAAGATATTTCTTATTATCTTAAATAGGGGACCAATATGGAAGGGGAGGGGGAAATAATTTACCATGGCACTTTTTATCACAAATTTCAATTAGTCTTAGGAGGGCAAAATTTTTATAAAGAATAACATTTTTTCAATTATCAAAATTACACATAGTTCTCTTGCCCGCTTTTTGAAAAAGTGTACTTTTTGGTACGGCGTTCATGGTCCAAAATATTTATTGCGATAAATGTTCATTTTAATATAATCAAAAAATTTTATGGAGAGCAACTTTTTATCAAAATATGAAATTCGTTGTCATTATGCGCAACCTAATCCGTGGACATACTGTATATTTAATAACCTAAGCAGTAGCGTCATTTAATTTCTTTCGAATTTTTCAAAAAAAAAAACGCTCAAATGAGCATAAACTGAGATTTAAATGCAAATTATGCCATGCAGTGTATAATCAATGGAATAAATATGGTCATTTTATTTAAAAAATCGAAAAAATTGAATAAGAAGTTGTGACGCTAATGCTTAGGTTATTAAATATATATCAAAAACTTAAGAAAATATTTGGATGATAAGCAATAAAGCGCGCATTTCAAAGAAAATTCGCCCGGCTTGCGGGCCTAGCATCATATTTTTTTACTACAGAGTATATCGATAGTTTTGATAGGTCTCAAGGTAGAAGGTCGATAGAAGAATCAAGCAAGGTCAGTACATGTATGGGTGATCTCAAAAAATGAATCGGGGTTTTCACTGTGTAGGGATGAGTGAAGCGAGTCCGAAGACTTACAAAAATATAAATATGTTGAGAATAAACTCAGCAAATTCGATAGTGTGTGGAAAGGTTCCGAGTTGCCTCTTCCTATTGTTTTTAAAATAAGTATTAGTAGAGTTTTTGGTAAATTCCACATTTAAGGAATTAATATGATATGAAAATAAATATACATCATTATTACTAAATAATTATTTGCTAAAGGTTTCGTGAATAAAACGTAAAACGGTCGTAATCCTCAAACATGTAATTAAACCTAAAATAACTAATTAAAGAATTAAAATCAACAAACTCCGCAATTAATAATAAATATAATAAGGCTGTTTTAAATAATAATGAGATAAAGACTGGCTTATCATTCTTAAATTGTTTAACATTTTACAGTTGAATTACCGTATAAATATAAAATATTTAAGGATAAAAAAAAATATTTTTAGGATAAATCTTTAAGGGTTGTTAAAAGCATTACCTTCTTAACAGTAGAAGCATTTTTGACGTATTTCGTTTGAAAAATAAAAAAACGCTAATGGGATGAGTGGCATGGCGGGATTCAGGCCCCGAAGTGGGTTCACCTTAAGTTTCAGATGTTCAATAAAACAAAATAATAGGTTTTGGACAAAGCTTTTTAATAAAAGGAATGACGCGATAAGTCGATTTCCCGTAAACATAAATACACCATTGAGGACAACAAATATTTATTATTTACATACTTTTAGGTAACTTTCTTAGTAGTCAAAATTTTACAATGAAATGGTGCTGAATCAAGTAAATTCGTATCCAAAGTCGATACAGCCATAATAAGAAGCCCATACTAGTGAGTGAACTGAAAACCTTTGTTACTGAAAAATACAGTAGTTAAATGAAAATGCGCAAGTTGGGTGTCGATATTTATTAATGGTCATTATCCGATAAAACATGTTCGATGTTGATACCAACTCAAAGAATTTTCCAGGGTCAAGGTTCGAATTATCGTTCATTTACAGTTTTTCAATTCTTACCTACTATTGTATGTGTTTGGAAACCAAGGTTTAGCCATAAATATCCTATTCAGACATTTTCATGACGTTCTAAGTTGTTAGTCATACTTTTTGTATGTGTGTGTGTCTGGTTGTCTGTTTCACGCATAACTCCCACCGTGATTATACTCGAGGATTGAAACTTGGCACAAATATCAGACTTTAGGTCTAGTTTTGTTACCCGGAATATAATATTTTTCAGACTATATAAATGGTCAATCGATATACGAAATTTAAACAATAAAACATAATGCGAGTATTCTTATGAAGAGCTATACTAATAAAAATAGGCAGCCAAGTATGGTAACAGGTTTTTAAAGTATTCGTAAATGCAGTATTTCCCGTCTTATTTTATTGAATGTCTATTAAGCATTAATTAACCTAACACTATAACGCCGTATAGATATTTGATTACCTAATAATTCCTAGGTTGATCGTAGCGAGACCAAAGTAACACCAGCTAAAGTGTTAGCATAAAGGGTGAGCATGACATTCTGAAAGCAAGCGGAGCGAATCTGATGCCATTACACCCAAGACTTTGGATAACCACTTTATTCTGAGGTCGAGCACAGTGTGACCGAAGTATTAACACCATAAGCTTTGGATAATTATCACCTTCTGAGGATAAGCAAAGCGAGTCCGAAGTTCTGAGAAAAGTTCCTAGGTACCCTGTACCCGATTTTTTAAATTTATTACTATAACAAACTAGTGTATTGTTGGATAGAATAACAAGGGAACCTCCTCTAAAAAAATAGTGTAAGATTCGAAAAATCGATTTTTAAAAAAGAATCGAGTTTTTTAATGAGTTTAAAAAAGAACACTGGCTGCCACTTTGTGACTAACAAAAGATTATCGTAAAAACAGAAATATCATAATATTTTGTTAACAAACTATCCGTTTATCATTTGATACTACAGAGTTCAAAACATGAATTGTTGAAACAATATAATAGTGCGAGAAACACTTAGGAAATGTGACAAGCAAAATCCAGTGCTACATCTGGGAACTGTTCCATCATTCAACATTCGTCATCATTGATGACTCGACATAATGTCATGTGTCACTCTGTTTCGTTACGCCTAACGTATCAGGGTGCCGACAGAGCCTGATCTCACTCTGATCTTCAATTTAAAATCCGAAGATATGTAAAGTATTTAAATATCTTTGTATGTAATACTTTTTTATGTATTACTTTTTTTGTATGTATTACTTTTTTTTTTGTTTGGCAAGCAAAACATATATCATTTGATACTACCGAGTTTTGCAAAACATGAAAAGGTGACACAATATAATTGTGCGAGAGCACCGCTCGTCTCTTGTAAATACTTCGCATTATATTTTTCGAAATATCAGAGTGAGATTAGGCTCTGTTGGCGCCCTGATGAGTTAGACGTAACGAAACAGAGTGGAACATAACATTATGTCTAGCCAACAATGATGAAGAATATTGAATAATGGAACAGTTCCAGATATAGTTATGTACAGTAATGTTACATTTCATAGGTGTTTTTTGCACAATTATATTGTATTTCACTGTATCAAAAAACATGGATAATAACATCCCACTCGACATTTGTCGTTTACTCACCTTTTTTAGGGTTTCCAGTTATTTACCACAGTTTATTCGAGTGTTTGATCTCAGCACTCGTTTCGTTCGACTCAGAGCCTTACAAATCATACCCTTTTCAATAAGGTTGATTAAGCACCAAGTTTAATTTAAAAATGTTTTTCATTACGAGCGCTATAGCGCTTACAAAAATTGGCTAGGATTGATTGATACATATATCAATACATATAAAATTTCGCAAAACGTATTTTTCGAGATTAGGGAACTCTGAAACATATTTGTGACTTACTTCTGAGTCTGACTCTCGCAATACTGCCCACTTCATTAGCGAATTCCTTTCGAAGGAAATTTGCTTAAAGAATGAGATTAGGGTTTATACAACAAACTTGACCAAAATGACCCTAGCCACGAAGTACGTTTTATTAACCTCAGCTAAAATTTCGACTGCGAAGTTTAGATTTTAAATGGAAACGGTCCTAAACGTACTGGACTGCTATTACTTAAACTCAATTAGGCTCCATCTAGTCCAACTTAGAAGCTTAAACTGTCAGTATATAAATGAATGTTCCTAACAATTAATTACTCCAAATTTCACTCTCCTCTAGCCTCAACAGGGTAACAAAGCTTTTAACGTCATTAATTATCGACTCGTCATGGAGGAGAGTTATCGTAGCTGAGTAATACTAACTGCTTTATCAATATTTCCAACCTAAAAACAAATGCTATAACTGAACGAATTTAATAAGATCTTAAAATTTCAAAAACTTTGATAATTCTTTAAATTTATAACTCTTCCTTAAATTTATAACTTTCCTATAAACCGCAGGTTTATAGGAAAAGTATTGTGTCTGCACTAAATGTCTGAAACCGGGATTTCACCTGATTTATCCGTTTCAGGTGTTTTTAAGACATCCTGAGTAGTTTTTACCAATTCGAGTTGAAACTCAAATTGGTAGATGTAAACTCTATTTAGTACACAATTTTATGACAATTTGCTTTTTAACTTTGTGAATACGTTTGATTGAAAATTTCCCTTTTAGTTATTCTATTTGATAATTTCTCCTAAATTCATTTGCTTATTTAAAAATGTTGCTTATTAAATTCAATGAGGCATAAGTACATGCTTTTATTATTTGTGGTACAGAAATTCATACAATACCTGTTAAGTACAGCAAATCGCCAAGTTTCTTAACTCATGGGTCATGACTTAAAGGTCATGGGGGTGGATTTTTTTTGGAATAGGTATCCAAAAAATGGGAGGCGCGGAGGCCTTGAAGGGACTTCCAGCGCTGATGCCGTGTAGCGGCCAAGAGGCTGGAGGCCTCTCGTTTTATTAATGGGAAATAAAACAAAAATTATGGTACTCTGTGGCGTTTTGGAGTATGTTCCAATACAGCTCGAAAAGCTACTATGTGCCAGTCCAAAAGACCAAGAAAATATTTCTAAAGGCGAGTTTAGAAAATTTTCTAAGAGACTTGAGTTTCCATTTTTCACCGCTTTTTTGGGAGACCAGCGCTAGTATAGTGTGTCAAGGGTAGAAGAAGAGGGAAGTTGGCAATTTTGCCGTATAGGGTTATGTTATCTGTGGTTGTGCAATGCTAAAATAATAATTATGACGTCTTACTGTTAATAATGATTAACCAAAAAAGTTGAAAATTTTTACAACCGTGGAAATTTATTTATATTAGTAAAATAATGTATTAGTTTGAAATCTATGGAAACATTTGTCAGCTCAATGCGAAAATTTCACTCACAATCAACGTCGTAAATCGTCGTCCAATATCTTTTGTTTCCAAAATGATACCGCTGCCACTGAATAGTAATTGAACGAACGTAAGTGAGTTCTTACATTTCAGAAGATTGGGACGGCGCGTTTGTTTGTGTGTTTGTGTGTTTGTGTGTACGTGTCGCGATAACTGCCGTAAAAATTGACTGATTTTGATAAAATTTTGTATACAGGTAAAACTAATTATGTGTCAGCTGTATAGTTTTTGGTAATATTCCGAAAAATATTTTCAAAATGGCAGCCAAAATGGCGGACCGGATAAAAAAAAATTTTGAGCGAAAAAATCGTGTTGTATATCGTTTGAAAGCACTTAAAGAGTAGAAAAAGAAAATATATGTTTCATGGTCAAAATTTAAAAATTTTTTGAAAAATTAAAAATGGCGGCTAAAATAATGAACCAAAAAATTTAAAATTGAAGGAATAACTCGAGTAATATATCGTTGTAAAGCTCTTGATTAGTAGAACAAAAAATGTTATATACTAAATTCCGAAAAATTCAACATGGCGGCCATAATTTAATATAATAATTAGTTTTTACTAATTTTATAAGAATTTACAAGATAAAGATCTATTGTAATTACTTTAGATACTTTTATACAAGTAAAATTAACTATATGTCAGAGCTGTATAGTTTTTGGTAATATTCCGAAAAATATTTTCAAAATGGCGGCCAATATGGCGGACCGGATAAAAAAATTTTTGAGCAAAAAATCGTGTTGTATATCGTTTAAAAGCTCTTAAAGAGTAGAAAAAGAAAATATATTTTTCATGGTCAACATTTCAATTTTTTTATTAATTTAAAAATGGCGGCTAAAATAATAAACTCAAAAAAATAAAATTTAAAGCGAGCCTTCTTTTACCATTTATTATTATAAATATACGCGAGCCTTAATATTAAATATAAGCAATCTAGCGAGCGAAGCGAGCCTTTTTTACGTTGTATTATAATATAAGCAATCTAGCGAGCGAAGCGAGCCTTTTTACTATGCATTAATATTAAATATAAGCAATCTAGCGAGCGAAGCGAGCCTTTTTACAATATATTTTATTATAAATATAAGCAAACTAGCGAGCGAAGCGAGCCTATAAATATAAGCAATCTAGCGAGCGAAGCGAGCCCATTATATTAAATATAAGCAATCTAGCGAGCGAAGCGAGCCTTTTTACTTTATTATAAATATAAGCAAACTAGCGAGCGAAGCGAGCCTTTTTAACGTTGTATTATTACAAATATAAGCAATCTAGCGAGCGAAGCGAGCCTTTTTACTATGCATTAATATTAAATATAAGCAATCTAGCGAGCGAAGCGAGCCTATTATAAATATAAGCAAACTAGCGAGCGAAGCGAGCCTATTTTTAATTATTAAAATATAAGCAATCTAGCGAGCGAAGCGAGCCTTTTTTACTATGCATTAATATTAAATATAAATCTAGAGCGAAGCGACCTTTTTTTTTATATATATTTTATTATAAATATAAGCAAACTAGCGAGCGAAGCGAGCCTATTTTTACTATAAGCAATCTAGCGAGCGAAGCGAGCCTATTTTTAACGTTGTATTATTAAAATATAAGCAATCTAGCGAGCGAAGCGAGCCTTTTTTACTATGCATTAATATTAAATATAAGCAATCTAGCGAGCGAAGCGAGCCTATTTTTAACGTTGTATTATTAATATAAGCAATCTAGCGAGCGAAGCGAGCCTTTTTTTATGCTAAATATAAGCAATCTAGCGAGCGAAGCGAGCCTTTTTTACAATATATTATATTATAAATATAAGCAATCTAGCGAGCGAAGCGAGCCTAATTTTAATGTTGTATTATTATAAATATAAGCAATCTAGCGAGCGAAGCGAGCCTTTTTTACTATATTAATATTAAATATAAGCAATCTAGCGAGCGAAGCGAGCGAAGCGAGCCTTCTTTACCTTTACTATTATAAATATACGCAATCAAGTGAGCGAAGCGAGCCTTTTTTATTATGCATTTAATATAAATCTACGCAATCTAGCGAGCGAAGCGAGCCTTTTTACAATATATTTTATTATAAATATAAGCAATCTCTTTTCTTGCATAATATAAAATCTACGCAATCTAGCGAGCGAAGCGAGCCTTCTTTTACCATTTATTATTATAAATATACGCAATCAAGTGAGCGAAGCGAGCCTTTTTTAATATGCATTAATATAAATCTACGCAATCTAGCGAGCGAAGCGAGCCTTTTTTACAATATATTTTATTATAAATATATCTAGCGAGCGAAGCGAGCCTTCTTTTACATGCATGAATATATCTACGCAATCTAGCGAGCGAAGCGAGCCTTCTTTTACCATTTATTATATAATATACGCAATCAAGCGAGCGAAGCGACCTTTTTTACTATGCATCTACGCAATCTAGCGAGCGAAGCGAGCCTTTTTTACAATATATTTTTTATAAATATAAGCAATCTAGCGAGCGAAGCGAGCCTATTTTTAACGTTGTATTATTACAAATATAAGCAATCTAGCGAGAGAAGTGAGCCTTTTTTACAATATATTTTATTATAAATATAAGCAATCTAGCGAGCGAAGCGAGCCTTTTTTACTATGTAAATGTTAAAGATACCTAACTAGCAAGCGATGCGAGCCTTTTGAGTTTATACTTTAAAATAGTATAGCATCCGAATTTTTTGATAAACTCATTTCACTTGTTTTAAATTAATATTTTTTTTTATGTATTCTTTGCCGTGAGTTCTTGATGCAACGCATTACTAGTCTTTAATTTAAATACTTGACAAAAAGGAAAATAAAGTCCTTGAAATAACCTAATAAATATTTCCTCTAAATAATGTTGATAAAGGATATTTTGAGAAATCTCTTTTGGTTTAATATTAGACTGGTATTAAAATAGGACAATTTAAAGACCCCTTACACCTCCACATACAAAAATTTGTCAAAAGTTAAGCGTTAAATATAAGATTCAAAACCATTCCTGAAATTACGTAATTATGTTATCCACGTTCCTCTGATTTTAGCTCGCTCCTTTGTCTAATTATAAGTTTGCCCTGAATTCTAAAAATGTTTTAATTATATAATGGCTTTCATAATCAAGGAAAATATTTCGATGGTTAATACATGATTTCTCAATTATTTTTACATATTTCAACAAGTAAAAATATAAGCTTTATCTAAAGCTTGACTTAATCCCAACCCTTAATCGCGTTTTAACAAGAATTAATAAGTACTGAGAGATTTAATTTTTTTAATAATGTATATACGCGCACCTTATGGATTATCACTTTAAAAGTTATCACTCCAATGTCTAGAAAAAGTTTCTAGAAAAATTTCCACAGTAGAAATTATATCGAACATTTTATCGAACCTCTTTCAATTGTTATTGATAATATGTTTTTCTCTTTGTTTCAGATCGATCTGTTTCGATGCCAGCGATGACTGAAATAGTGATAAATAATCATGTCAGCAGTGGAAACGGTGAAACAGTCCATAGATTAATCACAGAATCATCAAATAGACAAGTGCAAACTAAAAAATCTACTTTTGGTTCAATCAAAATGTGGTTATTTAAGGTAACCTTCAAGATGTTTTATTTTTAGGTTTAATGTTTTAATAAACACATAAATTAGATAAGGATTAGTTTCTAACATTAGTTTAAATATTTTTTTAAAAACCGAAAATGCTTCCTCATACCGTGTTTAATTTTAGATAGGTAAAAAGTCACATCATAATCACAAACAACTTATCTATATTTGCAGTGTCACTTTCATTTAAATTTTTTACGCTTAATAACAATAACTATTCTGCAATAACTATTATAAAGAGGGTAAAAAAGTTAAAAATAACAACATCCGAAATAATAGTTATTTATGCACCAAGGGAGTAAAGAATGCTATTATTTTTCTGAGCAGTTAGTTGGTTCCAAAGGCGTAAGCCGAGGGAACCAAAGTATTTAACTCCTGAGGCGAAGCTGAGGGATTTATGTGTTTAATTCCCGAGGCAAAACCGAGGAAGTTATGACTATTAACTCCCGAAGCGAAGCCGAGGAAGGTAATTGCGAGGGGAAAAATAGTTTTTTACTCCCAAGGTGCATACAAGATTTTATCTCAAGACGTTGATTTTATTTTAAAATGTTTTGTTGTATTTTATTCTCAGTTTTTTGGGTCGGACCCCCTTATAAATTTAGGGGGTCTGCCACAAAAAAATGTTTTGCTCCAAACAACTTCTATTGACCTAAAACAGATTTTGAGCCAATAAAAAACTTTTTTTTGGTCGGCTCCTCCTTATAAATTTTGGGGGTCTGTCCCCAAAAAAATAAAAAAAAATTGTATTGCTCCAAACAACTTCTTTTGAGCCAATAAAAAAATTTTGTTCTGGTCCCTCTTATAAATTTTGGGGGTGCCATCCATGGGAAAATTACAAAAAAATGATCGGTCACCTAAATTTAAAGAATACCACTCCCCTAAAAAATTGGTATAATTGACCCTAATAACCCAAAAATAGGGAACACTTCTTACTCCCTAAAAACTAGTTAATAATCTTTATATTATACACCGTCTGGAGATAAATATTATTTGCAAAAGAGAAAGACATTCACTGACACCGAGTCATTGACTGATTAAGTTAACTGACAAAGAATCAGTGGTACCAACTTATCTTTGTTTAGATTTTTAACATCTCTATAATTTGACCGTGCTGGCCCAGGCTAGTGGTTCCCCCTTTTTTTCTTTTCAGAATTTATTAAATAATAATTATTTTTAATCCAGTTTTGCATTTATTTTTTTTAATTTTAACACAAAGACGACCCACACTTGTGGCAATTAATAAAAACTTTATTTTCTACAATTTAAGTGATTTAAATAAAAGTGGACTAATTAAAACCTTGTCAAAGTGATTTAAATGAAATGTGGTTTTTGTTTTGTTTTTATTTAAATTTAGTGATAAAATTATAAATATTACTCTATGTTTCAAAATTACTAAAGTATTTGATCTCACAAATTATTAATCTAATTTAAATAATTAAGCTAATTGCTATTAATGTAAAATTGATGGACAAAATAATCTCTAAAGGTTTTTTTCATTTTTAAAGTTTAAAGTTTGTTTAAGGTTTAAATTTTCTTTATCTACTCCTTGTATTGTAAGTTCTACTTACAGTCTTGTTATCTCACACTGTAAATGTACTTTTACTCCCTAGGGAGAAAAAGTGAAAGTGTTGCCAACTTGACAGAATTTTTTAGTAAAATTTTTAGGAATTTTAGGAAATTTTTAGGATTTTTTTCGGTGTTATGTTGGTATTACGGGTACCAACAAATACGGGTACATATATAGTATTACACATTATTCTATTGACAGTATACAATAAAATAATGTGAAGATAGTGGCTTTATTCTCTCTTCATCAGAGTAATTGACATGGTAAGAATAAACTAAACTGACACAATAACAATTAAGGAGCTGAAGAATATATTAATAGTTGTTAGTATTAGTTCTTTAGTCGTAGATAAAATTTAATATGCAACAAGGGATGAAAGTTTTCAGCTCTCGTATTATCTCCCTCGTGAAGCCTCGGGAGCCAAAATGTTAGTTAACTTCCTCGGCAAGCCTCGGGAGCTAACTAGTTTATCTCCCTCGGCCTACCGGCCTCGTGAGCTAATGAAGTTTCCTCCTTCGGCGCTGCCTTAGGACGAAACTTTAACTTGAGCTGTAAAACTTACTTTCATCCCTTGTTGCATAAATAACTATTTTTCTTCCTGTGGTAGTGGATGCTTTAAGCCAATTAGACAAGAATCAAGGAAATCTACATATATAACTACATCAAATCAACATTGAACCAATAAATAATATATAACTAAACAAAATAACTAATCTAATAAATAATCTAAAACTAAACTGCAACTACTCTAGAAAATCTACATCAAATTTTAAACAAATTTAATCCTTTCAACATCAAGACATCAAATCACATTGAAGAGTCAAGGAACATACATCACACAAACACACAATATCAACTTAAAACAAGAAACCAAGTCTGCATACCTATAGCCTGTCTGGCATATTTAGTTCTGACAATATTAAAAAAGGAGAATTCAACAACAACAAAACATCTCTGATATTTTTATAAATAAAAATTGTTTTAGGTTTATATTTTTTAATTAGTTCGTGTAGCATTATTAACTTATTAATGTTTTATTAATAAAAACTAAAAAAAATAATATAAGTGTACTGCTATATTAATATAAATCGTAGTCATAATATTGCTAAAGAGGCACTATCGGTTAAATTTTGAAACTTCGAATAAGTAACCTGTAAACCTTCAGTTGTTAATACAAGCATATAAACGGTACTAAATTACGGTAACTTTTGTAATATTAGAGTAACTTTTATATTAAAAAAACAAAACACAAACAATTTGCGGTATGTCACAGAGATATAATTAATAGAGGAGCCTTTATAGGTTGAATTTCGAAACATCGAAAAAGCAACTTGACCATATTCGACTACTAACATCTTCAACTGAACGGAACGAATTACAAAATCTTGTATAGTAAGTAGTAGGGGCAAAAGGCCGATTCTGGAGCCTCCTCCTCCTCCTCCTCCTCCGCCACCTCCTCCTCCTCCTCCGCCACCTCCTCCTCCTCCTCCGCCACCACCTCCTCCTCCTCAACCATCTCTTTATAGTTTTATACCCTCCCCCCTCTCTTTTGCTTTGCATAGTGTAATAACAGTAACATTAAATATGCTTGCATAGTGTAAAAAAGGTACTTTAATCCTATTATCCCTTACCTTATTTGATTTCAGTTAAAAAGAATATTATAAAAGTACAATTGGTGTGTTTATACATTTTTTACTATAATATGTGGGTCTTACTGGCTCCAGGGTCAGGTAAGATCTCGGTATGGTGTAGAGCTTGGCTATGAGAGGTATATAGGGTCAACTTCCCCCTCTACTAACTATGAAGAACCGCGCCTAGTACAGCCCCTTACAACTCTGGGCTCTACTAGAACGTTAATACATGCTATACTCTGAGCGAGAGAGGGCGCAACGCCTGCAATTACTTTACTGGGAATTACGATATCGCGTTGGTAGCAACGAAGGCTTCATCTCAAGCCATTAGTAATTAAGATTTTCCCCTAAACGCTGAGCGGGGAAGACAAAATATGTTGGCTGCGAGAGAGGGCGCAACGCCTGCAAATACTATACGGGAAAATACGATATCGAGTTGGCAGCGACGAAGGCTTTAACTGAAGCTATTAGAAATTAAGATTTTCCCCTAAACGCTGAGCGGGGAAGGCAAAATATGTTGGCTGCGAAAGGGCACACGGTGACCGGCAAATCTTTACGGGAAATTGCTAAATCACGTTGCCTGCGGCAGTGTCTTCTTCTTAAGCCAAAGTTAACAAAAAATTTCGAAGTTATGTCGCAAGTGCCGTCGGTAGATGTGAGAGGTAGTAAAGTGTCTGGTAGCGCCGGGCCGTCTTAACAGTTCCCTCTGAGGATCCTCACTCAGAGGGCATTAGGATACGACCAATGTGCGGCGCGTTGTGTCGGGGCATGCGGTAGCGGAGCCCAACAGTACCAGAAATGGAGGCCTGCTGTCGTTACTCGTTTATCAATGTCACGGCCGACCCCTAAGGTGGAAGAAGATTACTCTCTTCCGGGGTCGCGTTCTCTGGGGACCTGCATGCGGCCTGGACCGTATGGGGACCCTGGCCGGTCGGTCTGGTGTGGCGCCGTCACTCTTGGTGTCTACATGCTCGAAGGCTTGCGTTGGCTGCTGGTAGGGGACTGCCAGCAGTTGGCCCTAACATGGAGGTGCTTCGGGTTCACCAAGATTCAATTATAGTCACAACTTAACCGTGAGCACTCTTTACCGAGTACACTGGCTCCTTGGAAGGAATAGGTTTTGCCCCAGGACTCTCTGGGGAGGCACTACTCCTTCTCGGAGGTGGGCTTTATAAGCTCTTGTTGGACTCTGTGTGAGGGGTGTCTCTTATGCGGTAACCAGTTAGCAGTTAAAACTGTTGACACTGTTAAAACCTGACAAAAACCTTATGTCTCATATGCTTGTCTCATAAGAACTCTTAGGAGCGAAAGACTAAATCAGCCGAGGTTTTTTCTTCAAACCTGAGCTGTAGTTAAAACCTTTTTGTTTAACTAATATTTTCAAGGAATTGACGGAAGGGCACCACCAAGAGTGGAGCCTTACTTTAATGGCTTTAATAGATTCCTCCCGTACCGCTACGGTCCACGCAATAGCGTGCTATGCCTGGCATCTGGTGCGTGGTAGGACGAAAGGTAGTCGGGGTGACCACAAGTTCCCGGAGACGCCTATGGGGACCCAGGGAGAGTTGACTCTCTTCTATATGCGTTTTGTTCCCTAGTTTTAGGGTTTGGAGCGCCAAGAGCACTTCTTACAGTGGTGTCTGGATCTCCCTGGCCTTGGAAATCCGGGATATGACGACCAAGCAGTAAATATTTTCTGAGATTAGTCGACCAATCCGTCGTTGACTCGGCGGGCAATTCTGAGGAATATCAAAGATAATTCCGAAGGAGGTCGCAAGAAACTTTATGGGATTGACGGAAGGGTACCACCAATAGTGGAGCCCGACTTTTATAAAGAACTCAGAGGCGGTATCCCGCGGTGGTTGACCGCCATGCTTCAATGCGAGGGCGGGGCATTGAAGGAGTAAGTATAATTAAAATAGTTATACTTTCTCAGTTTATCCAAAACCCTTGCTTATACACCTTCACACAGACAGGTTTCAACCTGTCAGCCTTCCCCCTCTCATTGCTCTGGAGGCTGTGGCGAGGGTATATAAGTAAGATCGCGTCTGTCCTGGCTCATTCGCCTGGCAGACCTCCTAACGTTTGTTTCTCTGTTATAGGTGGCCAAGCTGTTAAATTAATTTCATTCAATTAAAGTGAATAGTTTTTATAAACTTTTTAAAAGTGGATATTTGTTTAAAGTGATAAACTTTTTTTTAACTTTAAATTAAATAAATTCAGTGATTTTAATTGATAGTTCAAGTGACCACGGACACAATGTTCAAGTGCGGTAAATGCAGTTCATCGTTCACCCGCTTGGATAATTTAAGAAGACATGAAGATTCTTGTTTATCCGGCAGCAGTTTAAGCTGTGATTCTTGCGGATCCAGCTACTCTCGCAAAGACAATTTATTACGACATATGAAAAACTGTTCTCTCGATGACCAGAAAAACGCGTGAGCCAAGTGCGGTAAAAATTTCAACCGTCCGGATAATAGAAAGCGCCATGAAAGTGCGTGCGGTCCTGAAAATAAATTAGAGTGTGAATCGTGTGGTGAAACGTTTACTCGAATAGATAACAAAAATAGACACGAAGCTACATGCTCAGTACCTTTCGAAGGTAATTGTGATGTGTGTGGATCTAATCCTTTTTCATTAGATCCGATACAAACGACGATTTGACAAATTTTCTACAGTCTGTGAGAGACATTGTAAAAAATCAAACTCAGATTGCGTTAAGGGAAAATAGTGCAATCAAGTTAAACATGCTTGTAGACTGTACTTTTTACAACACCGATGAAGAATTAATTTTACACGCTTTTAAGACAAACAATAGAGCAGTATATGAAGCTACCGATATGGACGAGTTTTTAAATCAAGAATTTAAAAAAATTACATCAGAAATGGATCGCTACCAAGCCAAGGGAAGTAGCTGTTCGCTAGAAGGAGTCGACGGTCTCCGGCTTAAAATTAATAGATTTAAACCACTCAAGGGATCCTCTTTTATTCAATTACCATATGATATATATAGTAGGAAAGCTTGTATAAATGTTCAAAATGACGATTTCTTATGTTTCAAATACTCTATCTTGTCAAAACTTGCTAATAATCCACATCGACAATCTAGTTATGAAGATTTACAACACAACTATGACTTTAGTATGCTAGATTTCCCGGTCCCGCTAGATAAAATTCAGTTATTTGAAAAGAAAAATGATATTAGTATCAATGTTTTTGGCATTTACAGTCAATTTATTGAAGAGTCTAAAAAAGTTAAATATATAATTTACCCTCTAAAGGTAGTAAAGATAGAAAAAGACGATCACCGCGATCTTTTACTTGTACATGACGATAAAACTAGTCATTACGTTTACATTTCAAATTTTAATAGACTGGTGGGACCTCAGCTAAATAGCCATGGTCATGGTATTGCGATATGCAAACGGTGCTTTTCCTATTTCGATGATCGATACGGTATGACTAAGGAAGCCAAATTGGCGGCTCACAAGAGACTATGTGATGAAAACAAGCCTGTACTTGTTGAAATGCCAGTAGATAAGCCTTATGTTCAATTTGAACACTTGGAGCGCTGCCTCCGCGTTCCCTACGTCGTATACTGCGACATTGAAGCTTTGCTTAGGCTGATTGCAACCTGTCAGCCAGATCCCACTCAAAAGTATACCATGCCGTATCAACTCCACGAGGCAATAAGTTATTGCTGTTATTTAAAAGCTACTGAAAACTATACTGGTATAGGTCACTTCCCTATTGCACCGTTTCTGTATCGTGGTCCTGACGTGGCAAAACATTTATTAATGTATCTTGAACATCTCGCTCAAGAGGTTGAAAATGTTTACGATCTAAATCTACCGATGGATCCTCTAACAGAGGAAGAAATGCTGGAATTTAATACTGCGGTCAACTGTTATTTGTGTCAAAAACCGTTTTTACCGTCAGATGTCAGAGTCGCAGACCATAACCACACCACAAAAAAGTATAGGGGAGTAGCCCATAACGGGTGTAACCTAAAATATCAGGACCCCAAATTTTTACCCGTAATATTTCACAATTTAAGCGGTTACGATAGTCATTTCCTTATTCGAGAGTTGGGCTATGACGATGAAAAAATTGATATTATTCCAAATACCGAGGAAAAGTTTATATCTTTTACTAAATACATCGGCACGAAGATGAAATGAGATTCATAGACAGCTACCGTTTCTTAGGACTAGTCTAGACAAGTTGGCTAGTAGTGTTACTCACTTTACAGAGCTCAGTAAGCATTTTCCTGCAGAAGTCATCCCATTGTTGACAAGAAAGGGTGTGTTTCCGTACGATTATGTAGACTCGCTAGAGAAGCTTGAAGAGACTCAACTCCCTCCAAAAGAAGCCTTTTACAACAAGCTAAATTTCAGCGAAATTGAAGACCAAGACTACAAACACGCTCTAAAAGTATGGGAAGCTTTTAACTGTAAAAACCTAGGAGAGTATTGTGACATATATCTCAAAACCGATGTTTTATTACTGGCAGATATATTTGAAACATTTAGAGACGTTACTTTAAAGACTCATTTCCTAGATCCGGCGCATTACTATACACTGCCAAGCCTGTCGTGGGATGCCATGCTACGGTTTACTGGAGTCAAGCTGGATTTAATAGTAGACTACGAAATGCTTATGATGGTAGAAAGCGGAATACGCGGAGGAATATGCAGGTTAGCCACAGAAAAATCGAGCGCATGATGTTAAACTCGTACCTCATTTGAACGGTAGGAAAAATTATGTAGTTCACTTCCTTGCCTTGAGACAGGCAGTAAAGTTTGGAATTAAGGTGTTTGAAAATAAATAGAGTATTGATGTTTAAGCAATCACCTTGGCTAAAGCCATATATAGACATGAATACTAATTTAAGAGCCAAGTGCACCTCCGATTTCGAAAAAAGATTTATACAAGTTGTACAAACAACTCGGTTTACGGTAAGACCATGGAAATGTAAGAAGAGACTAAATATGAAGCTGGTAACCAACGATAAAACAGATTGAAAAGGAAGTTTCAAAGCCAGAGTTTCTAGACAGAACCATATATCACGAGAATTTAGCGGCAGTTCTCACAGAAAAAAATCTGTAAAGTTTGATAAACCGATTTACCTAGGAATGTCGATACTTGACTTGTCGAAATTAAAATGTTATTACTTCCATTACGATGTGATGCAACCATTATTTGGACCAGAAAGACTTCGCTTAGGTACATGGACACCGACAGCTATATTTACGAGATAAAATGTCAAGATTTATACACAGAGTTGGAGAAAATTAAAGATGAACTAGATACTTCAGATCTGGACAAAACCCTTTGTACTCTCCTGTAATAAGAAAGTTGTTGGCAAATTCAAAGACGAAGCTAAAGGGAAGCCGATAAAACTCTACGTTGCATCAAAGCTAAGTCTACTGATTGAGAAAGAGACGGAATCATAAAGAAGATTAAAGGAGTTCAGACAGCTGTAGTTAAGAATGTTTATACGCGTCAAGACTTTTAGACTGTGCGAAACAAAAGACCCTTAGGACCCTGTTAGGCAAATCCGATCCAAAGACATATTCTTAGGTCAATTGAAGTTAAAAATTAGCTTTAACCCCTCGACGATAAAGAATCGTTATGCCGGACGGTATTAGTACTAGGGCTATAGGTATAAGATTAGGTTCATTTTATATGTTTAAAATTTCATTTTTTGTTGTTTTATTTAGTTATTAATATGTAGTTAATTAAAAAGTGTTTTTTAAAGTTTAGTTTATTTTAGACGTTATAAAAGTTTCATTTAGTTCTCAAATATGTAGTGTTAGGTTAATTTAAAAAAGTGTTCATTTCAGTTTTAGTTTATTTTTACAGACGATATATAAGTTTCATTTAGTTTTAAAATATGTAGTTGTTAGGTTTAAGAGGTTTCAATTTACTATTGTATTAAAATAAAAAAAAAATAATAAAAAAATTAAAAAAAAATAAATCAAAAAAAAATACAAGTCTTCTAGCTCTTTTCGGAAATAAAAATATAAGTATAGCTAGCCTTTTCGGATAAGAATATTTAAGTAGTGTTAAGATGGTTGTAATGTTAGTCATAAGATGAAGTTGTTGAAGCAACATCACTCGTTACCCATTACAAATTTTCGACGGTCCTTACCGAAGCAACAACGTTACACGGACCTCTTCTTCCTTTTAGTATCAGGTGTTTATTTGCGGCCCCTCCAATTGTTGGTAAAACAAATTTATTACTCAGTCTTGTGACGATCTAGCGGTTTCAAAGTTTCAAAACATTTATTTATTCAGTAAATTCTGTATCAACCAAAGTATAACATTTAGAGGCCGTTCTTAAAGATTAGCGGTGTGGGTTACTTTCCTTTTGAATCAAATTCGATGTACCTAATCCCCGAGATACTCTGCCGGATTCAGTTTTTTATATTTTTTGATGTGGCTTGTGATAAGCAAGAGTAATTAGAGCTTATTTTTGGATGGTAGACACAGTGGAGTCGATTCTTTTTACCTGTGTCAGAGCTTACGCCCGATTCCAAAACATCTTATTCGAGACAACGTTAATTTAATTATTCTTTTTAACAGGACGAACTTAATCTAAAAACGTATATATAAGTGATCATGTAAATTCAGATATGGATTTTAACCAGTTTAAGCGTATCTGTAGAGTCTGTTGGTCACATAGAAGTACGGTTTCTAGTGGATATGGATAAAGATTAGTGAGTTGGATCAAGGACGGTACCGAAAGGATTCGATACGTATATAATCGTGTAGGACAACTGTTTAGCAGTCAGTATAGCGCCAACCATGGAAAAGACAACATTGATGGATATTTGTGAAACTAGGGAAAAATATACAAGAGAAACTACAAGCTCTCAGACGACAAAGAGAGGATTGCAGGGAAAAATAGTTACAACTTTAAATAAAAACCATTGATGACTGTTTGGAAAAAATTCAAACCGGGACCATCGCAAAAAGTAATAGTCAAGAGACTCTCCACGTGGTTACCAAAGAAAAATCCTATCTTCCTTATCATTCCACTCAGACAATCAGATCTGCTGGTTATTCTCGTATTCTATTTTGGTTCTCCTTCACAACATTTAAACCTCTAAACTTATCAGAGAGCACTCAATCGGAATCTATTGATGTTTGGTTTCGTCAATCGAAAGCGGGTCCACCGATAATGATTCTTCAGAATCTCCACGAGTAGTGAAGAAGCAGCTCCTCCACTATCCACGGTATGAATCAATCAGCACTCTTACTGACAAAACTGGTAAAAATTACCTCTCAGAGTTGGATAATACCTACGGAGTTAAATACGACGAGAGAACATTTATTTTTTAGGTGACAGTATGATTGAATTTAAAAACATTCGATAGAATCGACGAGGGAAAGTTTATATGTACCCCAGGTCTTACAGAGCTGTTATTTTCTAATATCCCTGAATGGAAAAAGTTATAACGATGTAAGGGACAAGTACAAATTAATTTTACGTATGACAAACGCCCACAGTTAAATGTAGTAGTGCAACTGAAGCAATCAGACCGAAAATAATCAATATTATCAAGTTATAAAGTATTGTTTCCACTCGCAAAGAAAAAAGGTTTGGGTAAATCAATCCAAATCCACACTGGTGACCGACTGAGATTTTTATTGCCATCGAAACACAAGCATAGCAAGGAAATTGAGAATTGAACCCTTTTAAGAGCAGGAGGCGGTCATCGAGTGTTAGTATACGATAAGATGTCGGACATTAGAAGGCGTTGTAAAAAACTCCCAGACTGTTCGTCGAGTCTTTTTCTAGACGCAGAGTGAAGCTCTTGTTATTGATGATTTATGCAGCAGACTTGATTGAAATGATACCTTATTCAAAAGAGAATCGTGGGTTTAGGTATTATACTGGCCGTTATAGCATTGCTTCTTCAAAGTATGCTTGGCTACCGGAGTCAAAAGAAAACGCTAAGATATAGCAGATGCTGTTTTAAAGTAATTTTATCTGACCGGAAAACCTCGCAACGTCCAAACTGACCATGGAAAAGGAATTTTATTAATACACAGTTTAAAAGCTGATGGAGAGTCACTGTGTAAATCACTAATTCGGACCTACAGTAATATGAAGCGTCCATTGTAGAAAGATTCAATTAGACTTTGAAAATATGTTGTGGAAGGAGTTTTAGTTTACAAGGCTCTTACATGTGGATCGATTTACTCCCTTCTTTAGTAAAAAAGTACAACGGAACCCAAAACATAGACCATCGGAATGAAGCCAGAAATCTTGTCTGTACGCCAACGAAAGTATTTGCTAGCACAAAATTACAAGAAAATAAAAGCAGCAAACACAAAGTTTAAAATTGGAGACAGTGCTACGTGTATCGAAGCTTGAAGACGATTCCGAAAAGGATATCTACCAACTGGTCAACAAAATATTTACCAATTCATCAGGTTAAGAAAACCCAACCCTTGTACTTATATTCCTTAAAGATATGAGAGGAACATCATAACGGCGGGTTCTACGAGCAAGAAATTTCAGCTGCAAAAATACTCTGACGTCTATCTGGTGAAAAGATTTTGAACGTTAAAGGAGATCGAGTCTTGGTCAAGTTGGTTAGGTCTAGATTCTTCACATAATAGTTTGGCGAAAAGCGAAAGAAAACGTCAACGTGTTGATATTATTTGACCGCTGAGTACTTTGCTTTGCAGTTTACATCAAGAGTTGAAGGCGATGCATCGTAAAAAGTCTTAGAAAACGAGTTTTGAAGATACCAAGAAAATTGGAGGCGGAGACAATCAATTGCCATATACTATATTCGTTACTTCCAACAGGTCTTTAACAATTTCGATCTGAAAAGATACGCAAAGAAACTAACTTACCAAACTTTAGAGGAGTTTATAATGATAGATACACTGCCCAAGAAGCCCTGGCAAGAGAAAGAGTAATTTTCAACTTGGGAAACAAGTTCTACAGAAGGCACTCACTGGGTCTCTTACATCAAGACCGGCGAATACCGTAAATTTTTTGATAGACACGGCAGGCAAGCACCTCAGTGTTGGTGAAATATTTACAGGCGTTCGAATCTCTAGTAATCGGAAAGTTTATCAAAAGTTGGATCAGTAAACTGCGGCATCTTTGTCTAGCATTTTTATTAAATCTATTCAAGTAATGGGGCTGCTCTTCCAAGAACCTATATAAACCGAAGGAAGACGAAACTCTTAGTCTACCACGGACCTTCAAAGAGTCAACAACCCTCTCTCGTGAAAATATAAAATTTCTTTTCCTCCAAGGATTACAAAGTAAAGCTCAAATAGGAGGTGCTAAATTTAAGTAACACCCCAATTTGACGAATCGATCGAGAGTATAGATATTCACTCTCATTATCCGTACGCAAACTCAAGCTAGACGCGAAGAAGAGATACGATTCAGTACAACTCCAAGACATTTATAGCGCTTCCGAGTGAAAGTTTTATATATTGGAACTATCATTTTTAAGAAGAAGGAGGGAATACGGCACCGGGCGAAGCACAGATCATCAACAACGCATTCCGTTTTTATTCGACGAGATCCGGTATG
>JACMZG010001870.1:31302693-31440193 GCA_018340805.1 Microvelia longipes
GTATCGTGGTCCTGACGTGGCAAAACATTTATTAATGTATCTTGAACATCTCGCTCAAGAGGTTGAAAAGGTTTACGATCTAAATCTACCGATGGATCCTCTAACAGAGGAAGAAATGCTGGAATTTAATACTGCGGTCAACTGTTATTTGTGTCAAAAACCGTTTTTACCGTCAGATGTCAGAGTCGCAGACCATAACCACGCCACAAAAAAGTATAGGGGAGTAGCCCATAACGGGTGTAACCTAAAATATCAGGACCCCAAATTTTTACCCGTAATATTTCACAATTTAAGCGGTTACGATAGTCATTTCCTTATTCGAGAGTTGGGCTATGACGATGAAAAAATTGATATATTCCAAATACCGAGGAAAAATTTATATCTTTTACTAAATACATCGGCAAAAAGATGAAATTGAGATTTATAGACAGCTACCGTTTCTTAGGGACTAGTCTAGACAAGCTGGCTAGTAGTGTTACTCACTTTAGAGAGCTTAGTAAACATTTTCCAGCAGAAGTCATCCCATTGTTCCCGTACGATTAAGACTCGCTAGAGAAGCTCGAAGAGACCCAACTTCCACCAAAAGAAGCCTTTACAACAGCTAAATTTCAGCGAAATTGAAGACCAAGACTACGAACACGCTCAAAAAGTATGGAAGCTTTCAACTGTAAAAACCTAGGAGAGTATTGTGACATATATCTCAAAACCGATGTTTATTACTGGCAGATATATTTGAAACATTTAGAGACGTTACTTTAAAGACTCATTTCCTAGATCCGGCGCATTACTATACACTGCCAAGCCTGTCGTGGGATGCCATGCTACGGTTCACTGGAGTCAAGCTAGATTTAATAGTAGACTACGAAATGCTTATGATGGTAGAAAGCGGAATACGCNGAGGTGGCAAAACATTTATTAATGTATCTTGAACATCTCGCTCAAGAGGTAGAAAAGGTTTACGATCTAAATCTACCGATGGATCCTCTAACAGAGGAAGAAATGCTGGAATTTAATACTGCGGTCAACTGTTATTTGTGTCAAAAACCGTTTTTACCGTCAGATGTCAGAGTCGCAGACCATAACCACACCACAAAAAAGTATAGGGGAGTAGCCCATAACGGGTGTAACCTAAAATATCAGGACCCCAAATTTTTACCCGTAATATTTCACAATTTAAGCGGTTACGATAGTCATTTCCTTATTCGAGAGTTGGGCTATGACGATGAAAAAATTGATATTATTCCAAATACCGAGGAAAAGTTTATATCTTTTACTAAATACATCGGCACGAAGATGAAATTGAGATTCATAGACAGCTACCGTTTCTTAGGGACTAGTCTAGACAAGTTGGCTAGTAGTGTTACTCACTTTACAGAGCTCAGTAAGCATTTTCCTGCAGAAGTCATCCCATTGTTGACAAGAAAGGGTGTGTTTCCGTACGATTATGTAGACTCGCTAGAGAAGCTTGAAGAGACTCAACTCCCTCCAAAAGAAGCCTTTTACAACAAGCTAAATTTCAGCGAAATTGAAGACCAAGACTACAAACACGCTCTAAAAGTATGGGAAGCTTTTAACTGTAAAAACCTAGGAGAGTATTGTGACATATATCTCAAAACCGATGTTTTATTACTGGCAGATGTATTTGAAACATTTAGAGACGTTACTTTAAAGACTCATTTCCTAGATCCGGCGTATTACTATACACTGCCAAGCCTGTCGTGGGATGCCATGCTACGGTTTACTGGAGTCAAGCTGGATTTAATAGTAGACTACGAAATGCTTATGATGGTAGAAAGCGGAATACGCGGAGGAATATGTCAGGTTAGCCACAGAAAAATCGAAGCGCATGATGTTAAACTCGTACCTCATTTGAACGGTAGGAAAAATTATGTAGTTCACTTCCTTGCCTTGAGACAGGCAGTAAAGTTTGGAATTAAGGTGTTGAAAATAAATAGAGTATTGATGTTTAAGCAATCACCTTGGCTAAAGCCATATATAGACATGAATACTAATTTAAGAGCCAAGTGCACCTCCGATTTCGAAAAAGATTTATACAAGTTGTACAACAACTCGGTTTACGGCAAGACCATGGAAAATGTAAGAAAGAGACTAAATATGAAGCTGGTAACCAACGATAAACAGATTGAAAAGGAAGTTTCAAAGCCAGAGTTTCTAGACAGAACCATATATCACGAGAATTTAGCGGCAGTTCATCACAGAAAAAAATCTGTAAAGTTTGATAAACCGATTTACCTAGGAATGTCGATACTTGACTTGTCGAAAATTAAAATGTATTACTTCCATTACGATGTGATGCAACCATTATTTGGACCAGAAAGACTTCGCTTAGGGTACATGGACACCGACAGCTATATTTACGAGATAAAATGTCAAGATTTATACACAGAGTTGGAGAAAATTAAAGATGAATTAGATACTTCAGATCTGGACAAAACACATCCTTTGTACTCTCCTGTAAATAAGAAAGTTGTTGGCAAATTCAAAGACGAAGCTAAAGGGAAGCCGATAAAACTCTACGTTGGCATCAAAGCTAAAGTCTACATGATTGAGAAAGAAGACGGAATCATAAAGAAGATTAAAGGAGTTCAGACAGCTGTAGTTAAGAATGTTATAACGCGTCAAGACTTTTTAGACTGTGCGAAAAACAAAAAGACCCTTAGGACCCCTGTTAGGCAAATCCGATCCAAAAGAACATATTCTTAGGTCAATTGAAGTTAACAAATTAGCTTTAACCCCTTCGACGATAAAAGAATCGTTATGCCGGACGGTATTAGTACTAGGGCTATGGGGTATAAAGATTAGGTTCATTTTATATGTTTTAAAATTTCATTTTTTGTTGTTTTATTTAGTTTATAAATATGTAGTTAATTTAAAAAGTGTTTATTTTTAAAGTTTAGTTTATTTTATAGACGTTATAAAAGTTTCATTTAGTTCTCAAATATGTAGTTGTTAGGTTAATTTAAAAGTGTTCATTTTCAAGTTTAGTTTATTTTTTACAGACGATATATAAGTTTCATTTAGTTTTAAATATGTAGTTGTTAGGTTAAAGAGGTTCCAATTTACTATTGTATTAAAATAAAAAAAAAAAATAAAAAAAAAAAAAAAAAAAATAAAAAAAAAAAAAATACAAGTCTTCTAGCCTCTTTCGGAAATATAAAAATATAAGTATAGCTAGCCTCTTTCGGATAAGAATATTTAAGTAGTGTAAGATGGTTGTAAATGTTAGTCATAAAGATGAAGTTGTTGAAGCAACATCACTCGTTACCCATTACAAATTTCGACGGTCCTACCGAAAGCAAACAACGTGTACACGGACCTCTTCTTCCTTTTAGTATCAGGTGTTTAATTTGCGGCCCCTCCAATTGTGGTAAAACAAATTTATTACTCAGCTCTTGTACGATCTAGCGGTTTCAAGTTTCAAAACATTTATTTATTCAGTAAATCTCTGTATCAACCAAAGTATAAACATTTAGAGGCCGTTCTTAAAGATAGCGGTGTGGGTTACTTTCCTTTTGAATCAAATATCGATGTACCTAATCCCCGAGATACTCTGCCGGATTCAGTTTTTATATTTGATGATGTGGCTTGTGATAAGCAAGACGTAATTAGAGCTTATTTTTGTATGGGTAGACACAGTGGAGTCGATTCTTTTTACCTGTGTCAGAGCTACGCCCGAGTTCCAAAACATCTTATTCGAGACAACGTTAATTTAATTATTCTTTTTAAACAGGACGAACTTAATCTAAAACGTATATATAGTGATCATGTAAATTCAGATATGGATTTTAACCAGTTTAAGCGTATCTGTAGAGTCTGTTGGTCACATAGTAAGTACGGTTTTCTAGTGATTGATAAAGATAGTGAGTTGGATCAAGGACGGTACCGAAAAGGATTCGATACGTATATAATCGTGTAGACAACTGTTAGCAGTCAGTATAGCGCCAACCATGGAAGAGACAACATTGATGGATATTGTGAAAACTAGGAAAATAATACAAGAGAAACTACAAGCTCTCAGACGACAAAGAGAGGATGCAGAAAAATATTACAACTTTAAATACAAACCATTGACTGACTGTTTGGAAAAATCAAACCGGGACCATCGCAAAAGTAATAGTCAAGAGACCTCTCCACGTGGTTACCAAAAGAAATCCTATCTTCCTTTCATTCCACTCAGACAATCAGATCTGCTGGTTATTCTCGTATTCCTATTTGGTCTCCTTCACAACATTTAAAACTCTCTAAACTTATCAGAGAGCACTCAATCGGAATCTATTGATGTTTGTTCGTCATCGAAAGCGGGTCACCCGATAATGATTCTTCAGAATCTCCACGAGTAGTGAAGAAGCAGCTCCTCCACCTATCCACGGTATGAATCAATCAGCCACCTCATACTTGACAAAACTGGTAAAAAATTACCTCTCAGAGTTGGATAATACCTACGGAGTTAAATACGACGGAGAACATTTTATTTTAGGTGACAGTATGATTGAATTTAAAAACAATTCGATAGAAATCGACGAGGAAAAGTTTATATGTACCCCAGGTCTTACAGAGCTGTTATTTTCTAATATCCCTGAAATGGAAAAAGTTAATAACGATGATAAGGACAAGTACAAATTAATTTTACGTATGACAAACGCCCACAAGTTAAATAGTAGTGCAACTGGAAGCATAATCAGACCGAAAGATAATCCTAAATATAATCAAGTTATAAAAGTATTGTTTCCACTCGCAAAGAAAAAAGGTTTGGGTAAATCAAATCCAAATCAACTGGTGGACCGACTGAGATTTTTATTGCCATCGAAACACAAGCATAGCAAGGAAATTGAAGAAATTGAAACCCTTTTAAGAGCAGGAGGCGTCATCGAGTAGTTAGTATACGATAAGATGTCGGACATTAAGAAGCAAGTTGTAAAAGAACTCCACAGACCTGTTCGTCGAGTTTTTCCTAGACGCAGAGTGAAGCTCTTGTTTATTGATGATTTATGGCAAGCAGACTTGATTGAAATGATACCTTATTCAAGAGAGAATCGTGGGTTTAGGTATATACTGGCCGTTATAGATTGCTTCTCAAAGTATGCTTGGGCTACCGGAGTCAAAAGAAAAACCGCTAAAGATATAGCAGATGCTTTTAAAGTAATTTTATCTGACCGGAAACCTCGCAACGTCCAAACTGACCATGGAAAAGAATTTTATAATACACAGTTTAAAAAGCTGATGGAGAGTCACTGTGTAAATCACTATTCGACCTACAGTAATATGAAGGCGTCCATTGTAGAAAGATTCAATAGAACTTTGAAGAATATGTTGTGGAAGGAGTTTAGTTTACAAGGCTCTTACATGTGGATCGATTTACTCCCTTCTTTAGTAAAAAAGTACAACGGAACCAAACATAGGACCATCGGAATGAAGCCAGAATCTGTCTGTACCGCCAACGAAAGTATTGTAGCACAAAATTACAAGAAAATAAAAAGCAAGCAAACACCAAAGTTTAAAATTGGAGACAGTGTACGTGTATCGAAGCTGAAGACGGAATTCCGAAAAGGATATCTACCAAACTGGTCAACAGAAATATTTACAATTCATCAGGTTAAGAAAACCAACCCTTGTACTTATATCCTTAAAGATATGAGAGGACACATCATAACCGGCGGGTTCTACGAGCAAGAAATTCAGCCTGCAAAATACTCTGACGTCTATCTGGTGGAAAAGATTTTGAAGCGTAAAGGAGATCGAGTCTTGGTCAAGTGGTTAGGTCTAGATTCTTCACATAATAGTTGGCGAAAAGCGAAAAGAAAACGTCAACGTTTGAATATATATTTGACCGCATGAGTACTTTGCTTCAGTTTACATCAAGACGTTGAAGGCGATGCATCGTAAAAAGCTTAAGAAACGAGTTTTGAAGATACCCAAGAAAATTGGAGGCGGAGACAATCAATTGCATATACTATATTCGTTACTTCCCAACAGGTCTTTAACAAATTTCGATCTGAAAAGATACGCAAAGAAACTAAACATACCAAACTTTAGAGGAGTTTATATGATAGATACACTGCCCAAGAAGCCCTGGCAAGAAGAAAGAGTAATTTTCAACTTGGGAAAAAGTTCTACAGAAGGCACTCACTGGGTCTCTTACATCAAGACCGGCGAATACGCTAAATTTTTTGATAGACACGGCAGGCAAGCACCTTCAGTGTTGGTGAAATATTTACAAGGCGTTCGAATCTCTAGTAATCGGAAAGTTTATCAAAAAGTTGGATCAGTAAACTGCGGTCATCTTTGTCTAGCATTTTTATTAAATCTATTCAAGTAATGGGGCTGCTCTTCAAGAACCTATATAAACCGGAAAGGAGAACGAAAACTCTTAGTCTACCACGGACCTTCAAAGAGTCAACAACCCTCTCTCGTGAAAATATAAAATTTCTTCTCCTCCAAGGATACAAAGTAAAGCTCAAAATAGGAGGTGCTAAATTTAAGTGAACACCCCGAATTTGACGAATCGATCGAGAGTATAGAATATCACTCTCATTATCCGTACCAAACTCAAAGCTAGACGCCGAGAAGAGATACGGATTCCAGTACAACTCCAAGACATTTATACGCTTCCGAGTGAAAGTTTTATATATTTGGAACTATCATTTTTAAAAGAAGGAGGAAATACGGCACCGGCGAAGCACAGACTCATCAACAACGCATTCCCGTTTTTATTCGACGAGATCCGGTATGAAATTTGTGGAGTTGAGATAGATAAAGTCAGAAACCCCGGAATGACTTCGACTCTAAAAGGGATTGCATCACACGCACCTATATCGTATTCCCTAACAAATATGGGATGGACAATACCCTTCAATGAAGTTCAAGAAGAATCATCCACCCGGTACAACGTCTGTCTACCTTTATCCTCGTTACTCGGATTCGCGGAAGATTACCGAAAGGTTTTGATAAACGTAAAGCAAGAGCTAATTTTGGTAAGAGCGAGAAACGATTCAAATTGTTTTGTACAGCATGTTCCATATGTCGATACGGATGCACGGGCAGAAGTTCGCGAGAAAGTTAAAATTGAACTGCTATCGCTTTGTTGGAAAATACCCTACGTTTCGGTTAACGAAGTTCAGAAACTAAATTTAATTAATTATTTAAAAACAGAAAAAATAATTTCTCTCCATTTCCGAGCGTGGGATATGCACGAGTATCCGCTATTACCAACGTCAAACCGACAAGTATGGTCGATTAAAACTTCGACTCAACTCGAGAAACCGCGATTTTTAATTTTGCCTTTCAAAAGGGTAGAAATAACGTCATTGATAAGGCATCCAGTTTTTGATCACTGTGACTTGACAAATGTCAAGCTTTATCTCAATTCACGAGTGTTCCCCTACGATGATTTAAAATTTAAAATTCTCCCAAAATAAATTTGCTTTATTATACCACATGTACGCGGCGTTTCAAACGTCGTACTACAACACTTATCAGAGTCTACCGTACGTATCCTTTACAGATTTTAAAAATAAATGTCCTGTTGTAATCATTGATTGTTCGAAACAATCAGAGTCTATCAAAAAGGGTCCGGTAGATGTGAGATTTAGAATTTGAATCTGAAAAAGATTTCCCGGCAAATACTACCGCGTACTGTCTATTGTTACACGATAGATTAGTTTCAGTACAACTCCCTACTAGCATTGTGCATAAAATGACATGAATAGACATGTCTGGTCGAGGGGTGAGGGGTATGTATAAATAAGGAAAGCAGAGCAATAATAAATCAGTATTGCGCAAGATGTCGACCATTTACCATCTAAGTGACGGTAAAAAGGTATTAGTTTGTTAAGTTAAAGGTGTAGCTTTCTTGAGATTAGAACATGGTAAAAGAAGTGTAAACATTCACATGTCCGATTTTGAGTTGTTGAGATCCGCGAAAAATGAAATTGATAATTATTTTGTAAAACGTAGTAAAGAAGATGTACAACTTGATCGAAAATTTGGTTTAATAAAAGTAAGATTGGTTAATCCTAAATTTCACGGACGTCAAGTAATTATTCGTCCGATTTGTTCGAATGAAGAAGATAAAATATTTGTTGTTTTAAAAAAATCAGAGTGGGATTTATTTTCGAGTTTATTCTTAGAGTTTAATCATATGTTAAATAGCCTTACACTCATGTCTCAGCAGCTGCCGCAAATACGAGATGGAACTCTAGTATGGCGAAGCGTGCCATAATTGGGTCCCTGGCGTGGCATGGCGTCCCGTAAACCCAAAGAGGGTCCCTGGCGTGGCATCCCTCAGAGCGGTCCCTGGCGTGGCTAGCCCCCGTAAACCGCAATATTCCATCTTTTAAGGTCACTGGCGTGGCATAGCGTCCCGTAAACCTATATGGCGCTAAAGAGATGTAAGTGTTTGTGTAATTTGTAAATACGTTAGAAAAAAAATATAAAAAAATGCAAAAAAAAAATTAAAAATATAAAAAATACAAAAAAAATTAAAAATTTAAAAAATACAAAAAAAAATATATAGAGGCGATATTTTTTTAAAGAGGATGGTCGCCATAGTACAGTGCGAGGACGGGGCACTGTACACCTTCCCGATGTGTCTCCACCTTGACGTGGTGGGAAGGCTTTTTACTAAGAGAGACACTTGATAATCTAGGGTGGTCTACTACATCACACCTAAAATCATCCTGCTTCTACCTATATGGCGGGGACCTATTTATTTTTATGCAAAGCATATATTTAATGTTACTGTTATTACACTATGCAAAGCAAAAGAGAGGGGGGGGTATAAAACTATAAAGAGATGGTTGAGGAGGAGGAGGTGGTGGAGGAGGAGGAGGAGGAGGTGGCGGAGGAGGAGGAGGAGGAGGAGGCTCCAGAATCGGCCTTTTGCCCCTACTATAGTAGAACGTTAAAAATACAAATCAAAACACTAACAATACGGGAAACCGAAAACAGTTGACCCATGACTAAAGTAATACATAAACCAAGTTGGGGAACTCCTATACTAACCTGTGTAAAAAAATTCAGACATGCGTGATCAGCTGATAGCTGGCTCAAAAATAAAAAAATAGCTAAAATTGGAATATCTGCGTGTGAGCTTTTTAAGATTTACGTTTTTTTACTTAGTTTTACTGGTAACCCTGATAAAATTAGGTGAGTTTTAGTTTCGTAATTTTTATCGTGTTTTCGTTCTTCGTATTAAATTCTGTGAAATTATTGTACTAATAGTTTATTTAAAGAAAAAGAGAAACTATATTAAAGGTAAATCACGTTTTTTATTAATTTTTTGAAGAATATATAGACTTATAACTTAAAATTACAAATGAATTTATTATATTCAAAATTTTTTTGTTAAAGTTGTTAAAATTCTAAATACAATTAATGTTTGAAGGGGAAAAATAAGCTTCTCTCGCAAAAATGTATTAAGGTAAGTTGTGCACACGAAAAAAAAGTTAAATTAGTCGCTCGTTTTCAGTGATTTAAACAAACCTAGTATTTAAATATTTGCACTTAAACCTCTCTCTATCGGATGTAACAAAACGTATTTCTTACACACATTATTAACATTTTATACTAAAATGAACAAAGGAATGGAATAAAACAAAAATTTTGAGTACCGTTAATAGTTTGTTTACATTTACAAGGGTAAAATAAGATGGCTGCGCCCATAGGAAATTTGAGCCAATTCCCTGGAGGACAAAATGTAAACTACATGCCAGGTCTGACAGAAATCGCATTTGTTTCCCGACTTGGTTTATATATCACTTTACTCATAGGTTTCAATAAAGTTACACGTGGCTCTCGAGAGCCATGTTGAAAGCCCTCCATGTTGAAAGCCCTCCATGTAACTGAAAATTTGTTATGACTATTTAATAATATTAATAATCGATGGCGGACAGGTTACTTTTTCGATGTTTCAAAATTCAAACAATCTAGAAATAATACCCATATGGTGTAATCGTACATTTCCCTTCTATTTTAGACGGGAAAGTGGATATTTTCAGCCGTCTAAAGAAAAAAATCATTTTTATGCAAAACTCTAAATAAATAAAAAATTTAACATTCACGTTCCAAAAAAAGAACACCAGGAAAACAGAGAAAGCCTAACCTAATTTTCTCATAATTTAACAATACCATAAAATTTCTACGAAAACAGCAAATTTCTGATGAAAATTTGCTAAAAGAGGAAAAACCTTACTATATTCCTACTTAATTTCTCTCTTTTGATATTCTATTTTTTGTTGATATTCTTGTTTGCTTACAAGTATAAAACTAAAATAAATTAGAAGTACGAAGAGTTTTTATTTCAGACAATCTTCCTTTGAAGAACGGAGTAAACATTTTAGCACGTTTCAAGGAAGAAAAACACTTTTTACAAAATTCTTTTTTTATTATATCTTTTGTTTAAAACAAGACCTTCTAAATAGAAATAAGATCTTAAGTATAAAAAATTGTTTTTGTAATTTCTATAAAATTAAGAAAATACAAAACAGCGAAACACTTTGTTAATATAGTCTATTAAAAACAATGTTTTAGAGAATCTTTCGACTCCGTGGCATGGACAGAGTCGAGGATAAATAAATGCCTTAAAACCTTTTAAAGATAAGCTTTAAATTAGTGCTAATAATCGTGCATGTGCAACGATAACTATGGATGCGCGTAATTTTGAACTACCAATAGGCCCGTTTCCTTTGAAAAATTTAGACAATTTTAGTGACGAGCAATAATGCTACTGCTTTAGTAAAAAAGCATAAACCAATAATTTAAGCAAGAAATGGAATTTTAATGCATTTCAAAGGAAATTCGATGACTTGTACCTTCACGCCAGAATTATTTTACACTTGCCCTCAAATATTTATTGAAAATTTTGAGAAATCATTATTCATAACACTGAACAAACATTATCATTATCATAACACAAAAATTAAACACTATCAGAAAAGTATAGAATAGGTTTGTTCAGGACGTTACTCCAGTGTACACTAGAGTTACTTAGAGTAAGAACTATAATCGGGCTACTATAAACTACAAACTGCCTTAAACTGCACTACTCAGTGTTTCGTAAGGAATCTCAGACAAGAAGTATTTAACTCTAAACTGCACTATTTACTACTCCTATAAAAGACCTAGTGAAATATAATAAATTAAGTCCTGGGAGCAACCACTCTCATCACAATTTATAAATTATCAATGTATTTTAACAAAATGAAATAAATAAATAAATAAATAATAAATAAATAATTTTATTTGCGTATAAGTATTTTTTTTTACAATTGCAAATCGTCATAGCATTATATTAAAAAAATAAAATTTTAGTTAATGTACTTATATAAATGTTTAACTGGCATAATTAAAACTAGTACTAGTGATAGTGGCAACAAATTAATTAACTGGACAAAAAAAGATAGTACAAACAAATAGCTTAGTAGAATTATAACAATAACTAAAGACTAATAATTTAACAATTAAACATCAGAATATTTTTTTTCTAAAATACAAAGATTTCTATTTTTAATTTAAATAATAAGTTTTACTAAACAGTTCACTAATCTTATAAACAGGTTTGTTAGTTAATAAATGTTTACATTGCTTAATAAAGTCGTTGTTGTCGTGTAATTGTTTAAGTTGATTCGGTAATGAGTTATAGAGCTTTATTGAAGCATATTGCTGGCTATTTTCGTACTTACTTGTCCTATGTTGTTTGGTGGTCAAGTCATGTTTAGATCTTGTATTGTAGTCATGTACGTCTTTGTGAGTCTCTAAATCATTCAAGTTATACCTTAGTGTCTTTAAATTCTTTACTATGAACATAGCTGGTACAGTTAGTAAGTCAAGGTCCTTAAAAATCGGTTTGCACTTAGCTTTATACGGCGCTCCTACAATGCATCTCAGAATTTTCTTTTGGATTTTCAAGATCTTTACGGCTTTACTAGAATTTCCCCAAAGTTCAACCCGTATAGCTTAGACACAAACAACCATGATATGCTTGGACTAGTTCTTCTTTGCTTAAATATTTTTTTTAATTGTTTTATCACAAAATACGTTGAATTAAGTTTATTAGCTAATAACTTAATGTGATTGTCCCAGTTAATTTTTTCATTAATGTTAAGTCCTAATAGTTTGGTTTCTTGGATTTCCAACAACAAATTTTCTTTAAATTGTAGTTTAAAGTCCTGTTCAATTTGTGAGTTTTTATTTAGTATTATATAGTTAGTTTTTGTGTCATTCAGTTTTAGTTTGTTGAGTTTAATCCAGTTTGCTAAGTTGTCTAGTGTTTTATTGCAATTCTCCATTAGTGTCTTACTGTCAGGTCCCATAATTATTAGAGATATGTCGTCTGCATATAGTATTGTCTCACAGTCAGGTAGGAAGTCAGTGACGTCATTAATGTAAATATTAAACAGCAATGGTCCTAATATTGAGCCTTGAGGTACCCCTTTACTGCTTACCAAAAAATCGGATTTGAAGTTGTTGCCATTCGTATTAACAATGGTACTCTGAGACCTGCCAGACAGGTAGGACTTTAGAAGCTGATAAGTTGTTCCCCGAATACCCAAACTGTACAACTTTTTAGGTAGAATTAAGTGGTCAACTAAGTCGAAAGCCTTTGACATGTCAATCATAATTATGGAGGTCAGTATTTTTTTATCATAGTTGTCATGCAGTCTGTTTGTCAGTAACTGTAAACATCCTGTCGTTGATTTATTTTTTCTAAAACCGAATTGGTTTTCGTTAATTAAATTAAACTTTTCCAAGAATTTAGATATTTTTTCATGCACTGCTCTTTCAAATATTTTAGATATTATCGGTAAAGTAGCCACTGGTCTATAGTTACCCATATCGGTTTTGTTTCCTTTATTTTTGTATATAGGAGTTATTTTAGCTAATTTTAATTTATCTGGAAAAGTTCCCTCCTCAAACATCTGATTAATTAACACTGTTACAGGTCTAATAATACAGTCAGCAACTGCTTTAATTATTTTATTATTTAAATTGTAAACATCGTAACTAGTCTTATTTTTTAATTTAGAAAATAGCTTTTTGACCTCTTCTTCTGAAAACTTACTAATGAAGATAGAGTTTTCAATTTTATTAATTTTGCTCGTATAATTATTAACCTCGTCATTACTAACTGGTTCAGTCTGTACGTCTGGTAATTCCGTAAAGTAAGTATTTAGTTCTGTCGCTATTTTTTGTCCGTCATTTAATAAGATTCCTTTAGTTCCTACTAATTCTGCTATCTGTGGTCCAAACTTGTCGTTGGTTTTATTACTAGTCTCTTTTATTATATTCCATATTGCTTTAGTATTATTAGTTCCTGCATAATTTATTTTATTTCTGTAATAATTTTTATTTATTTCTTTAACTTTTTTCTTAAATTGTTTTTTAAAATTGTTATATTTGGGTTCTAGTTCTTTGTTGGTTTTTTTAAGTTTGTGCAATTCTCTCAGTCGATGTCCGTCTTGTTTCAATTCTTCTGTCATTATTTTTTTATTGCTGTTTATTTTTATTTTCTTTCTTTTTACAGGCATTACTTTATCAACAGCTTCAAGTAATTTGTCATGAAAATATTTAAATTTTTTCTTTAAATTTACGTTGCTATTTACAATTACTCCCCAATCCTCTCTTTTTAACTCTATCTTAAGTAATGATAGATTTTCGTCATTAGCAGTTCTTCCATAAACAAATTGTGTTTTTTGTTTACTAGAATGGAAATTATCTACGACTGTATTGAGTGCTGAGTGGTCGGAAAGTCCAAGCTCAATAACGTCAGTAATTATATTGTCAGGAAGTATGTTCGTAGAACAGTAGTCAAGTAAAGTAGAAGTAGTGTCTGTTACCCTAGTAGGTTTATTGCAAATATTATAAAGTCCATGTCTCTGAAAAATACTGTACAAATCTCGTTTCCTTTCTGTGTCTTTAAGTCCGTCTATATTTAAGTCGCCTGTAAGTATTATATGTTTGTTTGCTCCGCATTTTTTCACAACTTCTTCAAGTTCAACTATAAATTCTCTATAAACCCCGTTCTCAGATCTATATACATTAATAATAATTATACTCGTCTTTCTTCTAGTTTTCTTACAATTATATTTTATTTCAATTGCACTACATTCTATAGTCATTTCAATGCTTATGTTTTCCAAGTCTGTCCGTCTTTTTACGTCAATAACTTAAATTGACGTATAGATTTCGTTATAAAACGAAATTGTTTTATAACTTTATTTATGCTACTTAAAATGAATAAAACGAAATATTAGAGATAATTTTAGTGTTTTGAAATATCTACTCATAATAAACTAAAAGTGATAAATTTTCAAGAGCTTTAATTTCACGATAATTTTGGTTCAAATTATGAAATTACTACATGGAATTTTAGCAAATAGTTGTTGTTTATTAATGTATACAATCTTTAAAAAATGAAAGAATCAATATATCTTTTGCTGTAGTGATCTAGTCTTGTATCTCCTGAAAACGCATTCACTAGTTTCAAGAGAATTATATTATATATATATATATATATATATATATATATATATATATATATATATATATATATATATATATATATATGTATATATATATATATGTACGCACTTAACTTAATTTTAAGAAAGTTGATTTAAAACTAGCAATTGGTCCAGTGATTTTTACAAAGGAAAACACAGATTAATAAAATAATAACTATTTACTCAAATTCTAAGTAATAATTGTATAAATTGAACGAAACGTAAGGTAAACAAAACTTGATTTTTCCACTGATATTCGAAAGGGTCTACCTAAAACGATCCCGCAAACGCAAAAGTACCACATTTTTTAACAAAGAAACTCAATTAAACAATAAATTGAACAGAAAATGTAAATATATTGTAAATTATTATTATTTATTTTGTTGAGCTAGGAAGGTTAGATAACCCAGGAAAGTTATTATCACGTCATACCTTTATTCTGTTCGCGCAGACATCTAATCTTGAGTTAACTCTAATTTACCCTAGATTACTCCAAAATGAAAAATTTCAGGGTAAAGAAGAAAAGTGCAGAGTAGAGTAGTGTACTCCAGTTCATGTGCCGAACAAACGCACTAACAACATAAAACATAACAACACATAAAACAGACAAAAAGACAGTAAAACATAAGATATAAATACATTCAGTTTACAAAGGCAATAATTGTACAATTTTGTTTTGTACTACGGATCCGACAGGTGTAGTTGTGGCATCCGTAACACAGGGCTATTAAGACTATAAAACAAGTACGCATACATAAGCAACTTTAAAGCGCATAAAGCAAACTTTGTAAAAAGTCTTCTCTTTTGACTATACGTATAAGATGTCACAGATATAGTTATGGCATTCGTACTATAGAACTATTCTGGCTTATACACATACTTAAGCGTGTAAGGTAGACATTGCATTAGTTGTCAATTTTTTTACTGTATGGATAAGAAATCTAATTTTATTTATTATATGACAAAATTAATCCAGAATAATCCAATAAGGTTAGTCCTGAATTACGCCCACGATTTTATATCATGCCAACCTCGTTGGTTCTTCAACAATATTTCCTCACCCTGTCAACTGAATATAACCGTGTGTAATACTATAGAAGTTCTTGATTGCAAACGTGATTTAGTCTGTAATTTCTTATATTTTATTTGAAAGGTACGTCCACACGAGAAAATGGGCAAAGATGACAGCATCCAAGGAGGAGTTGGAGATGTGTCATTGCCGCTCGTAGAAGCCGTCACAGCTGGAGCTGAGTCACCAGACTTAACTCAAGAAACAGCTGTTACTTCAGAAACAGCTTCGAATTGTAACATACCTAAATATGTATTTACTAGACAAGCTATCAGATCTAACTATATGGATAAAAGTATAGAAGCTAAGAAGAAGGTAACCCAATCATTTTATCTTTCGTTAAAACTTTATTTAAGTCAGTTTTGCTTCCCTAATTTAGAATAATAATAAAAGCTTAAAATAATGTAAAAATGAAGCGTATAATACCAATGAATGAATAAAAATAAAGAACAAAGAAGAATTAAGAACAAATGAAAAATAACGGATAATAGATGATAACCGCTGATAATGGAAGCGGATAACCGCACACTTGGGTAACACAACAGTGCAGTTCTAGCAGTCAATAGCATACCATCCTCTTAACAAAAGATCTTCTTATTTACTTCGTAAAATCTTTCTATTGAATCATTATTCTTAAAGTTGAAAGAAACAAGAAGCAAGAAAGACAGAAATGGTATAGAAGTAGGAGCTTTTAACTTTGTATAGCTCCTTTGAAACCAAAGCATGCATAGTGGTAGAAGCAATCTATTCTATATCTCTATTTTTATGCAGAACTCCCCTTTGTTAACAGTCTCTGTGTAAAGAATACTAAATATATTAGAGGTGTCTACTTGTCTACCATATAAATGTATCCAAGTAAAAGTTTTGGTTTGTTTTCCCATAAAATATACAACAACCCTAGTAGTTGTTTTGAACAAAATTATGATGGAAAATGATTTAATACTTGTAATTTGAGTGTCTTGGGGCTTTCGTTAAGATCGTTTTATAGGAAAATTTAATCACAACGCCACAAAATATTAGTTTTAATAGTTTAAAATCTTCAAACTTATTAACACAGCCGTCTCAAAGTGACATTGCTTTTAATTTTAAATCATTCTATACCTTACAACACTTATGACTATTTCTATATCGGAGGATATGAATAATCCGAAACTTCAATTCATTATTGCTGGCTTTACAAGGTACAAACACCGAAGCCTAATTATTTCCAAAACGAAAATTTTGTTTTTCAGGTGATAAGAATGCTGTTTGTAGTAGTGGCTGAATTTTTTGTATGCTGGGCACCTTTACATGTACTAAACACTTGGTATTTGTTCAGTCCAGAAGTAGTGTACAGATACGTTGGAAGTACTGGAGTGTCACTTGTTCAACTTCTAGCTTACATAAGTTCATGCTGCAATCCAATTACTTATTGCTTCATGAATAGGAAATTTAGACAAGCATTTCTATCTCTAATTAACTGCCCGAGGTAAGCCCAATCATTACTATTATATAATTACCATAGCAATAATTACCATATCAGTACCATCACTTCGAATAGACAAGTTACCCGGTAAATTCAACCTAGCATACGTGAATACGTTCAAGATGGATTTGAACATCTTTTTAATCATTTAGTCATCATTTAATCACTTCATAAAAGCTATTATTATAAATAACTAAGGAAAATATGTACGAAGGAGATGATAAAAGGGAATCATGAAAACCAAAAATGGTGTTAAACTTTTTAAAGATATAACTCTTTTACGACCAAAATAAAAACAAGGAAGACATTAACTTTCCGCTGTTTTTATTGCTTAATCTAAAAATAAAATGTTTCTTGCATTTAAGAACCGCTTACAGTCCTGTTTTCCTAGTATAATAATTCAATATATTATTAATGCAACAAAAGCAAGTAGTATATAAAGATGATATTAATAAAATAAATAATTTTGATTATATTTTTTATTGTATTTTAAAAATACAACATAATAATAAGGAATAGAAAAAAAATATATATTTTAATATTCCCTAACTTCAAAAAAACATCAAAAATAAAGAATGGACTAAACATGGAACTAAAATTGAAGAATTTTCTTGAAATATTTTGTAAAATATTTAGATATTTTACTATTTTTTTGTTTTTTCAAGAGCCTTGGTAAAGAAATTGATTCATTAAAGTATCTAAGTTTATTTCAATTTGCTCTCCTGATATCTTTTCTCTTCTATAATGATGTTTGACATCTACATGTGTCAGTCTTTACTGACGATTAATTAAACAGAAACAAATAGAATGTAAAGAGGATGTACTTTAAAATAATGCCATAAAATAACTAGGAATACACAATTATTCTGACATAGTTATTTACTATAATTAAATAAATATAATTAATTCTTGCTGGGATTTTATAAATTACCTTATAAAAAATCTATAATCAGATGTTGTCCTTAGTACTATAACAGCTAAGTATAATTTCAAATTTTGATAAACAGTCGACGAAAGTGTTACAACTTTATCATGGATACAAGTTCTATTTGGAAAACGCGAATGTGTATGGGTATGAATTTAGTGGAAAACATGAAATGTTGAATCTCGCACGGTTATAAAGTGTAGTGATACTTTACTACCAATCGGAAGAGAACTAGGGATCTAACTTAATAAAAACGGCTTACTCTGTTTTAGATGGTTTTGCTGCGGGGATGAGTGTATTGGAGGTCGTCGCCTGGATGGCACAGCTGGACCAAACAATTCAGAAGTATCAGCGAATGACTCGACTGTCTATGTAGGACGTGCTTGCCGCTCCGGTAAGTATTCTCTGAAAAAATAATACTTAAAATGAAAGCAAGTCAACAAAGAGCTAGTGAAGAAAGATGTGCAATTTGGTTTAATAAAATATGTAATTGCTTTTTTTGAGGTAGTACGTAATTGAGCACTTTATTGGATCGTTTTTAGGATGAGAAGCCAATCATTATTGTTATAGGAGGTTATTTAGTACTTTTCACCTCCGAGGACAATAATGTAAAAAAACTCCTAGGACATAAAAGTAATTCATATATTGCCGCCATTACTGTAATGTAGCGTGTTCAAAAAAACAATCTGTGTAAAACCTTCATGAGGTTTCTTTAAAAACGTTCATTTTGTTTCTGTTTTTGTTCGTAGAATAATTTTTTTTAATTAAGTATATAGCGCAGTTTATTTAATGAGTGCTACCTCAAAAAAATAGTGTATGCCATTTGGCTGAGAATGCCTTTATGTCTTGGCAAATTTCCCGACTCGCTTCGCTCGTCGGTAAATCTAATTGCCGTGACATAAAGACACACTCCTCGGCCTTATGGCATAAATAACTATTGTTGGTTAAGAAAAAAAGTTCCTTTACAATAAATTAATTACAAATTAATATTATATATAACTTCGCTTTATTAGTTTATATAAGATTATTCTTCATATAAATAAATTATCACAACGTTTGTACCGTGTTTGCCACTACCTGAGATTTTCCAACAGGGATTATCCTGAAGAGCCGTACAAGGCTGGTGTCTAAACGGATATTATTACATATAATAATTTATGAAAAACATCTAACTCTCATACTATCTTTGTTCAAGGGCATGTAAAGTTGAAATAACAAATTTTAAAAAGTAAAATAAAAAAATGCCAAATTTGATGATAATTTGCTTAGAGCTAAAGATTTTTACATTATATTAAGTAAAAATCCCCCCCCCTCCAAAAAAAACAAACATGGCCATTTCATAAAGTTGAAATAACGAATTTTAAAAAGTAAAATAAAAAAATGCCAAATTTGATGATAATTTGCTTAGAGCTAAAGATTTTTACATTATATTAAGTAAAAATCCCCCCCCCCCCCCCCCAAAAAAAAAACAAACATGGCCATTTCATTTTTTGTCCCTCTTCTCGACAAAACAACTTAATTCACTAAAATCTCAAATGTCTGATTTGATATTTTTGCAGAAGTAGTTGTTCTAGAAAAAGATGAGCGTGTTTAGCAACGGCTACTCGAATGCAGGAGTTTTAGAAGAAGATGCATTCCTCTACAGGGTGGTCTGGTCAGATCACCACTCGCATCCTACTCTCTACGGGTAACCAGATAGCGGCACCACGACACTCCTCTGTGAGTGTCTTCAATTCCATACCTTCTGCATTCGAGATTCATTAATATTTAAACCAACCGAAAAAAAAAATCGAATAACAAATCTTCAAATTATTTAACACGAATCGATTAGAATACTAAAAATATTTACTTTTGTAATAAATATAATTGAAATAATTGTTCTCCACCAATGTATTAATTGTTTTATAAAAGGGAAATTCATTCAAAAATTCAACTTTTACTCTGCGAAAAACCACAACTTGGACATTCATTAGCTAGTTTGTGAAGCCTAAAACTGTTTATATCTTTGAAAAAATAGGAGGTAGATAGCAATCACTTTGGTAAACAATACAAATTGTTACTTTAATCTACGTAAATGCCAAACTTTACGTATCGTTATTGAATAAAATCAAAACTTAATAAGCTAAAAAAAGCTCAAGTTATAAGTTATTCACATATAAGCCCTTAACTCTAAAAATCTATCAATTATAATGCTAAACAAGAAAATGATAAATGATTGGTAATTTATAAATGATTGGTAATATAAGCAAGTTTTAGGACCCTTTTTTATACTGTGATAAAATAAATTGTATTAAAAAATTAAATATTGTAAAAAAAATTGAATAAAAAATGAAATATATTTTATATTGTAAAAAATTAAATCTGTAAAAGGTAAATGAATTTGGATCAAATATTCCATTTAATTAAAATAAATCTGTAATATATATAAATGTAAATGTACATCGAGACACAACGCATCTACCTAATATTTTTGTTACTTTTATTTTAGAAATAAAATTAATTAATTAGAGTGTTAAATTAATAAAATTAGTTTCAAGTGTACATAATAAATACATGATGTTGATAATATTAAACAAATTGTCTGATAAATTTAATTTTTAATTAATTAAGCAAGCAACAATAACTTTTAAAATAATTTTATACAGATACTGTTATATGGGCAGATATTGTAATATTATGATTATTGTATATTGCGGTAAAAATAAATTTTCCTAGCTAAAATAGTTTTAATGAGTAAATTGGAAAAAATTAGTGAAGACTTCTAACAAAGAGAGAATTGATACTAAGAAATAATCACTCAACATGTTTTCATTTTAACCATTTAACCAATAAATAACCATTTATTGGTTACAATTAATAGACTTTTAGTTTGTTTCAATCTAACAAAACATGCAAAGTCAGCAATAAGCTGTGGTACCCTCTTTCCCGGGTTTAGGATGCTACATCCTAAACATATATATATATATATATATATATATATATATATATATATATAATATAATAATATATATATATATATATATATATATATATATATATATATATATATATATATATATATATATATATATATATATATATATATATATATATATATATATATATATTATATATATATATATATATATATTATATATATATATATAATATATATATACTCTTGCAATAAGCATACCTAAGACCCTTATGTTAATAAATCTGTAAATAATTTATGTATAAAATAAAAGTTATTCTTAATTATTTTAACCATTAATGCAGGGATCTTTATTTTTATTTTTACAAAATAAAGATGTACAAATATAGCACAAAAGCGCTTACGATATTCTTATAAAATATTTTTTCTAGTATATGTATTGATAAATTATAGCTTTAATCTTAAATCATAGCAAAAAAAAATAAAATAAAAAAGGCATTTTTAATTTTCCTCATTTGCACCGTAGGTATATAGGAAACGTATTGTGTTTTCAAATAAATCCGAAACCGGGATATCACCTGAATTATCCGATTCAGGCGTGTTCAAGTCCTCCTCAGTAGTCCTTACAAAGTCGTCTGTCTGTGTTTTTCATCAAAAATTAATTTAAGGCGAAAAATGTGTCTATTGGTAGTTGTGTACGAGACTATATGTGCCAAGTTTCATATTATTATCAGCATTACTACAATTTTTATGGAATCACCTGTATACGTTTTTTAAAAAATGTAAAAAATATAAAAAAAAACCAATGGAATTGAAATTTAGTACAATTTATAAGCCTTTACAAATATATCCCGGCACAATTATGGAGGTCCTTATATGAAATAAATAAGTATACTAAGTTTGATTAAGTATATATTATATATACGGTGTATAATACATACGTTATATATTGTGTCTACTATTTATGTTTTGCAAAATTTGTAGACATTTATGGCAATAAGTTAGACAATTAGGATATAGGTTATTGTACAATTACATCTACCTAACAGCTAGCTTTTAGGATATAAACAACAATTTAAAAATATTATAAATTTAAGTTATAAAATTTACATTTTTACTTTTCCTCGTAGGTATACCTATTTTTTCAGGGGGAGGGGTGGGATGACCCCCCTGGCCCCTACCTGGCTACGGGTCTGGCATGTATCATTGTACCTCCAAGTGTATTTATGCTTGAGAGTTGAAATGTTGTACAAAATTTAGTCTATAACTTCTATAAGTGTAGCTGCGCTATCCGGAAAAGAATGACTCAGCAAAAATTTCGAAAAATCATAAAAAAGCGAAGGTTTAGCACGGTTTTTGTTAATTAGTTCGAAAATCGGATTAAGGTTTGGCACGCATGTAGCCATGTATAAGACATACATATGTGTTGAACATATGTGGCAATTTTCATCTCATTATCAGCATTAATTCAATTTTTATCTAATTACTTGTGTACGTTTTTTAAAACATTGTAAAGTAACGGAAAATAATTTAATTGATTTGAAATTCACTACATGTGTACACCTTTATGTAATAATGGTGCACACATGTACTTTAAAAATAAAAATAAGTACACCAAGCTTCGTTTTAATACGACAAGTATGATTTTTGATGGTTCAAAAAAGTTAGACAGCATCGAAAGTGGTCAGAGCCTGAGTGGGTAACCGCTAAGAATGTAACGGATGTATTTACTACCTGATGATCAGCCCAATGAGTCCAAAGACGTGTTGCAGTATAAATTAGGCTAATTTTATAATCTGAAGAGGAGCGAAGCGAATCCAAAGCAGGAAGGATGAGCGTAGCAAATACGATGTGATGAGGTAAAGTTCCGAGGTACCCCGTACCCGACTTTTTAAGTTAAAAGTTAGTTTAGTCAACATTTCTTACCGTTATTTCATTCTTTTGTTTTTATTAAAAAATAAAATTTTGAAAAAAAGAAGGAAGAACCTTAATTTTCTTTTGAAATTCGTTGGATGAGTTAGGAATGCGTTGATATCAAGATGAATATCAACAACTGTTGCAGTTGATCTCGTTTTGCTAGGTCTAAGATAAGAACCTGTTTTAAACAAATTATGATATTAATTATTATTTATAACGTCATATTTTTGTTTGAACTTTAAAACCAAATCTAAGCCAGCTCCAGTTCAATCAAACCTTCCTAAGTGGTATATATACAGGGTGTACAAAATAAAACTCCCTTCCCGAAAGGAGGTGGTCCTACAGCTCATTTCCAACAAAAAACTTCATATTAACTATGGTCCGATTCTCAACCGTTTTCCCACAAGGTCAAATTTCTCTTTAAGGTGACATCCATAATTATACCCATTTGTAGGGCAATTATTTGAGTTAAGACTGATATAAAGTTAAAAAAACACCCAAAAATACAAGTTTTTTGTATTTCTTGGAAGTTAATTTATGGGGTCTTCATTGTCGAACGTTTTTTAATTCATACATAACGTATTATGCAGACGACTTTTTTAATTGTTATTTTAAATATAACTAATTAAAGAAGTCCTGACCTGACTCTTCTTGACTTTTATGCTAAGGGTCGCCTGAAACAAGAAGTGTATTCCACCCCGATGGAATCTCTAGAAGACTTATAGGAGAGAATTCTGCAAACTTGCGATGAGCTTAGACAAAATCCTGTTGAGATTTATAATTCAATTCAAAGTATCCCTCGTAGGTACAGAATGTGTATTGAAAAGCAGGGAGGAATTTTTTAACAATATTTATGATATCAAAATAAATAATTGTAAAAAAATAACATTAATCTTAACTCCCCACAATCAAACACAACATAATTGTTAATTAGTTTCATATTTCAATAACTAAATTAATTTTAATTTTACTTTACAACCAATTAAAAATAAATAACACCTTTTGATAGTTTATGAATCCCTTATTTAAAAAAAATATAATTAAAAAACGTTCGACAATGAAGACCCCATAAATTAACTCACAAGAAATACAAAAAACTTGTATTTTTGGATGTTTTTTAACTTTATATCAGTCTTAACTCAAATAATTGCCCTACAAATGGGTATAATTATGGATGTCACCTTAAAGAGGAGTGTTCAAGGTAGTTTTCCTAGCAACAAGAGGTTCTCAAATTTGCTCATTAAGTTTCAATGTACCGTCTAAAAGTTTTAAAATTTTCATTTTTTGTCAAAATTTTTGAGTTATGCCTTTTTTTACACTTGAATACATACATTTTCAATATAACAGCCAAGTTTTCTTATAGGAAATTTCCTCAGCTTTCTGACAAATTCAATATTTTGAAGCTAGGTTGTATACTTTTTGAGATATCAGCCATTTTCTGAATGCAAGTCAAGGAGTTTTAAAAAAATCACGAAATTTGACCTTGTGGGAAAACGGTTGAGAATCGGACCATAGTTAATATGAAGTTTTTTGTTGGAAATGAGCTGTAGGACCACCTCCTTTCGGGAAGGGAGTTTTATTTTGTACACCCTGTATATGCTTGTGCTAAAAAATACAAGAATATTTATTCATATTTTCTGTTGTCATAAGTGAGGGCTCTTTGTGATATGAATTTCAGAAAAATACATACATGGCAAAGAAAAAACTTTAAAAATTACTGAAATTAAGAAAGTTAGAATTAACAAATATCATAGCTCATAAACGAATTATATTAGATCTTTGAAAATGTTTCCGATTATTTGCCTTATTGCAGGTAACTTCTAGAAAATGTGGGAAGTAATGTTCTTCCCATACAAATAATGTTAACATTATAGTTTATACATTATATTATATGATTTATTAATATAAATGAATGAATATTAGTCGGTATTAATTTGGAGTTAATATAAATTTATATATATTAACTCCAAATACATAAAATTTATCCTACAAGGAGCTGTAGAGCTTCAAGTCACAGGGTAAAAGTGTCAAAGGGGCCAAATGTAGCCCAAAGCTTGTTTTAAACAGGTCAGCTTTTTCAATCAGATTAGAACACTCTAGCACAAACGAGAACATAGCAACAGCTGTTTAAGTAATGAACTAAAATCACTAATTAGAGCGTCAAAAGACCATTAAACAGACCATAAAAAAGGTGACTATAATAATAATCCTGGTAATTTTTTACTCTCCTTGAGTACTAGGGGTATTAATTACAAAATAATTGTTAAAACCTATTTTTTGGCAGTCTGTGACGCCTGATATAGATGAATCCCTACAAAACTAATCAATGACTATCCTCATAGCTATGCATGCAATTTTGATGCTTTTGAAATACATTCTGATGCATGCAAACGCATTCTTATAAGTGAACATAATAAATTACGTACGTATAGGTAATAAAACTGATGATGTACTAAGTCTGTGATAATGCTGTTTAATTGGGTTTTTTTAATAATTATAAAAATATAAATGTTTATCTGTGTAAATGTTTTAAATATGTTAAAAAAATTAACGAAAATTGTTCGGTCTAAATTGTATTGCCAATTAAATAATGTGAGTATAATAAAATTTTAAATACCTCTTCATGTAAAATAGCATAAAAATATTTTTAAATATAAACTTTACTTTTTGATTGATTTAATTTTTATGACTTGTTTTTGCAACTTTTATTTAATCAAAATCTACGAGTAAACGACAAGAAGTTGAGAAAAAACTTCCTTATAATACTTCTAAAAACATAAGGTAAACCTAATAATAATCTAACTTTCATAAAGTAAACAGAATGGGTAGACTATAAACATTTGAACATTTGATGATGTTTTAAAATTATAGATGGAGATACAGAAAATTACACAAAACTGGAATACAAGGTTAGACAAAAAAACTAAATTTAACATAGGATTTCCTTTGGAAAAAATTCGTTAATGGGATAAGCGTCATGGAGAGTCGGACCCAGGAGTGATGATGAAAAAATAGGTTTCGCGAAACTTTTATATATTATATATATATATATATATATATATATATATATATAATATATATATTCCAGACATTTTCTTGTGAAACTTGGAGAGGACACGAACCATTTGAAAACCAAGTTGATGTGACAACGTCATTAACCTGGTAAGCTGAGTCAGCAAACGTTTAAAAAAAATAAGTAAAATTCAAGGTTATTCTTTTTCGCCCCAATAAAAGGTTTTTATTTATGGTTTTTGGTAGGCTGAATCGAATGAAACTCCAAGTCACCAAAAAGACAAAAAAAATTATTGTAAATTACCGGAAACCAATATTACGGTCGAAATAAATTGAGTAGGGTGTCGTTTTCTGTTTGTTGGGGCTCTGAATCGAATAAAACCGGTCCAAAGTTGATACGATCTGTTATCAATTACCGGAAAACCTAAAATACGACTGGTAAACAACACATTTCAAGTTGGAAGTCGTTTTCAATGTTTTGGGCCTGCGAGTTGAATGAAAATCGTCCGGAGTCGATAAGAGTACTTAAAGTACTCAAAGTCATAGTACCTGGATCGAATCTTGGAAGGCCGATAACTTACATTTAACTTATCGTTTTATTTACATTATATAAGTTATTAAACAAAAATTAATTCTCGCGCGGGGGTCCGCATGTTGGGCGAATTTTCTTACAAAAGGCATAGTTTTGTATAAACAAAAGGATAATTATGATGCGCAATACACACTACGCTCATCCTTTCTGCTTTGGACTCGCTTCGCTCTTTCTTAGAATATACAAGTCGTTAAATTTACGCTTCAACACGTCTTCGGACTTGCTGCGCACATCCTCAGATAGTAAATACATACGTTTTATTCCCAGGGGTCACTCATCCAGACACTGACCACGCTTGAAACTTCTTAATATATGATTAAACAAAATGCATGGATATACTGGTCGAATTGAAACGAAACCGATTATTTTCCGAGTTTTTAAAAACGTGCACAAGTCATATGATAAAAATTGAGCTAATGCTGATATTGAGATGAAACTAGTGCTCATCTTAAACCAATCGCATCATTTATTCGCGTTTTATTAGTTTTCAATTTTTTTCTGAGTTATTGACCCACAAGAAATATAAAAATATATTTTTCGGACTTAATATTTTTGTACAAAGCTTCAAATCTATAGCATAAATCCTCTCGGACCTACGATATCAGACGCACACACACATACAGACAAACAACTTTGTGCAAACCACTTAGGAGGCCTATAAAACACATGAAACGTATGTGTTTCATGTGCCTCAAAAAAAATGTGAAGTAGGGCATTATGTACAAGGAATCACCTTTTTCAATAAGCTTCCAGATAAATTAAAAAACCTAAATTTTAAAAATTTTAAAACAGAAATTAAAAGTTTTTTGACTGACAATGTTTTCTACAACATTAGAGAGTTCCTAGATTTTAAAATGTAATTTAATTGTATTTTATGACATATTTTCTCTTGTTTAGTTCCTTAAAGCTAACGTACGAAATGTAAATTGTATCTTTATCTTTATCTTTATCTTTATAATTAAGGTGCCTTAATGAAGGCACTGACCTCGATTGATGCTGCTTAAATATTATGAACCAACAAAAACCGTAGATATACTTGCGGTACTGAAACCAAACGTAGTATAAGTTTAAACTTTTCCTCAATAATACATAAAGGGATATATTTGTACCAAATTTCAACTCAGTTGGAAATAGAAAAAATCTATTATAAAGAGATATATTTGTACCAACCTTCAACTCAGCTGGAAATAGAAATATATATTTTCTCTATTTTTTAAAGAAAACTTTTTAAGTCATCAATAAAAATTGAACTAAAGCTGATAATAAAATGAAACTTAACACATACGTTAGTCTTATATACGACTAAATGCGTGCTAATTATCAAATCAATCGACAATTTGTTTAGCGTTAAATAAGTTTTAGAATTTTTTATTCTTTGAGTCAATACCCGCATATTACCCGCAATATTGCGGGTTAATGACGTCATATAAAATTATTTTCCTAAGGATTGATTTTGTACCAACTTTAAACTCTCTAGTATAAATATACTGTAAGATACGATGATAACAGACATAACATATAATAACATAACATAAAGTAAACATATATAATAACATATATAACATAAAGTATATTTATTTTCTTAATTTTAAAAAAATATCCACAGTGATGCCTACCACAGTGGAAGCGAAACGTCAGATTCTTTATCTACATTGACGCGGTCACCGCCGGATGACCTAAATCTTCAAATATTTTAAAGTTTATTATACATGTTTGTAATCAATAATTTATTTATACATTTAGATCTAAATTGCAATAAATAAAATGTAGCACCAGCACCAGCTTGTGTTGCAAAATCACAGGGCATTTGGGCTAACTAAATTTTATTTCTCTAAAACGTCATCGCACTGTTCAGTACATTATAATGGTCTATAATAGCTTTTAAGTTAGAGAGGGGCCTCAGTTTTAGAGGCCTATAGAATGCAAAAACATGGTTTCTATCCTTATTACTGCAGTCTCCAATTTGCCATTATACTCTTAAATTTACAAAAACAATAAAAATATTTGTAGGATTCAATTAATTAAAGGTTGCAAGAATAAACCAATTTAATTTTGAATGTAATAAATTAAATACATTTTTATATATTTTAATTTTTTAAGAAAACCCTTTTTTTAACTCCTATATATTATTTGCTTTTCTGTCGCTATTTCATTTACTATTTTTGTATTTAAAAATTATATACTTAAAATAAAATCTAGATATTATATATTATAATTATATATAATTAATATATATAATATATAGAAAAAAAATTAAAATAATTTCATTCTAAATTTATGATTAGTGCATTCCAAATTAATGTCATATATTGAGGAGAGCTCTCGTCAATACACCATAGGTAATTGTGCAAAACATAATCCATTGTGCACCAGCAAGATAGATGAAATCCGAATTAAAGAAAAAATATGCACACAAACGGACATACGAGAGGATTACTGTGCATTTATAACAGGATAAATGTATTCAGAGGAATATTACGTAACCATTGTGTAATGAAACACAATTTTTTAGCTGTGGACTCTCTATTTTTAGCGTTGTATAGATTTTTAAATTCTTCTGATAACATTTTTCCCGTAAAAGAGAAAAACAAGAGGCCCTCGACCTCTTTGTGGCTCCTTCTCGACCACATGGTTGTTGTACTTTATCAGTTCGTAATATTACTGGTTTATATAAGTAGCACACTGCCACGATATAAGCGTATGTATTAGAAGCAAAAGATGACATATATAAATTAATGACATATTGTTTTGTTTGACATATACATGTCAATCAATAAAACCACAACGAAATTTCGTATGATTGTGAACCAATCATAGTAGTAAATGTATAAAAAATATCAGATCAATCTTAACACTATATGAAGATTTGTGAATTTCGTAAGTGTTTGTGGGGTCATTATTGTGGGTTAATGACGTCAAACATATTTCATAAACAATAGGGACATTAGCTAGGTTGATTTTTGTACCAAGTTTCAATTCGATCCGAGAAAGCGTTCGAAAGTAATCGTGTCCCATAGAAACGTCTAGGACACAAAAATCTGGTACATGCATAATGATAACTAACAAACAACACACATATACAGGGAGGCAGACACCTTTGTAAAAACTCACTCACGGAGTCTTAAAAAACCTGAAAGGAATAATTTGATAGGAATTCCGGGTTCGGGTTGTTTAAGTTAAACAATACTTTTTTCACAGAATTAACGTAAGCATTTCGCGATAATAAAGTGGGAATTATAAAAATAAACCTTTTATCTTCGTTTCTGCTGAAAACCTGCTACTGTTGTAATCATAGGTCTTGAAAATAAATATAAAAAAAAAACAAATATAACAATTATATGTAATGTATCAAGTATAAAATACAGAAGAATTGTTTAAATTTTCAAATTTAAGCCAAAGGCCCCCTTTGACTGTCCTGTGGAATATTTTGTGAGGATCAAGTTTAATAACTGGATCATCCTCTATAGGTTTGACGTCAAATTGCGATATAATAGCTGCTATTGCCATTTTCATAATTATCTTCGAGAGCTCTTTGGCTGAAACGAAAACAAAAGTGATTTCGATAATTTGAGTCTCAAAAAATTATAACGAATTAATTAATTTATTCATCATTTGAATATTAAAAATTTATGGAACAAAAAGATCATAAATAGTGGTAGCAGTAAGCTATGATGTCGTATAAACAAATCTACAATAAACATAAACATATACCTGTAGATAATGGAGCCTGTTTATGTAAAATCGTTCCATTTCTAATAACAGAAACGTTTTTTGTGAGTGTCATTCATTCATTTACAGTGCATTTAGCCCCTGTAGTAATTTTTTTAAATTCTTTCACCATTACAAAATGTTTCGACATCACAAAATAATACAGATACAGACACCATTAAAAGAATATAAACAGATTTGTGAAGAATTCAGCTTACGTATGTCTTTATTGATATTAATTGCTCAAACCCACCCCTATTAAACTCTTTCATTTGAGTTCATTTTATATTTGCTAAGCATTCATAGTCTTCAAGAGAATAAGAAGTTACACTTAAATGAAAAACTAAGGTGAGTGTTAATGGAGTTCATCTTAATAAAAGAGGAAGAAGTCTCTCCGCAAAAATATATTTCTTTATAGCAAAGCGCTTTCTTCTTAACAAGAGGTCATCATCAGTGCCAGCCGTTGAATGAAGAAGGGGGTGATAGATGAGTCTTACAGATCAGATATCAAAGATAGACTCAAGAGAATATATTTTTGTGGAGAGACTTCTTCTTCTTTTATTACACTTAAATCGTCAGGACCATCTAATGTAAATTTATTTAATCTCAAATGTATTCCTTGAAATTTATTCGAGACACAACTCATGCATCATAATCTCTCAAAACGATTAAGTAAAATAGTCTCATACCTACCTGGACATAACCTAGGTCCTGCTCCAAAAGGTAAATAATTCATTTTATCCATTTTGGGATCAACAAATCTCTCAGGTTTAAACGTTTCAGGCTGAGGAAATTTATTTTCATCTCTGTGCAAAGCGTAGATGGGAATGTTTACTGCAGTTCCTGAAACAATACAGCAATGATTTTTTATATTCTCAAATTCACAGGTCTTACAATCTCAGTTACCATTCTCAGAAACTGCATTATAGTATGTACAAATTGAAAGTTAAGTACATTTAATACTTATAAACTGTAATTATTAGCTATAATAAACTTAAATTGTTGCTGTTAATTTTGTGCCGAAATTCTTCTTATCCATATATTCTTGACAATAGATAAAATACGTTTAGATATAAATTCGGCACGGATATGAATAACTGAACAAACGCCCTTGTCTAATAATCATTTTCTTTTGAATCATAATGTTCACATCTCCAAGAAAATTCATTTCTTGGAGATAAATGGAATGAAAATAAAATTTTCATTTTCATTTTTATAAGCTTATTTCCTTTTTTGGAATCCGCAAAAATAATAATGGCTTGAGTATAAAGAGTAAAATTAAATTTAAATAAGAAAAATGTCATAGATTTAATAACTGGCTCATCCTCTATAGGTTTGACGTCAAATTGCGATATAATAGCTGCTATTGCCATTTTCATTATTATCTTCCGGTGGTGACCGCGCGGAATGTCGGATTCTTCATCAATAGATGAAGAATCCGACATTTCGCTTCCACAGTGGGAGGCATCTTCAAGGATGTAGGACATCATAGATAAAAAAACACAATGCTAACTGAATGTTCAGTAGAGTATTGTGCTTCTATCCATGATGTCCTACATCCCTGAAGATGCCTTCCACAGTGGAAGCGAAACGTCGAATTATTCATCTACATTGACGCGGTCACCACCGGAAGACCTAAATCTTCATAACAATAACCGTACAAGCCAACGCAGTTTATTAAAATATTGAGGTGTTAGTAAATAACACAAGAGCCCTGAATCTGCCCTGGCAAAATGCTAGGTTATAAAAATATTAAAAACAACAACCGACACGCAAGAGACTTCTAAGTGAGCCAATGGCTCGCCAGGAATAATTACTTATTTCTGTAAATAGAGTGTTATTGTATATGAATAGTTTTTGTTGTAAAAATTAAAGAAAAACAATACATTCCAATACAAATAGATGGAGAACCCTGGATGCAAGGGCTTGGTGAGATCAACATTTCTCTTCTTTTACAACTGTAAAAGAAGTGAAGAAGAGTCTAAGAACAACTGTTCTTAGACTTAAATCTTGGGTCTGTCTTTATGTCTTCATTAACGAAAGCTTTGCAATAAAAACAAATAAAATAATAATTCTGATAAAATCTTAGTTTCTGAAGTTTAGGGCATAGTATTATTATTGTTAGAGGGGCCCTATAGGTTAAATTTGGAAACAACAAAATAGTAACCTGCCTTATAATATCATTAAATAATTATCTCTTAATGAAATCGATAAAATAATAATAAAAAATAAGAATAATAAAAGCGATAAATAATTATCGCTTATAAATATAATCAAGTAATCAGTACTAAATTACAATAACTTATATAGTAAAACGTTAAAAATACAAATCAAAACACAAACGATGTGAGGGAAACCGAAGTAAATTTATTAGTTATAACCTTAACTCCCTCTTGAAGGAGGTTTTGATGGTTACAGAGAGCCCCTGAGAGCTTCAAAAATATATTTAGTTTTGTGAAAATAGTGTATACCCTAGAAGATATATACTAGAGGGGCATAGCCAATTTAAATACATTGAGAGCCTGAAATACATATTTCAGGCCTCTCAATGTATTTAAATAGGCTATGCCCCTTCTAGTATATATATATTAGGGTATACACAATTTTCCACACATCAGCGCCAACGGAAGTTGACGAAGAAAAGTAATAAGTGATATATGAAATAAAGACTAAGACAAAAAGTTATATGTTATATTCTAACATGTAGTGACGGCGATAAGCATGATGCCCTGCCAGGGCAGACAACTAAAATGATGCCCCCTATTCAATCAGTTTACCCCCCCCCCTCTTCTTTAAGGGGGGGGGCGTTTTTGTGCCCTTCTAAGAAAAAACATCCCTCTCACTTTATTCGGGCTTGGGATCGACTTTGGCGTATTACAGTTTTTTTCTTGTTGTCTTTATTAGTACGCCTTCTACTGCTCTGTTTTTATGGATTATGGATATTATAAATTGTTTTCTAGTATAATTTTTTTGGGAGGGAGGGATATAACCTTTGTTATGATGCCCCCCGTCGATGTTGATGCCCCAAACTGCCGGGGCGGCCCGGCTGCCCCGGCGTTATCGCCGCCACTGCTAACATGTTATATTCTACCTTTTGAAATTGGATACTTCATTCCATCTAAATCAAGTGAAGTTGATTCAGTACATTGACGAGTCATTGTTTGAATAGGTGGATGTATCCTTAATGTTTCTAGAACAAAATAGCGTTAATAGTACATCAAGTAAACACTTAATATGATTAGAATTTTATGTATTTTATAAAAATTCAGTAGCAATATCACCATATTCCGGTATTTTTTTAACAAAGCAATAATTTAACACACCATTAAGAATTGTTCAATAAATTTCTTTTTTTCTGCTTTAAACAAAAATTGATTATAAATATCAAAGATTAGCATGGTGAAAAGGACCGAAATATGATGATATTTCAATTCAATTTATTAGGATATAATTAATAGGAAATATTACATTATGTTATAAGTCGTATGTTATAAGTCTTAAGTCTAAGGCAATTTTTTACTCTTTTTTTGAAGGATTTATAATGTTGGTGCTTCTAGAATGATGCACCCTGTATACTTATGGATAAGCGATCTCTGTTGCATATCATTAAATATAATTAGTATTAATAGCGTATACAATGTATACAATTAGTATAGTAGAGAGTCGAAATATCGAATATGGGAATAACAGTGCGAAATGAACATAAAACCATTCTGAGCTACCCAACCCAAATAATAATAAAACTAGATATATCATACTTTTAAACTAATTCGGAGGTACACCTGACTTCAAATATATTAGCTTAATATAGCCTAAGGCCTGTCCCAAAAGATAAATGATTAATTCTATCTATACTCGAATCGAAATTTCTCAGGTTTAACTAATCAGGTGAAGACAGACTATTGTTTTATACATCTGGCTTTGTTGAATTTTAGGATAATTTTTTTTATACATGCATATTAAATAAGTTGTTTTAAAAATATTTTAAGGTGTATTTCTTGGACATACTATATCTCAGTTTGGACCCATTTGATTAAAAGACATGCTACAAGGTAAACTTTTAGATATCTTAGAGTTTAGGTCCTGGTATTAAACTAACTATTCAATCATCTTGGCATTGGCATAGAGTATATCAACTGCACAAAGATAGGAATTGTCAGATTAGGATTATCGGCTTGAATTGGTTTCCAAACTACTAGAAAGTAGTTCTCAAACTACTAGGAAGTAGTTCTCAAACTACTAGAAAGTAGTTCTCAAACTACTAGAAAGTCGGTCTCAAACTACTGAATTTATTAATTAATAAATTCACAATTTTATTTGCATTAACTTATGCGGAAATAATATTTAAAAAAAAGCAAAACACCTATTTCATGCTTTTTCTAATAAACATGCTTTTAAATTTTTTGCTAAAATATTCAAATAAATTAATAACAATCAGTATTCAAAATTCGTAAACAAAATTTCCTTATATTACCAGCTATAACCATATCTAGGTATTTAAGTTTCTGCAAGGCCTCATAATCTAAATGATTGACGTTGCTATGAGCCTGTTTGATTTCCTGTCTGACTTTCTTCTGGACATCATCATTGCAAGCCAGCTCATAGAGACAGAACCCTATAGATGTTGCCAGAGGATAGTAACCGTTCACTAAAAATGTAATACAATGTGCTGCTATTTGCTCAAATTTGTAAACTGAAAAATAAAATGAAAAGAACTAGACTAATTACAATGGTCTTTACCCATTTAATTCATATACTCTATAAAAAATGTACACTCTATAAATAAATTTATAAAAAGGTTGTACGTTTATTTATAGGTAAATATATAGGTTTATATAAAGGTAAATTTATAAATAGGTTGTCTGCTGATGATGGCGTTATGCCGAAAATGATCCAGGAATATTCATATCCAATAGCAAGTATCGACGGTAAATTATGAATCTATAAATTTATGATCATAGAAGTATAAATACTAAAACGATTTTGTCAAACTATATATTTATTTACTTTTGTATAAATATAAAGGTCGAGGGAATTCGATTATTTCGCAAACGTTCGTATTTGGCAGCTTAGTATTGACTGATTGCAATCCTTTGAATGAATGAATGAAATAGCAGCAAATATATAATAATTGTAATTACATGATTTGTTAATTTGAATTTCCAAAAGATATATTTCGACAGACAGGTAAACAAACTTTTTTATATATATGAAGCGCTACATATAGTGAAATAGAATAACATATGAACTGATTCCTCTAAAATACTAGAGTGCGAGTTCCCAAAAATCGATTTTTATAAAAGAATCGAGCATTCTCGATATTTTAACATTGGCTGCCACTAAGCTGATAAAGTTTATAAGGTGATTTAATTGGAGGGTTTTTATGAATGAAAGCAATTTTTTTGACATGTTAGGTTATAGTCCGGCGGTGACGTCATTGCAGGAATCAGTATAGACAACTTATATTATAATACTAACAAATTAGAGCACTACTAAGTAAATAAGACAAATTTTAAAATAAATTTTTCAGAAATTATTCCTTAAGATACATTCATCAAGATTTAACATGTAGACATGTTTGAAATAAAATAACTAGTGTTTTATGGTTAACCAAGATAATATTGTTTTGTGAGTTTATTTATAAATTATAGCCACCCTGCGTTCGTAAGCTTCTTTGGCTCTGTGGTTAAAACGGTCGCTCGGGATCTAAAAGGTTGTCGGTTCAAAACCCGGCCGGGGCAGAACCTATTTTTAGTTTATTTTTAATCTTTTTAATATTTCTATATGTTTCCAACTAATTTTCCATCGGATGGATTGAAACATTTTTCTGCGTTTTTAGAATTTTCGAAATTATTGCCGGTTATTGATGTAAAAACATTATTTACCCAAAAGCACAACTAAATCTAAAGATTGATTTTCGTACCAAGTTTCAACTCTCTACTATAAATTTTCTGAGAGCTACGATGGTAAAGTCGACTCACACATACAGACAGACAACTTTGTGAAAACTAGTTAGGAGTTAAATCTCGGTTTCAGATGTTCAGTGCAAACACAATACTTTTGTGTCTGCACTGAACATATTATAGTACTATAGTATTATAGTAAAATACTTTTCCTATAAAATACATAAATAAAATATTAGAATGAATGAAAGAATGGGATACCAATTCAAAACATGGGGCTTAATATTACCAAATCTACGTGCACTGTGTATAGCTTCGTTCAGTCAGGATATAGTCCAATAAATTCCAGTTATGATAGACAATTTTTTAACTTCCCATTACATCATATTATATTGATTGACTATATACACAATGCATAATTATTAGGTTTCCACTTAATATTCCATTGAACAACTTATGAAACTAATTTTTAAAAATTGCATAGCTTTAGATACCTTCTCCTTCCCCTAGGGCTTCTGATTCCTTATTAATATTAATAAGTTCTTGTAGAAAATCATTTCGCTTAATATTCTTTTTAACTCTTGTTTTACAAACTTCAGAAACAATGTTAGTGAAGAATTTCGTCAGTCTTTTGCCAACTATTCTAAAATGTAAGGTTTTATTAGTTTAGAATTAGAATTTAACGTTAAAAATATAAAAATTATAGTTATAAATAAGTATTAATACATTTTTAAATTTCGTCATATTGAGGTAAATCTTCGGTATACGGTGCACCCTGTTATCAATACTATATATCGATATATTTTTAGTTACGCGACACGTAAACGAGAACTGAGCACTTAAAAGGTAAGCAGCGTCGTTAAATTATTAATTATAATTAAAACATTAAAAAAACCAAACAACAAATAAATGAAAACATTAACAACAAAAATATAATACAAAACCTGAAAATAACAAACACAAAAATACGTAAAAAATACGCGTAACATAAAATTAGATGCGGTGTATCATCGATTATTCTTATGAAAACATAGTTAAAAACATAAAAAATATGAAAATAGTTATAAACCATTTTATAACAAATAAATAAAAACACAAACAACAAAAAAACATCTAAAAAAATAATAAAATATGTTCATAAACGTAAAAGAAAAGGCATATATCGATTATTCTACGTCATATCTCTAAACTAAAAATATATCGATATATAGTATTGATAGCAGGGTGCACCGTATACCGAAGTTCAGCCTAATAACCTATGTTGAACAATAACTATCTCAGTATGTCTTAAGTAAATGACTTATGAAAATAATATTACTATTATGATATAATATAGATGATTAGTGCATAGCATTGCACTAACATGTATTTCTGAATTTTATAAATTTAAACAAAGGTTAATAAATATTTACAAAAATTGTGTTTTTAGCATATTTTAACCCCGCATAAGCCCTTTGTTAAGTTTTTGCTACGTCCACCTGAAAACGATTTTGATTTATTTAATAAAAATATTTTTTCGGAATCACCAAGGAGCAGCACAAACGTACTCCTTAAATTTAAAAATGATTCTCTAACAAAAAAATTAATAGAACGAAAGAATAAAAAGTCCATTCTAAAACAAACAAATTAATGGTCATTAATAAGTTAAGTTTCAAATGCAATTCATTATACTTGTATAACATACACCATTCAGAGTGTATGTGCTCGCGGAATATAAAATAACTCCCTTATTACGTTGCTACGCGATCTCTATTTTGGCCAAAATAAGACAACACAAGAAACTGATAACTTTTGCATTGTGGTAGGACTTATAAGGTCAAATTCCTTGATTTAACAGTAACGTTTTGCCAGATTTTATAATTGTGTTTGAAATCGGACTATCGTACTGGGGTAATAAAAATAAGTGGAACCCATCCCACAAACTTTAAGATCTAAAATTTTGATCAGAAAGATTTTACTGTATAAACAAAAAAAAATACAAATTAAATTAAGAACACCCCTCAATGCTATGGTATATCGAGTACATGGATTAGGGATATTAGTTTATACCGGTAATTCATGGCGGAAACGCACTGCTACAAACTGTGCCAAAATTAATTGTCCTAGATGTGACGCATTACGTTTCATAGGTGAAACTTGGCATTACTAATGATTTAACCTAGTTTTAAGAGCTGAAATGTAGTTTTAGGATTCATTTCTCAGCAATCCCACAATTTCGACCCCAAGATGACGCTGGACGCACTAAACTACAAAATAATCTGAAACCACAGAGGGAGCATAATCGTGTCTCCATAGATTGTCAGGTGTCAGTTAGAGCCAATACTGCCAGCCCTTTTGACTGTTGTGGAATGAATGATTGGTTGGATGATTGATTGTGTGAATGATTGATTGTGTGAATGATTGGTTGAATGAAGATTTGATTTATTAAAGTTGTAAAGCCGATACGCGGGTACTGGGGTGGTGGGGGGCGTCGCCGCTCCAGTCTGACTCGCTAGAGTCGAGCTGGGGTGGAGGGGCTCCGCGCCGGCCCAGTACTAGTGGGGAGGTCTTGGAGGGGATAGGAATCTATAAAAGACTCGCCTACTCTAGTCCCGGCGTCATTCGGCTTGGAACCAGAGCCGAGACACCTTCCCTCTCCAAGACCAACTGGGCTTTTTGTATAATTGTTTAATAAGGCCTTTAATAAAGTTTTGTTTTATTACAATGAACGAGTAGTTTAATTAGGATATGGACCTACCACCTCCCCCCCCCCTTTTCTATTAAAGATCTCAGGTATGGTAACCACATGCCAGGCTTAAGCGAGGAACCGAGGTGAGGTGACCACTTATCTCCCACGGGTCTAATGGATCAGTGGTATGGGCACCACATACCACACTAGGTCCCCCCCCCCATACCGAGCGCAGGACACCACTGTACTCAAACCTCCCCAACGACCAAGGAGTAACCACTCTTGGCATTCCTGAACGTCCTGAAATGATCAGTGCCGCTGTGGGGTCACCACTCATGGCGTTACAAAATAACTACCGACCGGTAGGTAACCACTATCGGCACCGAGTACCTCTGGCTAGGCCACCACTAGCCGGAACACCAAAGACCCCAAGTCCAGACCCCCGTTACCAGGGAGGTCCAAACCCACGCTCTGCTAGGAGGCCACCACTCCTGGTCCAATTGCTCAAATTCTGGGAAACCACTAGAATCCCCCCCCCCGTCTAGCTGTTCGGCCCTTGGGTAACCACCAACGGCATTTAACCTGTGATCCGTCACTAGGTAACCACCAGTGACCCCTTCCCTGAACCGAGAGGAGACCACCCTTAGGTTGTAGCTCCCCTTTCCCCGTGGGAGGTAACCGGGTTCTTTAGGAAGCTAGTTTTCTTTGAGTTTCTCTCTTCTCAACAAAAGAGAGTGGCGACCGTGTAATTTATTTGCCCCCGGGGCTGGACAAGTGTCCCCCCCGGTTGTTGACACTCGCTGAGACGAGCGTCACGGTGTCAAAATGGCGACCGTGACAGGACACGTTGTTATTATATTTATTTAGTGTATCCTGTAAATATTTTCGGATTTTCTTAGTTTTTTTCAAAATTTTGTGAAGCTTAAAAGATGTGAAATTAGTGTCAGTGAAAAATGTGTTTTAGTAGTAAATTCAGTGAAACAAGTTATCATACTCAATTCTTGTTATAGGGAGGTTAGGTTAGTGTGTAGGTTCCAGTCCGTTTTGAGTGAATTTAGTCAAATTGTGTTTAATTTGATAGGAGAGTAGGTGATTAGTGTTTATTGTGATTTAGTGATAGGTGTTAAACTTAACTTTATTAGTGACTTGTGTTAAGGTGTTTCGTTTATTTTGGGACTTTAATCGTTCTCGCGATGTTTAGTAAAAGTCTTATAGAATTAACGACAGCCGATGTGCGGCGGGAGTTAATAAAACGCGGTTTACCGGGTGCGGGAACCTCAAATGATTTGTTTATTCGTTTAGAGGAAGCGATGAGGCAAAAAGGTCACGATCCCGGGAAGTATCGTTTTTGGTGTCCGGGTGAAATAGGGGACGCAAGATTTGATGATAGCGAAGTGGATAATGCTCCTCCGAACGGCGCACCGTCAATCGAGATAGGAGAATCATCCGGGATGCAGGGAGCACCTGTATCGGTACCGCAAAACGATGCTACAGTTTTTGACAAAGTAGAGCCGGTGATAACAGCGAAGTGCTCAGTGCAGGAGAATCGTAGAAATGACGTAGATTTATCCCAGTTAATTAGCACCTTTGTGAGGGAAGCAGCAGAGAACCGAGCCCTAATCAGGAGTCTAGTGACGCGGCTGGAAAGTAGCGGTAGCGGCACCCCTCAGACCTCTAAATGGAACCCAGCCACCCTAGATTATGTGATGGCACCATTCAAGGGGCATACCTGGGAGGATCCATACAAGCACCTGGCCAAATGGAAAAGAGGCTTAATAGAGAATCGGGTACCTCAGTCGTGCTGGGTAGAAGTGGCCTGTAAATATTTAGGACCGACGGTTCGTCAAGAGTGGGAAACCCAATGCCGCAATGATGCTACCTGGGAAGAGTTCAGCGAATTCCTGACCACCCGATACGCCTCTCATTCTGTGTTAACAAAGTTGCGCGCAGCCTTTCACGGAGACCGACAAAAACAGGGGGAGAAAGTCGAGAAATTTCTACAAGAGAAGGTAGCAGTGTTTCGTCGCTTATATCCTACAGACACCGATCGTACGTTCATGAATCAGGTTATAGAACTGGTAGCGCCTAATTTGCGACAACTGTTAAGGCTGGGAGCGGCCAGAAATGCTTCGGAGTTTATCGCTTTAGCCCGTAAGATAGAAGAGGACCAGAATGCAGACGCGGCTAGTGTCAAACCTTCGGACCCGAAGACGATAGTTCTCCTACCAAATAATGATACGACCGGAGCGAGTAGACCAAATTTTCCTAGTACAAGCAATCGGAACAACAACAACGGTAATTGGCGGGGTCCGTTATCCAAAGAAATTCCGTGGCAACGTTACGGTAGACCCATCGCTAAGGAACAGAAAGGCAATGGAGACGACACAGTCGATAAGACTGCGGGAAACCGGAAGTGAGGATTCACGATGGAGCTCCGTCGAATCCTCAACTTACTGAGAAGCTCCTTCACTTAAGGTCAGACGGCAATCCCTGTCCTGTGATAAACTTTCGTTTACGAGATGGTGCAGAATACCAAGCCCTTATCGATACTCAAGCTACGGTATCCTTCATTAGTGAGACCTTAGCCGCTCACCCCGAAGTGCATCAAGTTAGCGACCTTCGAAAGAATGTTATATTGGGTACGAAATCTGCTTGGGGTCACACCAGTGGCCGAGTTGCGGTAAACCTAGTTATTCATGACCAAGTTTTCTACACAGAAGCCGAAGTGTTACATGATGCCACTTATGACTTAGTGCTAGGGAACCCGTGGTTGAGAGACTATGCGGCGGTTATTGATTACGGTAGTAAGAACTGCTCCATAGGAGTGATTGAACGTGTGACTGTTAGTTGGAGAACTAGCCATACATCCCCTATAGAAACGGCAGCGCCTGAAGAAGTTATTGCGACAGAACTTACGGAAGGAGAACGCGCTCAGGTTAAGAAAGTTATAGATGCGCACGCTTCGTGTTTCAAAGGAGTAGGAAGGACGCGAACTATCTTACATGAAATCAAGATTAAGGACGTGGCACCTCGAAGATTATCCCCTTATCCATACAACGAAGAGAAGAGAGCGGCTATCAGTCAACAAGTCCGAGAGATGGAAGCGAACGGCATGATCCAACCCAGCAAATCTCCCTGGGCTAGTCCCGTCGTCTTGGTCAGGAAGAAGGATGGCGCATATCGGTTTTGTGTTAACTATCAACAAATTAACGAGATTACGCAGGACGATGCATATCCCATGCCTAATTTACATCACCAGATGGGAAAGTTCAACGGGTCGAAATATTACACCAAGTTGGATTTGAAATCGGGATACTGGCAAGTGGAGCTTAAGGATGACTCTAGACCCTTGACAGCATTTCCTACCCCTCTAGGGCTCTACGAATTTATCGTAATGCCCTTCGGATTAAAGAATAGTCCTATGACGTTTCAGAGGCTTATGGGTGAGGTCTTAAGAGGTTATCTCGGGGAATTCGTCGAAGCTTACCTGGACGATCTAATCATTCATAGTAAAACGTTCAAAGAACATATGCTACATGTAAATTTGGTATTAGAACGTTTAGAGCGCCACCGATTGACCTGCAATGTAGAAAAATGTGTCATTGCTACTCAAGAAATCGAGTTCCTGGGACATCATATTACGCCTGAGGGTATCTCCACGCAAACGGAAAAACTTCAAGCGATCGCCGAATTTCCTACCCCCACTAATAGAAAGACCGTTCGTCAATTCCTAGGTTTATGTCAATGGTACGGAGACTTTGTAAGCCATTTTGCGGAAGTAGCAGCCCCGTTATCGGAGTTAACAAAAACCAAGAAGCGATGGAAGTGGACAGCGACGGAAGAAGAGGCCTTTCAAAAACTTAAAGTCAAACTGATGGAAGCTCCAAGTTTATGTCATTATGATCCGGGGCTGGACTTATATTTGCAAACGGATGCGTCAGAAGTTGGGTTAGGAGCCGTCCTATACCAAGAGACTGATCGGAAACACGTCTTAAGCTTTGCGAGTCGTAAACTAAATGATACCGAGCGACGCTACACAGCACTGGAGAGAGAGGCGTTAGCTATCGTCTGGGCAGTTGGGAAATTTCGCCACATGTTAGAAGGCCGGAAATTTAACCTCATCACCGACAATTGCGCGTTGACCTGGATGACTCGAACTAAGGACCACAACAGTAAGGTGCATCGTTGGTTCCTAGCATTGATGGCATTTGACTTTTCTCTGGAACATCGACCCGGGAAGCTTAATCAGGCTGCAGACGCGTTATCTAGAGACCCGATAGAGTCAGATAGTGAGATGATAGATGTCTACACCCCACCGACAGAGGAGAGGGCAGAACGTATGTGTGTAAACCATACCGAGGAAGCTCCTGATGACCTTATCCAGAAAATTCATACTGAACAGAATCAAGATACTTCCATTGCTCAGAAGATATCTTGGATACGCGAAACGCACCGACCCCGAACAGCTCGACAACGCCGAGCTTGGGCTCGCCAGAAGAAGAATTTCTCCTTAGCCGACGGAGTTTTATATTACGCCGAAGGAGACGATCTTCGTGTTTGCGCCCCCCAGCATCTTCAGAAGTCTATAATGGCGAGATATCATGATCATTCATTAATTGGACATCCTGGATACGAAGAGACCTGTACTACCATTCGTGCTAGAATGTATTGGCCCGGAATGACCCGTGACATACGAAAATATGTCCGTTCTTGTCGAGTCTGCCTGGGATACAAACCTCTTACTGGAAGACCTCGTGCTCCGATGATGCGAAGAAAAAATTATCGACTCTGGGAAGTCGGAGCCGTAGATCTAATGGGCCCTTATCCTAGATCTCGAACAGGGAAAACCATGCTGCTGGTTTATACGGATCTTCACAGCCGATGGGTTGAAGCATTCCCTATGAGTACTGCTACCTCGACGAAAATTGCTAATGTGATGGAGAAAGAGATATTCACCCGCTTCGGATATCCCCGTGTCATTTTAAGTGATAATGGTCCACAATTCTCATCTAAGCAGTGGTCGGAGGCCGGTAAGAAATGGGGCTGTGAGGTATGGACAACTCCCGTGTATCACCCTCGAGCCAACCCAACAGAGCGACGGAATCAAGAGATAAAGAAAGGAATTCGAATTGCCCTAGAAGGAGAGAATCATAATCGCTGGGAGGAAGCGATTCCGAAAATTCTCTATCAGTTGCGACAAAGAACAAATTTAAATCTGGGAAAAAGCCCCGCGGAGGTTATGTTAGGCCGGAAGATATCTCAACCTGGTGATTGGCGGTTAATTCCGACGCACGAAGATGAGAGAGATCCGACCCCAGTTAATAGAGGCTTTCGGGTAGGAACGCAAGTCATGATGCGCAATCACACCTTGAGTGATAAGGTTAGAGGTGTCCATGCAGGATTTGCCCCTAAGTGGAAAGGCCCTTACTCTGTGAAAACCCGTTTAGGCCCGAATGTCTATGAGATTGAAGTTGAAGATGACCGTGTCGTTAAGGTAGCATTTGATGATCTTAGACCTTATGTCGCGAGAAGTGAAGATGGTGAGAAGTCCGAATGATCGAACTGTATTGTGATTTATTTGTTGTTAATTTGCTTTGTAATTTTAATTAATTGTAATTTTAAATAAGGTTGTTACTAACTTTGAAAATAATTTAATAACTAGTTAAATTAATGTATAACTATAAAGATAATATAAATAATATTATTATATAAAGTATGATTAAGTGCACTTAATAAATAAAATAAATATACCTAATAAGTAAAAAGTCATCCCCTTTACTAACATTTAGTTACCTGTTTAATTAACTTTAACCCCTAATTTATTAAATACTATTTTTTATTTATTTTATGAATGATTATTTCATATTCTCCTGATGGAACTGTGATTCATTCTACTAAGAGTAACCTAGCAGCCTCTTGTACCCTTTTGAACCTTTGTTTGTTTTGTTTAATTATTTCTTATAGCTATTAATAGGAATTACCTTTTAAGTGGGTTAATTATTCATTCTCCCTTTAGCCCGCTAGCTATTCACACCCTTAGCCAATAGTTTGTTCAATTTTATTCTTTCTCGTGGTAAATTTAGTTGTTGTTGCCCTTTCGATATGCCGAAGGACGAGAAGAAGATTGATCTGGAGAAGATCAGGAGAAGGTATGCTGAATTAAATCAACGGGCCCCTAGGACTCAGTTTATTAATCCTCCTCAGGGAACGTCTCAAGGTAGGCAGGTCCAGCCTCGCCCTGGCCCTTCAGGCCAGAGTGTGGTCAACGCTTTAGCTCCACAGGGAGCGGCAGGGGGGAGAGTGCCGTGTCGACCAGTGCGGCCGCCCACTGTGGCTCAGCCTGCTGGACCACAAGGGGCGGAGGTGCAAGCCTCGGCTCCGACCTCGCCTCCCTCTCTAGTCCCTGTTAGCGTTCCCCCATTGCCACCCAAGCCTCCAGCGAGGGACTCGGGGTTCCGGGTTTCGTCTGCTCGCTCGAGGGGAAAGACCGGTGGTGGCCTACCAGCCTTACCAACCGTTTGTTTCCCCCCAGAGTCGGCAGTCGTTGCCGGACCTCAGTAGTCTCCGCTATCACTTACCTGAAACGTCTTCATCGAGCCAGCGATCAATGAGGCGAATCACTGGCTCCAGTAGCGAAACATTTATCCCTGCTCTAATGAGTACCCCAGTTGGTCGTCCAGAGGGGGGGTTCTTGTGTTCCAAGCTAGGAAAGGTGATAAGGAGAAATGGGAAGTCATTGCGAGATTGCGCCACCCAAACCGGGTATTGGATCTTCCGAAGACTCACCGGGACAGCAGGAACTGAGGTGGGACCCCGAATCAGCCGCCGTGGTGAAGGCCCGGTGAAGGGCACCTGCAGTGTCGATAGCCAGACGGAGAAGGTACTCAAGAGCAAAAGGGATGCCCTGGCTTATGTTCAAAAGGTGGAAAATAAAGCCAACCCAGAGGGGGTATTTCCAAGAATTCGGCTTGCAACGCCTAAGCCCGAACGAGCTGCCCAACACGAACCACTTCAACCCAGCTCAACTCCCACTCCGGTCCTCCAGAAGTCGTCCAGTCCCGGTGAGTTTCCTCGCCCGATAGAGCCCACACCCCAGGACAACCCTCCAGACACTCCAGCTTCAAGTCTTGACCAAGAGCTTTCAGAGGATAAGGAATCTGCGCTCCCGATGGAAACTTCTCCTCCCCACCCCACCGCCGAAGCAGAGACTGAAGAGTCTGATCCCGTACCCCAGAGGGCCAGCGAGGAGGCACTCCTGGAGGAGGACCTTCTCCTTACCCCACCAGATGAGGACCAACTCCTCATAGATGCCGTCAACTCCATCCTACCAGACGACTGGGAAGAAATCGACGTGGAACTCGACTCACCATAGCCGAGGAAGAGGAAGCTGCTAGTTTAACGTTCTTGTTTTTCAAAACATTATTGTAAATTATTAATTACTTTTTGTATCTGTTTAACAGTCTAGCTTGGCATATCGTCAGGTGGCAGTATTGGCTTCAAAGTGGGGCATATTGTCAGGTGTCAGTTAGAGCCAATACTGCCAGCCCTTTTGACTGTTGTGGAATGAATGATTGGTTGGATGATTGATTGTGTGAATGATTGATTGTGTGAATGATTGGTTGAATGAAGATTTGATTTATTAAAGTTGTAAAGCCGATACGCGGGTACTGGGGTGGTGGGGGGCGTCGCCGCTCCAGTCTGACTCGCTAGAGTCGAGCTGGGGTGGGGGGGCTCCGCGCCGGCCCAGTACTAGTGGGAGGTCTTGGAGGGGATAGGAATCTATAAAAGACTCGCCTACTCTAGTCCCGGCGTCATTCGGCTTGGAACCAGAGCCGAGACACCTTCCCTCTCCAAGACCAACTGGGCTTTTTGTATAATTGTTTAATAAGGCCTTTAATAAAGTTTTGTTTTATTACAATGAACGAGTAGTTTAATTAGGATATGGACCTACCACCTTCCCCCCCCTTTTCTATTAAAGATCTCAGGTATGGTAACCACATGCCAGGCTTAAGCGAGGAACCGAGGTGAGGTGACCACTTATCTCCCACGGGTCTAATGGATCAGTGGTATGGGCACCACATACACACTAGGTCCCCCCCCATACCGAGCGCAGGACACCACTGTACTCAAACCTCCCCAACGACCAAGGGTAACCACTCTTGGCATTCCTGAACGTCCTGAAATGATCAGTGCCGCTGTGGGGTCACCACTCATGGCGTTACAAAATAACTACCGACCGGTAGGTAACCACTATCGGCACCGAGTACCTCTGGCTAGGCCACCACTAGCCGGAACACCAAAGACCCCAAGTCCAGACCCCCGTTACCAGGGAGGTCCAAACCCACGCTCTGCTAGGAGGCCACCACTCCTGGTCCAATTGCTCAAATTCTGGGAAACCACTAGAATCCCCCCCCCCGTCTAGCTGTTCGGCCCTTGGGTAACCACCAACGGCATTTAACCTGTGATCCGTCACTAGGTAACCACCAGTGACCCCTTCCCTGAACCGAGAGGAGACCACCCTTAGGTTGTAGCTCCCCTTTCCCCGTGGGAGGTAACCGGGTTCTTTAGGAAGCTAGTTTTCTTTGAGTTTCTCTCTTCTCAACAAAAGAGAGTGGCGACCGTGTAATTTATTTGCCCCCGGGGCTGGACAAGTGTCCCCCCCGGTTGTTGACACTCGCTGAGACGAGCGTCACGGTGTCAAGATTCACTGGGAAAAAGAGGGACGCAGACAACATTGGAGTATAAAATTTATGGAGAAGCCCATAAAGTTTGAGTTTTTACTCTTAATGTCTAATTCGCTCAGGGGCGGACTGGCCATTGAGGACGAGGGCGGCAGCCCTCCTTGGGCCCTTCAGCCAAGAATAAACTTACAAAAAATTATCAAGATAATAATTATTTTTGAAGTTTTATTGCATACATTTATGTATTCATTATAATTACGTATTCATAACACCAGAGTCAAAGGGGTCCAATACTCTAAGGTAGGGCCTAAAGAGCTCCTAGAGACAAATATTTTTAAATCTAGGGTCTTTATAGCCCCTGCTTACTTTACCTGGGCTTTTAAGGGCTCTATACCGCGCTCTATACGCGCTCTATACCCTAGCATACTTGATCAGGGCTCTATAGCAGCATTAAAGGGCTCTAGATAAGTATATTTTTTAACTAATTAAAAATCTATTATAAATTTTGATCTATAGGGCCCTTATTATGTTAAAGGGCCCCATACGAAGATTAGACCACTATGATCTGGGGTTTAATTAATTAAAATAGGTTGCTATGATCATTAATGCTACTCTCGTTAAAAGTGAACCCCTCTACTTGAGAAGTAATATCAACCCCCCTCCCTCTTTAGGCCCCTTGAGATGAAGGCTTGGGCCCTTTTAGGTCAAACCCTCCTCGGGCCTTTTAGGCTCAGTCCACCACTGAACCCGCTTAGTTCCAAATTATTATAATTTTGGTATTATTTTGATTTTTTAGGATTTTTACTACATACTCTCAAACAAAAAACAATATTAACAAGAAGAATAACATTAAATACACACAATTAACTATTACACAATAATAATTTTTTAAATCTGGCTTGACGTGTTTATAACCTGACGATAAGATAGATCCAGTAGAGTTATAAGTGTCTGAGGGAGTAGCGGTGGGGTTTGGTAATTTTTTTTACATAAAGTTTGTTAATAAAGTTTTTTTACATTGCAAAGGGATGATACGCTTCTCCCTTTTACAAGTTCCTTGACAGGTTATTTTAACAATATTTTGGTAGCAAAAGTATTTTCCTATTTTTTTATCGTGTAAATGAATAAGTACCTTAAAGATAATACAAAGGTGATACTTTAGAAGTTGAGGAAGTCTATTTATACCTTTTAAAGACAACACCGAACCTTAGTCCACTTAAAAGTAACAAAGGGATCAAAGTTTTAACTATTAATCCACTGAAGACAATAAACCTTAAGGTCAAACACTATATGAGAACATACAATAAAATATATTTATATAGAATTTCAATTAAGGCTCTTACGAGGCTCGAAAGAAGAATATTTAAATAAAGGACCAACCTGTATTTAAAGAAGCTGCCTAAATACGGAGCATAAAAAGCAAATATAATAGCCATATTGGTTTTAAACCCAGCGTTAAAAAGCTTCTTGGTAATAGGTCTAAATTGGCAATCGTTAGCGAATGAATTTGTTTCCTTTCCGAAACTGCAGCTCGCTACAACTTCAGTGGCGAATTTAGCACTCAATTCTTGAACCTAACCAAATAATAACATGCGAGTTGATAAAAATAGGTCACAGGAATCATTTCATTGCTTTTAAAGAATATAATATTCTTTTTTGAGGTAGTACGTAATTGAGCACTTTATTGGACCGTTTTTAGGATGAGAAGCCAATCATTTTTGTTATAGGAGGTTTTTTAGTACTTTTCACCTCCGAGGACAATAATGAATGTAAAAAAAAACTCCTAGGACGTAAAAGTAATTCATATATTGCCGCCATTACTGTAATGTAGCGTGTTCAAAAAAACAATCTGTGTAAAATCTTGAGGGTTGAAATGAGTTTTCTTTAAAAACGTTCATTTTGTTTCTGTTTTTTTTGTTCTTAGACTAATTTTTTTTCAATTAAGTATATAACGCAGTTTATTTAATGAGTGCTACCTCAAAAAAATAGTGTATGCCATCCGGCTGAGAATGTCTTTATGTCTTGGCAATTTTTCCCGACTCGCTTTGCTCGTCAGTAAATCTAATTGCAGTGACATAGAGACACACTTCTCAGCCTTATGGCATAAATAACTATTTATACTTATATAAGTTACTCGAAATGTTTGTAAAGTGACATAACATAAAGAGTTATTAACTATACCAGAGGAGAATATTAAGTTAATGCTCCCTGGGCAGTAAAATTGGTTTCTCAGGTAGATTCTAAATATAAAATGGGGAAATATTTATATAATTTTTAAGAACTGATTATTTGATTACTTTAAAATAATAAAGTAATAAATAAAAATAACTGGTTCTGGTTACTTATTACTTTGTTATTTTTTTTCGTTTGTTCAGTCAATAAATTTTAATAAAAAGAAATAAATTATTGAATAAAACAAGATGACAATCATGGAACTAGGTTTCCCTACACTTATGCTTGAAAACTATAGGAGAAAGGTATAGTATAATATCGTATACTGAATTACATAAACCTGACTTAAGTAAAATAAATTATACACATAAAGTCTGCTAAATTATAATCTGTGCTAGCTACAAATGTGGTTGAGGCCTTCAAAACACTATTGCGATACGCCGCATTGGACCAACCCAAAGATCTCATCAGTTCTTTGTCTCATAAGTTTCAAAATTAACCCTTAATCTTATCAGTTATTCCTCTCATAGGGTTACAAATGTGTGCCAAGTTTCATTGAAATTGGATCAGCTCTTAAAACTGTAACGTTTCTACAAGAGTTTTGGGATCAGTAGGTGCTGATCAAACGTGGTTTATCAAGCGTCAATGTTTGATGAAAAATGTGGGTGTTCAATTTTTTGCTAATGTAATGCTTTCACCTCCTTTTAGAAAGTAGAAAGGCATAAGCTATGTTTGAACGACATAGCTGTTTTAAACTAGCTATGTTAAACGTAATAGCTAGTTGTGCTTTTACGATTTAGTTACTTAGCTATGTTTGCTTTAGCTAGTTGTTTACTTTTTTTATTTGTGTTTACTTTTGTTCAGTTGTTTAGCTACTTAGATATTTTTAACGACATAGTTTTCCTATGTAGTTATTATTTCTACCATTAATATACAACCGGAAATCTTTTCATGAAAGCAAGTATTATTTCCCTAAACTCAGCCAGACATCAATAGATCAAACAAGAATAATAGATCTCTTGAATTCGCTTAATAGTTAGAGATTTTCTGAGAGCAAATCTGAAGTAGATATCCTTAAATAATAAATAAAATATTTATCAATTAGCAAACTTACATCAATAGGATTTTCTTTATTGTTAGATATAAATTTAATCATACGTTTACAGGAAGGTAATAATAATGAAACCATTGGTTTGACTTTTTCTCCTTTAAGAGCCTCATCTAGAACATTTCTAAGTGGTTTCCAACTAAAATGCAAATATATTTAGATTATAACACCTTGTAAAAAAATATAAAATTAGTTACACAAATCTATTCTAGATAGTCATTTACATTATTTTTCGTAATTAATATATATTCAGTAATATAATAAATTATAATAATAATGTAATATATTATAATAATATTATAATTATATAATGTATTAATAATTATAATAACATAATATATTTAATAAAGAATGTAATAAAATTTTAAAAATATAACTATCTCCAATAGTAAGAATCGTTGATACATCTTAAGTTCTTGACGTGAGATGCATCAAGGATCTTGAATAAAGGGATGACTATAGAGATATATACTAGAGGGGGCATAGCCTATCTTAATACATTAAGAGATCTGAAACATATTTCTGGGGCTCACAGGGGCTCTCTGTAACCTTGTTAAAACCTCTTTTAAGAGAGAGTTAAGGTTATGATAAATAAAATTATTTCGGCTTCCCACACATTGCTTGTGATTTTAGTTGCATTTTTATTGTTCTACTATATGATTTATTGTAGTCTTGTACTGATTAATTGATTGGATTTAAAAGGTACTCAGGTTACTTTTTTGGTGTTTCAAAATTTAACCCATAGAGCCCCTCTAGTAATATAACTCTATGGGGATGACGCACTAAGTCAATTTGCCCTTAGAGATATATTACTAGAGGGGTCCTATAGACAAAATCATAATCTGTTGTTGAAACACAATAATATCACATTTAGCTCATATATTTTTTCTCATTCTCATCAAGTAGATGTCAAATTTTCAAAATTTGAAAATAAAGTTTGCCCGTTTTGACAAATTAGCTTTTAGATATAGATTTTAAAAATTAAATCGTAAGTTGTAAAACAATTTTGATAAAAGCATCGTCGAATCATAGTTAAAAACATTGAGACAATCAGAGAGACATAAGCAAAACTGCACATATATTAAGCATATGGTAAACCACTAAGGTCCAATATCGTCTGCTGTTCTTTCATTTAAATTGACTGTAAAGTGCCCTATCTTTACAAATAATATTTTCATGGACAAATTAAACATTTTATGAACACATTTCACATGTCACGGACACATTTTCATAGAAAAATAAAACCGTATTTACTTTGCTCCACTAGCTAAAAATGGATTCATTTTGAGTATTTTCTCGGTATCATTTCTTGTTATAATATCATTGTCATGGAAACAGTCGAATTTATCAACGAGCACATCTTTTATTAAACTTGGATCAATAACCATCAGCATAGGCTCTCTTAATTTGAAGAAACCTCCAAGTGGTTTTCCACCCAATTTCCTGAAAATGAATCAAAATAAAGAAGAAGTGAGCAGAAATTCAGAGAGTGAAAAATCATTTCTGTTATAGTCAGTCGTTTTTACTAACTATTTTCTTATACTTTATTAGAGAGATGTAGATTATTAAGTACGTTAAGATGTTGCCACCTGGCGTATTTGGTTTTTAATTGTGTTAAATGGTTCGAATATTATTATTTGAGAGATTAATTGACATAACATGTTATATATATCAAAAAAATGTCTCCTTTCAATTAATTTATAATTTAGATTCGCAGTACATTTGTGTTTGGCAATTTAGAGGAGTATACAGTTCATTGACAGTCTTGGAGCTCAAGAGTGATTTTCTATGTCATAAGGTTATAAACCTTATAACAAACGATTGTAAATCCTATGACCAAAGGGTTTATAAAACCGTTTGGTCATAGCATTTACAGTGCCATAGAGTAGATTATTAAAACCATAAGTCTGGTGATTTAATCCGTAATTGAACAATATGCTGACTCAAAATTTTAAGTTTCGAAAAAAGTTTATAGTAAATACAAATAAAAGTTGTAGCACTCCAGAAAACAAACACATGGCTTAATTTTTAAGACACACCCCACTGAAATATCATTTACCCTCTAAACTATCTCTCACTCATTATATTTTTTATTACCTAATATCTTTAATCTTTAATCTTCATATCTTTAATATAAAGCGATGTAGGTAAAAAAATTACCAGGATTTAGAAAAAGATGTTAATTAGGTTTTGTTTCATCAATGGACCAAACTTTCTCTCCAATATTATCTAATAAAGATAATCAGTGACAAGTACCCAGTCAAATTTTAGTTGAACAACTACTATCTACCACTGATCTTTCAATGTTACAATTTGAATCAAAATTTTTACGTCGTGCGTAAGTCAACAAAATTTGTATTAGCAGAACACAACTCTTAGTGAAAGCTAAAATGACAATAGCATTTTGTCCTTTGTCAATTTTTCTTCAAAGGAAGTAGTTTTAATGACGCTTAAATTTCACCAATAGTATTGTCTCCCTTTTTGGGCTAGCTGCTAAACGCAGACCGCGATGAAGGAATGCGAAGTAGTATTAAAAATATAAAATGTCAGAAATGATCTTAAGTAAAATTATAGAGACTTCAGAATATAGTTAATAGAAAAGAGTAGAGGAATCAGTAAAAACCAGTTTTGATTTAAGTTTATATAAATTATATAATTGGTGAAAATTAAGAGTTTGAGAGTCAACTAAGTTAAAAATATATATTACAAATTTGTTTACTTTTTTAACTCTGAAGATACTTAGCAAAGATTCTGGTACAGCACATAATACAGTGAATATTAATTAGGTGACCCAAGACATAGATCAATGTAAAAGTATTGATTTACAAGTTTCAAAGAGAAACAAAGGAGAGTTTATAATAACAAAACTACCAGTACATCTCAATTAATGTGTAACTACATCTAATTAAAATAAAACAAGACAAACTTATTTGTCTGGTTGTTAACAATTACTAGGACTGTCTAGCACTGTCTGTAATTATTGTTTTATTATTTAAAACAACAATTAATTTATTTTTAAGACGAACAATTTGTCCAATTATACTAAAAAACATAAAATTGTGAAAATTAAATAGTATTTTCTAAGTAGATTGAATTCACATATTTCGGATTCTCTTTAGTACTTGTCAAAACTGTGACACTACTAGTTATAACTAATACTTATAACAATCACAATTTATTTTGTTTACTTAATAAAAAAAATGTCAAAAAAGTTATGAATTGCATGAAAAATAAAATTGGGGAGTAATATTAGTTATATTCCCTGATCGAGTAATTTGGTTCTAAAGGCAAGGACGAAAGAACCTAGTCCCATGAAATAAGTCCTGAAACGATACGTTAGGGAATTTATTTCAAAGACTTTTTTCATGTTATATATATTAACGTCTATTTATAGGCCTGTATAGCCCAATAAGAAAAGATGGAGTAAAGGGCAGTATGTATGAGTATGAGATGATAAGATATACTAGACATAGTAATGTTAACCTATTACTGATTCCCTTTTATAATACTTACTTATATATTTGCTGATAAACTTCGCCGATAGTTTTCTTCATTAGAAATACATCTCTTATATTACCAAATATAAATTCAGGTTCAACATAAGGTATTCCTTGTTTTAACCAATAATCATTATTCCATGTTAGGTACATATAAGCTAAGAACAGGACGCTCAGCAAGAACAGTAGAATTTCAAACAACATTTTAATATTTTAAGCTAAATTTAAACAAAATAACACTTTAAATTATTTTAACAATCATACAAAAAATATTATTTAATGCACATTTTACGATACTCAAACTCCGAGGTCAATAATGTAATTAAAATTTATAACATATAGTATTAAATTAAAAATACAGGAAAATCAGAGAGAATTAATATTTTAATGAGTAGGCGTCTGGGTAACAATAAAAGCTTTGAAGTAATTTCCCATTTTTCCAAAAGGTTAACAAAGAATTCTTTTATTTTTAAAACTGTTCAATGCATACAAATTCACTGCTCCTACAGTTTTAATCTGTTTCTTCAAAAATAATATTTAAGCAAAGGAAGCACTTATATTAAGCTATCAATAGGACATTAACTAGTTCTTACGACGAAACACGGTTAAGGTCACTAGCGTTACTGATTGGACATTACTATATCGATTAGACAATCATTAAAGGTAATATTTGTCTCTTTGGTGATTAGATAAGAGTACGTGATAAATATGAGAATTTTCAAGTGTTCTGTTTGATGTTAAACTGGGGAGATGATAAGATTTATTATTTATTGGTTTAATGTGGTGGCAGAGCACTTAAAAGAGACGAGTATTTAAATTAAAAATATAGGATACAGAATTTTAAAGGGAGTTTTAAGTATGTTGGTAAGGACAGCAGTATAGGTTATAACCTACTGCAGTATATAACCTATTTTACTTCCTATAGGAAGTAAAATCTCGAAAGTTAGTTTAGTTTAATTAGTAATTGCTTTGACCAAATTATTATCCTTGTAAAACTAATAACTTTCAGGAAAGCTGGCACGAATTTAAAATCGGGTCAAGATTTAATGGAACGTCTACAAATTGTTTGGTACAATATTTGCATTGATTGATGCAGGTTTTCAAAGCTAATGCTACACAACGACTACAGACATTAGATACAACCAATAGTGGGTTTCCCGCTTCAAATTATATTAGTTTGTTGCATTATTATCATTATTTTTTTCACATTCAAAAAGACGAGTTTTTAGTTTCAAATTAATGTATATGAAAACAGATGAAACAAAGCCTCCACTCTGATTTGCTACTGGACGCTCTCATCATAACCCTAAAAAATTGTAATTAAATTAATATAGATTTGATGGAAATAAAGATAATTATTATTCATGTACCACTAAAAATTTAAATTCGAAAAAGCATTTTAAGGATAAGATACCGTCCATAATTATTTAATTTGAACTTCTAAAATAAACTTGGGTCCCATCGTCTTCGCGTATCATCATCCCTGCGTATCCTCGATCGCCCAAAAAAATTAAAATCCGGAAGTAGCACCAAAATCATCGCAATAAATTTAACAATGGCAATAGGTACAGTACATACTTACTACCAGATTTGAAGATCGATTTTAGCTGAGCATCAAAACTGCTTACTGTCCTATTGCAGCATCTTTGTATCTTTTTCGCGTTCACGTGATATATGAAGTGTTCTTCAATATAACTTCAGTAATAATGTCAGATTCCATGAATTGAAAGACTCAATATCTCACCACGGCACTGTAGATAGCCGGCTCTGCTTAATAAAATTTAAATTTAGTGGAAAGACGTTGTCGGTGTTGATATTATGTTCTTCTCTACTTCCTATAAGGAGGGAAGAATTGCATTACTTTTGTTGTTGTTAGCAAACAGCAAACAACCAGATAATGTAAATTTATACAGAGTGGATCATAGAGATATTATTACTAGAGAGGCCCTATGGGTTAAATTTTGAAACATCAAAAAAGTAACCTGACCACCTTCGCTTATAAATTAATCAAATAATCAGTACAAAATAACAGTAACTTATATAGCAGGACGTTCAAAATACAAATCGATACACAAGCAATGTGCGGGAAGCCGAAATCAATTGATTTATTATAACCATAACTCACTCTTGAAGGAGGTTTCCATGAGGTTACACATAGCCTCAAAAAGATGCTTCAGGCCTCTCAATGTAATAAGATTGCCTATGTATCTCTCGGAGTGGTATATATCTCTATGGATTGGACCAAAAGTCCCCCCCCCTCCTTTAAATTTTGAACCATTTGACATAAATTAATGAAACATGGGGTACTTTTTCTGTAAAGGGAACTTCTTTTTAGTGGTATAGTTAACTTCAGGAGTCCCATTCAACACCCAATTTAGCGAAAAAGTTAATTGGAAAGTTTATTTTTATTGAACTTTTTAGGTTCTGGGGATATATAAAAGATATTTTGCCCCTGCAAATTTTTGCCCAAGACCGTATAGAATAAGTGTTCAAAGTGCAAATATTGGACACTTCTACTCAAAATTGAAGCGTAAGTATTGATATTAAAAAGAATTTGCCAAGTATATAAATGCCTTATTTTTAGCTTAAATCACAAATCTATCATTTTATTTTCAATTTAAAAAACTTCCGGTCTCAGCGCTAGAGGCTGGTTCGCGGCCCCCGCGCCTCTCTGTAGCTGCTTCGCGGCCACATGGTTGTTGCCTCATAACAGTTTGTCATATTACGAGTTTATATAAGTGGCATACTGTCACGATATAAGCGAATTTTCAAATGTATTAGTCAAATAATGTGATTTGTTTACATTATGTTATATATGTCAATCAATAAAACCAGAAATAATACTAATAATAAAACTTAACTTCACATACGTATTAACCATACATAGTGCTACATGTATAAACATTTGCAGCTAAGAAGCCTTCGGCCTCTTAGCTGCCTCGCAACCTCGATTCTTCGCGCCTAAGCCGCAACGCGTAACTTCGTATTTATATCATTTGATACTACCGTGTTTTGTAAAACATGAACAGTCGCACAATATAATTGTGCGAGACACACCTAGGAAATGTAACAAGCAAAAGCAATGCTATATCTGGGAACTGTTCCATCATTCGACATTCGTCATCATTGATGGCTCGACATAATGCCATGTCAAATGATATATGTTTTTGCTTGCCATGCATGATGGCGGTAAGAGAGCACCGCTCTTCTCTAGTAAATACTTCACATTACATTCTTCGGAATTAATTGAAGGTCAAAGTGAGTTCAGGTGAAAAAAATTTCAGTCCGATCTAAATACTTTGTGAGGATTTGTTATCTTTTGAGATGTTCGTGAGGTTATTATTGCGGGTTAATGATGTCACACATATTTCATAAACTCTAGACTTCGGACCATTAACAAGGTTGATATTAAAACCAAGATTCATTTTGATCCGAGCTGTATTGTCTATATATACCGTTAAAATGAGGGTAAAGTTTATACAAAATTTTCTATAATTTTTTCAAGCCCCTTGACAATATGAGAATTTCCACAAACTTCAATGTCTATACAATCCATACTTTTGAATAAATGATGGATGATATTCAAAAACTTTTCAAATTGTTACTGATTTCTTCAAACTATTCCCATAATTACCCCCCAAAAGGGGAGCCTCGGCTATAGCCGAATAAAAACTGTTAAACCGAAATAAGTTATAAATTGTGTGTATGTTTCTAAATTTTGTATTCAGTTTTAATAAAGGCTTATTTATTTATTTATTCCCATAATAGCTGTCATATTTAATAAAGTAAATGATCCCTTATCATATGTATTGTACAGTTAAACCATACAATTTTAAAATTAGTTCGGTAGGTGGATTCCTAAGCTGACTTGAGCTTATTGAGCCAGAAACTATGCTTTATTTTTAACATAATGTTATTATTATGGAAATCTTTTTACTTGAAATAAATGAAAAACAACTTATATTGTTTCGTACACTTACACAATGGTAGATATAAAGTGGTAAAGTGTAACGATGTATTAGAATCCAGTAAGGGAGCCACTTTCTAATATACTGATTCAACAGCACGGTCATTTTTACTTCTTCCTTAATCTGAGCATAATTTTACTTGTACCTAGAGATAAAAACACAACATGCTTAAATAAAAATGTATAGTGGGCTGCTCATATACAATGTTTGTATAAGAGTTTTGTTTTTATCACTTTCACAATAAAAACATTTGGAATATCTTCAGGGTAATTTCTTATCAACCTTTCTTCTCTCTAAGATAATCTTATTGGACTAGCTAGAATTTTAACTATAAAATCAATTATAAAGACAGTAGTCCAATTAAAAAAGCCATATTCAGAGTAAATACAAAATAAAATAACTGAACAAAGCACCAGACCATAACCAAAAAGTTCAACACCAATAGTTAAAATATAAAATAAACCTACCTTACATACATAATACACTAAAAACGTATAAAAATTAATTTAATATAACAAAAAGCCAATAAGGATCACGTTAAATTAGAAACATTCACTAAAAAGGAATTGATAAACATTAAAACAATAAAATTTCTCCTCTTTCTGTCATCGACTTTAGTTCGAAACAACACTTCTCATCTTATACCAATTTGTCGCCGAATAGAATATGAAAAGAAACATCAAATCTTAAAGATCCCCCCCCCAAAAAAAAGAACATTTTTTTGTTTATTTAAAATAGCGAAATTTCAAAAATGTAATTGAACCCGAGTCTATGCTTAAACTAAGTAAACTTAGTTTACTTATTTATTACGTGAAGGTTTATACTTGTACCAAGTTTCAACTCAATTGGATTGTGTTCCGATTTTTTATAAACGTACATAAGTTATTCAATAAAAATTGAACTAATGCTGATAATGAGATATAACTCGGCACATATATTAGTCTTTTACATGGCTACATGCGTGCAAAATCTCAAACCAATCGCATTATTTTTCCACGTTTCATGATTTGTCAAATTTTTGCTGAGTCATTATTGCATGTTAATGACATCATAAAAAATTATTTTCTGAATAGCACAACTACAGCGGTGGACTAATTTTTACACAAAGTTTCAACTCTCTAGCATAAAAACACTTGGAGCTACGATTATTACAGACACACACACACACACACACTAAACACATACACACACAAATACAGACAGACAACTTTGTGAAAATACTTAGGAGGCCTTAAAACCCCTAAAACGGATAATTCCTATATAAATAAAGTAAAGTAAAAATCATTCCTGTTTATGATAAAGATTAACGTAAAAACTTTGACAAGAACTCAATCCTATTTGGGTTTGAGTTTAGGATTTAGGTTGATTACATTTACTATGCATTATCTCACATTTTTAATATCTCACATTTTATTATTTATTATTATGTTATCCCCATTAAAAAACGTTAAATAAAGCTTAGTTGAAATAAAATTACATCAAATAAATCACATCAGTAGTTGCTGGTAGAAATAAGCTTATTATCAAAAAAACATGTTTAATTTTTATAAATAGTCAAGTCTTATATCATAAATAAAATAAAAATGCAATGCTATCAATACTGCAGACCAGTAGAACGAATTATAATTATAAATTTACATCGCATCATTTAATAATTTAAAACTATTCCGCAAGACTACTCAAACTATGGCCACAAGGATATTAAATCCTCAAAATTAACTTTAAAAGTGTTTTAGTCATACAACTTAAAATACTTTTCTGTTTAAATAATTCTGAGGAATGTAATATTTCTTGGTTGTATTGACTTACTTTAACTTTTTTCTGAGTATTATAATAAATTAAATTGAACTTACCAAATCAAACCAACATGGCGAAAAGAAAAATTTAAGGGTGGGAAGGAAGCATTTCGAGGATAAGCCACTGCCTTCTAAATTGACTACTTAACAAATGCTGAATAAAATTAACTAAACATTCGTATAATACAATATTTTTCGTGAAGTAATCAATAAACAAAATAATTTAATTAGTATTATATGATTTCTTAAAAATATTTGAACATCATTAACATAAACAGATAATTAAAATGGACATAAGGAACATACACATTTATCAGCGATCTATTGGCAGAAAAGAGAACTACTAACGATTTATACGAAAATTTAACATTTTTAGGAATTTATTTTTTAATTATTCATTATAATTTTACAATTACGTCTTTAGTTTTAAAATGCATTGACAATAACACCGCAGCTACCGGCGAAAAATAAATTCAGCTATACATGAATAATAATTAAAAGCAAATAAAGTTAACGCTACAAATGAATTTAGACTAGAGGAAGTTTCTACGATTTGAATCACTTGGCAAAAGAAAACAAAGAAGAACGAATAAATAAACTTAACTGAAAAGTTGTAGTTTTGCAATAGTTGGTTTTTATTTTATTGTATTCGATAATAATCTTAGAATCTAAGTGTTAAGTTTTTCATGTGTAAATCTTGGTAAAGAAATTTTGATTGAAGTGTATTCTGCTTTTAGGTACGATTCTTGTTACAACCTCCAGTGCTAAAAACTACCATTCTACCATGGAAAACATTCCTAAAGATTTCAAGACAGCTCGCGCTTGTCTTAATTGTTCTTTAATAAAAACTTTTGATCAATTTGAATTCGACGGATGCGACAACTGTGATGAGTTCTTACGGATGAAGAATAACCGTGATAACGTTTACGATTTCACGAGTTCTAATTTTGATGGAATGATCTGTTTAATGAGTCCTGAAGAATCGTGGGTTGCTAAATGGCAAAGGATTAATAGATTTACTAGAGGTGTTTATGCAATTTCAGTTGCTGGAAGACTTCCTAGCAGTGCTATCAGAGAAATGAAAAGTAGAGGTATTGTTTATAGATCCAGAGATATGAGTCAACGATGAATCTTAGTTTTTATCATATTCTACCCTTACATATGAATCAAATCTTGAATTCTGTAATGCAGACTGATTAATAAATTAAGAATAATTACAGAACTTGAATTAGATATATGCTGTGAAAACTACCTGAAGAAGATCCCATCCCATCTACTTCACAGAGGAAATGGATCCAATCCACTCCGCTGATATGCTGTAAGAATTTTAAAAGGGAGTTTTATTTAAAAGTTATACTTTTTAACTATAGTGGAATAGAATCAACAAGTAACTTTACTTATGCATTTCAGGCCGTCATAACATGTGCCGATATCAAAAGAAGAAAGTTTTGGCCACTAGAGCTGTTCTTGGCAACACAGGTTACTGCAGAGGAGATAACACAAATGTCATGTTGCTTGTCATCAATAAAAACTATTTTGTATGACAGACTTAGAATAATATTAATATAGAAGGAGCTAATGACCATAAACTCAATTTAATTCCACTGATAACTCGAAAGCCAGTTCACTGGTGGTCTTAGGTAGGGATACTACCTTAATAACCAACCATTATTTTATAAATGTGTCATAAATATCCACTAATAAAGAAAGATCGTAAGGAATAAATATAATAATATAAATAACCTGCTGAATATATAATAAAATTGGTCTTTGATAGACGGTAAGGGAATACGAGAATCTACATTTAGTTGGTGAGGACTAATTTTACTTAAAAACTTTAAAATACAATTTATAATGCTTAAAAAATGTAATGCACTGATATTTATATTTGTATTTTATGAATAATCGATCATTAATTAATAATAGAACATAATAATTCATCAACCGGAAGTATTGCCAACTTATAAGAATAAGAAAATTGTTAGAATTATTTATTAGAATAAGTTATAAGAAAATTGTATGTTGTTCCAGTAGCAGCATTACTTTAGTTTTACTTTGTTGTTATCAGTTATGCTCCTTCTATGTATTGTATTATTCTGAGATGATAGAAATTAATTTCGGGCACATTGAAACAACATAGAGGGTTTGTTTAACCCATATAGTAACATTTATGTTTCAGTCTTATCTGTTGTTGTCTTGATAAGAAACGTAATGGCAGCCATTTTTAAAAAGTTCTATTCCACTATATTTTTGACTAACTGATTGTTCCACAATTAATTTACTGTTTTTTTACAAAAATACTTTTTTTTAAGTGTTATTTTAAATAACATTTAAACATATTATTATGAATATTTTAACATCTAATCGTGTACAGAATTCACTACTTAATATTTTATTTATCTTTCTACTACTTCCTTCACTCTAAAAGACACAATGTTTTGATGGGTTCCATTATGACATCTTTGTATTCGGTTTACTAAATTAATTTGAGCATACAGGATAAGATATGTAGTTAATACACTGTGCAGCCCTTGGGAGTACATCAGAGGGTAGATATTATACTGGACTATATCAACCCTTCATCTGGAAGGGACCAGCATAAACATATAAAATGTATCCTGCTTTCAACTGATCAACATAATAACTAAGAAACATTCATTTGAGGCCTTCCGAGAACTTAAAAAAATAAAAGTATACTTATGTCACTAAATTAATATTTTAATTCAACCTGTCATTTTAAATGTCCTGTCTTAACAAAATGTATTTCTTTTTGTAATTTATATTTGAAATAAATTTATACTTCTTAACTATGAGGCGCGGTCGAATATCCACGGCCTTCTAGAACGTTGGATCACCAACAAACTTTTTTTATAACTTTTTTTTTTCAAAATTTTCAGTAATTAGCCGGATTTGTGATAAATGAAGCCTATTTCCGTAATCTACACGCTCTTTTGGTTAATCTCAAAGAGTATTTACATTCACTCAACGATTTATTTTTAATCTAACTTGGTACATACATAACTACTGTTAGACGTCAATGTTAACAAATATGACATGTCAAAATATAACACAAAATATTGACGTCTAACAGTAGTTATGTATGTACCAAGTTAGATTAAAAATAAATCGTTGAGTGAATGTAAATACTCTTTGAGATTAACCAAAAGAGCGTGTAGATTACGGAAATAGGCTTCATTTATCACAAATCCGGCTAATTACTGAAAATTTTGAAAAAAAAAAGTTATAAAAAAAGTTTGTTGGTGATCCAACGTTCTAGAAGGACGTGGATATTCGACCGCGCCTTATAGTGGAATAGAATCAATTAGTTCCTCTACTCATGTAATAAAGGCTGCCAAAACGTGTATAGATGTTGAAAGAAATTTTTGGTCACTAGAGCTACACTTGGCATCTCAAGTTACTGTAGAAGAGGTTATACAAATATCATGTTGCCTGTTAATGATGAAGGTTATTTTGTGTAACAGAAATTCATACAGAACTGAAGTAAAAAAATTTCTTATTTGGGCAACATTAAAAGAACTCCAGAGGGTTTGTTCACACAATATTTTTACTGTTGACATTCATCTTTTATTCTTATCTAGTTTTATTTTAACACACTGGCAGCCGTTTTTAAAGATCAAGTTTTTTTTAACTAGATCTAGTTTTTGAAGGAAGTCGGTTCACTATTCTATTCAATTACAATTTAAAAAAATGTAAATAAACTTATTATAAGCTATAGAAAGTGTTGATTTCTATTCGAATCCATACCTTTATTCTTAATAGGAAATTGTGCAGTTTAACACGCTTAACATATCTTATTTTCCAGTAAGTTTACTGAGCCATTATTCTGTTGGGGGAAAACTATCTCATAAAACCACTAATTTCTTACTTCAGCCTTTGTATCTCTTTGTTTAAAGAAGTAATAAATTAATGCAACATAATTGGTCAAAATATATACATTATTAAGAAAGATGAAAAAATTAATGTTATTAAGAAAGAAAATTTATGTCGGATTGGTAGAGTATTTCCATTTTTTATTCTTTTATATTTCTCAGTTTAAATAATAAAATATATCTTAAAAGTTTTATTAGGCTTCATCAAAATTGTTTCAATATTTTTTTCATAGTGGGTGAGAGAGAAGGGAGAAAACAGAGCTCAGGAATCAACAGTTATTAAAAGGAGCGAGACTGAGAAAAGACCGAGACTCATTTGTATGAGTCCTGTACCTGGGCCCTATGGCCAATTTAATTTTTTAGCGTTCCCCGCCAAGGTAAACAAGTTGGGATAGAAGTAATTATGAGAAGAAATTAATTTGGGGATAATTATCGCTTAACAGGTAATCTACTAATTAAAATAAACAAAAGGTTAGATAAAAAATTACAAAAACCTTATCTTTGTTCCTTATTTTTACAGTATAAGGTAAAAATACTGATACTGTTGGTCACCAACAGTATCATGGTAACCAAATATAATGTCGTATACTTAATATTTTTTATGGTAACAAGGAGACTGTTAATACAAAGCCCTGGCCTGAAAAATATCTTTGAAAATTTTTCCTGAGGCTTTATATAATGCAATTAATATAGTTAATTATATTAATTGCCATATAGCTTTTTATATTCATATGAGCTACCCTTGCACCAACTTTCTACTCAGTTGGATGATTTTTTTAAAAAAACACGTTATTGAATTAAAGGTGATCTGATGTTGATAATAATAAGATGAACTTAGCACCTAAAGCAGACTAAGACTAGGAAATCTCAGTTTTGGATATTTAGTGCGAACACAAACTTCCTATTTACCAAAGGAATATACAAGGGAAAGTGAAAATTTGGTTGATTAAAAAGTAAGTTTATTTAGAATTTTATTTAACTGATAAATTATAAAAAATAAAAGAAATAATTTTACGATAAAAAAACAAATTGATAAACAGTTACAGAATAAAAAAACATAAATCTTGGTTACTATCTAACATTTATACAATACAAATAACAGGCAATGACTAGAGTAAATAAAATGCAATTCAAATTAAAGCTTGACAAAAATAAATTCTAAATTATGTGGGAGAAAATTGTCATCAGTTGGACTAACTAAGGATAGCAAGACTCACCTAAACTATTTTAACTAAAGCTATGTTTAGCAATATTATATTTATTTAAATGTCATTAAATATCTTGCAATTGTTTCCTGTAGATTTATAAAATTGATACAACACATTTAAAACATAATAAACTAAATTTCATAACATAATTTTTTAGAAATTTTATCACAAAGGAATTTTTAGAACATCATTTTAACACAGTTAAAATGATGTGTTTCATGTTATATAATTATTGGAGCAAGTTAATAAATTAGAAACAAATTATATATTTTATAGCAGAGGTAAAAAGTAGATACTTGTATGTAAATCGTTTTACATATTGTTATTTATAGCAGATTTATGAGAGAACAAAGCTAGGCATAGTGGAATCATCATCAATCTCATGTTGGAGGTTTAAACCATATCAAATAGTAAGTGTTATTCACATTTAACATTTTCAAAAATGAAACAGCTTTGCAGCAAGATGGCCATCGGAATCCTAACTTTGTGGCAGGGATTTCAATACTCGACACAGCAAAACACACAAAATTGAGCATATGTTCAATATGCATATTCCATAAGGCTACACAAGGTTATGTTTATCACTCTGGTATTTTCACATTTTGGGATTAAATATGTTTAACATTCTCACGAGCAAACATAATAAAACCTAAATAAATCACAATGTTAGGATAAAAAAATTATAGTAACCTTAAATAACAATTACCTCCATTTCAAAAAGAGTTAAGCAAGAGTCTTACGTCAGGATGCAGCGGAACCAAGAGAAGCAGCTTCATTTTGGAAAGCGTTGATGGAATATCAATTAGAGTTGCACAGCAGGTATTGTGCTATATTGTATGTCTAAAAAAATATACTTAAGTTATCCAGTGAATGTAATTTTAAAGCCATTGTAAAACAACTTCCTGTACAACAAAAAAAATATTTTTCACAAATTTTTAAGTAGACACTATAAAGTCTAATTTACAGCCATTCTGAAAAGAAATAATTTAATTGCTTTCAAGAACAAAAGAAATGAATTTATTTGTAAATCACGCATCAAACAATAAAAGTTAGGTAAAAAATGAAATATCAATAATATGTTTAAATATCTTAGACAAATTTAATTATAAATACCCTTATTTCATTTTTTTTTAAGAAAACACAGACAGTAGGAAGTAGAAATATATTATATTAGTTTAAGCATTAAACTAATATAAATAATATTAGTTTAATGCTCATTATTAAAATTATGGAAAAAATAAATAAAGCTCCAAAATTACAAGAAATGTCCGATAAATCACATATTAAAAAAACAATAAAAGCTGTTGAAAACTCATATAAGTTCCCTTCAGAAGGAACTAAAGTTTAAAACCCGATTTACATGGATGTTATTATTAAAATATAATAAAATGTAAAAAAGTATAATATAATAAATGGCAATATGATATAAAATATATAAGTCTTTGGCAAAGAAATCAAAATTTAAAAATTCAACCAAAGATTAAAAAATCCTAAAATAATAATTAAATTATAACTTAAAGAAAAATATAAGTTAATGTCAAACAAATTTAAGACAAAAAAAGTAAATTTTAAGTAAACTACTAAATCATAGACTAAAATATAATTAGTTGAGGCCGAAAGTAGCACTTTATTTAGTTCATTTGTGAATACAACATAGAATGCAAGGGATGACTTTTCTAATTCATCAATCCTTTTTTATTTTATTAGTCGGAACCCAATTCCAAAAGCAGCAAAATAGGAAATTGGTAGTTCTGACTTTGTGTTTATCTAGATTTGTAAGGTGCCACAATGAAACCATTCCATAACAAAATAATGAAACTATTAATTTTAAGATGGAATTAGTCGTTTTAATAGCTGTTATAGAGAAATATGAACAGTTATTTCTAATCTTCTTATCAACAAAAAAAATGGTTTAGCTACTTCAGGGATCAGGCTCCTCGATTGGATTTTTTTTACTTTTGGATATTGAGATAACCAAATATTCTCCTACATTTTCTTTTATTAGAGAGATTCATCACTTTAAAGTAACTTTAAGATAATATCATTACAAATATTGAGGACCAATAAAGGTTATAGAAAGCTTTGGTTTAGTTGAAAACAGAAGTTAAGCAGGAAGATCTAAGATTTAAGTCTAAGAACAGTTGCTTTGTTGTGAAGAGAAATGTTGATCTCACCAGGCCCTTGCATCCAGGGTTCTCCATCTATTTGTATTGGAAGCCTTTTCTTTAATTTTAACTAAAAAATAATCATAAACATAAAAAAATTATTTACAGAAATAAATAAATTTTGCTTGCGGACCATTGGTCCGCTCAGAAGAAATCTTGTGTATAGGTTGTAGTTTTGTTAAGTAATGTCTCCCTAAACTCGCTTTTAAGTTTAAAGAACTCGCACATATTAAATGATTAAACAAATAAAAGAGTTTAGTTCTATAATAAATCTAATGACTAGCTAACATTACATTTCACCCATCACTGTGGGTATCTTCAGGCTTAAAAACACTCATTATAAAACAAAGAAATGAAAGCAAACAAATAAATCACTTGACTGGAAATTTACTTTTTTATTTATTCTCAACAAGTTAATTTTTTAACAAATTCTGTGATATTTTAATTTTTCTAGTCAAGCAAATCAATTATGTCTTTTTGCTTTTATTTATCTGTTTTGTAATAAGTTAATTTATAAGTTTTTAATATAGTTTTATTTTTAAGCCTGAAGATACCCACAGTGATGGGTGAAATCTCATCTCTATACTCTATCTTACCAAAAACCAGTTACGTGGTAAAAAACTCCCTGCCAAGTCTTTGGTCCAAAAAAGTAGGGAAACCAACTTTTCTGTTTTAATAGTTTTGAGGAACCAATGAATTTGGCCTGATATGAATTGTGGGAATGGTTTAACATCCAGGACTAACCTCATTTGCTCCCTCACAATATTTTCCCACACTATCATGTCAACTGATTTTAACCGAATGTCATTCTATAGTACCAAGATTAATTTTTTTATACACTTAAATTTTATCCATAGAGGTCACCCAGTTAGATGTACAGTTTGTACCACTTAGGATGGTTTAATTGAGCTTAAACTGGTCTCAAAGATTCAGCATTCAGATCTTATAAATTTTTTTAAACAATAGGCTTCGTAATTGAAATTAATATATTTAATTGCATGTAATAATGAAGTTCAAATTTAATGCCTAATAATCCAGTTGAGCAAAAATGGTTAAGATAGTATATTTGAATAATACGTAATAAGAAGTTACAAAGTTATGAAAATCATAGATTCTGAGTCATAAAAATCATACCAAGCTATAGAAAAGTCATACAAATTATAAATAATAGATTGAAATTTTCAGCCCAAAGAGATTTAACCTGGTTAAAAATCTGAGCTTTTGACTATGGAACCAAGTCTGGTCTGAGTCAGAGGCTACAATAGAACAAAAATATCAAAACCAAATTTTATTTCATCATAGAACTCTCTTTCTGCTGTTACAGCACATATCAATCGATTCAGTAACCTTGATAAACTCTTTTAATATCTATTGAACAAATCTAAAGACATTTAACTGAGAAAAAAAAGAGTTTAACAGAAGAAATCCTTTAAAAGAACACTTGTCATTGATTCTGAAAGGGTTAAGCAAGATTTTATGCATTTTAGTTACATTATATGGATTTTGAAATAATTTAACTCTTTTTGAAAGTCTTAAGTCTTTTTAAAAAGAAACAAAGAAAAATTTTTGTAAAGGATAGGGAGTTCAGAAAAAGGTTTGACATGAACTTGCAAGCTTTTTCATGGGGTAAAAAGCAGATTATTCATGTTCAGCACTCTATTGGATCCTGAGCAAAATTAGTTACATTTATACAAACAGTTTTATTCATTACGGGCAGTTACATTAATTTCAGTCTCTATTGACATACCTTAACTGTAGAAGCTTGTCCTATCCTATGAGAACTTGAAAGCCCAACCTGTAACTGCGCTATATGAAAAGATGAATAAATACAAGCAACCTCAACAAGACCATCGTCTATCTTCTGCTCACCTAAACCTACCCTATCACCTTCTTTCTCTTCATCACTTGACACATCTGCTGAATCTAAACAGAAAACATTCAGGCATTAGCAAAAAACATGAATTTGCTGGATATTGTAAAATTAACTTTGAATTTTTTTTAATTAATGAAACACATTTTACTAAATTTATAGTATGAAATTTACACTATGAAACCATTGTTCTGGAAATCTTGATTTTTTATGCTTGAACCTGTAGGCTTGTTTTAGCATTTCTACTCTCTTGAATATCACTCTACTGATAACCTCTGGAGATTATGCAGACACTACAACCAGAGAAGACCTCGGTACTTCTACCCTCCTCTTTAGGGCATGCAACAGTGACCAAGTTCACAGTTTTTCTTGTATATTAGTCCCATCTAGCCGCCTACTAGCTACTAGTTTTTATCTTGGGACCACAGACACCACTAAATCCGAGATATACACTTTAAAAGAGCTCGGTCCGAAGGTTCATTATCTTTTCTACCCTACACTGGCCTGGAAAACATTCTTTTTATATAAGCTGAAGACAATGTAAATGTAAATCCACACCACGTAAAACCTAGGCTAGGTTAGCCGACTTAATGTATGGTCCCCGGATGGAATTGAACCCTCGACCTTCAGATCATAAAGTGAGCACTCTACCACTAAGTTACCTGATAAGTCTTATACTAGTTAAAGATAAGAGATATTATTTACTTGAGTAGATTTTATAATCTAAAGAATAATATGACAACAATAATAATAAGTGACATGTCAGATCTCCCCCCCCAAGCATGGTTGGTCTCATCTGATCAACGTGCTTTTTGCACATTTCTCCATTGCGAGTTTTTATCTTGTACATAACAGTTCCTATATTTGCCACCACTTCTCCATATGACCATTTCTTCCTTTTTCCATACTCTCTGAACTGAACTCTGTCTCCTATTCTAAACTTATAACCCAGTTCTTTTCTTTTTACCTCTGTGTTCTCTCTCTGATCTGGTTTCATTAAATTTAATTGTGTTCTCATCTCCCTTCCAAACATTAGTTTGAATGGGGATTCGCCTGTGGTGGTTGAAGGTGCATTTCTTAACTGTACTAGAATGGTTGTTAGCTTTTCTTCGATACTTCCCGTCTCCATTGTTTTCAGCAATTTTTTTTTACAGTCTGCACTGCCCTTTCTGCAAGGCCATTTGATTTAGGGTGATACGGCGCTATTGTACGATGAGTGATACCGTTTCGCTGAAGAAACTCTTGGAATACTTTCGACGTAAATTGTGGACCGTTATCCGACACTAATAAAAAGGGTAATCCAAACATGCTGAAAAGGTGCCTTAATTTAGCAATGCACCACTGGGAGGTTGTTACTTTTGTTGGGAAAACCTCTATCCACTTTGTTGATGCGTCCACGATGATGAAATAATAGATACCAGCTTCTGGTCCTGCAAAGTCTATGTGGATTCTTTGCCAGGGTCCTGTTGGTGGTATCCATGGGTGATCAACTTCTTGGGTAGGGTTGTTTTTCTTTTCGCAGCATTGAGTGCAAGCTTTTACTACATTCTCAATATCTCTATCAATTCCCTTCCAATAGCAGAATCGTCTTGCCAGTTGTTTCATCTTTACCATACCTAGGTGACCTAAATGCAGTTCTTTTAGTACGGTATTTTGAAGGGCTTCTGGTATGACAACTCTACTTCCTCTTAGAATGCATCCATCTTGCATCGTGACCTCACCATCTGTAAGTCCTAGTCCTTGCAAACTTTCACCTAGTTCTAATGCCTGCTTTATTCTTCTTAATCTGTCTTCTTTTACAGTCTCTTCTCTTATTCTAGTAGCTGTAACTGGTAGAGTGTGTAGTTGTTTAATTTGAAATTGTTCCGCCTCATCTTTTGCCTCTTGCTTCCTTGGTTTATCTACAGGGAACCTAGACAAAAAATCAGCATGTTTGTGATCCGATGACTTTTTGTATTCTATGTTATAATCAAATCCTGATAAAAATAGCGCGTAATGAATTAGTCTTGTTGCTGATAGTGGTGGTAATGCTGTATGCGGTCCAAATATAGCTATCAGTGGTTTGTGGTCTGTTTGTATAATAAATTTCCGTCCATAACAATATGTAAAGAATTTCTTGAGTCCCCAGTATATTCCTAATGCTTCTTTGTCTATTTGACTATTTAATTTCACTTTTAGTAAGTGATCGCGATGCGAATGCTACCGGTTTTTCTTCTCCTTTATCATTTCTTACAGATAGTACCGCTCCGAGTCCTACCGGAGAGGCATCTGTTGCCAAAACTAATATTTTATTCGGATCATAGTGTGTTAAAACTCTTTTGCTTGTAATTTCTTTTTTTACTTTTTTAAAACTTTCCTCTGTTCTTTCAGTCCATACAAACTTAATGTTTTTCTGTAGGAGTCTATTTAAAGGATGTAAAATTGTTGCTAAATTTGGGATGAATCTGTTATAATAATTTGCTAATCCTAAAAATGTTCTTAGTTCATTTATGTTCTCTGGTCTTTTTGCATCGGTGATTCCTTTCACTTTGTCCGGTGATGTTTGTATTCCCGTCTCGTCTATGATATGGCCTAAATATTTTATTGATTTTTGAAAAAATACACTTATCCTTATTCAGTTTTAAGTCATACATTCTTAATTGTCGAAATACCATTTCTAGTCTTCGAATAACTTCCTCTTTAGTTGCTCCATGAACAATTATGTCATCAAAAAAATAACTTACTCCTGTTATCCCCTGTAATAGTCTGTCCATAAATCTGTTCCACAATTGCGGCGCTGTTTTTACCCCGAACATCAGTCGGTTCACTTGATACAAATCCCGATGCGTGCTTAAAGTTTGCATCCTAGCACTCTCTTCATCCATTACCATATGTAAATAAGCGTTACTGATGTCAAGGGTGCAAAAATATTTAGAACCATGCATTGATGCGTATATGTCATCTATTTTTGGTATAGGATATGGTTCGTCCTTAATCATTTTATTTAAAGTAACTTTGTAGTCGGCACATAGTCTTAGAGCGCCATTAGGTTTGATAATTGGTACAACCGGTGTTCCCCATTCCGAGAAATCTATTTTTGTAATAATTTGCTCTTTTTCTAATCTTTCTAATTCTTCCTCTATTATTTTCATAGCGTAAGGTATTGGTCTTGGTTTAAAGTACACAGGTTTCGCTCCTTCTTTTAAATAATAATGTCCTTTCATATTCGGTATTTTCCCTATTTTCTTTTTAAATATGTCCTCGTACGTAGTTAATAGATTGTCCAGATCTGATAAATTTAACTTTTCACTTATTGCTCTAATTTCCCCCCAATCTAATTTTACTTCTCTTATCCAGTCTCTTCCGAAAATTGGGTCCACCTTTCCGTCAATTACATATAATTTACTTGTGCAGTCCTGTCCTTTATATCTCCAGTTTACGATAGCTACCCCCTTTGGTTGTATTTTTTCACCCGTATATGTTCTAAGTTCCACTTTTGTTTGATGTAATTTATTTTTCGTATCTAATTTTGTCCAGTCATTTAAAGAAATTGTACTCAGGGCTGCCCCCGTATCTAGTTCCATACTTAGTTCCTTACCCTCTATGTAAATATCAAGTAAAAATCTATCTGATACTTTACCTGAAATAGTATTAATTTCGTATGGTCCTTCGTCTTCGCTCTCAGAGTTTCGGCATTGGTGTACTTTTTTAGAACCTTTCATTTTCTTCAGACAGCAAGCTTCTTGTAAATGTCCTTTTTTTAAGCAGAACCGGCAAGTTTCATCTTTGTGAGGACACTTATTTGTTCTATGTTTGCTGCTCCCACATCGGAAACATTTTCCTTTTAACTCCTCAAACATTTCTCTAATTTTTGGTGTACTTTTATTTTCTTGGTCTTGTCTTGATTGTTTCCGTTCAGGTTTTACATAGTTTTTCTGTTTGATTTGTAATGTTTCTCGTCTGTCATATTTCACTTCCATCTGCTCACTTTCTCTTTTCGCCAATTCCATAACATTTGCTACGCTCACAACATCTTTAAAACTTACTTCATCTTTTGACTGTAACAGTTTTGTTCGTATTTCTGTTTCTCTAATGCCTCTTATAAATTGTAATGTCAACATTAAGTCAACTACTGACTTTTTGCAAGAGCAGTTTAACTTACAGTCAACTGCAGCTTTCCTTAGTTGGCTGGCATAAACGTTTACCGATTCGTCTATAGCCTGTACTCGTGTTACCAGTGCATGCCTTTGTGCCCATACGCTAGGTTTTGGATCCAAATTTTCTTATAAAATGTCGATTAATTCTTTATACGTTTTCTCTCTAGGGTCATCGGGTGCACATAGGTCAAAAATCTTTTGATGGAGTTTAGGAGTCAGGGCATTAAGCAAAGTTAGTAGTTTTATATCGTCCCCGGTTTGTCCCTTCAGCTTTATAAAACTCTCCAATCTATTTATAAAATTTGTAACCGTCTCTTCTTCTTGATATGGCACAAATGTTATGTTTATATTTGATTTTATTTCATTATTATGATGTTTGTTTTTATTTTGATTTTGACATTTTAAAATCAATTCTTTTGATTTAAAATAAATTGTTTCAATCTCAATAAACCTATCATCGTCTTCTTCCTCCGTTCCACCCCGTAGTCCAGTCAGTTCGTCCTGAATTATAGCAGCTTTGTCCCATAACTGGTCTATATAGGTTTCCCGGACTTTACTTTCCTCTAATGTTAATTCTTCTGTACCATTCAAAAAATTATAAGTGCGTAATATTTGCTTACTTACTGTTTCTAATTGAGTGTGGAGACTGCTCACTTTTTTCCTCGTCGCCATTTGATAAGTCTTATACTAGTTAAAGATAAGAGATATTATTTACTTGAGTAGATTTTATAATCTAAAGAATAATATGACAACAATAATAATAAGTGACATGTCATTACCGGTCCTCAGTTTTACATCACTTGTGAAGTTTTTTTGAAACTATTGGTCAAGAAATCTTAATTTTTACTATTTTGAATTTGTTTCAAAAATTTTAGGCTAGAAATCTTTACTTTCAAAAATCATATATTTCGATTTTGTTTATTTGTGGAACAACAGTATTTTAAGAAAACAAATATCAACCTGCTAACATAGAGCCTACACTATCAAACTATCACCAAAATATTTATGATTTTCGTTTTTAAAAAACATAATATGTATATTATGAAAAAACAATAATTTTAAATCATTACAGTATAAAACTATTTCCTTCATTTGAAATATCCATCACTTTTAACTTTTAAATCATTAAAATTGAACAGAGAACACTCTGAGACTTACCTTGACCAACATGCCAAAGAGGGACACCCGCACCCCATGAAGGAATATTAAGTATGACAATGGATTCAACAGAAGGTAAATCAATTCGAGAGCCATCTAAATATAATTCTACTTTTTCTTCTAAATCTTTACAAGAAGGCTCCAGCACTTGGTCAGCCCCATACCACAGATACATCATCTGAAACCAAAGGGGTTTAATTTTTTTATTTATTTAAATAAATAATATTGATCCATAATTACTGTTAGGAAAAGATTAACTATTCTACAATATGTTTTATAAACAGGAACAATATATTTCAATCTATTCGGATCATCTTAGGCCTGTAAGACTTTCCTAAAGATGATCCAAAAGGATTGAAATATATTGTTTCTGTTTATTAAACATATGATCCTAAATTATCATTCTGAGGTTTCCATGAATTTATGAAACTTAAAACAGTCACTATACTTTATGAGGTAATATAGTTAAACCCTCACAAAATAAATAAAAAATATTAATATTTATCGCATTATAATAATATTATTTTAGAAAGAATAAAATAATGACTTATCTGTGATCACACTCATGAACTCTTATTTCACACTCTTATAAGAAAAAATAAATCAAACCAAAGCTCTAAGCTATCTATGCCACATCCATATTTATAAAAAAAATACCTTATTAATAATCCTACTGCTAAAAAGATAAAAAGGAGATTTACGAGTGTTGTGGAATTTGAGAGTAACCATGGCATCAACGCCAACACTTAAATAATTGTACATATACAACTCTTTAGATTTAATATGACGACCAAACCTTAAAGTTCTACGAATATCAACTTTCCACCTGAAAAAAGAAGATCTAAATTACAAATGTGAAGTTTTTAAAATTAGTAATAGTATATTACTAATAGTAAGAGCATGTATTTATGCCTCATTGAATTTAATAAGCAAATTAAAAGGAATTTAAAAGATATTATCAAAAAGAAAAACTAAACAACAAATTTTCAATCAAACGTACAACAAAGGAAGTTAAAAAAATTGCCATAACAAATGTCTAACAATCAAATAAAAATTATGTACTTGAGTTTTCCTGTCATCCCGAAAATACACGAGTCTTACCGATCATAACTGACAAGCTTACTATTTCCTCCGCTAGCTTAGGGGACCGGTGTTCCTACGGAACAAGCAGATCACTCAAGCAGGACCCAGGATTTCATATGGTAATAAAACCTTATTCAAAAATTAAATTTATTATAACATAAATCATACTAAGCAAAAAGATAAGAAAATCAAATCAAATGTTATAACGACTTATTTTATTACACTCAAACAGTTACTGATATTACCGAAAATGCATTTGGTCAGTAACATCAACTTTTAATATTTAGATTTAAAAACTATAATTTTATAAAAAGAAAATAAAAAGCATAGTGTAAGCAGAAAATCAAAAAGCATGCTCATATGCATGCTTTTCTTATGAACATTCCCTTAAACCCTTTTTCTTTATTTACTTAAAGAAATGAAATATTAAATTTTTACTTTTATTTATTCACACCATAAAAGTTTTGGATAAATCCAAAACTGAGATTTCATCTAAATTATCTGTTTTATGAGGTTTTAAGATCTCTTGATTAAGTTTTATGGCTCTATGCGTGTAGGTGTATATTACAATTGTAATTTCTAGTGTTTTTACTTAGTTTTATAACTTAGTACAAAATCAATCTTAAGGTCTAGTTTTGCTTTCCATAAAATAATTTTTATGATGTGATAATCATCATAAATGACTAAACAAAATTTCCAAAAATCCATAAAACACAAAACATTCCATCAATTTGAACTTTGAATGATCATTTGAAAAATGATCATTCAAAGTTCTGGTGGTCTTAAGTAAGAATAAGACCACCTTCGAGAGTCTGAAGTGGTGAGTTTGAATGTAGTGAATCAATAAGGAGAGAAAAAATTTTGAAGTTCACTGTACCCATTTTTTTTTCAAATATATGATATTATTGTCCTCATTGGTTATTTTATAAGTAATTAAATAACATTATGTTAGTATTTTTTTCAAAAAAATAAAAACATTCATCAATATAAAAACATCATCTCCTTATAAAGAACCCTAAAAAATTTTAAACCTCAAGATTTGAGAAGAAAAATTATGAGACAAAAGATAAAAGTTAAATAAATGTATCACCTATCAATAGTAACTGGAACTGCTTGAGACATCTGAGTAAAAATGAGTTCAGCAGTGAGATTATCAGGTTCTTGACTTCCCCATCCTAACACTCTAGCAAGGTCATTGCCAGTACCTAAAGGAATTATTCCTACTGGTGCTCGTACCTGTGAAATCAAAAATCCAAATATTACACACAAATGAAAGTACATATTACAATATGTAATAAATAAAAAATAGAGCAGAATACATAACAATAGAGTAGAATAAAAACTAACCACAGACAAGCTTAAGCTTACATGGGTAGTATTATTTACCTTAACTATCATTAAAACTGTGTAAATTTATTACTGAATTACATTGTTAGCAGCATAATTTCATTATCTAGTAAATTTAGCAAAAAATAAATGAATAAATTTATTACAATTATCATAAGAGGTAAAGTGTAAATATCATAGTTAAGTTTAAACTTCTTCTAATCGATCCTAAAATTTATTCTAAAGAAGATCTAAAATATTCCTTGAAATAGAACTAATTTAGATCCACTTAAGTTTTTAAGTTTTTATATGTTATGTTTTTTTGTCCACTCTAAGACTAAGAACTTATCTTATTTGTGATTCAAAGAGATAGTTGTCAGGTTGGCAATACTAATGGCGGAAAACGAAAGAGTGTTCATTTTTTTATTATCAGATTAGCATGGGTCAAAATTATTCATTTATTTCTTTATTTTTACTTAATTTGAGATAAATGAATTAAAAAATTATAGAACAACCATCAGTGTTATAAAAACTGTTGACATTTCATAAATAAAAACCCCAATTACCAGGCCACCTCAATTATTCCAGGCTTTTAAATATACAATCAGGCTCTTATTACTCCAGACTTGGATTTGTTCATTCTTTAAGCTGGTATTTACCGATACAAATATAAATCACGGTTTTATATTAAACTTTGATTAAAATATTTGTTTAGTATTAAATATAATATTAAAAAAAAGTAACTCTTCATAACACAAATAAAATAAAACACAAAAGTTGGAAAATATCATCTTATCAATTAATTTAAATACTTGCTACAAATAATTTAAACAATTTAATGCAATAAAAGAGTAATGTTGTGAGATTGTGCAAACTAAAATTACAAAAGTAAAATTCATTAACAGTGATTTGCATCTTCTTATCGGTTTATTTAAAAACTCGGGACACCCCATATAAAAATATTTTTCCAACAAAAGAGTCACTTTAATTGAGTTTAAACACCCTAAAATTAATTAAAATAAATCGCTTCTAAAAAAATTTAAAGGTAGATAGACAAAAATAAGATTATTTTAGATTAGTAAAGATAGGGATTAGTAAAGAATTCCAAATAATTTTAGAAATACAATATAATTGTGCGAGAGACAACTATTGTGTCAACTATTCATGTTTTGCAAAACTCGGTAGTATCAAATGATATAAATTTTAGAAATGTCTTACATGCCAAATTACAATATTCTACAAAAGTTTAAAAACAGGCTTTGAATAATATAATATTTAGTAAGAGCTGATAACATAGACGCCAGTTTTCTGGTAGTCTTAACAAAGGCTGCAATCCAATTTCTTTTCACAGAGTTGGCAAAACTACTAGTTGTTGGAATGCCAACAATTGAGTGATTTTATTGAATGTTTAGCTGGTTTTTATTTATGTTTTTATTTTTATTTTTTATTAACTTTTAGTGAATTTCCTTTGGGAATAAAATTCGCTAATGGGATATTTTTAATTAACAGACCTTTAAAAATAAATTATTTTTTGTTGTTAAGGTGGTATCCTGAATTAAAATCACCAGAAAACTGACTGTTGTGTTATCAGTGGATTTTTATTGTGTTTATTGTCCAATACTGCTTTTATAAATGTATTATTGTAAGGAAACATGCTTTGGTACCTGAGCTCCAGAGGATTCTGTATCAGATAATATCCAGGCAGCAGAGCCATCTCCTCCAGCTACCACTATCTTTGGTTTGGAAGTAGATGGAAGCAGAGATATAACTTTCAGTAGAGCTTTAAGAGATCCCTCCTGACATAAATCCACAACTTGTAAAGGATTCAGATAACTTCTTAATAAACAGAGAACATCTTCACCTCTACCATTACCTGATTTACTGTTACCTACAGAAAACACAAATTTGATAGTACAACCTTATAACTAATGAATACAACCTCCGAAGGGAATATAAATATAAACTTACTTAAAAAAATAACTTTATTAATTTTTTTAAATCAGCGTTTTCATTAATAAAATATTTTTACTTAAACAAAGGAGGTAAGAGTGGGGTACTAGTGGTGTAACATAGTGCCTTAAGATTGACACCCTGGTCAAAGCCTCTGAAGAAATACAAATATTTACATGTGACATCCTTTAAAAGGAGCATTAAGCGTGTGATTCCAAGCTAATATAAATATTAATGCTCTGTAGAATTAAGAGCAGGATATATTAATCTTACAGTACGGCATGTGTACTTTGTAGAGAAAATAATAGGATGTTGTATTACTGTCCTGTGACAACATTAGTATCTGCTGTGCAACATTAGTAAAAATGTGATACATTACCTAAAACAAATAAAGGAGTCCAATCATTCCATGATGGATCTTCTATTTTAACAATGTGTCTGATGGAGTTAACTGGAGGGATGTGTATCTTCTTGGACAGAGTGTAGACAAACTGGGGAGGCACAATGAAATTCTTGTATGTACCAAAATCACACACCTTAAAACCAGAAAAAAATTAGCAAATAAATAAATCAGGTAAGGGGTGTGCCCCGGATCTTTTCCTTATCACATCAGATTCACCATGCTCATACTTCCTACTTTAGACACGCTTCCCTTGTCCTCAGATAGTAAATACACTGGTTTCATTCCCATTGGTCACCCATCCAAGCACTGACCACGCCCGACCCTGCTTAGCTTTTATGATCCCACAAGAACCATAGTTGTTGTATAGAAACGAAACTTATAGCGCTTATTTATTATGTAAACTAAAAACTTGTTTTAAATTTCAAACACACTGGATTACTTTCAGATTTTCAAAATTTTATAAAAAACGTACACAATTTGTTTGTGTACGTTGGAACACATGCTAAACCTCAAATCGATCAAACATCTTTTTGAAATGTTTTGAAATGAATTTTCAAAATTTTGGCTATCATTATTGCAGGTAAATGATGTCATAAAAAATATTTTTCAGATAGCACAACCACACCTAAAAATTAATTTTTTTATCAAGTTTCAACTCTCAAGCATATAAAAATGCTGGGAGCTACGATGATAATAGACACACATACAGACTGACAACTTTGTGAAAACCACATGGGAGACATTAAAAACACCAGTTTTGGATGCTTTGCCAAACACTATAATACTTTTCCTATATACCTACGGTGTGACAAAAAGTAAAAAATCAAAGTTACATCATGGATAGTTGGTAAATGGAATTTAAAAATGAAATTTATTCCCCAGTGTTGGCTTCAAAAAACAGGATTGATTACTTTCTTTTAAAAAGAATCAAAAAATAACAAGAGAAAGAACACACTTTTTGCTTCTATTTAGCTGAGTTTTACCACATATGCTTAAAAATTAGAAATTGTAGCAATAAAAATTAAAATACATCGGTATAGTATTTTGCTAACTCATAACTTGTTTACTATTGCATATGACAATAGGAAATGTGATGCTATAAATACACATTAGATAAGGTTACTACCAAAAGAAAAAATCCAGTTACAACCAAGATGATAGAAATTTATAAGATGATTCAATTCGATGTAAACAAACCAAATGCAGTCGGAGGCTATAACCTGACTTTTTTATGAATGGTGTGACGTCATATAGGCGACTTACATAGAAAATCATGAATAATTACCAACCGTAAACAAAATAAGCAAATGATTTAGCCGAAAATTTCTGATATTTTTAACTAGCATAAGATTGATAAATTTACATAGAAATAATTCATTTTTACTCAACATTTTAGTGAAATCAACACATTTGTATTATTAAGTAGTTGTTTACATTACATATGTTTTAAAAAATAATCTGTCAACTATCCATAAGCCTTGATACCGTTGTGGATACGTATTCGCTTCTAATACAGGAGATAACGGATTCGAGCCTCAGGTCTTCAGATTACTTTTTATTAAAAAAATTAATATTTTGTAGCATAATTTTTACTTTTTTTATTAACAGATAACTGAGCAGTGGAGTAAACACATCTAACAAATAACAACACCAAAATCTCTCCACAAAACCTTTATTAAAACCAGAGCCGGCTTTCGACCTCACGATCATCATCAGTGCCGGAGAGTTGAAGAAGGAGAATCCTAGTCTCTCCGGCACTGATGATGATCGTGAGGTCGAAAGCCGGCTCTGGTTTTAATAAAGGTTTTGTGGAGAGATTTTGGTGTTGTTATTTGTTAGTTTACTTTTTTTCATTTACACCGTATGCATTTTATAGAAAAAGTATTTTATAGAATAGAATAGAATATAATTTATTGTCAAAAGCTAACATAATTAGATACAATACGTCATACAAATACAAAACACAACAATAACTTAATACTTATAAATACATGTTAAACTATAACAATAAAATGGCTTTTAATAGATAATCATTTAAACTTTGTTTTTTTTTTTTATAATTTCATTAAGAGAGTAAAATCCATTTTCTTTTAAAAATTTGGTTACTGCTGGCTTGAATTTTTCATATGAGTCACAGGCTTTTATTTCTTTTGGAAGGGAGTTATAAAGTTTAGATGACAAATTAATTACTGAATTTTTAAAACAAGTAGTCCTGCAGTAAAGGGGTGATTAGATATTTTCTATTTCTTAAATGTATATGGTGCTTTTCTAGATTTTGAACCAAGTAGTGGGGATATTTTCTTACAAAACAAACTGATTCTTTTATAAATAAACACGGGAAAGTCAACATCTGATGGGAAATAAACAAAGGTTTGGCAGTTTCCCTATTAGGGATGCTAAATATTAGTCTGACGATTCTTTTTTGCATTACGAATACTCTCCTTGCTTCAGGACACCCACCCCATACAAGAAGATTATACTTCAAGTGTGAATAGACCCAACCATAGTAGACTAACATAAGAACGTCACATGATTTATAATGCTTTAATTATCGTAGGGTAATGTAGGCAAAGTTTAACTTCTTTAATACAGCTGATACTTGATCATGGAATAAAAGCTTCTCATCTATCTGAACACCTAATGTACCCTGTAATGCTGCTTGAGGCAGGGGACATTATTCTCGCTAGACTCAAGAACATTTACTGTGCCAGCATCGCAATGGGATACATACCAAAGATATGGAAGAAGTCTCGAGTTGTTTATATTCCTAAACCAGGAAAGAATGACTATACTTCAGCTAAATCTTTCAGACCTATAAGTTTATCTTCATTCATGCTTTAAGATTCTTGAGAGATTGGTGGATAAATTCCTTATGGAACTATGTTTAAAGACTATCCTTTCCATGAGAATCAGCATGCGTATAAAAAGCAAAATCAGTAGAGACAGCATTACATGCCTTGTTAGGAGAATAGAAAAAGCCCAAAACCACAAACTTTTTGCAATGGCACTCTTTTTTGACGTAGAGGGAGCCTTTGATAAAGTTAGTGCAAAGGTAATTGAAAAGTTTCTTCTAGAAAAGAATACGCCCCCTCAAATAATACGTTGGGTCAGTGACATGCTAACAATAGAGTTATAACTACAGGCATTGGAGAAATCCAACTTGAGGATGTAGTGAGTAGAGGCTGCCCTCAAGGCAGCTGCCTGTCTCCTCATCTGTGGTGCCTTGTTATGGATAGTTTTTGGTGAGACTAAATGAAGATAATCTGTATGCCCAAGCATATGCTGACGATGGGCTTATACTGATTACAGGGAAGTTTCTGTCAACAGTATGTGAACGCATGCAGTATGCTTGTAAAGTATTAGAAAAGTGGTGTAGTGAGGTCGGCCTCTCAATCAACCCAGATAAGACGGACCTCATGCTATTCACTAACAAAAGAGACTTAAAAGAAGTAAGGTGTCCTGACCTTTTTGGGAAGCATTTAGGTTTGAGGAGTGAAGTCAAATGTGTGGGAGTGACTTTGGATCCTAAACTAAGTTAGAAAATACATGTAGAAAAAGTAGTCCATAAAGCGACCTCAATAATGTGCAATTAAGGAGAATAGTAAGTAAGACATGGGGCTTTCGCCAAAATTGATGAGATGGATCTACACAGCTATTGTCCGGCCAAAGATCCAATTCGAGCAATTGCCTGGTGGCCCTCTGTAGAGAAACAGTACATAAAGAAAAATTAGGAAAAGTCCAAAGATTGATATCATTGGGCATTGTGGGCTGTATGAAATCTACTCCTTCAGCTACCCTGGACGTTATTCTTGGGCTACCCCCTTACATGTCTGGATCAAGAGAATAGCCATGGCTACCTGTCTGAGACTGAATCTAACAGTCAGTGGAAAGATGAAGGCAGGGACTATGGGCATGTAAAATTTCAAAAATAATTGAAAGAGAATTCCTATCCTAAAGCAGGGATTCCCAAGCACCAAATACTCTAAGCTTAAGCGATCCTTTACCTCTAGGATTCCTTCAAGAGACGAGTGGAAGTGTGGAGAGCACTCCTTCCAGAGGATCTCTCATCTGCTTTACTGACGGCTCGAGGATGGAAATTACGGGGTTCGCTGGAGCTGGACTGTATATCAAGGAGTTAGAAGAGAAAGATATTACCCACTAGGAAATCTAGCAACTGTGTATCAATCCGAGGCTTTGCTATTTAAAAACTTCGGAACTTTTGCTAGAAAGGGATATTCAAGATAAAAGCATTTTTATATGCTCAGATAGTCAGGCTGCAATCAAGGAATAGACTCACCCAGTGTCTCCAGTGCACTGGCAGGAGAATGTCAACAACAGCTAGAGTTACTTGGGAGAAAAATAAAGTTACACTGGTTTGGGTCCCTGGTCATTCTGGAGTAGAGGGAATGAGACGCTGATGAACTAGCAGGGAAGGCTCCTCTGAACCTTTAAAGGACAGAACCAGCTATAGGACTTACCAGAAGCAAAGTAATTCCTTTTAGATGACTGGGCGATGGTGAAAACCAGGGATGCTCTTCAAACCAAAGCTAATTGCAGACAAGCTAGGAAAATGTTGAAGAAAGCCAACAAAGCCATGAGTATATGGGCTCTCTTTTGGGAGGAAGAGCTTAAGATACTGGTAGGTATCTTGACAGGTCACTGCTGCTTCAGAACATTTGCATACCATGAAAAATAAAAGCAGAGCCAACGTGTCCAAGTGTGAAGTTGGGAGGAGACGACAGATCACTTTTTTGGGATCGTGTGAAGCATACGCTAGATTGAGGTTTAGTATATTTGGATCAGCCACTCTTCTGGACGACGACTTAGTGAAACTCCCATGGGCAGACGTTCTGAAGTTCATTAAGGATCAGACAGGTTCAAAGAAATAGAGATTCTATTAGGTAAGAGGTGAGGACGTTCTTGGGCTGGCAAAAAGCGTCCAGAGACATAATTGCTAGATCTAGGATCTTCCCACCTTTACTATTATTATTATTATTATTATCTGAACACCTAACATTTTAAATATTTTAACTGATAAAATATACTGTAGGTATACAGGAAAAGTATTGTGTCTGGACTGAACATCTGAAACTGAGATTTACCTCGGTGAAGTAGTTATCACAAAGTTGTCTGTCTGTATATGTGATTGTACCTTACCATTATATCTCTCAGAGTATTTATGACAGAGAGTTTAAACTTAGTATAAATTCAATCATTAGGTTTTGTTGTGCTATTACGTAAATAATGTTTTTACATTAATAACCGGCAATAATTTTGAAAATTCATAGAACCCTGAAAAATGTTTTAATCCATTCTAATCGAAAATCAGTTGGACACATATAGAAATATTCAAAAGATTAAAAATAAACAAATAATAGGTTTTGCCCCTACCGGAATTCGGTCCGACAACCTTCGAGATCCCGAGCAACCCCTATAACCACAGAGCCAAGGAAGCTAACGAACTCAGGGTGGCTATAATTTATAGATAAACTCACAAAACAACAGTCTATAGGTTAAACATAAAACACCAATTATTTTATTTCAAACTTGTCTAATAAAAATTGACGAGTTAAATCTTGATGAATGTATCCTGAACAATAATTTATGAAAATTGTATTTTAAAATTTTTCTTTTTTTAAGTATTAAATAGTAGTGCTCTATATTGTTAGTATTATAATGTAAGTTGTGTATACTAATTCCTGCAATGATGCCACCGCCGGGCTATAACCTAATATGTAAAAAAATTTGCTTTCATTTATCAAAAAAAAAAACCCTCCAATTGAATCCCCTTATAAACTTTATCAACTTGAGTCACAACCACCTCAGGTGACATATTGTGCTTAAAGTTTATCAAAGATTATACTAATTTTATTTACTTAATATCAATTAGTATAAACTGAGAGTACTACCATCCACTACTTTGAGAACATGTTCAAAAGACAAAAGAAATCTGGCATAATTAAATTAAAAAAAGAAATTCAATCAAAAAAAGAAATTCAATCATGTTTTACATACTTCTCCAAGAGCTTCTTTACACCTGGAGTGAACGGTTAGATTGCACCAAATACACCTATAGTCAGTAAGTCCTGGCTCACTGGAACATTCTTCTTCACACACATAGCAATAATAACCAACAGCAATGTTACCTGCAATAAATAAATTATGCAATAATAATAACAAGAGAAAGAACACACGTTATACTTCTATTGAGCTGAGTTTTAGCACATATGATTTAAAATTATTAATTGTAGCAATGAAAATGAAAATACATCAGTATAGTATATTATTATTAAATCAATCACTACCAAGGTAAGATAATTGTTTGTCTGTTTTAACATAAATATTAATATTTTGTTATTAAAAACAATAATTACTTTACTAACTCCTGATATAATGGTTTTAAAATAATAAATTAATTAATAAAATAATGTCATGCTTTCGTATTCTCCAAAATTCCCCAAACTGATCAATCCCTATTTATTATTAATTATTACTATTATTATTAATACAGGTGAGTATTAATATTCACCTGTTCATGTATCTTACAGTTCTTGCCGTTTAATTTATTTGCTTTTAAAATTATAATTTATAATTATAATTAGTATTTATAGTACAATTAAATTATGCTATAATTTAAATTATTACATGAATATGCCCTGAGGTAGAGGGTGAAATATAGTAATTCGTAGACAGTAGTAGTTATTATTCCTCTTAGTGCCCAACCTTAGTATTAATATAGTTATTATGAGGAACAACAAAAGAAATTATAAAAATGTTGGAATTTTGTCTAGGAATTTTTTCTTTAGTACACCCTTGTAACGGTATAAAGGTTTATTAGATTGACATGGATGTAAATAAAGATTAACTAATGAAGGAGGGAGACACCCCGACAAATTAATAAGTTCAGTTGCTTCCGGGAGCTCATTAAATACCGCTGGCCGGCCTACATCATATATATAAAATACCCAACCGACGGTAAATTCGTAGCTACAAGAACAAAAACTCAAAAACATTAAATATTGCCGCGTACTGATTTCTATAAAAAAGGAAAGCGGTCTCCAAGTGTGGTATATCATCATATTAAAAAGGTATTTTTTATAATTATTTTATAATAGACCTGTGTAAGGTTACACGTTACACCCTTAAATATTGTAAATTAACACTTTCACTAGTTATTCTAAGAAGTAGATAAAAGCATTATAGAGGAGTAAGAACCAAATGTTAAGTGCACCACTTATGCAGTTTGCATTACTTTTATTAATTTACACATTCTAAATAAAAAGTTTTGTATTCAATTAAAACTATATTTTATAATAGGGCAATTAAGGTTGCATCGACCACTAAAATATAATCTGTTATCTGAGAGGACAAATAAGATTATAAGGAAAACTCATAAGATTATGAGTTTTTCACCTTTTGGTAAACCTCTTGCCCTCACTAACATATTACAAAATACCTTACTTAATAAAATATATTAAAACCGTAACACACCACTGTATTATATTCTAATTAGTCATTTAAAATAGATTTCAAAAGATCATTCAAGATGTATAACTTAGCCCTAGAAAATTAAAATAATCAATGTATGGATAGAAAGCTAATTACCAAGCACCCAATGATGTTTCATGGGACCCTTATTAGGTTCCAAAGAGATTTCTTTACATTTGAATTCGATATTAGCTTTCTCTAAACAATCTCTATCAGTGGCAATCCCACAACAAACACAGTGTAGACCATCCTCATCAAGCATTGTACTACATCTGCTACAAAATAGAACCTAAACGGGGAAAAAAATAGAAACAGATAGTCAAATCACATTTAAAAATTAAGACCCATTTTTTTATGGATTCATACCAAAAACAAATGAACATATACAGCATAGAGTTTGGTACAGAAATAAAAAATTTCATTTTGATAACATTGGAAATTAATAACTCAAAGAGACTTTGAGTTAACTACAAGACTACAGGCAACTACAAGATGGAGGATACAAGGGCTCATATCATTGCCTGAGTAGTTTGGCAGCATAAAAATATATTGATGACATCATTTTATGATTTTATACAAATGTAACATAATTTTTTGACTATTATGTCTTCAATTATTAAGATGAATTTAAAAAAGTTTTAATAATTATATATCTCATTCTTTCATTATCTATGTTGTATCTAGTGATTTAATGTGATGTCAATTAAAAATCCTCGTGCTCATAGGGGCATAATAAATTTGTGAGCTGACAGGGATTGTAGATGGGTGGGGAGTCTCTATTCTCAATAGAGTAAGAGGAAGTCCCACACCAGTAGATATTGCCACACTACCAGACCCCTTGGCACTGTGCTATTCAACCCTAGTCCTCCCTCTAGAAGTATAAATCTCTTAGTAGTAGCATAATGACCATCATAATGTAAATTTCATATTGAGATTTGATTGAAATAAATTAATACTAAGGACAGATTTAATGTATTTTAATAGTTATTAATGAATGGGTCAAACAATTGTATTTTTGTCTCTTAGGTTTAAGAAAATGTATCAATGATTCAAATCAACTTCATTTATTATATATATTCTCCTTTTCTCACTAACACTAAAAATCCTTTGGTACAAAAGACAATACTAGTTAATACAAGTAAATTTATAGCTGACTTATCAAGATAATTTGCTACTGAAGTGATGTAGAAATGAAGGGGACAGAAGTAGAGACAGTGTTCTGACTCCCACCCTTTTTCTTATGGGTGCAATGGACCAGCTTTTAATCAAGGGGAGTCTAGTTTCTACACGGCCAGTAAGAGCCACTTGTACTTACAAACCACTTTGTTAATTAAGCCATAGCAAAGCAATGGCTAACATATCTGCTTGGAACTAGTGACACTGCCTGGCAGTGTAGTAATTGAACTTGAGTCTTCTGGACCAATGTTCCTCAACCTTTTTGATCAGAGTTGAATTTGATGGTAACTCCCAGCATGTTATACAGGTTTAAAATTTGTAATTATGGCTATATTAATTAAAAACAGGAACTTACATAGTACTTTATTACTGGAATAGTAAATTATATGATATGCTTATAACATTTATACTAACTGTCTACAGTTGCTTATTTTGTCGGAACAAGAGACAAATTATAAACTAAAGAACACAGTGAACCATACATTTTAATTTTCTATAATTGGGGGCAGTATTAGGGATTTTCCTATTTTTGGGACTTCAGGGCTTTTTCTTAAAGTTATGCCCTAGGCAGCCTGATGCCAGACTAGAATAATAGTTTTACCTTAATTCTAATTTTAATTTAAGACGAGCAACAAAATTTGTAGGACAGGCAATACCCCCATTTGCCCTTAAAATACAGATTAGAAACCTTTATACGGCAGTATTTATCTGATGTTTTTATACATGATTTTATACAATGATTTAAACATGATTAAACTCTAGAAAATAAAGTTAATAAAATATGCTTGTTTAATAAGATTTATAAAAAAGTATATCTACATCATTTTTTAAATTTTATTGTTAAAGTAATGTACTTTTACCAATAATTTGTTCGTGATCCAAGGGTTGAGAATAGCTGATTTGGACTATTATGTATTTTATACCTATTATTTATATTTTTCAGTTTTTTTTTTTAAATATTAAAAACAAAAATGGTGTAAGTGTTCAAAAATAAAACCTGTATGAAAGAAACTGTTGTACTCAGTGCTAAATTTAAAAAAAGCGCCTTGAGCCAGTTGTTAGCTGGTGGATTATACCAGAGGGCAGGACTTATGGCCCAGCAAAACGGATATTTAGGGGAACTAAAAGAGACAAAATTTGCTGATGACCTTGTGAAGGGTCACAGTCAGAACACTATCTCTACCGCTTACATAAGCAAAGTACCTGCTTTTAATATGAAGGGATGTGCTAAGGTTCACCAGGGCTGTCACCTGTCAGTTCAATTGTGTGATAGGCATCTGGTTCTTGAAAGATCCAGATGCTTACCCATAAAAAAAACGAACAATTGTTCGTACTTTTATCACTTTAGTTGTGAATAGATTACATGTAATATTTCAAGGCCAAGGACAAATCTAAAACCTCAATTAAAATATATAAAACCATACCTGGTTCGTACATTTAGCGCTTCTCCAACAATGATACTTATAGGAACTCTCACTTAAATTATTTCTTCTGCTTAAATATTCTAATACTTTAAATATAAAAAAAACAAATACAAGCACAGCCATGTAGAAGAGACAATCGATGAAGCCGGGGAGTTCTTCGCCAAGGAAAACCATTTTCCTTAAACTTTCTAAGCCTAAAAATTTTGTCGTTTTGAAGAGGGTAAGCAAACACGTTTTCATGTAAACACGAACATATTATAATAACATAAATCAATTAAAATTTCGATATCGAGAAATTCTCGAGATGACTTTCCGATTAGTTTATTTACATTCCCATTCTTCCTCATCTTCTTGACAATAGGCTGTGAGGACACGACCTAGCGACAACACTTGCTGGGGGACTTATCATTCAGTTATTTCGTTCACACGGGGTGTATGGTAGGGTGTTTATCCCCGTTTTTGGCCCATTTCGTGTGAATATTTTCAATCCCTAGGTGTTGAACTCTCTGCCTCAAGAAACTAATACTAGTTAGAGTGCCTGTATATTAGGCATTCTAATATGCTGCCAAACACTGCGTGTGAACGAAGTAAGTAAATCAATCAGAATTTTAGCATCTATAAAGCAGACTAAAACACTGATCAATCAGCTGTTAATAAAAAAGGCTAAACGCAGCTCAGCATTTTATTAAAAATGCAGTTTCTTTTTTAAAAAACATGACTAAGTTCTTTTGAAGCACTGTTAAGTTTTGTTTATAATTTTTGTTCCACTGTGATGAGGAAAAATACCGAGGTACCCCGTGCCCAATTTTTTTGGTTCATTATAACTTATTCCCTTGGTTCTTCTAGAGCACTTGCTTGTGAAGTGGACCCCTTTTTCGGGTTCTAGTTTTGTTGGACATTTCATAATATCAATTATCCTACCATGAGCCACAAAGGACTCGTACAGACACAATAATGATCGGAAACGTCAACTCCATCAGTAAAGAATATTTAAAATTTCTTCTTAAAATATAAGTAATTATTATTTGGTTTGAGATGTTTCAAACGAGAAGTAATAACAATTCAGTTTATGATTTAATGAGTAGGCATGGTGACCAAATCAATTTAACCACATTTTTTGCAAGATTTTGAAAGATTATGTTTTTTACAGATTATGAAAGAGTTATAAATGATTATTGATACAAAGAAGAGTATACACGAGGTATAGTAGGATTAAATCAATAATTATTATCAATATAGTTAATAAATAAATATTATAGTATATAATATATGTATTTCTAGACAAATCTTGGGTAAAGCATAGAACAAACAACATGAATCGAGAAATAATTTCTTAGTTTTCCTTAAGTACCTTGCAATGCATATGGCATATTATTGTGATCTAACATACCTCAGTCTTTAAAGACATTAATAACAATAAATTTTAGTTCATTACTATAATCAATTACTGTAGTGCATCACCCTTCGCTGGATACCTTCCTCCGTGGGATCGCCGTTTCAGTTTTAAAGATAAGTAATCTGGGTCCCAATCAAATCAATTGATATTAACCTTTCTGTCTATGTTTTTGGACCCTGCCTAGGCCTACAAGAGCTTAAAGAGGAAGCCGATAGGTTCGTTATTAATTATAACACACATTACACTGGGGTATGGATATTATCTATAGGTGGTCACTCACACGGGGGTCGCGGTCTGACTCAGGTACAATGTTTGCAGGAATACTGTAGTTACGCTTTTGTGGGGAGTGACGTAATGATTGTAACTGCCTGAGAGGCACACTTCTCTTATGATATTTTTGGTAACAATGTTGCTTTTTTTTTGTACGGCGGTATTTGGGCGGGGCTATTATCCGCAATGGTCATCGCTAGCGCTAATATCTTTTGATTTTTTTATTTTTTAATTGTTTTAGTAATCTATGTAAATATTAATACATTTTTTAAATTTCATATTGTATGAGTATGATTAGGCTAGTATATAATAAAAAAGTAAATTGGAACACTCTGTATTTTGGATATTTCTTTTAAACACTTTACATATTTATGAAACAAATTAACACATTAGCTTGTTCAGAATGTTTTCTGTTTTGACCAGTTTTCAGTAAAAACCTATTTTTACTGCAGCAACTATAAGAAAATACTTAGATCTTTCCTTTTCATTTCTTCTATTAAAATCAAGTACATTTTATACCTATAAAACTTCCTGAGCAGGCACCCTTACACCTTTTTGGGAGATACTAGATTCCTGATATATAGAAAGGAAAAGGTTGCCTCATTGTTACTTTAAAAAAACAATGTATGGAGCAAAATAACAATTGGTGCCAAATAACTGAACTCAGAGTATGATGTTCATCACAGTTTTGTAATGAACAAATTTTAGAAGTAGTTTTTAGGAAATTTTAAAACCACTTGTTATTTTACCCCATCCAGTGATTAATAGTCTTTAATATTTTTCAGATGCTGGAAGCTTTGTAGACAATGCGGTCATTTGGAGAAATATTTGAGGTATATAAAGCCATGGAATCTATAATATAATAAGTATCACTTTTACTTCTTGTTTTATAATGAAATAGAGTGATATTGGTATATTATGGTCAATGTTGGCACAAATCAGGGAATAGGGTTAAGGGGGCTGTTGAACCTGATTTGTAAATTCATAACATAAGGATACGAAATTCGGGAGGACTCTTTATCTTACCTTAATGGTAATTTCATAAAATACTATATGGGGCAACATAACTTGTAGTACTTTTTATCAATAAATGACATATTAATGATTCTTGGTTGTTCTATATATCACTTATTTTGTCCCATCTAATTTAATTTTATGATCCAGATACTGGAGCACAGTAGCTTTGAAAGACTGGTAATCTGGAGAGAGACATAATGTCTTTTGAAGATTGAAAATGCAATTTAAAATATAATTATCAGTTTAAAAGAAAAAGGTAAATCTTTTAATTTAACCTGGTGTTATTAATGATAATTTCTTAATACAAGAAAATTTATGAAGCTTTAAAAATTTAACATTTTGTACAATTGATTTTAAATAAAGTGTCACCTTCACTAATTTACAGTATAAATTTATCAAGGTTCTCTCCAATCATACCTAACATTTTTTTATTTATTCTCCTTTGCATTAAAAAAACTGCATAGCCTTTATCTTTAACTGAGATAAACAGCACCCAAGGCTGTTGGTATGGGGCCTTTTCTTACTTCTTCAAAATCATTTCAATCCAACAATGGATCACTTCTTATATTATAATCCTTATCATAACATAAGAGTTGTTTTAATACGAGAAGGCAGCAGAGTGGATGTAATGGCAGTAGGGTTGTGATCACCACCTGAATCTAAATTGAATATTTAAAAAATATTTTATAAGAATGTTAATATTATTTGTGTGAGTTAAAGTCAATAATTTAATGAAATGTTTTTATTAAGACATTAATAATTTTTAATGTAATAGCTATTATATTGTTTGACATTCATGCAAAAAATTAATTTAGGTTTGAATTGGAAGTAGGATTGGTACACTCATTTTAAAGGAATGTTGAAAAAGTTATTTCATTACTTCAATTAAATTAAAATTAATTCAGACAGATAATGATCCTAGAAATGCTGTTACACTTCATCAACTTGACATAAGTAAATTCAGTTTGTTAGCTGAATTAGTCAACCTAAATAAGGGGCCTATTCAAATTGTAATCTCGATGAGGTGTTTAGGAATTAGTTGGTTCGCCACCAAATGATAGGAAACCTTGGTGAAAGATCATTTCCAGCCATCAATCTTTCTATAGACTTAGTAAAATAGAAAGGCTCCTATACAAGATCTCATACCTTTAAAAGATATTAACAAATATTAAGTAAATAAATCAAAATATTTTTCCTATAGTATTTTTATTTTTTATCTAACAATTTTTATTTAATTTTAAAATTACAATAAACAAAAATAATGTACAAAAAATTGCTACAAACAAAATTAAAAACTTGTATTAAAAAACTGAATCTAAAGAACAAAAAAAGTAATTGATATATTATGAACCACTGTGACTGCTAGGTAATTGTTCTAACATATTTACATAGACTTAACTATTTTCAAACTTTAATACTTATTCCTTACTTGAAGGCCATTAGTAAATAAGAATAACAAAAAAATTCTTAATTTTCATTATAATTTCACACTGGTAAATTATATGTTGCCTTACTTCTAGTAATGGAGTAGAGCTACAAAAATTATTTTAGTTCACTAAACCAGTACAGCATAACCAAGATCCATTGAAATTTTTAAAGTTTATAACAAAAACACATCATCCACTGTGTTTGAACTTATTCTATTTTGTCAACCTTTAAAAGAAAAGGATGATGATTTCTTTTAAATGGCAAAAAGATTTTTTTGCCATTTAAAATAAATGTTCGAAGGAAAAATTATGTTAAGACAAAAATGCATTCTGATGATCCCTAAATGATGATTGAAACTACATTTAGGGAACAAATATTACCTTATTACTTACTAATCAAGCTTGTCAAACTGCTATCTGTTCATTGCCTCTCTAACTTTTCCATGTAACACTATCTATCTTGCCATTAACAGATAAGTAATATTAAAAATATTAATCTAACATTAACAAATATTACACAAGTTTATAATAAAATTGAAATAGTTTTTACCCTTCTAATATATTTTTTTTATCAATAGTGCAATAGTGAATCTCATCAATAAACCTTTACTTTTTCAGTAATACTCAATAATTTTAATACTAATTTTTTTCTGTTCCTATGTTTTGTCTGTCTATGTTTTTTTAAAACTTCCTATGTTAATAGGAAGTTTTATAGATTACATAAAATCAAACATACAAGTCTAGCCAACAGTGGATCTTAACTATCACTTTTTTTATGTATTATAAAAAACAGTACATAATTTATTTATAATAAATAATACGCTAAAAAGGAGGGATCACTTCTTAATACAAAGTCAAAGGGTATGTGTAATATTATTGCAATAGTATTATACATACTCTCAGTACAAAATATGCATGGTAAATTATTTAAACATTAAATCAAAATGGCACAAAAATCAAAACAACAGACTAGGATTATTATTGTGATATCTGGAATCGAGACAACTTATAATTTGTTGGCTCAAAACGAAACAAATTCAACCAATAAGATTTTTTAGCCAAAACAGACTAATAAAAATGTTTTATCGTATAAGCATAATAAACTTCTAGGTTATCTTCTGTGACACAAACAGATGAGTTTTAATCAAATAAGAAATATAATTTTTTTATAATACTTATGTTATTACTGTTGAAATTACTTTGAAGTACTAAATGTACAATATGCCATTACATACCATGCATAAATAAAATATCACCAAAAAATTAAGATATAAAATTATGTTAGTAAGTTTTGCTTATTTTATTAGCAAAATTAAGGCGGTTAATTAAAAATTAAGATTAAAATATACTTCAGTTTATTATTTTGATTCTATACTACAAAATAGGGAGTTATTTTAAATATTATAGGCCACCACAATTTTTTAAAATATATTATATAAATTATTTTTTTAACTCGGAAATAATTAATAATCAATTATTGTTATTATTATTATATACGCAGAAAATAAATGTAATAGATAATTTTATCAACAATATAATGGTTATTATTAATAAGCTAAACAAACCTTATTTTTACAGATAAATAGTAAAAAAATATCAGTTTTAGCTAGAGACAAGGAATATGATGATTACTGAAAAAAATAAACTTATCAGAGCTAATCATTGGTTTCATCTCATAAATTTATTTAAATTTGAGGGGTAAAATATTAATAAAAAATCAGGCTTGTTTTATACACCCAAAAAGTAGATCAATCAAAATTAGAAACATATTAAAAATATTTGCTATTATAAGAAAAAAACTCTTATAAGCTTCATTTCAAGATGAAAATTCACTAAAATTATTTTTTGTCATTAATATTAAGAGAATAATGTGGTTCACCCTAATGGCCCTTTATAGGTAAAATCAACAAAATTACATTAAGGAACTATAATTACAGTAATAAGAATTTAATCAGAAATAGTATATAATATTTGGACTTCAGTAGGGCATATTACTTATGGGTGGTGATACCATAATAACAGAAGGAAAAGCTAAAAGAAAATTTATAAAGAACCATTTAAAACCTTAAAAGTACTACTTACGTCTACTGACTAATTTTTGTAACTAAGTTATACTTTGTATACTTCTTTGAGATGGGTTTTAAAAAAATTACTATCTAATGCAAAGGCAAGAGATCACTTAATATAAGTGACAATATACATTCACAAATATTTGTTTTGAATAGGATTTCTTTGTTTTTTGTTCCGTTTCTCTTTTATAAATAGAAAAAGTTTACACAAAAAAATTAAAAATGAATACAGCATTGTCACTAGAAGTTAGATTAATTTGAAACAAACTTGCTAATGACTGAAGAACATAATGTGTGCGAATAAATTCAGATGTAATTTAGACACTTTGATTAGATCATCTAATATTGCTTCACTGCTAACCATTTTTCGCTGGATGATTAAAAAACAAATGAAGTTTAAGATAAAAATTATAAAAGAACAAATTACAATAAAATTATTTAATTAAGAAGGCATAACAAGTTACATGAACATAATACATAAAACACTTAACAATTTTTATTAAGTAGGATACAAGTTCTTGGATGGATAATTTTGAGATAATTTTCTTAACAATAAAATCAATGAAGCTGAGATGATCGAAAGAGTTAACTTGACAACCAATGAGCTACTTGATTTATATCTTATTGCTGTAAAAATTATACAAAAGATTATATTAAGAAATGTAAGGAAATAGTGATTATAACTGAGATGAAGTATATGGATGACAGAAAAAGATTCAAAATTTTACTTAGCCGAAATAGAATCTCTTAATATTAGAAACAAATATTTTGCCAAAATATAATTTACAAATTTTAGTTTAACCACTACACAGAACAACTATTTCTGAAAGCTATAATATCATTAAAATCCCTTATGCTGTTGTTTTTCCATTAACTTTTAAAGTAAATAGACATTAACAAAGTTAACAAATAAATATATATATACAAAGAGTACTTTCTGAATTTGTAAAAGATGGCCTTTTAGTATAATTTTATTGATATTTAATACAGAAACAGCCAAGTGACTGGATTGAACTTCATTAAAGAAGCTTTTAACTTAAGCATTGTCACTTAATTAAACACACACTAAGAAATTAATTGTGTTATTTCTTGTTAATAATTGAGATCTTCATCCACAATATATTAATACTATTTCTAATTTGGTATATGGTAAAATTATTTTTGTTTAGAATTAAAAAACTAATAAATTAGTCTATAATTGTAAATAATAAATAAATTAAAAGTAGAGAAAGAGGATACAGAATAAATTAATAAACTTATTTTTGCAGCTATTTTTATATAAGGTTACGACGAGCCTTTAGATTCAGTAGTCTGACCAGATGGCTGAGAATTTTCTGCTTGTTCGGTAGATGCTTGGTTTGATTCTATTGGTTGAGTATCATCAGTATTAGTTTTTTCTCCAGTAGGAGCCTAAAAATAACAAAGATGATTAGTAATGGTAAGACTAGGGTTCAGAATAGTCAAGGGGTATAAGGAGCATATCACTTTACAATCTCACAGCTAAACTTGCAAACTTGCTTAGGTGGCACAAGGTGTGCTGAAAGTGTTGTAAGCCCTGTTACTAATTAAGGTCCTCTAAGCCTTAGGCCTAAAAACCAGGCCTAATAAAACCTGATAACATATGGTAGCCTCAAAATTTAAGACCACACAGAAAAAATTTAGTAAAGGGCACCTCGGAAATTTTCCTACTCTCACTTAGTTTACTCTCTTTGCTCAGTAAATACATTTCTTTTATTCCGAGCTATCACTCATTTAGGCACTGACCTTGCTCAATGGTGCTTAACTTTCATGATCCATAGATATACTTGATGTGTTAAAACAAAACTTAGTATACTTAACAATTACGTAAAGGGACACATCAAATTTCAATCGAATAAACACAATTGGCTTATTTCTCTTTTTAAATAAAAATTGAACTAATGCTGATAATGAGATAAAAATTAAGCACATTTGTTGGTCCTAAATTTCAAATTGATCAAAACGTTGTTATGGGTTTTATTAATTTTTTGCTAGGTCATTTTGTCAGTTATAGGCGGTCAATACCGGAAAAAAATAATATAAAAGATAAATAATGATGTACCTTTATCAGGCATCTAATTTAAAAAATAATTGTACCTTAGACTCCAGCTGAGAGATACATCTTTGAATCTGTCTAATAGCTTGTTTTCTAGCCGCTCTAACATCTTCTTTACCTTCAGTTTCAATATCATCTAATTTTAATAAATTCCTAGTTAACATTTCATCTAAATAAATATATTCTTTATCTTGTCTATTGCCTCCATTGTATTTCTCTACCTTTTCCATCAGGTTTCCAACCTAAGAAAAGATTAAACAAAAGCAATTACATAATGCAAGCATAAAAAGTAGTAAATAAGAATAAAGTTAAGTCGAATGGAATCAACAATACTTTACTCACATATTTTAGGCTGTCAAGACAAATGTAAATGTCAAAAGAAGATAGTTTTGACCACAAGGGCCAAGATGTTAGAAATTTATAAGGTGATTCAATTCGATGTAAACAAACCAAACACATTCCGAGGTTATAACCTGACATTTTTATGAATGACGTATGATGTCATAGCAGGAATCGGTATAGGCGGTCAACATTGAAAATTTACTTTTCATTCCTGCAATGACATCAATTCCAGACATGTTATAACATAACCTAACATGTCAAAAAAAATTTAATTCATAAAAACCTACAATTGAATCACTTTAGTAGTAGTAGTAGTAGTAGGGTGGGGAGGCAAAACCAGGCAAATAGTTCACGTTGTTGGGCCGTTCTTACCAGCCCCGATTCCTTAGCCTACACCATCCACCTCTACCAAAAATTCCTTGAAAAGGTTGATATATCGGAGGATATCTCTCCAACTAGGAGAAGAAAGGCCAACGCCAAATATACGGGTACGAAGAAAAGTATAGGCCTCACACTTTGCAAGCAGGTGAAAAGCTGTTTCCTCATAATGCCCACAATAGGGGCAGTTAGCCTCTGAGATCATGCCTAAAATGTTAAGATGTGTATTTAATCAACAGTGACCGGTTAGAACACTAACTAGGTTCCTATAAGGCAAGGCTTACTAAGGTTAATTAAAAAATTTGTATGCTTTACAATTCTTGAATAACCTTATAAATTCTATTAGTTTGCACAAGGGCTACATTTCTTGAGTAGAAGAGGTTATGTCAATGCCATGTTGCCTGTCATTGATGAAGGTTACTTTGTGTGACAGAAATTTGTGCATAACAATAACAAAAACATGAATCTTTTTATTTATTGGGCACAAATAAAAAAATAAGTTGACATTATTCCAGGGGGGTGGCACTCGTATCTAACTGTATAGAGCAATGGGTTGCATGGGGCACACCGTAAGAATGCGCTAGTGTTGCCATACTAACCCGCATCACATTAGGATATTATAAAAAAAATATTTAAACCTGGGTTTTTTTTTTAATTTTATTGGTTGTATTTTGGACGATTGTTTATATTTTGGATTGACAGCACGTGTTTTGTACAATTTTTCGCTTTGTTTCATACTGTTATTGCTCCTTTTTTTCTAAATTTCTTACTGTTCCTTTTTCTTTTAATAACCAAGTACCAATTTCATTTAACTCCTTTTCCTAAATTTTACCACTATACTTTCTCTCTAACTTTTTTCCTTAATTTCTTAATCTTCTTACAAATAAATTATAAATTTTTTGTTAATTTTCATCGTCTATTACACTTATTAATTTCCCTTCAATTATAAAGAATGGTAAGGACGTGCTGTGTACCAGATTGTACAGAAAAAATAGGGTTCTGCCGGTAAGTATCATTACATTACAATAATCTTATTAGTATAAATTTAGTTCAAATATGGCAGAAATAATCACTATTGGGAGTATCAAAAATGTCAAAATTTGAGAAGGAGCGAATGGGTTCTATATAGGGTCTTTGCCAGTTTCAGCGACGAGAAAACCGAATACGACATGGGTAGTTCACTATGGCAGATTGTTTAGGAACATGATAGTAAAGATCTAGGGAATCCCGCTAGATTTAGGGGTAGAACTCACTCTTTTTGGTTCCACAACGTTGAAACAGGTCTAATAATTAGCTGAACTAAACTTGGAAGTAATTACAGTCTTAAAATTTTCCCATAGAACCAGACATATGTCTGTTGAAGTGACTTTGTATACCTTCTCTAATAAGATAAAAACGTTAAATATTTCGATTTTTAATAAGATTTTTGAGTTCTTATCAAATAACTACATTTTTGACTTCATAATAAAGACTATTTAAAATGTTTCAGATTTCCGCATCCAGAGCTGGATTCTCTCAATAGGTTCCACATATGGATAAAAGCCATTGGCAATGCTCGTCTGCTTAGCATGAAGCCGGCAGATATATACAAATCTAAACGCATATGTAAAAAGCACTTTAAAGTCGATAACTTTGTCCCATCAACGAAAAAATTGAAAAGATCTGCCATACCTAGTATAGGTTTGAAAATGCCTGGTAAGATAAAGCAGTTTCTAAACTTTAAGGTCAATTAAAGATAGATAATAAATATTTCACATACGTCCTTAGTAACTATGAAGAATAAATACAAAATAATAACATTTTGTATTTATTAAAAATTGTATAATTTAATGTGATATAAGTTCAACCATGATACCACTATTCTCTGTTTAGCGAGCGAAATCATTAAAATGATGCAAGTAATGTAGTGCAGTAAAATTATTTGACCTTACGGAGATTTAGGAAGAAAATGGTAGTTGATTAAATCTATTTAACAATTAATCTGAAGGTAAGGCTCATATTCACCAACTAGGCTTAAAGTTAAACTGAGTTTAAATTAAAAATCAATCGCTGTAATTTTACTGTTTGAACTTATTTTATCTTTAACTGGGTTCATATATCACGTTGGTGAAAAGGCCCCTAAGAGTATAACTAAGTTTTATGAAATAATAGTTAAGTAGTATACTTTTTAAATTTAAATATATTCCAAGACATTTCTAAACTTTTGTACTCTCCTTCCCACCTAAAAGCCGTCCACACGTACTAATATATTAAAGTAAGAATAGCTGAAATAATTAGTTCTATTATTTCAGAGGATGTACCAGTATCCCAAGAGAGAAATAAGATAGACCTTTCTCCTGCATCGTCAGAGCAACTTTTATCTCCGCTAGGTTGGTTTTGAAATATTATTGGTCCATTAAAAACATCACATCCATGGTTCATCCAAAAGATTTTATTATTGATCATATGTCATTTAAGAATTAAGTCAATAAGATCATAAGTCATCTTATGATAAAAATTAATGTCATTAAAAATTCAGCGCAATGCACGATTGCTCTTAGTGAAAGAATATATGTACAATTATTTAACTTGTTATTGGGTATTAAACAAATGTTTAACTTATTGTATATTATGTATAATCAAATAATCGATTCACACACTGCAATAAAATGTCGAAAAATTTCATCTTGCTGTTCTCGAAAGAACAGCAAGATTTTCTATACCAGGATAAATTATTTCTATATCGATGTATACCAAATTTTTTTTTTTGTGGCTGCAATTAATCTAATAAAAGAATACCCTAGACTGGAGTGACCACTATTAAACTGTGAAGCGTATTTTAATATACTTTGGAGCTGTAAATATCGGCCACTAAACGGCCGCTTATTGTAAATTATTAAAATAAATAAATAAGTCCGGGGGCTGTATATTTAACTATATATTGCCGCAGTTGTTTGCGACTTTAATTTTATTTATAACACGTTATATATAAGATCTGTTATTGGTAATTGTAAAATATTTTAATCATAGCCCGTTTTTTATAGATTTAGAAGAATTTGACCATTTTTGCGGACTTAATTATGAGTTTGTTGAAGGAGATAGTAATAATTACTATGCAGATTTCAAAAAAGAATATTTGTTAAGCCAGAGTTTGTGTTCTTCTCCTGTTCTCCCGTATGAAAACTTCCTTTTTTTATATTCCTTATTAATATTATATGTAATAATAAACGTATTTTATTTTAATATTATCCCCGAAGTTTAATTTATAGTGCCATTTAATTCTTCCTTTAAAACTTGTTTTAATTTTTGTGAAACGTACTATGTTTAAATATAAATATACAAGTGTTAATTACTTTTCTGACTCTTTATTATTCGTTATTTTGTAATTATTTCGCAACAAAATATTATAAATTATAAATATTATAACTTCTATAATCCTTGCTTTTACTTTTCATTGAATTAAGTTCAAAATCAACTTATTTTATAATTTTGAAAAACGAAGAAATGAAATTAACAGTTTGAAAAAGAGCAGGAAAATTTTTAAGAGTGTAGTTCGGGGGCACACCGCTAGAACGCGCTAGTTGTACACAAGAATTAGCTTCGAGCTCTAGTGACCCATCTATATATACTCTCTCTTATCTATGCATTATTCTATCTATCAACAGAGTGGCAGCCATTTTTAAAAATAAAAAAGCATTGATTCCTCCTCAAAAAATTGATTTTTCAAAACTCACACAAGGAGGTATGTATTAATTTTAACCTATCGTTTTTTGTTATTTTAGGTTACTTGAGACAATAAAAAATGAATTTCACAGAAAAAATGAAAATACTAATTTTATACATTTTAAAAAAGTAAGATTCGCGACAAAAAGCTATTACGTCACTTGGGTTATACAGTTGATTAGTACATATCAAATCTTAAGTTCAATGCCAAAACCAACAACCCAGTTTATACTGCATTGTGGGTTATTTGTAAGCCTGCAATGCACAAAATTATTATATTGTGACCAAACATCACAGACACTCCTAGACCCTTATCACATATTCCCTCAATCCTCCTTATTATCTGTGTCTCCCACTTGACTCACCAATCATCCTATTCCTTTACATCCCCTCAGTCTTGTCTTGGTTTTAGTGTTAAGTTTATCTATCTATATCTATATTATAGCACATCAAAATGGCTTGATTTGTAACATGAGATCCTCTATTCCACACTTTTGTGACAATTTGGTTACAATATAAACCTAGGTTTTTATATTTTATACTTTCTTTATCAAGTAATTATACAGGTTCTAAAATGTTTTAGGCAAAGCCGGTCAGATATCAGTGAAAAAATAAAGTTTGAATTGATTGTTGTTTACGTTACATTTTGTTCAAATTAAGACATTATTGCTTAGAATTTGAGTAAATATTTATTGTTTTATTAATCTGCACTATCTTTTGTAAAACATCTCGTGGATAATTGCTAGTTTTAAATTATTTTGGTCGAAATAAGTACACACATATATCATCTTATATTTGGGAGATAATTAAAACATAAGTTCTATTGTTGCCTTTTTTATTAAAGTTTGAACATATTAATAAAATAACAACTATTTAAAATTCAGTGCAATACTTTTATCAATTCAACAAAACATAAATTGAACAACAAGCAATTGAAAATTTATCACTGATAGTTTATTATGTGCACACAACATTTTAAAACACAAAAATTACTATTGAATCACCATTAAGATTTTGTTTTAATAGCATAAATGTAACTATAATATTGTTAAAATATTATGATTAAAAAGTTGAAATACATTGATAACACATGAATTATTGTTATCACATATGATAAGAGTGATTTCCCATCAGAAATTAATTGCAATAATAAAACTGGGATATAGAATAAAGCAGCAAGGGTTCTGCAAATAAAAGGTACGTTAAGCAACAAAATATAACCCACGAATAGTTCAGTGGTGACCAATTTAACTGAGAGAGGGTAGGGAACAAGGTGACAATAAAATCAAATTCAGCAAAATTTTAATCATATGCAGGAGTATTAAGAAGCCACACGTCAACAAAATAGGACTATACTATATCAAAAACAATTTATTTTTAATTAAGGTAAGAATAATAAGATAAATAATGCTTAAATCCAATAAACTAATAGTTTATACTCTTTATCATTTTAACCATAATTAAACATACTCCAAGAAATTTATTGCACTGAAAAATTTTATAACTTGTTGACTTACTTATGCTACAGCATTCACAATAAATATTACAATAATGTACATTAGTTTGATGTAGTAATGTGTCCTGCTTTTGCAATTGATGATTTTTCATTGTAAAAATCATAATTATAAATAATAATTTTCATTGTAATAGATAAAATAATTTGTTTGCATTATATTATATATGTCAATAGATAAAATCAGAACTAACACTGATAAATGTTTGACTTCATGCATGTACTTTCCATAAATAGTACATGTGAAACATTTCAGCCTGATCAGGCCATTTTTTCTATTTCATTATTAGGATTTTTGTACCAAAATTCACTTCAATCTGATAAAGCAATAGTAAGTTATCTTGTTATAGAAACGTCTAGGAACAAAACCTTGTGCAGACATACCTACACACACACATATATTTATACATATTATTCTTGATCAGTGAGTCCCCCACCTTTCAAAAATCCACCATGACCCCAACCCCTATACATCTTAAGGTATGAGTTCCTCTATATATCAAGAGGAAACATAAAAACAAAAATTGAATAAATCAAGAAATATGTACCTCATCTTGAACAGCTTGTACTTTTTCTAAAGGCCCTAGAGGAAGTTTAGGCTGAGGTGGTTGCTGTGGCTGGGGTGGTACCTGACCGGGCCCAGGTTGCTGGGATCCAGGATGTTGTGGACCAGTATGTGCAGCACCTGGTGCAGTTTGCTGATGAGGCTGTTGTCTAGCTGGTTCTTGATTTACTTTAATTTCTACAGGAATCTGTCTATCTGGTCCATGCTGATGGGGAGGGCCACTTTGGTTAATATGAACACTACTAGTATGTCTAGGTTGTGTTTGCGGTACAAACTCCTTGTGAACAGGTTCAGGATCATGTAATGTTCTTCTAGCTGGTGGAATAGGACTAGTTTCTCTACTCAAATTTCTTTTTTCTCTAGCAGGAAAAGGTGAGTCAACAAAATCTTTGGGAATAACAGGCTCATCTCTACCTTCTACAAATATAGGTATGTGTCGAACAACAGGTTCTCTTGCCTGTGCTTGAGGTTGGCCACCATGTTGTTGCCCACTGGGTGGCTGATTATCATTATTTTGTTGACTAGGAGGTGCCGACTGACTCCTGCCTACTCTATCTTGTTCTTCTTCCTAAAATAATATTACAAAACAAAAATATGTAAATAGCTCCAAGCAATAATACATATGTTATACATTTTTAGGTGGTCTCAAACAAAAAGACCAATTAATTGAAATCCTAGGTTTCAATTGATTGGACTATGTTCTGGAAATTAGATAGCTAAAATGAGTGTACTCACACTTTAGGTAAATATAAGGAGTTAGAAGCTCAAGATTATTTTTAGACAGCATTAAATACCTTTATTGTACACATTAAATACCCTTATTTTTCTAGACTAAAATAAAAAATCCTATTCATGTAATATTACACATGCTATACACACCAGGCCAAGCCTCTAAGAAAACACTTTTTTAAAAGTCCAAAAACAATACAATCCCTACTATTTTTTAATAAAAAAAATGTTATAAATGTGTTAGATTAAAAAAATTATAAAATGATCTTTTGAAAAAACTGTACAAGCTGTTTTCAACAACAGTGTTACACATAGTGTGGTCCGCAGACCCTTAGGGATCCATAAGCTTATAAACAAAATATCAACAAATATTTAAACATTAATAAATTAACTTTAATGGTATTATAATTAATAATTACAATAACAGTTATTAGTTCTAATATCCTTTAACCGACTTTCCAAAGGAAAAATGAGGTTATGAGATTGTTTGTACATACAAGATTGTTATAGATAAGAAATTGTCGAAATGAATTAAGAAATGATCGACCAAGCTTTTAACGGTAAACATAAATAGATATTCCTATTGTAAGTAAGATGGTCAAAATACTGGGCGTCCAAATATTAATTATCAAGATTAAATTTGATAGAAATAGAATTGTAGGTTATTATTATTGGTTGCTGGAGATGGTTATAAAATATAAGAGCAGGGTAATAAAATATAGACAGGATTTACAAGAGAGGATTCACAATTGGACTTCCAGGAAATGATTTCATATTGAATTAACAGTTTTATAATTGGATTCATAGGAGAGGTCAACAAAATTAAATTTGAAAATATTTACCATTTCTCTCCTCATATCAGGTACAGTGTATCTTAGTTTAGTACTATCCAGTCCTTTGTTCTCTCTCCCAGTAACACTATCAGTTGAATCAGGCTTACTCTTATCTTGTGGTGTTTTAGAACTTTCTCTTGATTTTTTGTCAATTCCACAGTCTGAGGAAGTACTACAAGTTTCACTAGAAGGAGATTTATGGGTTGATGAAGAAGGAGAAGAATCAGTTCTTTTCTTTTTGCTACCTTTGTCTCCTCTCCAATTCTTTAAAGGTTCAGCTATTTCTGGATGCTCCTCCACAAGTTTATCTAAATGGTAATCTAGATCTTTCCTATCATCTTCAAATGGAAATCTCTAAAACAAAGACATTCATAAAAAGTGGTTATTATTTACAATAATACAAAAGAAGTGAAACTCATTAATTTCTAATTACATGCAACTATTAACTATTAATTTCAAGATCATAACAAGGCACAACCCATAGAGGCCCTGTACCAGCTAGGCAAAAGGCTTCTTTTTGAAGTACAAAGTTATTATTATACATCAAGAAACACTGGTTAATCAGTTTAATCAAATTAAATTTAGATATAAACATAATTTTAATGTTGATAAGTTTTTGTTAAGTATAAGGATAAGTTTTTGAGGGGAATTGGCTTACTTGTTATTCCACTATACATACTTCGTACTCACGAGGTGTTTGGCAGGGGTTCATCTAGTGTTCAACCCCCATGGGGGTTTAACCCAAACTGTTCACACGGTATTTTCCCCCGTATAAAATAAGTTTCAGGGTTGATACCAGTGTTTAACCCCGTTCACACCACAACTGCCGGAGGGGTTAATCCCCCTACCAAATTCCATGTGTGAACAAAGTAATTATTAAGTAATAACAAGTAGCAAATTTGCCAATTCTTTACCTGAGGTATGAAGAACTGGACTAGAAAAAAGGGAAATACAAAATGCGCATTTCCCTAATTAATTATATTATAATTTTCCTAATTAATTTAAGTTAATATCAACAACAATTATTAAGAGTAAAGTATTCATATACTTTACTACTTATAGTTTATACATTAACTGCAGCAGCCATATGGTGTTAATTTAAGACATATAAAATTTGTTGATAAAGAAAAGTGCAATCTATCGTTTAAAAACACTTTTAAAACCACAAAACACTAACATTACAACTCAGGCACTAAAATATTTTGACTTACACAATGACTAGACAAAAAGAAAAGTTAAGTTGCTTTATCTAGTTATACCGATAGATCAACAAAAAGCGGTATATATACCCACATGTTCTACTGAGCTGTTTAAAAAATGATCTTATGATTAAACTAATAAATCCAGCACAGCGTAAATGTTTAAAAAATTAATTAAGCTAATAAAAGCACTTCAGACAGTAAAGAATAATCTAGATACACCTGGTAGATGCAAGAATGAGCGGCATGTTACTATCTATCGCTGAATAACAAATTATAGACGTTATTAGAAATTAAAAACACATTATTTACGTCTTAAATACTAGGAAATGTTTAAGTATGAGTCGTTTAAGGTAACAGAAGCCGTACTTGACTTTTATGGACAAGAAAAATAATATACGAAGAACCACAGTGACGTCTAGAACTGGAATCGTTGGAATTCCTTTAACTACACCTTTAATACAATCCTAATAATAATTATAGAACACATAGTAAACAAATATACATCAAAATACACTTACTCAGCAACAAAATAATACAAATACAATAAATAAACTTAAATAAAATAAAAGAATTACTTCAAACAGTTCAATCGAATAAAAAATAAATAATTTACTGGGGAAAAATGTGTCCTTGAAACAGGGAGCCAAATGAGACTACCACTACTACGCCGAAAATTTCCCTACTTTTCCCGCTAAAATTTATAAAACTTAATATTTTAGAAATGATGTCTTGCATTTTATTCGACAGTCATACGTTTTTCTCAAACATTAGCCAAATGAAACTAAGATGTCCATAAAACTATAGCAAGAAAATAAAGATGGCAAGTATTTTATAAATAACTTATTTCAAAATAAAAAACTTTATAGACAAGATAAATATAGATTAAAAGTAACATTTAGGACTGCTTAAAAACAGACCTCATCGCGACGGACTCAGCGGACCAGACTATACTAATTCAAATAAATCCAGTTACGTTTTTGGCAAACAAATTCAAATAAGTGTAATTTATTAAAGTGTACATGTGTTTACGTCAAGGTGTGGTGCTTACAAACGTTCTACATTATTATATTATTCATAGCTATATAATAATATAGGCACTCTCTATTTACAGCTATCCAATATTTAAGATTGTGTTTTTATACCCCATTATTTCATATCTCAGTAATATTTTTTTTTTCTTTTATAATTTTTTAATAGAAATAGAAAAAAAAACAGTAAATTGTTAATTTTAGATGAATAATTTAGTATGTAGTAATATGTATAATTTGAATCTCTTGCCAGTGGTTCATTATGTATACAAGAGATACAGACTCTTGTCTGTATCTCTTGTTGTGATGTGTTTGAATGTTTCTTGCTACTTACAACGTTAATAAATAAATAATATCTAGCAAGTAAAGAGTTTTGGAGATTGAGACTATAATTGGGGTAACTATATTAATACAAGTAAATCTCAGACTAAAGTAAAGTTAATTAAAAAGACTTTTAGTTAACTTTCAGTTAACAAAAAGTAGATGTACTTGCCGTATTGAAACAAAATTGCCAAATCTCTTGTGCCAAGTATCAAAAATTCAAATCTTTTTTCCACATGATTTGCATTTTTTATTTATGAATTTTTTAAATTTTTTCAGAGTCATAAAAAACATTTTTCGGATGGCACAACTAGACCTAAAGATTGATTTTTGTACAAAATTAAACTCTCGCATAAATAACCAGGGAGATACGATGATAACAGACAACACATACCAACAGGTATGAATTATTTCCTATTTATACCTATACGGTATAATTGAGGAAAAATAAAAACTGATTGAAGTAGTATCAACTCCAAAACCGTCTTTCCACTAATTAAAAACTTTTAACTAGAGGAAGCTTTCGGAAATAATGAAATGTATACAGTGCCGTTTTGAGGTGTTAATCTTTCAATCCCATGAAATCAGATTCTAAGAATTTAAAGAATCAACATCAAATCATTTTAGCGTAAAGCCGGCGGCCCTGCTAATGCTGAAAGACGTAAGAGTTAATATTACTTTGAGTTAATACTAGTTTTTTTAAAATTTCCTCGTTTAATATTGTAGATATCTATATGATATCTACAATATTGTATATATACAATACATATAGTTGATATATACAAACATATTGTATTTGCACTAAAAATCCGATACCAAGATTTTACCTGTATTAACCGTTTCACATGCTTTTATGATTTCCTTAGTGGTTTTTGCCAACTTTTCTGATAATATTGTCACTCTCAGAGTGTTTATGAGGGGTAACTAGAAGCAAAAATCACTCATTAGGTCAAGTTGTGCTTCAAACACCCTTGTAAACCATAGAGAATAAAAGTATCAGCGAGCATGTAGTAATATATGCTGTCCAGACAGCACAGTATTTGAAGGGAATGTATAGGGAAAATATTTTTATCTAAGAAAATAATTATTCGAATAAAGTCCGATAAATTATGCAAGGAGATGCTTGGCCTAAAATAGAACTTTGTAGAAATAACGATATTATATTCAACGTTCTCGGCTTTGGTCTGGGCCATGTTGAGAAAAATTTAACGCGAATGCACCCTTTTGACACACACTAAGGCAAAATTTAGGCATTTCCGAAATAGATATTTAAATATTTGGTTTAAACGTGGTACTGAATATAAGGAATCGGATGTTGCAATTTTTTTTTAATACGCCACTCTATTAAAAAGTCTACGTCAATAGATAATATTACTTACAAACTTTACAGGGTCCGAATCAGCCATTACTTCAATACAGCTCATGACCGCACGAAATCACTATTTAACACATTAAATATAATTTCCGAAAATTGGTTAATAAAAGTTATCTGACGTGTTAAGTGTTCACTTGCCACTACTGATGAACGAAAAAAATTGTCTTGTATTTTTAACAAATATTTGTATGAAAAGCTCGAAAAATATGTTTTGAAAATGTTATTTACTTAAAAATCTTTTTCAAAATAATGTTATAAAATTTATTTAAAAAAATACGACTTTTAATTTAATACAAAATAAAGAAAAAAATCGTAAAGAAGATTTGTTGTGTTGAGTAATAATTATGTTATTTATTTGTATTTTCAAATGTGGGGCGCGATGCTGATGAGTATTTATATATAGGGGGACATTATTTTTTTTGATGAGTGGGTTTACCCCCTTCCTTCGCTGTAAGTAGGTAGCCCCCTTGAGTTAAAAATTTTGCATATGAAAAATCTGGAACATTCTAGAAGTATCTCGTAGATTCTTGAGCGAGGGAGGGATGGGGAATGAATTGGTATTGATATATGATCCGTAAAGAACAAACAGTTCCTTGCCAAATATAATATCAAAATAAGTTTTTTTTAATTTAAATACATACTTTTTGATAACTTTACATTTTATTGTAAATCTTTTGAATAACTAATATAACTAATATCAGAGAAGATTTAAATAATAAAATCTGGAAATCTAGATCGATATACTCTATTATATCAAGATAACATATATTTTTTATATACATTCTAATGATTTCCAATTATAAATACAATAGAGAAACTAATACGCATAATAACGCTAAATGACCCTACAGGTTAAAGCTTAAAAAAATACGCATAATACGTATGGATAAACCTAAACAAGGCATATAATCAAAATATCTTTTGTAGGTTGCCAAAAAGATACTACCGCAGCTTATAAAGGTTATTAGTAACAAACATTATACCTACAAGTAAGATAATATATGTGATATGCGTATGTACTCTAATGACAGAGAAAGACTAATTCAAATGTTTCAATAAATTTATTAATAAATAATTATTTATGTACTCCATATATTCCACCATTTATTTACCTTATTTGTTAAAAAATAAAATGCTTATTAAAAAAAATTAAGCTGGTTTATTTAGATTGTCTTACAAAGGCCTGTCAAACTAAATTGGAGCAGTAACACGCTCTATTGCAAGGGTCTTAAATATAGGGGATGAAGGGATAGGAAACTTTTCTGAAACCATGAACGTTTTATGACCAAACATCTTCCAATGGCCATTGCAAAAAAAAGGAGCAGACCGCAAGGTTATTTGTCAAGTATAAGTCGAGTTTGCTTCTCAACTTTCTTCTGCGCTTGTCGCGATTATAGTTATCTTTGGTGCTGGTTAAGTCAATTAAAATAAAACTGTTAAAATATAATAAAAAATATATTTATTTTTTATTATATGTTAATTGTTCTAAGGAACAAATGGGCGGGGGTTCGAAGCCTTAAGTGAATTTAATTGAGAGTAGATTCACAAAAAATATAACATTACAATACACTGAAAGTCTTAATTAGAACTCAAAAGAGTAGTCAATACTTTCACAACAATGGTATTTTATTCTATTATGAGAACGTTCTACAAAAACATTTATCAACATATGATTTAATTTAGAACCTGCCAACATATTTAATATTCAAAACAATATAAATATAGAAAATTTTTAAATAAAGATATAAATTGAAAATATCCGTAACAGTCCTTCCGCCAACGAGAAGAGTAGTGCTCCAAGAGCATCACTTGCGTTAGCTATTTGTTTTTGGTCAGCATCTAATTTAAATGGGTTTAAAAGCCTATTCAAATTTTAGATATAGGGCAAAATCTATGATCGATTCCTGTTCTAGACCCATTATTCTTGTTTTAGTTTTTTCTCCGCCCCACAGAAGTTGGTTCGTTTGTCTGACCGGATTATTGCTGCGGTTCCAAAGGAGATTTTGGATTAAATAAAAATCTTGGTGCGAACGTGATTTTTAGGGAGGCTTGGCCCGCTTAAGTCCGCCAATGCATTAGAAATTTTTCTTCGTTTTAAGTTACTAGACAGTTTCTTTTAGGTAGCCGCTTTGCAGCCATGGCCAAAGTCAAGACATTTTGAGCAGTAACAATTTTCAAAACAAAGCTACTTCGAAGCAAAATAGCCGCCGGAATCCTAACTCTCGAAAAAAATCGAGCAATGCTTCATCTCTTCTGCTGCTCAAGGTTATGCACGGTTATGATTATCACAATCTACACATATAACGAGGTTTGGATAAAAAAATATTTTATATAGTCAATTAGCAAAAACCTCTGTTACAAAAATAAGTAAGAGAGGCTCTTAGAGTGCTAGCAAGAGAAGTAGATCATTTTGGAAAAGTTGTAAATGAAAAGATTTTAAACAATTTATTTGCTTTGTCAAAAAATATTTATAAGATCATTGACCTATACGATTGCAATACCTACCAGTTCCTCATTTCATTAACAAAGAAAATGTACGTTAAAAAAAACTTTTTGTTTACTTTACATTTTGGCAAGGTCGTTTAAACTCTGACATAAGCCAGCAATAATTTACAAATATTTCCGTGTGGTCGGGGATAAGGTGTATTGTACAATTTTCAGTTTTGTTTTATAAAAATTAAGAGACAAACATTTTATTTAACACACGTAGAATGAGCGAAGAGTAATAGGGTTTTTCCTCTGTGTTTATTAGCCAAGAAAAAATAGAAATTTATATTTCTTTTTTGTACTTGCATATTAAAGTGAGTCAAAGAATCCCTGTCGCTGTTATATATTTAGCTTAGAAAAAGTGCAGCTTTAATAAATTGTCACTATAAATTAAACAAAATTTATTTACTAATGAAAGCCAATAAAAAAATAAATATGAGGTGAAACCATAAAAGATATGAAGTTCTAAAACAGACAGATAATTCATTTTATTAATAAAAATATATTCAACCTCCAGAAAGCAAAATAACTTATTTATAGGTGACAGGAACACCGTTAGGTTTATAATCTTAAGAGACCAGATGTAGAACATCTAGAAAATTAATTTGGTACCTCTCATAAAATCGACCATTTTACTTTTCCTCATTTATGCCGTATAGGTATATAGGAGGACTAATGTGTTTGCGGAAAAAATGCGAAACTGGGATGTCACCTAACTATCCGTTTCAGGTGTTTAAGGCCTCCTAAGTGGTTTTCACAAAGTTGTCTATCTGTATGTGTGTGTCTGTTATCATCGCAGCTCCATATTTAAAAAAATGTGAGTTTTTATAATGGCTGCCAGTACCTTAAGATAACAACAAACAAGAATAAAATATGAATTGGTACGTTCATCCAGTATTCTAAATCCGCGAATCGTATTAAGTACGATATCAAAATGTGGTAACATACGCTGTAAAAACATGCGGAGGGAATCAAGTCGGATACGCTAGAACTAGGGATACGGAATTTAGATTGATTCCTCGATACGCTGTATTTACCTTCAGAAAAGATTGTATTAACCTTCCCGTCGAACTATTATTTTACTTATATATTAACGTTTTTTATTAAATAACTTTTGGAATATCATTTTTTAGAGTAACTTTATTATTATGCAAAGAAATCACAATTTAACTAAATTGTGTTTTAAACTTTCTTATAACAAAAAGACGCGATGTCTTGGCGGGATCAGTTATAACCTAATCTTACTTGATCGACTAAACAAACCACAGTGTCGTATTAAATGCGTATGAAATCCTATAACTGTATTGATGCTAGAGAGGTAAAACTTTGTACGAAAATCAGTCTTTAGCTCTAGTTGTGCAATTATACAGCAATAATGTCTTAGAAAATTTCGAAAAAATACAAAACGCAAGAAAATGTGCGATCATTGTGAGATTTGGCACGGATGTTAACATGTATAATGAATAACATTTGTGCCATGATTTATCTCATTATCAGTATTAGATTCATTTTTATCAAATGACTTGTATTTTTTTAAAAATTGTAAAAAGTAGGAAAATAATCGAATTGAGTTGAAATTTGGTACAATACCTTTACGTAAAAAGTAACTACACTAAATTTCGTTTCAATCAGACAAGTATATCTAAGAGTTTTGTTGGATCATAAAAGTTAAGCAGCATCAAGGGTGGTTAATTCCTGGATGGGTGCCGTTAAGTAATATAGTATATATATATATATATATATATATATATATATATATATATATATATTATTTAAATAACATGGATACTTATTTTAGCGAATAAACCGTGTAATGGATATAAGTGCGTTGATCATTTTTTTGAAACAGTTTCTGAAATCAAACAAATTTAATTATACGAAACAACGTAACCAAATAAATAGAACGGCAATATACAATAAATTAAATCCTTATCACCGCGATACTAATAAATCAAAGACGGCAATTACAAATAAATAGGGACTTTGACGTCACGCATATTTAATACTGTCACGTTGATGACTCACAAGCATTCATAGCAGCCTCTAGACAAGCTGTCTAATAATAAAGAAAAATTAAAATACTGACACAGAATAGAATTACACTGAATAGTACGTTAATTTGCCTTGTTAGCTATTTTCAATCTAAACTACAGTAAAATACAACTGTATTTTCTGAATATTATTTTAAATAGCCATTATGTAATTGAGTTATTTATGTTTTCAATTCAAGGCACACAATAATTAAATATTTAACTTATCGGTATTTCAAATAAAATAAATTATTAATAGTTTGATTAATAAATTATTCTTAAATAATGAAATTTAAATATTCTGGCGAAATAGAGTAAAATACATTACACTGATTCAAGAGTTAGTCTTAAGCTAATTAGAACCCTTATAACATGAGATGTAGGATATTAAGCTCTGAAGAGGCCCCTTAAAAAAGTATAAAAGAGTTAAACGACTATGACTTGGCCTCCTACGTTTGATGTTAAACTGTACAATATTGGGTTCTATTCATTCATAAACAGGTGGTGCAAGTCTGACTGTGGACAAAGGCTCAGTAACTAATTAATTTGTTTTGGTTCTACTTTTTGGAGACTCTAAAGATCAGGAGCCATCCCGCAATGAGGGTCTATAGTTACGCTTTTAATCTGTCTTGTTACTCTAATTAATAAAATATAATTTATGGTTGTATTCAAGTCAAGATGGACTGAACTTAAGCTTCTTTCTACCTAGCCCAAAATCATTTATTTTTTCTTTTTCGTGCCTAATAAGGAGCACATCTTTCTAACAAGCCCTTATAATCGCATATATTAGAGGAAGATAACTAACTTAGATAGCATCTAAACCATACAAATTAGCATACAAATAACAAACGACCTTCACCTTAATACAAGGGAAGTTTTCCATGACCTAAGAGTATAATTAATAGCTTTTCAAGACAGAGGGAAATAAAAAGAAAGTGATAGACATCTTTTAAAGGGCGTTTTGAGAGCTTTACAAGTGCCCCTTATCGATCTGTTCACTCTTTTTTATTCTACAAGAAGTGAGAAATAGCCTAGACAAGGGTCGACCTATTTAGTTGTATGGGGATTAATGTTATAAAATCTTAATAATAATAAATATTTTATAATTCTATAGATAACACTTTGTAATTACAACTTTTTCTGTTCTAATAAGGAAGGACTCCTTATCTTGCAACGATAGGGAGCCTAATTAATATATAATAATACTTTTTGGTTCCACGTTGACTGTTAAGTATCGATTCATCCGATCCAAGAAAATGAAAAAGAACAGAATGGTTTATCATTCATATTATCAACACCATTTATTTTCGATATTGTTTTTTAACGTATACATCACTTTCCATTATGGAATTATATGTAAATAAACAATTATTCATTTTTAAATAATAAATATATTTATTAATTTATTTTTAAAACTTGGTATTTTTTATCAATGGTAATCTAATTTTGCTATAAAAGGTGCTGATCAATTGCATATTTAATAAATATGAAAACCGTAGATTTTATATTCGTCTCAATTAAAAACAAACAGAAATTGTTATTACACGTAGTAATAACAATTTAATACCTTTTAATTAGGCTTAAAAGGTAAGCAAAGTACGGCTCATAAATAATTAAGTATTCGAAATTTCCAGTCCCAACTACGATGTTATTGTAAACAATGTGTAGGAATATAAATTACGTCATTCACCTGGAGCCCGTATTTAAACACTACTCTTCAGGATAAGAGAAAACGTTCCTTTAATTAGACAATACAGAGAGCTGTCATTTCATGCATGTTGTACAACTTGTACGCCTACGTCATAATTTTTTGTAGCATAAAACAATATGACGTCATTGCATTTCTTTGAATAATTATTTATTTGTTAAGAACACTTTAAAACTATATTATTTGCGTAGGATGTTTCAAAGAATGAAAAAGAATACCTTATATGATCATAAATTTGCACCGAAAAGAATTTGCTTAAACATATATGGTAAATACATTTCATTGTTGATGGAATGACTGGAACGTTAAAAAAATAATCTATTTTAGAAAACGTAGTCCAATGATGAGGGAAGCAAAATTAATCTAAGATGAGGAAGGTAAGTACAAAACAATTGTGAAGCCCTCAACATGTATCATATAATCAGCACTCAAATAAAGCTTTAAGGTTTAGGTGAAGTTTCACAGTTCAGGCTCTATCGACGCCCAGATGAGTTAGACGTTACTAAACAGAGTGGGACATGACATTATGTCGAGACATCAATAATAACGAACGGTGGAACAGTTCACAGTTTTTGCATTACATTTTGATTGCTATATTTCCAATTTTTTTCTTTTTTCCTATGCAGGTTTACTTTAGTTGAATATAATATATATAATAATATATATATATATATATATATATATATATATATATATATATGTATGTATATAAATTATACATACAATAAAATATATATATATATATATATATATATATATATATATATATATATATATAATATATATGGTGTTTCTTTCTTTCTTTCAAGGTCTCTAGCACAAATTATAGTGTGTAAACCTATGTTAATATCAGAATTAGAAGAGAGGTAATAACAAAAATTGGAAAAAAAATTTTGATAACGAGTTTTTCAACTCATTTTTTCCACATTTAGATTTCTAATTATTTTTTATTGTTTGTAAATTAATCGAATACGTGCTATTATGAAGAACAACAAAGAACTTGAAGCTTCTTATGCAAAGTCGTAAGCAATAATTATTTGGACTTTGAAGGGGCATAGGGGCCAAATTTCCCTGACCTGAAATGGCAGGCCACTTAAGGGTGTTAAAATAAATCAATCTAGCCGGTTAAATCTTTGTGGCTCGGAGGTAACGAAATTTGCAACGGGCCCTTCGACTAATCTTGATAGATACTTTTGACACTTTGCTCTGACTGTAATCTATGAAACGTTATTAGAAAAACACAAATGTCAACAACAGTTTCTCATGTCAGTAACTGGCCATTTATAAATGTTAACTGTTTCAGCATAGATTACGAGATAAAGGGAGATTCAGAAAGGATAAGGTCAATAAATAAAATTATAAGTCCTAAGCTCATTTACCTAAATGTCATATTACCAACACTTAAAGACGTTTACCGTCTATTGAACTAGAAACCTACGGCAATTTATATTTTTATAACATGTCATATAATATAATAAGTCATCAAATAAACTATAGAACGCCAACAAGATACTTTTTAGTAATATCTTCACCTTAAATTATACGTATTTACATTTTAAAGAAATTAAGTATTAGCATTTATTATTTGGTTTTTTTATTTTTTTTAGGTAACAAAGTCATAAGATCACTAAGTTTGCTTCTCCACTTACAAACTGTCATCCAAACTATTAGATTGTAGGGCTTTGTGTTAATTCTTTGGGGTGGCACAAAACATATGATTTTATTTAGTTTAATATTTTTTTATTGTTCGTGTTAGTTATTTATAGTAGTTGTTACATAGTACATCGCTTTTGTGACTCTTACAGGAAACAGCAGCACGGATACCGTATACGTCATACCAAGAACTAGAGGTAGTTTTTTCCGCCAAAAATAAATATGTATTTAAATACATTTTTTGCAGTATCTTCTAATGTTTTCAGGCCCTTTAACCTATTTTGGCATCCCACAAGGAAGAATTTCACCTTCCCAGGGCAAAATATAGACAAATGTTCTGAAACATCGTCCGTCTCCTCCAGGCTTTGCCCCCTTTTCATTCAACATTGGTGGGAGGCTACATAAAGTAACTACCTGGCTACCTAACGTAAGATCTTTGACTTTTTTACGATATTTATAGAGTGCCTAAAACACGTGATTTATTAAATGGAACTTACAGGCTTCGGAAATTATCTGAAGATAATAAAAAATAGAGTTGTGGAGTCCAGATATAAGGAAAAATAAAACAAGTCTCTCCACTGATGGTCAAGTATAATGACAAAGCCAGCTTTCAGACTTAACAGTCCATCATCAGTGCCGGCGAGATGCGAAGAAAGTGTTAAGAAACGGAAGTGATTGAGCCGTCCAACTCGTTGAAATCGACTCGTTGAAATCGACAGTCGATTTCAACGAGTTGGACGGCTCAATCACTTCCGTTTCTTAACACTTTCTTCGCATCTCGCCGGCACTGATGATGGACTGTTAAGTCTGAAAGCTGGCTTTGTCATTATACTTGAACATCAGTGGAGAGACTTGTTTTTTATTTTTCCTTACCTGAAGATGTTCTACCATGAATACTATTCCAATATAGTACCTCATTTAATAGTCATAGGGTCAAGAGTACTGATAAAATCGGAATTAAAACAATTAAATAATTTTACATTTTTCGCTCCGACTACCTATAGTGCTTTAGACAATGTTAAAGAAACAGCTAAGATTAGTACAGAGCCACTCCGGTCGACTCAAAGACTGATATTGTTATAGTATTACATTATATTATATTAAGTATTCATATCCACAAGTAAAGTAAAACCATCTATATGTGCGAATATTTAAGAACTTACTCCAGCTTACACAATATAACGTCGTAATAAACAATCATTATATAATAAACTGCGTAGGCTTCCGCGGTTATTGTCATAAAGATTTAGGTCTTCCGGTGGTGACCGCGTCAATGTAGATGAAGAATCCGTTCATTCATCACGGCACTGAAGATGCAGATGCCTCCCATAGTGGGAGCGAGACGTCGGATTCTTCATCTACATTGACGCGGTCACCACCGGAAGACTTAAATCTTATATCATTATATAAAGATGATTAAACATAACAGGATTCTATGCCGCTGTAAATCAAAACTAAACTAAATTTTTTTTTGTTAATTTAATTTTTTCCAAGTTCTTCAAACAAACAAAAATTAAAGTGTTATAGGTGTATAACTACATAGCTCTATTCATATAAGGAAAAACTATTAAAATATACTAACAATCATGGTATAAATGTATGATGATGATGACATATAAATGATAAAAGGAAGTGGATAAATAGTAGTAATTAATAACAAAGCCATTAGATTAAAAAAATGTTTATTAGTTAAGCTAGAAACAACAAATATACGTTACAGGCATTTGATGCAAGAAAAAAAGAGTGATAGTCGGTAAATGAGATACAACACAGATAAAGCAGAGACGATAGTGTAGGGAAAGAGAAATGCAACAAAAACAAAATTATAATACCCTGGAGGAGGAAGCCGAAGATGAAAACCACGAGGGACGACTTTTATTAAAAAAATTCTTCTTACTCTCGTCCATAGAATTTCTCATTTCTTGAATAATTTCCTCCGTGGATTTACCCCTTAATCTTTCGCTTAAACTAGGTCTATCACGAAACGAAGAAGACATATTAAATAACACGATATGAGATTAATAAATAAAAAAAATACGACTAGAAAAAATAACCGGGGTTTCTTGGCTAGACTTACTCGAGCTGCACGGAGCTCGTGCCAAATTTAAACTAAACCAACTACTACTCTCCGCACAAATGTCACCGATATTAACCCCCAAGACCTTCCTCCCCCTACAAATTAAATATCATTTACAGAAACTACAAACAACTACCACGACCAACTAAAATTAGACAAGGATGTATAAGATCTAATTGAATTAAATTCAATAAATAAAAATCAAATTAGTAACGTGAGTAACGTAAAAAATTCGTATATTAATGATATGGGATTTTACTTTTGATAAAAATTCTAGAGACAACACTGTCTTATCTAAAACATGATTTTCTAAACAAAGATGTTTTTATATTTTTATTTTTATCTTTAAATTTACTTTCTATTAAATTTTTATTTATGACTTACTAAAACATGTTCTTAAATTTTTTTAAATAATAAACTTTATTTTTTTTATTACCTAAACATTAATGATAAATCGGTTTTAATCTGACCTTTGAACTTTGATCTTCACGTAGACAAATAAGCCGTAGTCCCGTTTAGGACTGTCCCAAATACTCCTATGTCATTGAGGAATATAAAGGATTAGCTGTAGAGTATTAATTATCTTTAAAATGGTCTAAATAAATAGTTTAGGCATTATAATTCAAAACTTTACCACAGATGAGTAGGTATATTTATTTAAGAAAAGGTCTGCTGTTGGCGGCAATGCGAAAGGAAAGTTTGTGCACTGCTGGCGCACGCGGAGATTGACTGAGTTGTCATTGTAGTTTTATTCTTTTTTATAATTATTATAATTATTAATTACTTTAATAAGATTCGTTAAAATTGACTCGGACATGTCAAACACTCCTGCTCCTGATTCCTGGGAACAAGAAGCCGACGCCACTCCCGGTGAAACTGCCGAAAACAAAGATATCTCTACGAAATTTTCCACGTTGAACGTTAACGCTGCTGAATTCGTGCCTTCTTTTGCCTTTGCAATGCCGACACAAGAGGCTTCGAAGGATTCTTCACCTGATAAAGCTGAATCGCCAGTTACAAACGGTAAATTGTTGTTAATTTATTATGTGTCAAATTTGACGTTGTAATCAGGTATTTAGGTTAGGTATGTGGATAGTGAGTTGTGCCACTTAACCAGTTCTTTCCATATTTAGTGTGACAGTTGAATTTTATCTCGAGTAAAATGTCGAAAATTAATGGTATGTATTTATTTACAGCTAATTTTAGCAGTTGTCAGTGAAAATCGTTTGACAGTTGCTAAGGGCTCCAGACGTTCTTATATTTTATACCTGCCTGATATGTCTGAAGATGGTAAGATCATATATTATGGGGTCCACTTGTTGAGCTTGTCTTATTTAATATTTAGTGCACGCATTGACTTCTATAGATTACCAATATATGTGGTACTATAATTTATAAAAACTAACAATATCTCGTCTTGCTTGTTGATTTTTTAAGTACAATACTTGAAACTGGTAGAAGCTATTTCAGAGGTTCATATGGACAACCACACCCCCATGGCTGGATTGCTAGTGGTTTTAATAATAGACAAAGGCCGACAATTTACTCCTCATTTAAATTGATATTAATATAAGTTAAGTGTGCTGTGCTTTTCCAGTTTTAGTTTACATATTGACTGGCCATTTTGTGATGCTATATGTTGTATTGGTAAAAACTAAGCTAAAAGGGTATTACATACTTTTTGCCAAAGATATTAATATTAACTATTCAAAACTCAGTTTTTACCGCTTTGCCACCCCAATGAATGGAATTACTAGAGTGTGATAGGTGATATTATGAATTTGAGGAGTTTATAGGTATTATTCTAAATGTATTTGGGATAACAATGTGTAAATAATTTTTTAATAGTAATTAATCTTTATTGTTTATAGTAGTTTGAAGTGTATGGATTGGGGAAGATTTCTAGTGTCTGATAAGTTACCGCCAAGTATTATCATTTGTATTGGGGCTGGAATGTCCGTGCAGTAATAAATAAATTAAATTTGATAATTAATCAAATTAATTTATTAATAAATTATTTTCTGGCGGGAAAGTTCTGTCACCAATTTGCCCAAAATGTATTGGCCTAGTTGAGGTGACATCATTGAATCACTCCCTACTCGGAACATGATCACTTCTATGAGAAAACATGTAAGTAATTAACAGTTAATAATAATTAATAAGTGCTAAATCAAAATTAGGGGAATAGAATGAAAAACTAAGTGTAATATTAAATTAACTTGTTGGTACATGTTAATGTCGCAGTTAGTTTTTTGTTTTCTATTTTTTAATTTTGATTCAGCTCTTATTTGATTATATTGTACTGTAAATTACTTATACATTTTCTATTAGATTATTTAATGTTGGTTACAGATGTGATCATGCTCCGAATAGGGAGCAATAAATAGTTGTGATGCAATAATTGTTTTTCCCCTCCTTTGTGTCCAAATCCTAAAATTGTATTGAACCAAGAGGAACACTATGAATAATAATAATTATGATATCTGTTATCATGTGTTACTTTGGATTGATGAAGTTAAGCATTACTAATGATTTTACTAACCTTACAGAAATTATCTTTTATTATTAAACAAACATATATTTTAAACTTATTTGATTTTACTTGTAGAGTATACAAATTTTAGACAAATGTTAATACCTGTCTATTGCTGAGTCAAAACTAGATTTTTTTTTGTCTTAAAAATGTATTGCTATTTCTACTACAATTTTAGAAATGACTTGACACCTGTAACATCCTGACTGGGAATAGTTTCTTAAAAATTGTTGTCCTCTGTTTGTAAGGACAAAACTGACTAGAATTGTCATTTAAATTGGCTAGAAACATAATTGTTGATTTTATTTTCTTAAAATCGATGATCAAAGTTATGTAGTCTAAATCTGAATGCTGCTAGTTTTAACTCTACCCATTTTTACATGGGATTTCCATGAATTCTCTTTTATTATTGGACTTATTGGTAGTATGAACATAAAATTTATTCATAATTTTCACTTTCAAATTGTTTTTATTGAGTAAAAACAGTTTATTTGTTAATGCCTATGTAAAAAGATTGGCAGGTAAGGTTTATTTAGAACACAAACATTGATTTTGTATGAAATATAGTGTAATCTTCCTTCCATAAAGAGTTCTAATGGTTCCCTACTTTATCGTCTATCCCTAATGGCATGACGTTTATTACTGTGAACAATTTTAGGTGGAGTCAGTGGTGAAGGTGATGGTGGTGGGGGTAGTAACCTGGGTGGTGGGGAAGCTGATTCATGGGAAGCTGCTGCTGAAGACAGTGATGCTCCTGTACTGTTAACTCCTGATGATGACGAAGAGGAAGAAGATGAAGAAGTCATAGCTAAACCTAAAAAGAAACCTATTAGAAATCCAGAAGAAACTAAATCAAAAAAAGAACATGTTAATGTAGTTATTATTGGTCATGTAGGTCAGTATTTTTCTTTTATAATGTTGTTATTTCTTTTATGTTGAATTATGTTAAATGTAATACTCTCACCTTACTACATAGTAAATAATGAAGAACGCACTACACCCACACTACACTATAGTAGTGTTCCTTACATTACTAGTTAGTAGTGGATTGGATTTTTGCTTCAGAAAACAGTCTTTTGTAATAGCAGGTAACTCCGTATTTGAAACCATTAAGCTATAAAATCTAATTCTTATCCCATCAGTTACAATCTAAGGTAAGATATCAATGGATTAAATCACACATCAATCATTAGATTTATGTGTACCAGCAAGACATTAATCTGTCCTAATTAATCATTTTATTTCTTTTAGATGCTGGTAAATCAACTATTGGTGGTCAAATAATGGCATTGACTGGTATGGTAGATAAAAGAACACTAGAAAAATATGAAAGAGAGGCCAAAGAAAAGAGTAGAGAATCATGGTATTTGTCATGGGCCCTAGATACTAATCAAGAAGGTAATAATTTAGTTAGTAATGTTTAATTGTTTTAAAGACAGCTTGTTTATAAAAAAATATTCTTTAAAATGTTTATCATTAATTTGATTATTTATATTATCTTATAATGTTACAGAAAGAGAAAAAGGTAAAACAGTGGAAGTGGGAAGAGCATATTTTGAAACAGACAAAAAACATTTTACAATTCTTGATGCTCCTGGGCACAAAAGTTTTGTTCCTAATATGATTGGTGGAACTGCTCAGGCTGATCTTGCTGTACTTGTGAGTAGATATCTTTTTTTAAAATATTATTTATAGTTCATGAAGTATGAAGAAGTTGAAAAATTATATATCAATATTAAAAATAGTCATTTAATTCACATCAAAACCTGTGTTCAACCTGAAGGGCCATCAACAATGCTGCAGGATTCATGGTTCTTGACATAGGGTATGGGTGGACTTTTTTTAAAAAACAAAAAATTGTTTATTTTAAATAATAGAGGCATGCACTTGGCCTTGAAAAAAGATAAATTGTTGTAAGCTCCTATCTACAGTTGTTTAATTCAATACTTCTACAATTGCAAGTTAGTTTATTCATTCCAAAGTTCAAAAAATGCTATCCAATTGGTCTTCCAAAAGTCTTTAAACTTGTAATATTTTTTATATTCTTATATTTAATTTTTATTAATCTCTTACTCCTCAGGTAATATCTGCTCGTAAAGGTGAATTTGAAACTGGATTTGACAGAGGTGGCCAAACAAGAGAACATGCTATGCTTGCTAAAACTGCTGGAGTTAAACATATGGTTGTTCTTATCAATAAAATGGATGATCCTACTGTAGAATGGGCTGAATCCAGGTGTGTAAATGTTATGTTATATGTTAATGCTATGTTAGACATAAGTTTTTTGATTTGATCAAAAATGGTTCATTGAAGTGTCCCTTCATTAATTACTTTTTTAGCACTGAAAACTGAGCTTCAAAAGAGTGTGCAAAATATTGTGCATAGCTGTTTTTGGAAGGTTGAGCTTATTTTTGTTTAACCTATGGAATGAACAAATGTGTTTCCTTTGATAAATCCAGAAAAATTAAGTAACAAGGTATGATGCTACTTTTTAGGCCATGAAGTATCAAACACTTAAGTTAGATATGGCTTGTTGAGTAAGAAAACACGCATTTCATAGGAACTTTGCCAGAGTTGCCAACCTCTGCACCTGCATTTTTTCTTTTGGTTTTATTTAAAGTATTGTAAAAATCATGACTTGGATAAAATAAATTAACAAAAAAAAACTTCTTGTTTTCAGGTACAATGAATGTAAAGACAAAATCCTGCCATATTTGAAGAAACTCGGTTTTAATCCTCAAAAAGATTTAACATTTATGCCTGTTTCTGGATTAACTGGTCTAGGTCTTAAAGAAGCAATAGATTCTAAAATATGTCCTTGGTATAGGTATGTATTTATAAAAAATATTTTAATGAAACATATAATCAAGTTTTATTCATTATTTCTAGATTGCAATTTTCAATTTAAGCATTTCTTTCTCTTTGATAGAGAGGAAAAGTCTGCAAGGTTTTCAAAGAGTTAATTGTGTTTGGTAAAGAGTTAAATTGCTCAGAAAACCTTTTTTTTAAATGACTGAGCTATTTATGAATAATTAGGTGTGTAAATAGGTAATTACAGTGGTTATTTTTTAGATTTTTACTGTTGCAAATATTTTGAAAATGTTTTTTTTTTATTTCATAAATTATAAGCACATAGTAGAATAGCTTTGTAGGAAAGGTGTTATGATTTTCCGGGTTTGGGTTCAAATTCTTGTTATGGATATATTCTGTTAAATATGTTTTAGTGGCTCATAATGTTTTTTTAGTTCTTTTCTACCGTGAGGCAATCAGTAAAATTGACTTACTTTTACAATAAGATTCTCCTCTTTTTCCCCCACTATTGCCATTGGATCAGAAATTTAAATTGTTTAATACAAAACATACATATTGCATTAAGACTTAGGCCCGTATTCAAAGACGTTTTCCTAACTTTTTCCTAACATTTCTCCTAACTTTTTCCTAACCTAACATTCTCCTAACACCTAACTTTTTCCTAACATTTTCCTAACTTTTTCCTAACATTTTCCTAACTTTTTCCTAACATTTTCCTAACATTTTCCTAACATTCTCCTAACACTCACCTTAGGTTTAGCTAAGAGAAATGTTTTTAAGCCACGAAATTTAAATGATCGTTCCCGTGTTTTAAAAGTCATTTAGAGGCTTCGCATGATTTTTTTAGTAAGAACCTAAGGTAGTTAAGTCAAAAAGTGATACCATTGTAAGTAACGTAATATATCGTAAAATATGAATGTTACTAACTTATTACCTGGATTTACGACCCTCTTTGTCGTATTAATAACTATCTACATAAATTTACGTAATATAAGTTACTATTAATCCACTTACCTTACTATTAGGGAGTTTACCCTGAAATTCTTTTAACACAATCAGATTTTTTTATTTTCTATGGTCTGTTTGTGGCGGGCTATCGATTCAAAGAGGAAATTCGGTTGGTCCGGTTGAATAATTCAGCCATTATTATACCAACAAAATTTTACACAAACAAAAATGTAGCTTTCTCCTAGGCCTAGCGGTATTCAGAATCATTTTTTGAAATCTCTCCTAGGTTGTTCCTCTTCTTCCTAGCCTTCTCCTAGCTTTTAAAAAATCAACCCTAGGAATGATTTTACGTAAATTTATTCGTGCTAAAACGTTAATATACCATAAATAGAATAAAAACTTACATTGGAGTTAATTATAACTTAATTTTGTTATTTATCTTTACAATAATTTGAACCTCAATTTTACGTATGACATTTTTGACAACTAGCGCTACCTAGAAGAGAACTGTAAAACTAATAATATTGAGATATTCTACAAAAATAAACAAATGATTTGTAAACAAACCTGGCAAAGAATAAACTCCCTTAAAATACGTAAATTTGTAATGACAACAAATTTATTTATAGTTGACGATTATTTTAAAGTATATCTAATGTGGAAGTGCGTGACCTTGACCAAGTGAAGGTTTGAAACTAGAGAATGATTGCATTTTATTTTCATTTTAATTTCATGACAAAAACGAAAAACAAAATTGTGTAAACTATTAGAAAAAATGAAAACAGTGTTGCACTGATTAACAGTCTTCATTTAGACACCTTTGGATTCGTACAACCTGATCTACGTTCAAACTTGAAACGCTTGATACTGCTTTATTTATGAAAGCTGTTACAATAATTGAACATTGTATTTGTATTAACTCTACTGTTTACTGAAAACATATGTAAATAAAGTTTCTAATATATTTAACATTCGCCAAAGCAAGGCCGCATTGTTGTTTATGACAAAGTGTGTCGTAAATCCAGGTAATAATAAGTTAATAACATATTTGCTATATATTACGTTTACTTACAATGGTATCACTTTTGACTTAACTACCTTAGGGTTCTTACTAAATAAAATCATGCGAAGCCTCTAAATGACTTTCAAAACACGATAGAAGAATGTTAGGAGTTAGGAAAATGTTAGGAAAAAGTTAGGAGAATGTTAGGAAAATGTTAGGAGAATTAGGAAAAAGTTAGGAGAATTAGGAAAATGTTAGGAAAAAGTAGGAGAATGTTAGGAAAATGTTAGAAACGTCTTTGAATACGGGCCTTAATTTATTTTCTTTTACAGTGGGGAGCCTTTTATATCATTTATTGACAGTCTTCCGTCAGTTAATAGACAAATGGATGGACCTTTCCTTATGCCTGTACTGGAAAAATATAAAGATATGGGAACTGTTGTCATGGGAAAGGTATGCTATAATTCTCGATATTCCTCTATTTTAATTCTAAAATATTTTTCAATATTTAAAATTATCTCTTTCCAGTCATTAATGTAGATAGAGTGAGTACCATGTATTTATTGTCATTGAACACTACCGAATGAAATTGATAAATATATTTGAAAAATAGAATCAACTTAGCTTTATTGCTCATAAAGCTATTAAGTGTTGGCCAAAAGAGTATGACTAAAGTGTTGTATTCTTAACCAGTATATGTATGAAGGGAACATTTCCTTTGAAGATTCCCGGTAATTCAGCTTGACCCTGATCTGTAAGAAAGTATAGATCGTTATCTTAAACAGAGAAAATTGTTTTAATAAAATAACAATTGATTATTTCAACTAAACATTAAATAAAATAGTTGAATTAAAAAACTTGATTCCTCCTAAATATAAATAATTAAAGATATGAAATAAAAATAAGATAAAAAAGTTTTATTTTTAAACAGTAGTGTTCTTAGAACACCTACACAGGGATTTTACCTTGTAGTATAAACCTTTTTGCATTAGAAGTATTTGATAAAGCAATTTTATGAAATAATGTATCTACCAAAAAACAGGCACTACTCACAGACAGGTTTTCACCTTAGTGAGAGTATTAATACTCCATAGTATCTCTCTCTCAATTTTGTATTTGTTAATTATATTAGTGTATTTTTTATTTTATTTTGTAACTATTTGTGCATTTATCAATGATTTAATAAAATAAAGATTATTTGATTTGATATTTGATTTAATTTATTATTGTTGAAAATATTGATATTATAATCACTTCATTATAATTGGTTCGCACTCTGTCTATCAAGATTAAGTCTGGCAGCTCTGTATTTATCATGAATAAGTCTCTGTAATGGGGTAAAGTATTGGAATTATTTTATAATTTATTATACTTTTTTGTGTTTTTAGGTTGAAAGTGGATCTATGAAGAAGTCTCAGTCTTTGATATTAATGCCTAATAGAACTCCTGTTATAGTTGATCAGCTCTGGTCTGATGAAGAGGAGGTAAGGCTTGAAGAAATTATCTTGAATTGTTTCACTTATAAATTGTATTTCATTTATGTTTTATACCTTACTTCTTCTGTGAAAACTTAAGGCTCATAATCCCTGAAATAAAAGCTCTGATTTTAAATAAAAATTTAACAAAGGTTATTTTTAAACTTAAATAAGGCTAAAATATTGACCCAGTTTGAAAATTAAATTATGAATCATAGCTCTTAATGTTGAGCTTAATTTTAGGTCCCATAGTAGAAGTTGCATTTTATCCCACTTTAACAAAAGAGAACTGAAGTATGCTTACATTTCATCATTTGAGAAATAATTTCTATCAATTATTAATAAAAATTAAAGAATCAGCTATCATTGTTACTTGCTATTGAATATGATTATCTGTGGACTGATCAACAGGTGGAGAACACTCAAGTTCTCAATTAATATAGTTATATCAATGAATAACTTCTTATCAGAATGCCCTCAAGGTATTAAGAAAGAAATGAGAGAGATTTAACTCCGCTCTTTCTCTCTTCCTTATCTTCAGTGAGCTCGTCCTGCTCACTGAGACTAGAAACTGATATAACCTTATTAGTTGAGTGATCCGGTGTTGCTTATCTGTTTATTAGTAGCTTATTGATCTTATTTATTTGTTAAAGTTAAATGTTATTTATTTACTTATATTTGTCAAACCATGAGATTATTCTTTCAGTTCTTTCTAAACTTTTATTTCTTTTGTTTTAGGTAACACAAGTAGGTGCTGGTGAAAATATAAAAGTAAAATTAAAAGGAATAGAAGAAGAAGATGTTTCACCAGGCTTTGTACTCTGTGATCCCTCCGCACCTGTCAGAACTGGACGTGTTTTTGATGCTCAGGTGTGTCTTGATTAACTATTTTATATCTACTCTTTGCATTTAATAAGTACTTGTGGACTATCTATTCACACTTTTTTTGCTATTTGTCTTTTGTTGAAAATATTTATTATACTAGTTAAATAGATATTCTTAGTGTTTTAGACTAAACATTTAAAAATGTTTAAAGGCTTAAGGCTATGGGATTTGAAATTTTGTAAACATAATTAGCAAATTTTGCTGATGAGTCTCTTGTCTTTTGTTTTCAATATCCTGCTTACAAACTCACTGTTTACTCTTCATTAAAAAAAAAGGTTCTCCAGTTTTAATATATTGAATACCAAATTTGGTGTAATTCTAATGAATACTGTGGCGAATTGCCACCATTCTAATAAACTATGGAGACCTTGGAGAATATAATAGATATTTAGTGTAATAACAAAGAGCTATGTGATGTCAATAGGCAAACATTTTGAAATAAAAACAAGATTAGATTACAAATTTAATGATCCAAGGTCAATTTGAAAAATAAATGTCACTTATAATTAATCTTAAGTGGTATTTATAAATAATAGTTATAATAATTTATAGTTTGCATTTTGTGTCGAGGTGTTATTTTCTCTTAATGACCGTACTTCCAAAACTGTCTCTGATCATGAATTTGTATGCCCAGATCATAATTCAAAATATTACCTTGTTTCTGTATAATATAAACTGATATAACTTAAAAGTTTATAAGTTACATATTTACAAAGAGTTACGTCAATTAAAAAATTAAAGCAATGCATAAGTCCTAGCTGTGTGTAATGCAAAAAGATTTTAAACATCTCAAGAGAAATATAAAACTGAGTTTGTATTTTTTAATTTTGAAAAGGAAAATTTAGAAATTTTATTTATTTTATACAATAAATTTGATGCTATTTATTGTTTTCAGGTTGTAATATTAGAACATAAAAGTATAATCTGTGCGGGTTATTCTGCTGTTATGCATATACACTGTGTAGCTGAAGAAGTAACTGTAAAGGTATGTTGTTGTCTTATGTATTAGAGTCATCAAGTAAAGACATATTTATATTTATTTTGTTAGTTATCACAGGAGTCATTTATGTCCCTATTTAGAAGCTTCAAAATACCTATACAAATATATCCATTAGCTAGTTAGTCAGAAAGAAGGAAATACTGTGAAATCTAGAAAAAAAGGCAAAATTACTTGACAGGACATAAGTTGATTTAATAACTTTTTGGGTCAAATACCAGACAGGGTGTTGTTACTCTACCAGTAGTTTTAAGTGTAACATATTTATTATAATAATAGCTGTAATTGTTGGCATTTGTTATCTTCTTATGTGTAAATTTATCTTCTTCTTTAAGTGTAAATAATATTTGTTGTGTGGAAATTGTGTTTCAGACATTGCTGTGCCTGATAGATAAGAAAACATGTGAAAAGAGTCAACAGAGGCCTAGGTTTGTAAAGCAAGATCAAGTTGCTATTATGAGGATAGAATGCGCTGGAGTTATTTGTTTAGAACCTTTTAAACTTTTCCCTCAGATGGGTCGATTTACTCTTAGGGATGAAGGTAAATATTTCTGTTTTCTTTCATATCATTTGTCTGTCAAAATAAAAAAAGAAATTGGAAGAATTTTAATTTATTTAGACTTCATTCTTTAAGATTTCTCCCTGTTATCTCTTGGTAATATATTCCATGTGAGTTTGGGTGGTAAGTATGGGTTCAAGTATACTTTCAACTTATCTAAGTGACGCTAGCAATTTCTCTGAATATTTCAATGAGTTGAAATTACAACCAGAAAGGGTAAAACAACCGGACTAATTTGATAATTGTAAAAACAATAAAGAGACAAAATGAGGCAATAATAATGATTCAGTTCTCTTTCTCAGTTACTTTCTTCTAGTGATTCAAAAGTTAATATGATAAAATAAACATGGAGAAGGATCTAATTTATGTGCAGCTGAAATATTTCTATGTTACAATTTTATAACAAATTTTATTAATATTCCATCTCAGGATGCAGTCACTTTGTGGGATCGAAACCCGAAGTTTTAGGACAATGGCATATTGTTTTCTAAATCTGTTAATTTTATTTATTTGACAATCTGTATCAAACATTTTACTCATCAAACATGTTCATGCGAAAACATGTCTAATCTATTGAATGTATTAAAGAACTTCAACTAATTTTTCTAACAAGCCAAGAAGAATTTAAGCAAGTTAAAGAAGGAATAATTTATGCTAGTATAACATGAGTTAAATATAATGTTGAAATGGTATGTATTTGTTTATAACATTGTCTTAAACACTGTCTTATGTAGTTTTTCTGCTTATCCAACAATATCAAACTAATTAGAAAAAAATATAATCCCATCATAGGAATAATTGTTTGTGCCTTAAACCCTAATAAGTTAAATGGATTGCTTGATAACACTTTTGTTATTTTCAGGTAAAACAATAGCTATTGGAAAAGTTTTAAAAGTAATCGAATAAATCAAAAATAAATTTTAACTGATATAATGATTGAATTAGAAGAAGCAACTTTAATTGAAATCACACTAAGGACTTAAATCCTGACACTACATCATTTGCTATCTCCTTTGAAGATCTAGCAAATTGGGTTCTCGATACCGTAGCATTAGAACCTGATTAACATTTATGCAGAGGTCTACCTAAAATTTAAAACAAATTATGTATTGTAAATTATTTTTTTTTGTTTTGTTATTTATTTTTTTAAATGAAAGTAATTGTTTTTTGGTTAATATTTTTTGAATAGAGTAAATAGTTATTTTAGTTTGTCTATATACAGAGTGGTACCCATGAAAGCTGTCTATTTTGTTCAGATTTCTCTTGTTTTATAATAAATAAGACATGACAAAAAATATTGAGATTTTATTTATATAAATGGATATAATTGAACCTGTACCAAACTATGATATATATATATATTATATATATATATATATATATATATATAATATATATATATATGCAGAAAACTGGTATTTATGTAAAAATGTTAGTTATGCTCAAAGAAAAAGTCTTGCTGGTTCTCTGTATTTCTTTAGTTGTTCATTTTCCTGTTAGTGGAAGTATCCAACCCTAAAGAGAATTGATATTGGTAGAACTAGAAAAGAAAAATTAACAGTTCTATTTTAAGGGAGCCTACTGTTAATCTTTTAGGTACCAACAGATTGTGTTAGTAGTATAAAAAGCATGTCAGTTCTAAACAGACATTATTATCTTTCTGATACTAGTTAGGACAATTGACAAACAACTTCTGGTACCTATCTTCAAAACAGTACTGAAGACTAAAAACCTGATCTCTATTGTTACAGTCACTTCTACTTTTTCTTAAATTTCATCAGATAAGGCTTCTTACCCGTTTATGTAAATATATTACTATTTTCAATTAATACTTTTTATAATACCCTGCATGTTCTTTTTATTTAGACAGTTACATTTTTTGAGCATTCACTCTGTTTTTTAGACTAACTTTCCTTTTTCAAAATTTTGTTCTGTTAATGTATTATTATTAAAAACTGCTTAAATAATATTAAAAAAATCGATAAAAAAATGAGTCAATTTTAATTATTAATGTGTATTTTTATTTCGTTATTAATATTTTTACCAAGCCTGATTTCTTTTTGTTTAATTGTTGTTCTATAATAATGGATAATAATATATTTTTTTAATGATATGTATTTTAAAAAACACGTTATATTTTCTAAGAAATGAAACTGTTATTTATTAGCTAATTATTTAAAAATCAAAGTTATCAACAATATGTAAAATATTCATTGAGTTATCGGTTGTTAGGGCTCTTCTGCTTTTACATTTCTTTTTAGTTTTACCAAGACTATTTAACCTAATTTTTAACTTAAATAGTTATTTTTGAGATCATTATCTTGGTAATTTACAATTTTGTTTATTTACTAGCCATATTGGAGGGAATTTATCTTAAAAGTTCAATTTTAGAAATATTAATAAGGTAGTTTCACCTTATTTTTATTTTATTTTAAAAAGTAATAGATAACGCCTTTTTCTGATCAAGATGAACTTTTTATTAAAAATAAGAAATAGATAATAAATATTATAAAACTGATTTTGGAATTAATAATATGTTTAATTTCTTAATTGTACTACATTTTTAATGGAAATTTAATTGATCAAATTACATTTCTATTTTTTTCCTTGTCATTTTTGTACTATTACATAATTAACAAATTTAAAGCTTTTTTTTAAATACAACTTTGATAATTTTTTGTAATTTATTACTTTACTCAATAATTGTATATAAATTTATTTTTATTATCGAATCTAATATAAACTTTGAATTCAGAGTCACTCAATTCTCATTTTGACGAGAAATATTTATTTGAATCTTGTCAATAGTGAAAATAATGTTATTGTTAAAATGAGATGATTTCATTTGTCATGTGACTTCATTAATTTATTACTACCTGCTTAACGTCACTGAATGTGTCAAATAGATGTGAAAAATATAATTAATATATTTTTATATTCTTCATTCACTCAGGAACACCATTGGAATACATAGTGACATTGGTGACATTTTTTATAATTAATCATTAAAGCTGTGGCCTTCTTTATTTAGATAGTTTATTTTTTCTTTTATCTGGGACCTCATTTTAATGTCCAAATAAAGTTTTCTATGGATTTTTGCTGTTGCACAATTTCTTGATATTGATTAATTTGATTTAACTGGTTCCTAACCTCATAACTGTTTTGTATCTGAAAAAAATCTGGTTCCAAAGGTCTCATTGCTGATGAATTTTTCATAATGCCTATAAAAAACTTATTTCTGTTGAACCATTTTTTTTACTAAAACGACTCATTGATTTTATTACTATTATTATTTTTATTTGGTTTTGGATTTTAATTTTATCAAGTGATTTAATAAACCTATACATATTTGAATAATAAATCAATTGTTATATAGATTAAAATAACCTATAAAAGTATGAATGATTGTCATTTTTCCATGGTCAATATTAGTTTTTTGTGATCCTCACTAATCCTCCAATTAAGGATAAAATTATTTCTTTATTTGATTTGAAGAAATTTAATTTTTAATAATATACCCATTAGTTTTGTTTATTATCCTGAACTACATTCAAAAATGTAATTTTACATCCTGAGTTTACATTAAACTTTCTTTCCTGAGGTTTAATTTCTCCCAAATATGAAAAAAAGTTTATTTTATTTTTTAAAATTGTGCTATTTATACATATGTTTTTCTTTTTCTCTGTTACTTGTATTAAAAATTTCACACTTTATTGGACACAAATTACTTAAGATTACTGAGATTATCTGTTTTTGACACTTAATTTTTATTTGTGAGAAAGTAAAGTGAGCTAATATTGACCAGATTTCACTGTAAATAATATTAATAATGAAAAATAAATTGATAGGATAAAAGTGCTTCATTGTATATCATATATATATAAATATTATAAATAAATTATCTCATTTTGTTTTTAATGGGGGGTTTTTATTACATAGTAAGAAAAAACGTTTATTTGCCTACTTTTATCTTTTTCAATATTAAAAAAATATATATAAATATATTATAATTATTTTATATATATAATTTTTTTTTTGTTTATTCATGCATGCTTTATTTTTTCCTGTCAAGCTTTCCCTGCAGCTATTTTTTTTTTTTTTATTACTAAAATGGCCAAAGATTATATAGGTATTGTGTGATTTTCTGTGCTTTAGAATCATAATATTGACATAGCTCGCTTGTCAATAAACAAATTTCTGTGGCAATAAAATAAAATTTTATAGTCTGGTTTCATAATTTACTATTATCTGTCGAACATGGTCTAGTTTGTGGGAAAGATATATTATATGTGATCATAGAGCTTGTTATAACAAGCTCTATGATTAATATAACAAATTAATTGACATATAACAAGCACCAATTGACTATAGTCAATTGGTGCTGATCTCTATTTATACTATCATTTACTACTGATGCTGTCTCAACCCCTTATCTTGATTTGTCCAATTTTTGTGCAACAGGCTATTATTTGTTTGACTTTGTGGTTAAATGTCAATTATAACCAATTAGTTTGAGCAGAGTCACATTGAAAATATGAAAAAATAATACAATAAACTGTTGATTTTCTAATAGGTTTAAGGAAATCAAGTCTCTCATATATTTTTATTTTTTGACAAAATCTGTAAAGAAATTATTTTTTTTTTTAAAAATAGATACTAAAAAATTATAATTTTACTTACATCATTATTGTGATGAATTGATAAAGGAGAAACTAGTGCTCCACATAAATAATATTAAGTATAAATACAGAACAGGCTTTTTAGCATAGTGGTCATCTATACTGCTCCGTGGAAAGAGAAAAAGGTCTTTGATTCTTTACAGGATTACATAATAGATTCAAGACAACATACTCGACTGTCAGCCTGCCGTAAGACTTAAAGCCAGTTCTATACTTATTCTTAGTATAGCATCATTTGTGTGAAAAGGCTTGTTTCTTCTTTAAATACATGAATCAATTTTCCATTTTAAATGATAGCACACTTGTATTTGGTTTGATTCTGATGCCTTTCTAAGTCTGTCACCATAAGTCTGCTGAATGAATATGTTTTATAAGCAGGATCCAACACTCCTGATTTTCTTACACTATTTGGTATTTTTAATTCTAAATTCTTAAACATGTCGTCAAGTTCTTTTAATATTGATTTTGAATATTTGCGTTGAGGTATTAAAAAAATCATTTGATATCTGTAAGGTAGTCCATATCTTATTAGCGATTCAACATGTATTCTTAGTAATTTAACTTGAAGAGTATGTCTAAAAACATATCGGAAATTACATCTTAACCAGTTAGTTAAATTATCTCTAGCTAATTTTATTTTAGTAAGAAATGTTTTTTCTAGATTCTGAAACAAATTAAAATATATCCTTATTAGTAATTATAGATGATAAATTACTAAGCTAAATAATTACAATGTTTTGCTTTTTCTGATAAAAATACATCCTTCAATACTAAATATGTGTATAAAATTATATAGTTTAATGTGATAAGATCAGAGAAATAATAATGAAATGACTATCCTATTAGGCATGTAAGTGTAAGAACTTTTGTTTTATGCTAAGGTATAATAAACCCTGTGAGAAGACAGCTCAAAAAGAAAGAAGATTTTTACTGTTCTTTTTGGGTGTGTATAGTAAAAATAGATTTTTAGGTGATTAAATAGCTATATTAGCTATGTATTGCAGTCAACTTTGTAAACATCATCAGGTTGTATAGGAGTTACAAAGCCTTGTGAACACACTCCTAGTAAACCAGATATCATTTTAAAGTTCAATGAAAGTTTTAATAGTAAAGTGCTACCAAAAGAAAGTTACTATTAAAATAATACTTTTTGTTGAATGCAAGCTTTCCAAATAGGTCTTAAGTACAAAAATAGGTATAAATAGGTCTTATTTTAAGTACATCTTTAAAGAACAAAATTTATATCCACCTTTGTTTTCATAAATTCAGCTTCATTATAGTTATAAACTCTGAAAGTAAGGTCAGTTTGTGTTGTTATAAATTCTTTGAAAGAATCTGCTCCATTTCTCCATATTGTTAATGTATATAGATCGAAGTCAGTATCGGAACCAACTATTCTACTGGTGCCTGGTGAAACGAAAAGGTATAATTAATTTCTTAGCTAAAAACAGGTAATGTGATTCGTAGAGTTGGTGATGTGGTTATTGCTGTGTAATGCAACAATCTCCTTCAAAGAGGATTATGAAAACTAGCTAAAATTGTATTCTGCTTAAAGCTGAATATACATGGTTGTATAAATAGTTCATAAATAGGGCCTATTTAATGTAATAATGCTAAAGATCTGCTTCATAAGGTATGATCAGATTCTGTTTTATTAATCATCTGCTGCAATTTTTTATTTTACTATTCATAGTATGTATTAAGTAGTAGTAAATAGTAGTTTTCTCATACCTGGTACTATTTGATGAGATATGTTTTCATATGTATCACTCCATATTTTTGTTAACTTTTTTGGCACAACAACAAATAATGTGGTCAGATTGGGTGTTTCAACAATATATGTTTCATCAGGTACCATACTGTTGATCTCTCTTGTTGACGTTGGTCCCATCTGTCTTCTAGCTAATACATCGAAACCTGCCTGAGTGTCTCTTGCAGCTGCACTGAATTGTTGGAATTGATGCTGCAATTCTTGTGTGTCTTCGGCAAGAGAATTAGTCACCTGCAGACACATGTTATGGACGGCTAATTTAATCCCGTTTCTTTTACAAAATAAAAAAAATATTTGTTTTAAATTTACATAATAAATAGTTACAGCTCTAAATATGCTTACACAAATAGGTATTTATGTTACAAGATGTGACTAGTAATGAACATAGTCGTGGTCCTAGACCATCAAAAATAGTCTTTACCACCGTAAGATAATTCATGCAAGTTCAAATA
>JACMZG010001870.1:31445193-31475193 GCA_018340805.1 Microvelia longipes
CCAAAATTGATTAAAAGTAGAATGGGACCTTAATTGTAATACTGGGGTCGAGCATTATGTGGTGGTAGGAATATCAGTCTGAGACAATGAAACTAACGTGTCGATGTGTGTGTGGGTATATGGGTTCGCGTGGCAACAGTTAACAAGAAGTGGTAAGTGAGCTTCTGTCACTTAAAAATTTGATATCTACTTTAAAAAAATCAACAGCTCTTGACTCTTCATTTGATCTACTAAAAGCAATAATTAAGAACAAATTAGCTGATGTAATTCCAAGCGTTATCACAGCTTACGGATTATTTCTGTCAATTCCAGTCTCAGAAGCAAGGTGTGAAAGAAGTTTTTAAAAACTCATAATAATAAAAAGCTATTTCAGAACCAAAATGAGCCAAAAGAGGTTGTCAATTATTTCAATAGAGTCGGAAACTTTTTTGTAGATTAAACCTAACTAAAGTCATAGAAGTATTCGCTTAGTGCTAAAGTAAGAAGGCCTATTAAACAGAATGCAATAAAATAAACAAATATAATTGTAGAAGAAGGCTTGGGCAAAAATATAAAAAAAGTGTTTAAAGGCGAGGAATAAATAGTAATCATGTCATAGTCGGTCCCAAACCCGAAAAAGTAAGAGGGCCATTTTCTCCGGTTGGCAAAAATAAATTGTTTAGCCTTGTTTGCCCCTTCAAGAAGAAATATTCATATAGGCAACTGCCTTTACCCAATTTTTTGTAATAATAATAATATTTTTATTTGTATATATAGACAAGTGTCTTTTACGAAGGGGGTTTGTATAAAAATTATAATTTCTGTTTCATAAAATTTAAACTAAATCATTCTTACATGAGAAACAAAGATAAAAAGATTGACTAGTATAAACTTTTAAAATAAAATAAATGAATATATATGAATATATATGTATGAAAGAGTAGCCCAATTATTCAGTAGGTCTTTCTGCCAAACTCTCCAGAATATATAAACCATTAATACTGAATTAATGGTTTCTATATTTCAATTATTTAGTAGCCGACAAATGTTGTGTTCATTGTTATTGAGGTACTTAGTTCAGGTGGCTTGATGACTATTGCACTAAAAAAAGGAAGTGAAACAGAGAATCTGGTTGGGTGTGGCATGATATGCACACTTTATTTTTACCAAATACATATTTTTTACTGTGGACATACATTTGAGTTATTACAACTCTTAATTTATGGATATTTAGTCTGAGCTTAAGATAATCTTCTACAAGTGGAGCAAATGTTGATATTTGTCTATAAGTATTGTTGTAATTACTATTGCAAGTTCTTTCAATGTCTTAACAAAATATATAACTAAGATTTTTTGAATGATTTATTATTAGTTAAATTTAAAGAATGTTGTTACAATAACTCTTACTCAGCTACTTGTAAAACATCCGTAATTTTAAATGAATCTGCTCTTAACCAAAATCTAGGGCTCGCAAAAGTAGCTTATCTAAAATATACATACGATTTTGCCTTGTTCTTTCATTATTATGAAATGATAGTCTCACAGTGGTACTCATATTGTTTTTAGTTGAACCATTGGAAACTAGGGTAAAGTCACAGTTTTTTTCTAGGATTGGATACAAAACGCCAACATTTGTACTCATAAGGGAACACAACTATCTATTTAATAATAATAATAATAATAATAATAAATTCTTTATTCACATCTTTTGATGTGAATAACATTAATATTATTATTTTGAAAACTTTTAGTGTATGTTTTATTTCTGAAACATTTACATGAATTTATTTTCTTTGTAGCAAGAGAATATCCCACCTCATTAAAATGTTTATTTAATTTTTTAGCGATAGATTTTTTAGAAGTAATGTTTTCATTGTTAATATTAAGAGAGTTTATTTCACCGGAATCTATTTGTTTTCTTTTTAGAGATTTATTTATAACATTCCATGTTTTTTTGGAATCACCACAGGCATCTTCCAATTGGGATTTTAAATATAAAGCGTGAGATTTTTTAATTAATTTGCTAACATGATTTTTATATTTAGTATACTTATTCTTGAGCTCTACATTGAAAGGTTGTTTTTTTAAAGTTAATCGCATTTTTTCTCTATTTCTAATAGATTGCAATATGGCTTTAGTGATCCACGGTTTAAGAATGGTGTTCTTATTTGATATTTTTAATCTACATGTCTCAGTCGAGTCTTTTATGGAAGAAGTAATTTTGTTGATAAAAATTCAGTTGCTGCATCGACATTTTTTAATGTGTAAAGGTGGTCCCACAAAATAGTACTTAGCAGTGAGTTAAGTCTTTCCTCTTTAACTTTTTTATATTCTATGTCTGGATTTTTAACAGGCGGTACTTTAAAATCTATTGAGATCCCAATAGGATTGTGATCTGTTATTTTATGATTCAAGATGAAGGGATTGAAACTATATTTATCATTTTGATAGGAGGATTTAATCATAATATGATCTAAACACGATGGCGTATCTTCGCCTTGTTCTCTGGTTATTATGTTAATTAAACTTTCATATCCATGCTCGTTGACAATATTAAGATAGTTGTTAGTATTTAAGTCTTTTTTTAGTAAGTCAATGTTTATGTCACCAACTATTACGTCAATTTCATTCATATTATTTAATTGCCGGGATTTTAGCAAATTTTCTAAATTAAGTAAGTAATCTTCAACTTTTATATCCCAAGTTCTATATATTCCGATAATATTAAATGTATGTCCCATCTTATTCACTTGTACCATTATACTATTGCAATCTTTTATGGGTTTATTTATAGTATTTTTCACTCCTAAACCATTTATACAATAAACGATAACTCCGTTATTCCTTGTGGTACCTGTGTCATAGTAAGCAGTATATCCGTCCAGATTGTATGAAGAGCTGAAATGTCTAAACTGTGCCTCGGTCACTACTATAATGTCAATATGACAGTTAACAGATTGTAGTAGAACTTCTAAATTAATAAGATTTCTGCCTACACTTCTAATATTTGTGTGCAAGATATTAAAAAAGTTATTTTTGTAAACACTAATATCAAAGTCAACAACATTGGTTGTAACAGATAATTTACCTAAACTACTTAATAAATTTTGAGTATTATTATGAACTTTTGTAAAAAAATAATAAAAAATAAATCAAAATAATTTACTGTTATAGCAGTTTTTGCAGATCTTCTGGTGATTTAATTAAAATAGCATTTGAATTGGCGTCTTTGCGAATCAGTATTTTGCCGTTGTTGACCCAAAAATAAGCATACTTATTTTCTTGGCAGAACTTTTTAGCCTGAGCCAGTAATTGTCTTTTATAGAATGACAAATCTTCTTTCAAAACGACTCTGCTCTCCTGTAGGTTCTTGTTAATTAAATGACTTGATATGCCAACTGCATTTGGATCTGATCGTGAAAGAGCCTTAAATTTATTCAGCCATTCTACTTTATTTATCCTCCTGGCAAACTTAATAATAATAGGACTGGCAAACTTAGGACTTCCGGTCTTTGGTTTTAGTCGGTGAATTACACTTATATCCTGATCGCTAAACGTAGTAATATTTAATGCTTGCGCAGTTTGCTTAGCTACTTCTAAAAGAGATTCATTCGGAGTATCTTGAATACCATCGATAATTATATTATCCATTCGGGAATATTGAGAAAGATGAACAACTTCATATTTTGAAGTGTTAACTTCTCCCTTTAATTCTTTGATCTCATCTTTTAATATCTGAACATTTTGGTTTAGATTCCTAATTTCATCTTTTAACGTTGAATTTTCTTGTATTATAAGACCATTAACAGTTTGAATAAAACTATCATCTTGAAATTTTTCCTTGATTTTATCAGAAATTTTGTTGTTGATAGTTTCATCAATATTCTTAATGAAAGCATCGAAATCAGGTTTTAATGTGTCTTTCATGCTGGCTATGCTTTTTTCTATTTTTTCAACTGCATTTTTTAAATAATTATCAATAAATTTTTTGAGCTCATCTAAAGTTTTTACTTCAATGTCAGGGGTTCCGGGGGTAGGGGAACTTGAACTAGACTGTCCCTTGCACTTAGCACATTTAAGCTTACCCCTCTCCTCTTTAGACAGCTTTCTGAAATTAACCTCTCTCATGTTAGTGCAGGTAAAATGAAAGTGCTGGTTGCACGAAAAACATACTATAGCTTCTTCAAAAGAAACCTCTTTGACACAAATAGCACATTTAGCCATTATTAAGCTAAAAACTTTTAGACGGTATATGATAATTTTAAATGTAGCAACGTAAGTAATTTAATTTAAAAATAAATATAACGTTTGAAAAAAAATTTATAAATCAAATGAAATTTTAAATATAAATAAAAGTAATAAAAAGATTAAAAGTCAGTACAACTAAATGAAATCAAGATATTGATATAAATTAGTATTGTAATCAATAATATTACTATTTATTTACAAGTTATAGGAAAAAACTAGTCTGATTAAAATAGACAACTAGATGTTTACCGTAACGAGACAAAGAGCATACTGAAAGGGAGATGTGTTCTACTGGTAAAGTGATTTATCACTTTTATCATACAACTATCACTACCTCTAGCTTTCCTGTTAAAAACAATGTAAAAACTAAAAATAAAATCTACTCCCCACTTTAGAAAGGTTTACAACTGAAATGCTTACTCAATATCTAAGCATACATTATACCTCTCTCGTTTCCAATTACTGAAAAAATATTATTTTTCAATATAAATTATTCTACAAGATCTATAGTTTTAAAAAGCAGGTCTTTGACATTATAACTATTTACCTCTGTTAATTAATCAATTCAAAGACCAACTCGAATCATTGAAAACTGAAATAAAAAATTCACAGAAAAAAAGAGAAACAAAATTTTTTTATAAAAGGATTATAATAAAATATATTTATTTTAAATTCTACATTTAATACACTTTATATACATAATAAATTATATAATTTTTGAAAAGGGTAGTGAAGCAGGTACTTATTTAACAGCTAGAGATGACTTACATAATGCTGCTGAAAGTGATTCTATAAAAATAAATTATTACATTTTTTAATTTGTCAAAAAACAAATTTCTGAAGCAATAATTATTGCTGATACAAAATTAATTATACTATTATATAATTTTTTTTTCATAAATAGTAGATATAATTTTAACATAAAAAATCAGATACGGGGTACCTCGGAACTTTGCCTCATCGCACTGAATTTGCAACGCTAATCCTTACAACTTTGGACTTGCTTCACTTGTCCATAGATAGTGAATACATTATTTTTATTCCTAGCAGTTACCCATCCAGGCACTGACCTCCCTTGATGCTGCTTAACTTGTAAAAAATGTGTACAAGTAATTTGATCAAAATTAAACTTAAGCTAATGATGAGATGAAACTTGGCACATAAGTTGGTCTTACCCAGGCCATGGATTTGGTGAAAGAAAAAAAATTGTTTATAGATTACTTAGTAAATAAGTTCTTTAATGATTAATTAATTTTAATAAATATATATATATATATATATATATATATATTATATATATATATATATATATATATATATATATATAATATATATATACATATAAATGATGTTTGAGATTAGAATTAAAATAAAAAAAATGTAAAATAAAGCTTATTTATTTATGTTGGTCATACATATACAACTACATGTGTGCAAAATCTCACACTGATTGACAAATTTTCTGTTTTATGAATTTTAAAATTTTTGCTTGATAATGTCATAAAAACATTATTTTCCGGAGAGCACAACTAGATCTAAAGACTGATTTTTGTACAAAGTTCCATCTCTAACAACCAATGCACTGGGAGCTACGGTGATAACAGACACACACATACAGACAGACAACTTTGTGAAAATAATTTAACTTTAAGGAGGCCTTAATAACACCTGAAACAGATAATTCTGGTAAATACCAGTTTCAGATTTTTTTTAAACAGAATACTTTTCCTATATACCTATGGTATAAATGTGGCAAAGTAAAAATAACAATCAAGAATAAATGAATATCATTTCAGTTTACAAAAAAGGGACTTAAGACATAAAGTTATGCACAAATAATATACATTTAATCAGTGATTATGATGATTATACAGTTTTAGTTTATATCTGTTGGAAGGTTATAAAGTCATAAGTGGGTTATTTTAAATACAGAGTGCATTTTAAATTTCAACTCTCAAAGTAGGTTATTTCTTGTTACTGTTCAAGTTTTGAATAATTTTCTTTTTCTTAAAATTAATTTGACTTTATTTGGTTAAAAACAACTCTCAGTAATTCACTAAGGCAACATACAAGACTAGTTTTAAATTTGTTAAGTTATTTTTACAGTCTATATCCATAAGAGTATATCATAAATATTTACAAATATATCATAGAGTTAATACATTTTTATACAAATGTCCATTGAGAAATTAAGTCAACACACATTTCTTACATCAATAACAATAAATAGAATATTCTATTGGTAATAACATTTGCCATTATCATAAGAAGAAAATATATGACAGTGTGATTACTTTTACACATTATAAATGTTTTTAACTAGAAAGGAAAGTAATGTTTTTAAAAGAAAGTAATTAATAATTGTTGTAGAGAAATTAAATAAGATTTTGAAGCAAGATACATAAAAGAACGATATAAAAAATAATTCATTTCCATTCTTCTAATATTCTTTCATATTCGTCATCAGGTATTAAAGGTTTTTTAATGAGTCTGAAAAAGTAAAAGAAAAAGAACGTTAAACTCAAAAATAATAAAAAGAGTTACATAACAGATCCATAGAGTAATATAATGAGCAAACATGATAGCATGTGGTTCTCAATGAGCAGCAAAAGTTATTTGATGTCTGCCAACAGTAAAGAAAATTCTGTAGCAACAAAATAATATTTAAGTGACCATATTATGACTCTTAAGTACTATTTAAGATCTCCAAAAAGTACTTGTTCTGATAACTTCAGTAAGAGCAGTGGAATTTTCTACAATAATACCAACACCAACATCGTCTTTCCATTAATTTAAAATTTATTTTGCAGAGCCGGCTTTTGGCAATAATGTCAACTACAGTGCCTAAACAAGTAATGACAGGACATAGTAAATAATATTAACATCAAGTAGATAAAAAAAATGAAAAGAAATAAGTATAGTCCAGTATTGAATAAATATAAACAACTATCTAAGAAAGGAATAATTTAAAAAGTCAAAACACAATTAAAATAACACAATAAAAATATTAAAAGTTAAAAATTTTAAAAAGTAAATACATTAAAAAATGTAGATCATTAGATGTGGGCATAGAAGTTAGAGGGCCCCTTTAAGTGATCTTCAAAGCAGGTGGAAAATTTGCGCCCTTTCTGCTCTAGATAGTATTTCCCACAATCTTGAACTCCTCATTTAATAATATATACTCCACTCTTCTCCATCGGTTAAATAGCGTCCTTCCTCAATAGGCTTGCATAGTGCTTGCCTTAATGTGGAGACAGGACAAAAAGCAGCACGGAAAATATTTAATATTTTTCTCCTTTATTATTTTTATTGAGTTATTTGAATTGTGAACTTTTTAAATGATTCCTTTCTTAGATAGTTATTTATATTTATTCAATACTGGACCATACTTATTTATTTTCTTTTTTTTATATCTACTTGATGTTAATATTATTTGCTAAGTCTTATCATTATTCGTTTAGGCACTGTAGATGGCATTATAAAGCCGGCTCTACAAAACAATAGACATTACTTGTTACAAAATATGTCAACTAACTTACCAGGAATTAAGACATCAAAATAAATAATCAATCATATTTTATATCAATAAAACATTTATCATGGGAGACACTCCCATTGACTAATGGGAGTGTCTTTATCTACCACAACAGAGGGTCTAGAATTAATAGAATTAAAAGAAGAGAATAGTTCTGAACTATACTCTATGTTTTTACAAGTAGCACAAGTACTATTGTCTGACAATTTTTGCATGACTTATACCCAGAGTAAACCAGTATATCTACATTATTAACTGGCCTTAAAACTCATGTTATCATCAATAAAGGGATCACTACAACTAAACTGAATAAGTCAAACTTTCCTTGTTCCCAAAACATTATAGAATCTTTGATCCAAAAAATACAATAGGGTCAAAATAATTAGTTCAATCAATAGATATAATAAACAGGATATTAATGAAAACGTACTGTATCATTCTATCTCCACAATAAAGACACTGGGAAGCAGCAATGGAATCAAACTCATGTTTAAGTCTATCTCTTGAAGAAGCAAGAGCTGGAGAAGAACTAGAGAGTCTGGCTTGAATCTCAGCCATCCTTTCTCTTTCTTCTTTAGTAAGGAGAGGTATCAATTCTTCAGTAAGACAAGATGCATGTAGTTTGTGATTACATGGGAAAGTGTAGAATGGTTTAAGAGGCTTTACTAACAGTGTTTCATTACAGCTACTGCACTTATCAGTGGCTTGTATAATTGTATACCTGCAAAAATAGAAACAAGAATAAAAAATGAAAATAAGAATTTACTAGAAATATATTAATAAATAGCAAAATTCTTTAGTGCTACAATTATTTTAATATTAAACTGCACATGGATTAAGGCCATCAAAACTATTCTAGATTAAGGTCAATAAACTATTCAGAGGAAAATGAAAATACTAGTTTCTTGTATCGGCAAACACTCTTCTTTTAAAGTTAGAGGCGTCAGACTTAAATGGAGAGGTTAGTCATCAAGTATGACAGAGGCCAATGCTGGTGGCCCATTTTGGTGCCTAAAAATTAACTATTTGTGTTCACAAAACTTTTGTACTTTACTGGTTTTTTTCTACTTTAAAAAAATAATTTGCTAGTTTTTATTTTAGTTAAACTTCCCAGGTACCACATATTAATATTATTATTTACAGATGTATTTTTATCAATAATTCTCAAAACATAACTTAAGTTTAGTATTTTAGTTCAAATTTTGATAAAACAAAAGAGACTGCTGCTTTCAAGACTTGGTTTCTCAGCCCTGATTCAACAGAGACAAGGCTGATTGTTACTCTTATGTCACCATTAAAAATGTATAAACTAGTTTTTATCCTATAAGATACATTATACCATACTAAAAGATCAACTTACTTAGTTCTAAAATTATGGATTTCATTTCTAATTGCTTCAGCTGATTTAGTGGCTTCATTCATTTCCTCATTTAAATCTTGTATGTGTTGATTATACTCCTACATAGAAAATAAAATTAATAAATCAAATAGTAAGAACAAAAGTTTATGAAAAAGTTCCATTTGAAAGCAAGAGTTAATTCAGTTTCAATTTAGTTACCAGTTAAGTTTAAGCACTTAATCCAATAAATAATTACAAACATAATTAGATAAAGAAAGCTGAGATCAGAAAGGTTACTAAACTATTAAACAGAAAAAAAATTATCAAACAAATCTATTTTTGTTTGAAGTACAAATAAAAGTTTACAAAAATTATGAGTTAATACCTGAAGAGCAGAGCAGATAGCATCTTTAAAATGATCAATTGTAGTAGAATCAGGGAAAAAGGGAAGAATATCTTCAATTTTAATACAATCACATTCCTGAAGGAAACTTAATGCCTGGCCAGTATCTTTCTCTTTTTTAATAATGTGTTCAGCTGAAACAAAATATGATTTATGAATTCTTCCAGTCAGTCCAGTTAATTTCTCTAGGTTTTATTAAAATAAGTGACATCGAGGAGACTGCAAAAGTCTGGGTTATATCTTCTTGCAGATTAAGGAGAACTGAGGTAGTCATCACAATATTGAAGACATGCCAATACTTGACAAACATGAGATATTTCTATCATCGTACAACATATTTTACAAGATTGCAATCAGTATTGAAACCTCAGGGCCAAACATAAGCTTCTACTAACTTTACAAAATATTCATCAAGATAAATGTTTGCCTACATTAGACAAATTACTCCTTAAGTGTTTTTAGCATTTAGTTTGGCCGTGATAAAATAACAAAATTTAAGTATTAGCCACCATTTTGAAAAGGTCAAGAATAAAAGTGAATCAAGTTAGTTTTAACTTGATAAAACTTTGACAAGTTTATCAAGATGCAGTCATAAAAACCTTAGAAATCATTAACTTAGAAGATCTTATTAAAGAAATATTCAAAAGATTTAAAAATATTTGTAAAAGATGATGAACATTTAAGAAGAACCTTTAAAAAAACGTTAATTGGATCAACTTTGGAATAAATATGAATATAACAGTAAAATAAGAAGTTAAACAGATAAAATAAAAAAGCAATAAACTTTGTAACAAACAATTAAATTGCTTAAAGCCAGAGGTCCAGATTTGAATTTTGGTACATTCATTAGTCCGTTATTTGCAGTTTTAAAGTTTATTTTTTACACAAAATTAACTATAAACTAATTTGGGTGTGGAGGCCTGCAAAACGGATTAATTTCTTTTGGAATGCTTGCTTCCTTGCTCAACAATTCATTTCTTGCTTAAGTTTTTGAGTTAAGCTATATACATATAACTTCTTAATTAAATTTTTTGGATTTTTCGAAGCAAAAAAAAATGTTTTATTTATACGTTTATCACAATTACATCAAATATGTATTTAGTGATACAGCTGAAATTAATTTTTACCTGTAAGTCATGACGAAAAACAGTCCAGGGACTGCACTTTCTGGCTTGGACATTAGAAAAAATGAGCTAAAACGCTTTATTATTGCTGGTTAGTGCTCAGTTGATAATTGAAGATTTAGTGATTTGTGATTATTGAAGATTTGCTGTGCAGAGTTGACTTTAGAAGAAAGATAATAGTTTTATATAGCTTATGAGATAAACATGTATATTTCCTTTACTAAAACCAGGACTTTGATTAAGAAGTAGACGTAATAGTAAAAACTTTACCTAGGAATTGATTGACAAACAAGGATGGAGGCATCCCAAAAAACCACCCTGGTTGCAGACCTTTGCATTAGATTTTTTACTTAAGAATTAATTTCATTTCAGAAGGAACCACAGCTTAAAAGTTAAGTTACATGAATGTTGTTATAAAAATTTAAATATAATTTATTTAAATAAATAAATATTTATTTTTTATTTAGATTTTTTAGATTTATTTATTTATTTTTATTTTTTTTATTTATTTTTTTATCTATAATAAATATTGATAAATTCAAATTGATAGGGGTGAATAATCCATTTAATAGTTATTTATTAAAAAATTCAAGAGCTATCTATTCAACTATTTTTATAAAAGAAACTTTTACCAATTTTTAACCAAAGTTTTCTATCATTAGCCTGAGCAGCTTTTTCTTTAGCAAGTTTTACGCTGATCTTGAGGGCTTGCTCAACAGAATTTTCCCAGAGTCCAAGCATAGAGGAGAGAACAACACATGCTTCCCAGCGTTCATGTTGCTGGCACACTCTTAGAGCATAACCGATGTCATAATTAACCATGCTAGCCTCTTCACCTAGTAAAGACAAAGATATACATTTAATTTAGTTGTGACGAGGTAGAGAAGGATATTTCACCATATGTATTTAAAGAGAGAATGACTAAGTTTTAGGAGTTATTGGAGAAGGACTTGTTAGAATCAGTCAAGTCATATCCCTACAACCAAACAACCAGGCTAAGTATTTGGTTGGGTCGATGGACTATATATATATATTCGATTGTTTAGCTATCAGTTTGGTCATAACTTGCCTTATATCAAGGCTGCACACAGATTATTTCTTATTTCTACCCAAGTAAAGTAATCAACTTTAAAAAATCATAAAATTAATTTTACCTTGAATAGCAAAGTATCTCTTTAGCCTCTCGGGTCTGTCTTGTGCATAAAGAGATATGAGGAGATTATGCACCGCTTGTTCTTGACAATTGAGATTATTAACACAATATTCCAAATATTTCATTACTTCACTAGACTGTAAAAAGGAGCAAATACACAGTGTTGAAGAAAGATTTAACAGCAGTAGAACTTTCACTTAGAGAATATTTATTTATGCAACAAGGGATGAAAGTAAGTTTTACAGCTCAAGTTAAAGTTTCGTCCTAAGGCAGCGCCGAAGGAGGAAACTTCATTAGCTCACGAGGCCGGTAGGCCGAGGGAGATAAACTAGTTAGCTCCCGAGGCTTGCTGAGGGAGTTAACTAACATTTTGGCTCCCGAGGCTTGACGAGGGAGATAATACGAGAGCTGAAAACTTTCATCACTTGTTGCATATTAAATTTTATCTACGACTAGAGAACTAATACTAACAACAATTAATATATTCTTCAGCTCCTTAATTGTTATTGTGTTAGTTTAGTTTATTCTTACCATGTCAATTACTCTGATGAAGAGAGAATAAAGCCACTATCTTCACATTATTTTATTGTAAGCTATCAATAGAATAATGTGTAATACTATATTTGTAATTTAAACATTAGCGTGTGTATATTGTATATTCTACCCGTAGTACCAACATAACACTGAAAAAAATCCTAAAAATTTCCTAAAATATTTACTAAAAATTCTGTCAAGTTGGCAACATTTTCACTTTCCCTCCTTAGGAAGTAAAAGTACATTTACAGTGTGAGATAACAAGACTGTATGTAGAACTTACAATACAAGGAGTAGATAAAAATATTAAACAAGAATAGAGATCCCTAAAAAATGAAAAAAAAAAAAAAACAAAGGAAAATATAAACAACAGTCTTGCACATGAATGCTATTATGAATACTGTAGAAGTCAGATTAGTATAAAAATAAATTACAGCTTTGACAGGTGTGTCAATTAAAATAGATATCCTAATTGTATTTAAGCTTTTGATCAGGCTCTTGAAATAATATTTAGCTTTTAAAAATTAAAAACAAAATGAATTTGTGTAAAATTTTTGAAAACAATCATAATATAAAAAAATAGTTGACCAAACTTTTCTATTTTTAAAGTAATTTTATACTGTTAAATATTTTTACTGTTATAAAATAATCATTATACAAACTTAAAGCATTTTTTAAAACAAGGACACAGGCTTTGTTCATGAATAAAAGATTTACAGATATTAATTATATAAAACAATTATTTACCTGATTTATATGAGCAGTTATAAGAGCTGGTAACAATTTGGAAGGGTTTAAAGGTCTGTCTAATTCTCTGATAGCTTGTAAAGTTTCTTTAGCTTTACACTGAACTAACACAGGAGCGAATTGATACCATAGCTCTGTACCCTGTTGCTGTTTCAATAATTCTATAGCTGAAAAATGATAGAAGAAAACAAAAAAAAAATAATGTAAAATAATATTTAGGATCAAATAGTTATGTTGACACATCAAATTTAATAAGTTGAACACTTAATAGTAAGCAGCAACTTAAGCACTAATAGTTTTTGGTACCAATAAGTAATACTTGTAGTGTATGGTACAGAGCAAATATATTCATTTTAGAATACAATTTTTATAATAGGAATTTCTATAAGGGTTATCAGTGATGCTGGGTGGGATAATTAAACATTTTTAGGAATGCGCAGTTCTCATATTTGTATACAAATATGATTCTCAAAAATGTATACAAGTCATTTGATAAAAACTGTCTTAATGCTTTTAATGGGACGAAACATGGCACATTTTTTGGTCTTATACATGACTAGATGTGTGCCAAATCTATCATAACAATTTTCCATGTTTTATGAAATTTTAAAATAGTTACTGACTATTTTTTTCCAGTAATGACATCATATAAAATTAGACCTAAAGATTGATTTTTAAACAAAGTTTCAATTGTCTTGCATAAAGACACTAGGAGCTAGGATGATAACAGTCACACAAGCACATACAGACAACTTTTTGAAAACAACTCAGGAGATATTAAAATACCTGAAATGGATAATTCAAGAGCAATTTTAGTTTTTTTTTCAGGGCTAACACAATAATTTTTCAATATACCAATGGTATAAATGAGGAAAATTAAAAATACTGAAACAATAAAATCAAAAAAATATTGATTTAATTCTACTATACCTCGTGTATACTCTTCTTTGTATAAATAATCATTTATAACTCTTTCATAATCTTTGTTAAGTAAAGCAAATGTGGTTAAATTGATTTGATCACCATGCCTACTCATTAAATCATAAACTGCATTTTTATTACTTCTCGTGCATCTCTAAATAAAAGATAATTAATAATATTAAAGAAAAAGGTTCAAAAGAAAGAATGATTAATTCTATTTTAAGTTTATCCAAGTTTTATGGCATTCTTTCCTTTACTTTGACTCAAAGTATTATTTTTACTGTATTATATTTTTTAAATGATTTATGGGTAAATATTTGATTACAGATTGGGAAATTTGAAACGATACCCGCAAAGGAGGAAAGATAACAAAAAAAGGTAAGTAATTTCATATTTTTTCCTTAAAAGTAACCAGTAGATTTATAGAGGGAGAATAACACTATCATGTGTTAGGTTTGAACGAGTCGCATACTGTTTAAATTTAAATAATCAGCCTACGATAGAAATAAGCCATGGTTCTAGACCCTTTTATGTATGTAATATTCCAATAGCATGTTTTTCCAAAAGAAATTGGCTAAAAAGGAAAGGACAGGACTAGTAAGACTAGGTAATTAAGCCATTGCAGGCTCTTTTTACCATTCCCTTTAGTGAGGTCTTTATATCTCCCTAATATAGTGTCAGGAATTTTTGAAATGGTTTCTTTGGCAGACAGTCAAAGTCTAGGGCTCGAATGTGCCTAGGAAGTGTAAAACATTTTTATTGTTCATTTCACATTTTGGACTAATAGGCGCATCTTCAGGGAACATGGTATAAAGATAGTACAGATATCAGCTATCTTTCATTAAGATATCAGCTAGATTTCATCAAAAAATCAATTAGCTATTGAAACTCTTCAAACCAAATTTACTGAATTGCACGATCTTTATTCATCCCAGAGTGCTGATTTAAATGCATTGAAAGGTACCTCATCAGCTCAGTATCCTTTAACGATTTCATCTGTTATGGAAGAAATAAATGAACGTAATTGGAGATCTAAAAATATAATCATACATGGAATCCCTGATAAATTTCAGCTAGGACAGATATCAGCTAGATTTCATCAAAAAATCAATCAGCTATTGAAACTCTTCAAACCAAATTTACTGAATTGCACGATCTTTATTCATCCCAGAGTGCTGATTTAAATGCATTGAAAGGTACCTCATCAGCTCAGTATCCTTTAACGATTTCATCTGTTATGGAAGAAAAAATGAACGTAATTGGAGATCTAAAAATATAATCATACATGGAATCCCTGATAATCCTACATTATCCAAAGAAGAACAAAGAAAGCTGACCTAGATAATATCAATAAAATTTGTTCCTTCTTATATTCTGAGAAAAAAATGGTCAATATACCTCAACCCATTGACTGTTTTAGACTTCGTGGAGGTAGAGTCTAGTCCTGACTTACCACCTCAAGGCTCTCAAAGTATCATTCTCCTCAGATGGGCCAGTTCAATTCCTTCTCAAAGAATATGTCCCTAATTGACAAACATTCTGATGAACTCTTAAAAAATGCTCAGTTTCTAGTGACAAAACTACTAGTGAACGCAAATTATTAAAGAATTTACAAGATGAGATACATCCTTAGCTGATAAGGGAGATAAAAATTGGACATAAAGTACTTCAATGGTGTTCCTAAAAGAATTCCAAAAAACGTGCAAGATCAGGTATCTGCTTGAGTGCTTATTTGCAGAATGTAAATGGTCAGGTCTAAGATACCTGATCTTGTGTCTCGGTAGCTAACTCTTCTTATGATGTGATAATATTAACCGAAACCAATTTGTATCCTGATTTACTTAATTCAGAACTCTCATTAAAAACTATAATGTTTATAGAGCTGATAGAAATGTATTAACTAGTCAAAAAACAGATGGAGGAGGTGTTTCTTATTGCCGTAAATAAGAGACTTAAGTCTAGAAATCTAAAAGCTCTTGCAGCTCAGTTGAAAATGTATTTGTGAAAATTACTATAAATAAAAAGTCTATTATCATTGGTGGAGTATACCTACCTCCAAAATCACCAAAAGAAAAGTACAAAGCATTCGCTGACTCAGTTGAGGTAATCGCACAGAAGCATAACAGCCCTAATATTGAGGACATTATTATTGCCGGAGACATGAACCTGCCTAATGCCAACTGGTCCAGTAATGTAGCCAACGATCCTTGCTCTGCTCAACTCTACGAATCCTTTAATCTGCTTAATCTATTTCAGTGCAATAATGTACCTAATTATCGTGGAGTGATGTTAGACTTAATTTTCTCTCTAAAACCTGACTTAGTTGTTAACTGTGCTATTGATCCTTTAATCAACATAGATAAGCATCCCCTCCTTTCCTTAATATTTTATGTCCTAATGTTAACAATAAGCATTTGCTAAATACCTACTCTACCTTAGACTACAACAAATGTGATCTAGAAAAAATCTGTGATACTTTAAAACTAACTGACTGGTCTCATTTAAATTTACAACACTAATAGCGTTTGATACTTTTTTTCTGAGGTGGGAGCGATAGTTCGTAATTTACCCTTTAAAAAAGGTATCTATCTCTTCTTTTCCTGTTTGGTACACTAAGGAACTTATAGATATGGTTATTAAAAAGAAAATTTATCATAAACAATATAAGCAATCTCTCTCAGAATTTGATTATAACAGATTTTCAAAATACAGAAAAAAATGTTCTCAGCTCTCAAAAAAATGTTTTAAGAATTATGTTGATAACCTAGAGTCTAGTATGCGTGATAACACTAAACCATTTTGGAGCTTTGTTAACAATATGAAACGTGAAGATAGCCTACCAAATAACATGAATTATAATGGTGTTAACTTTGATAACCCTGAAGATATTGCTGAACAGTTTGCTTCTTACTTTTCTTCTGTATTCTCACTACCTCTAAATTCTCCCCTTAAATTTGACTTTAAAACGCACTTTTCTATCGATAAAATAGAACTTACTATTAAAGATGTGCAAGATTATCTAAAAAAATTAAAAACCGATAAAAGCCCTGGTCCTGATGATATCTCTCCTAGAATTCTTAAAGAAGCTGCCAATATATTATCTCCTATACTCCTTTTGCTGTTTAATAAATCTCTTAGAGAAGGTGTATTCCCCGAAATACTTAAAAATGGTTATTTAGTTCCTATTTATAAATCTAACTCTAAACATGACATTACTAACTATCGACCTATAGCAATTCTTAATTCTATTAGTAAAATATTTGAAGGATTGGTACTTAATAAAATTAGTCACTTATTTTTGCATATATTATCTCCTTTTCAACATGGGTTAAAAACAAATCTACAACTACCAATCTTCTTGAATTTCGCAATTATGTTATGAAAGCTTTTGATGAAGGTTTACAGGTTGACTGTCTTTATCTTGACTTCTCAAAGGCTTTTGATAAGGTAGCTCACAATATACTTTGCGCTAAGCTTGAAGGTTATGGTATTGTTGGTTCCTTGCTCCTATGGTTTTGCTCTTACCTATTTAATAGAAAATGGTCTGTGAAGCTTAAATATGCCAAATCTAAATTCTTTACCTCTACCAGCGGAGTGCCTCAAGGCTCTCTTCTCGGTCCCTTTTTATTTTTATTATATATACATGATCACCTTATCACTCTTACTAATTATCTTCTTTATGCAGACGATGTTAAACTTTTTTATATTATCCGGAGTATTTTGGATTGCATACTTCTTCAAAGAGATCTTGATATTATTAACAAATGGTGTCTAGATAACCACATGACCATAAATATCAAAAAGTCTTTTGTATTGAAATATCATCGTACCATAAAGAAAACTCTCATATTTATTATATCAATGGCCTTCCTATTTCTGAGACATACCTCATTTAAAGACCTTGGTGTTCATATGACCCCTACCCTATCCTTTGATAAACATATTGATTTATTACCACTAAGGCTCGTAGGACGTTAGGTTTTATCCTAAGATGGTTATAAATTTAGTAACCCATAACTTTAAAATACCTTTATTGTGCATTAGTTAGGCCCAATTTAGATTATTGTTCAATTATTTGGTCCCCCTACCAAAATTATTTAATTGACTCCCTTGAATCAGTACAAACTAAATTTCTCAAAACTTACAGACACAGGCATCTCCCTAATAGTAATATTATTCAAGTATGCAAATCACTTAACTTAGTTCCCCTTCAGCTAAGAAGGAATCATACAGACCTTATATTTCTTTATAGAATGCTCAGTTATTATATCGATAGTCCTACCATTCTTCAAGAAATTTTTTTCATATACCATTGAAATATACTAGGGTTCATTCTACATTTTCTAAAATTATTTTCCTACTAACTACTCTTACCATTCACCTCCCAAGGCTTCTCAGATTAGGTAATACTGTCTCTAAGAATATAGATTTTTTTAATATCAGCCCGTATGTTTTCAAGAAAACCATTTCTCAATTAATTTAGATATATATTTTTTACTTTTGTTTTACTTTAATAAGATTTCTAACGTATTCTCCTTTTTGTTTTATATTTAAGATTATAATGGTTAGTTACAACCTTAAAGATTATTTTAAATTAACCTTCTATTTTATTTTCTGTGCTTTAATAACTTAATTATACTAGTGAAAATTGTAAAGAACTTAATCATATAAATTATTTTTTTTTTTTTTTTTTTTTAGTTTTCCTTGAATATTGTATCCTATTTTTAGTTATAAGTATCCTTATAGTTATTTATTATATTATATTATTTATTATTAATAAATTATCCTCTTATTCCTTTAAACCTGTGCCAAATATTTTTATTTTATTTTTTGTAAACTTTGTATATCACCTAATTTTATGCTTTAGTTAAAGTATTGTTTCTGTTTTTATACCTTTTGTTTCTCTTTTATATATTTAATTTCTTTTTTAGTTTTGTAAAAATGGTCTTTGACCGTGTATATGTTAAATAAATAAATAAATAAATAAATCAGTATAGCCAACAGTGGTGACATATTAGATCTGCCATTCTTAGCTTTTATTTTCCATCTTTCAGCAACTAAGCTGTTCCGCTTTTATTTGTTCATATAACAGCATTCTAGACCCATTACCAGTGCATTTACCTTACCATTACTTCCTCTATTTTTTGTTAACCTAATATAGAATCTTGAAATAAACCCAAAATATATTGAAAAAGCCTTAGCCTGATTTAAGTCGATAACAAATTAAAGAAAGAATAGAATAAGAAATAGTAGCGTTTATTATTGAGTAATAATTTACCTAAATAAATTAAGGAAAAAATAAAGAATCACCTTAACTTGTTCACTAGATAAAAACTTATCAAGATCATCCTGTAATTTCTCATATTCACTAGTGTTTTGTTTACTATGAACTCTAAGTAAAGCAAGCTCGCTCAGCATTAGTTCAAGTATCCACAGCAACAACATTGTAACTTGGGCTTTCTCTGACTCCTTTAGTTTGAAAAATTTCTAAAAAAAAAATAAAACAACATGATATTATAGGTAAAAACAGGAAACCAGTCATTGCTTTTCACAGCCAATTTTTATTAAAATGGAAACTTGTCAAATTTGTTTATATAATTTTAAACTTCTTTCTTAAGAAGTTGAACAATTGAAGAATTCCACAAAAACTATTAGGAAGAGAAACAGCTTTAATAGAGTATTTGCAATTTTATTTATTGCATTATCTTTAAGTACGTCATATAAAAGAACACCCTGTAAAATATTAGAATGAAAAAATTAAACCTTTGATGATTCAGCCAAAAAACCAAAAATATATTCAAATATGTTCTTTTGGTGGGAAAAAGGCTCGACTGCTAGCTAGAGTGACATCTGAGGAATGAACACCGCCGTATGGTACAATAGTCACTAGAGCAACACTCATAAGAATATATTCTGTTTGAAATAAGTGTGACATCATTAACCCACAATTATGACTCCAAAAACATTTCAAAAAATCACAAATCTTCATATAGTGTTTAGATTGGGCTGAAAGTTTTTACACATATAAAATATGTATGGTTCACAAAAATACAAAGTTTAAATTTATTAACAGCATTAGTTCTGGTTTTGTAGATTGACATATATATGTCAAACAAAACAATATGTCATTAATTGACATAATATAAACAAATCCAGTTTCTTCTTTAATGCATTTGAAAATTCGCTTATATCATGGCAGTATGCCACTAATACAAACCAGTAATATGATGAACAGTTAAATACAAATACTATGGCACAATAATAAGTAGACAAGTCATTTTTATCTCTTAAAAGAAGTTGTTTATCAAATTGAGGAGTGGTATTCACAAAAACTTAAAAGTAGTTTTTAGTTCATAAAAGTTAATTATTATACAAATTTAATAAGTCAATGTTATTGTAAAGGTGAAAAATATTATGATACTTTAAATTCAACTAAGACAAGTTAAATGTCAAAATTATTTATTAATTACCTTTCTCAGAAATATTTTTAGAGCATTAATCTGTTTTTCACCCAGAAATTTTAATGCAATATCTTCAAATGAAGAACTAGTTAGGGAATACACTGATGCACTGTCTTCATACCTGCAAATATATAGTAATAAGATAAATTAAAAGCTTGCTTTATTTCAAAAATAAATACAATTAAGAAACCACTATAGTCCATAACTATCATGAGCTTTCAAATGAGAATTATTAATGTTTTAAACCAGATAATAAAACCCTTTAGATCATTTATTCATTCATACCCAATTTTAACTTTTTTTCTATAACCAGGAGCATAATTTTCTGAATAAAACTTGGTAAAAACAGGAATATACATATGAGGTGTACACAGATATATACTTCATCTCCAGATGATGATATATACAAGCATATAATGTGAAGTTAAGGAGTTTCGAAGTTAGGGAGTTAAGAATCACTTTTCACTCCCGTGGGTGATAAAGTAACTTTTTACTTCCTTGGGACAAAAAAGTAACTTTTTCTTCCATTGAAGTAATAGGTGTTTTCTACAATTGGGGTTAGAGCCACCCCCCAAATCTTATTTGAGGGGAGCCACACACTCTAAATTTTTGGTTGGGATACAACCAAAAAAATTTCTGGCGCAGTGGTCCACATGTAGAGCAAATTTCCTTTGTAATGTGTGTTTCTGTGCTGAACAATCCATTTTTTGCTTAGGGTTCCGGTTTATTCTGTATAACTTGACTAGTTACTCAATTATCAAGCACTATTTGTAACTCATTTTTTCAAAGGAAATGAGCTCAATTATCTTATTGGCTATACAAAACCTAGGGCTCTAAAATTGGCAGGGAGCACTATTATTAGCACTAGTTTAATGCATAATTGGTTTTTTGATTGACTTCTTTAAAGGTTTTAGCGCATTTCATTTGAAAAATAAAAAAAATGAGTTACAAGTAGTGCTTGATAATTGAGTAACTGCTCAAGTTATACAGCATAAACCGGAACACTAAGAGCATTTCAAAGGAAATTTGCCCGACAGGACCACCGCACCATAATTATTATTAAAACAAATATACAAGTCAGTGGATCAATATTGAACTACAGCTGATAATAAGATGAAACTTGTTGGGCTGGATCACTCTCATTCAACTCGAAGGGCAAAAATACATTGAAAATTACTCCCCACTTAAAATATGTGGTTTACCAGCCGTATTTTAGGTTTTCTGATAATTTACAACCACTTTCTCAACTTGTGTGTCGTATCAACTTTAGACCAGTGTAATCGATTTAGTGCCCCACTAAACATTGAAAACGACACCCTAATAAAAAAATGTTGGTTTCTGGTAATTTACCATGGTTTTTTTCAGCTTTTGGGTCAGTTAAAGTAGTCGTATGAACTTCAGACCGGTTACATTCGATTTTGAGTCCCAAAAAAATAAGTATGGTCCTTTTTGCGGCAAAAATTAATTACCATGATTTTACCAATTTTTGACAATGTTGCTGACTCAGCAAACCAGGTTAATGACGTCACAAAACATTTATCCATTTGAACAATAGCTTGTTAACAAGAAAGTGTCTAGAAATACATACATTTACATACATATAATGACACCGTGACACTCGCCTTAGCAAGTATCGAATACTGGGGGGACATTTGTCCAGCCCAGGGGGCAAATAAAACACGGTAAAAAAACTCTTAACACTTTAAGAGTTATTTTAGTGGGCGGCATCCCCTAATTGTATTATATGGTGGACCTTTCTAAAAAAATTGGGAATTAAATGGTTTTTGCCTTAGGGAAACAACTTACTGCTCTGGGAAATAATAGCATTCTTTACTCCTTTGGTGCATAAATTACTATTACATGGCATCATAGTACAACAATAAATGCATAATATTTGTGTTAAATAGCAGTAGAATGGTTTAACTAAAAATAACATAATACTTCACCTTTTTTCAGTAAAAAGATCATCGGCTTGTTTCATATAGACTTGATCTAAATGCTCAGGATAATTAGCACAGTATTTGATCGCCATGTCATAATTCTTCTTGTCTAAATAAATCTAATAAATAACAAAAATAGAATATTTACAATTATGTAAAATGTTAGCGTAGGTAATTTTTGTTTTGATTTATTTATTTAAAAAAAAAATAAGAATTAGCTGCAACATCCATATAGTTTTTTTATTTTTAAATTTAGCAACAAAAGAAAGTTAATGGTAATAACATAACCCTCAACTAATAACCTATCTTTTTATGGTAATAACAAAAAGATAGGTTATTATCTGAGGGTAAAACATTCTAATAACACATTTAACATCTCCCCATATGCCAAGTTTTAGTTTGAATTAAGGAAGCTTTTAAGAGTTATCATGCACCTAACACACACAAGGGTAGAAACTCTTACACACTCAAATATATATATTATATATATATATATATATATATATATATATATATATATATATATATATAATATATATAAAACAGCAAAATATAAACATTAAATTTCTTTTTATAACAGTCTTTTGTTATGGATTAAACATCTTTTTGAACATACCTGCCAAACATTTTTATCTTCCTTCGTAATGACATATCTATAAACGGCTCGCTCTGCAAATAACCAAACAGAGCCTTTCTTTTGATCTTTGGTAATACCCACTAATCTACCATAAGTCTGAAACAAGCATTACATTACAAAAATAAAACAACATTACAAAATGAGAAAAAGTCAATTGAAGCTTAGAAATCTTATTTTCCCCTCTTAAAAACAGATACAAAAATAAATTAAAATATAAGATACAAAAATCAAACAAAATAAAATGAGTACCAAGAAACAAAAACAGGTATAAATAAACACAGTATAAAGAAATACCAATTACATACCTCATTGTAATAATCAACAAAAACAATTTGTTCATTGAGTATGGAGATGCCAGTAACATTATCTGGATAAAGAAGAAGTATATGGAATTCTGTCATAACAAAATCAATAGGATACTGTCCTTCTGGCAGGTTCAACATTCTTGTATTAGTAAATATTGAGTTCTCATTGTATGGGTCAATCTGTAAAATAAATGATTTTATATAACTTAGTTATGCTTTAAAAAATATGGTATATTAGTAGTCTTGGTCATCCAGTACCATATTGGAGTAAAAATGGTAGGGTTGCCAACACAAGTTTTAAAAATAAGTTTATAAAACACAATATATTCTAGTTACTAACTTGACAACGATGAATAGTAAGGTTATATTCCATTTTTCAAAAATTTATTTGCTGTTTTTTGTTAAAAAAAATTAATAAGTTTAAAATGTGTAACCTAATAAAATAAATAAAAAAATGTGCAACCTGACCACCTTTGACTATCAATATAATTAAATTAACAGAAGAAAAATACTGTAACTTATATACTAGAACATTTAAAATTCAAATCATTAAACAAAAATGTGCGGGAAGCTACAAACAATTGATTGATTATAACCCTAACTCACTCTTGGAGGAGGTTTCAATGAGGTTACACAGAGCCCCTGAGAGCCCCAAATCGATGTTTCAGGCCTCTTAATGTATTTAGATTGGCTATGCCCCCACTAATATATCTCGGTGCAATATATTTCCTTCTTTTTCTGTCTTCTCTTTTCCTCTATTTTCTTATTTGCCCCATTGAGCTTTAGTCATATGACTAAACATAAGCAAAATATTTACAGATTTCTAGTACTATAAAATTTGAAAAGATCATTTCCAAAACTAACAGGCTGTAATAATAAAATATATGTTTTAGTATTTTACCTGACAGTGAAAGATGCCAGTTTCTGTAAGCCATCCTAGATAGTCAGGAATAGTAGGATAATCACTATGACCAGGAGAGTAATAATAATGTAGGCAGGAATACTTAAGACCATTTGGAATTTCTTGAAAAGATTCTATTAAAAAATAGAATTGCTCATATTAGATTCGATATACACGTAAAAAATAAATTTGGTAAGATAATAGATTTCAAAAATTGTAATCTAATCAAATAAAATAAAGGAAGCCATAGACCTAGAAATATTTGACATTATTTTTAAGCATATTTTATTTAGTTACTTTAGAACATACCATTAGTTAGATTAAGATATCTGTTAAAGATAGGTTGGAGAAGTGGTCTTTCTCCAGGACCTCTATTTCTACCAGTAAAATGATACAATCTATTGATAGTTGTGGCAATCACTATATAATCAACTCCGTCTTTCCTGGCATCAATACAATGATATGATAATCCAGTGACAATCGATGATTGATTTTCTTTACCAATGTTAAATACCTAAAATTCAACAAAGTAAAAAAATAAAATGACAATAAATTGCTCAGTTTGCATGTATCTAAATAAAATATCCAAATGTTGAGGTTCATATTAGAAGCAATCAGAGATCTATTTATAAAATTGTTAGATCACGCATTCTAATTTCATTTAGACTGCGTGTTTCCGTGCTAAACAACCCATTTCTTGCTTACTCAAGAACCATTCCCATTGCGTGGTTCCGGTTCATGCTTTAGAACCTAAGCAGTTACTCAATTGTCAAGCACTGTTCGTAACTCATTTTGTCTATATTTTCCAAAGGAACCTTATGCTTGTTGGAAAATAATTAATCAACTGGAAGGAGGGGTTTTCGTAATTGGTTTATCTGTAATTAATCCATTTGTCTTCCTAATGTACCTCTATAAAAAGTGAAAATGCAGTTTACCAAAATGAACCTAAATTCATAGGTGTCAACACCCACTTTGACTGTGATCTCCACAGGTTTTTACTAAATGCCTACTAGTTAACATAATGCCCAATAATTCTAACATAATAGTATGATCCCTATTCAATCAGTTCTCTTCTACAGACCTCAAGTAGAAAGTTCAATAGTTCTATACGTTTTACCAGGTTTCTACCAATCCCACATTTATTGTACAGTACTTTTAAATAATTTCATATATAAATAAATTGTTGATAATAATATTTTAATAAATAGATAGCAGAGGAAATTCTGATTTTACACATTTTTTGACTAATTTCTAAAAAAGATATTCTATTTTAGAATATGAGTGACGTTATGACGTATTTGAATTATGAATGACGTCTATTTTAGAAATTAAAATATGTATAGTATTTTCAGACATTATTACTGCATAAAAAAAATCCTTTAGTACTTAATTAAATGCACAAGAGCTTTTTATCTAGTCTGTTGGATTTACCCTTTTTGAAAAAAATGTACAAGACCCCCACAAGAGCTTTCACGATAAAAAAATCGGGTATGGGGTACCTCAGAACTTTTCCTTATCAAATCAAATTCGCTAGCCTTATTTGTCAGACATATTTTTAGTCTTATACATGGCTGCATGCATGTCAAATATTAATCCGATCGCATAATTTTTCCTGCATCTTGATTATTATTATTTTTTTAGAATTTTGCTGATTAATTATTGTAGGTTAATGACATAATAAAAAATAATTTCCAAAATAGTACAACTACACCTATAGACTGATTTTTGTTCAAAGTTTTAACTCTCTAGCATAAATATTCGATGTTATCATCGTAGCTCCCAAGCTACGATGATAACAGACACAAACACACATAAATACACACTCGCACAAACAGACAGACAACTTTGTGAAGACCACTCAGAATATTAAATTTTTAGAATTACCATAATTTTTAAAAAAAATCTTACTTGTTTGCAGTACAAATCCGGATTAGAAGTAGCAGATGTGAGCTCAGCTTCAAATATACAACCTTTAGTATTTCCTAGTAGAATAGGTTTGGTGGTAGTTTTGTCATCATGATAAGACAGTAGAGGATCCCATCTCCACCATCCTACCGCTGTTATTTCATGGTTCTTCAGCTTACTCACCTTAAAGGTAATTCACAATTCAATGGTTTTTTTAAAAACAAATGCCAAAATATGGAACTAAGCTTCCCTATTCCATATTTCAAAAGTCACTCAGAAATTTAGAATGGTCATATTGATTCAAAATACATTAATAAAGGCAGAATATTAATAAATACTTGAAGTTAAATGAAAGATTAAAGGGAATAATAATTTTATCATTCACAAGAAATATTTGTCTTAATATCAGTACCAGCATAGAGCAATAATCTAATATAATTGAAAATAGGGAAGACTGTCAATATGGATGAGAGTGTTGAGAGAAGAAATATAGGAGCCAAAAAATTGTAAGACCATTTCCTGGGGAGGTTTCTTTTGAACCTTCATAATAAAACCCCACTTAAAGGCTGTTTTTCTTACAATAAAGGGTTGGTTTTCTTGTTTAAAGTCTTTGAAAAGACCAATCAATTGTTATCAATTGATTTTTTATAAAAGGTGTGTGTGTTGTTTGTTCTCTTAAGAAAGAATGTTACTCAACAGCACCCAAGATGAACTCTTTTGTCATTTGTAATATTATTTATTATTGAATTTTTTGCATTTTACTTTGTTTATTTCACTTATTTTGGAACATTGTGTTTTAATACTGTGCAACTTAACGTGTTGAGCATCTGCACAAATTTCAAGTCCACACAAAAAACTGTGACAGGGTAATTTAGGAGGGGGGGATAAAAAATTAACATTCAATCCATCAGAATACAAATATTATTCACAGCTTTTTTAATGCTTTAATGCTTTTTACCCCCTCCTTATTAAAATACCAAGACAGTTCATCTAAAATCTAAACCATTTAGGTAAATAAAACTGTAAGCCTACATAATAAACTGAGCATTACATAATATATGCTCTGTTATTTTTAAGGGACGCAATTTTCATAATTTATTAATTAAATACAAAACAACTCACTGGTTTAGGTTTATATTTCTTCCTCTGATACAAAAGCTCAGTAGGAAATGAAACAAGTAAATGTTCTCCAGTAGGATCCAAGTGTAAACCTCTTGGAGAAACTCCAGGAATAATTCGGTTAAGTTCAACTTCTAAAAAGAAAACAATTTTCGATTAATTTTAAAGGTAAAATAATAGGGGATACATCTTGGATATATTTGTGGTCTTCTGCGGATATAATTAGTGGCTTAAGAACATAGCTATTGGATGAAAATAATATTTGGTCAGAAGATAAAGTCTATGGCTTTATGGGAAGCATATCAAAGTTAATGAGCTTTAACAGTTATAATCCATACAATCTTAATAAAGCTAATAGAGGAAAAACATTAGGTGAAACAAGAAAGTTTTATAGAAGTTCTAATTCCTTGTTAGGGATGCTGAAACAAATTTTGACTCTAACACCACAAATTCTTTGTGCTAAAAAAGTTATGAGTAATTTAAAAAAAACTTTTTACTATGGGACAACAACAAAAAATTTGGGTACTAGGCACAATGGAATTTTTCCCCACCACATCAGATTTGCTACAGTCATCCTCACTACTTCAGATTCACTTCCCTCATCCTCAGAATATACAAGTCACCAAATTTATAGTGTAACACGTTTTTGGAATCGCTGTGCTTTTCCTGAGACAGGAAAAGCAGGATGACAAAATTGTCACCCATCCTGGCAATGAACTCACTCAATGCTGCTTAACTTTAACGGTCCAACAAAAACCGTAGATATACTGGCTATATTAAAACAAAACTTAGTATACTTATTTATTACACAAAGAGGTATGGTTGTACCAAATTTCAACTAAATTGAATTATTTTCTATTTTTTAAAATAAAAAAAAAAACGCATAAAAACTTTTAACAAACGTTGATAATGAGATGAAACTTGCCACATATGTTAGTCTTATACAAGACTAGATGTGTGCCAAATCTCAAACTGATAGACAAAGTAATATCCAGATAAATGCAGTGTATTTATTTAAACAATAAAAAAACTTTGTTTACTCAGTCAACCTGTTTGCATTTCGACTATTCTTTTCAATCTAGCGTTAGAAAAAGCAATGCAAAAGGTGCCCACTTCTAGCAATGGGACCGTTTATAATAATAAGATGACTCAGGTTTTGGCCTTTGCTGATGACAGACATCATAGCTCTAAAATATGCAGATCTTTGAGAATCTTTTGTGAACCTAAAAGATGCAGCCAAAGAACTTAGACTTGTTATTAAAATCAGCAAGACAAAGTACATGTTTGCATCAAGGAGGGATGATGCCAGGCATTATCCCTGGCTCAATGTAAATTAAGCCGTAATACTAAGTTCATGGTGTATAAGAGTGTAATACAACCCTCCGCAAAATACAAAAAAAACCTTGAGTAATTATGCCTTCAACAGAATGCTCGCTTTTTGCTTAAGTTTTTGGTTTAGGCTTTACAGTCAAAACAGTCGCACTTCTACTTAAGAAATTGACCAAGAGTCAATTTTCAAAGATTTTTAAAAGAAATGTGCTAAACATGTTAAAGATTTGCATCAATTGAGCTTTGTTTAATTGCTCAAATGTTGTGCAGAACTGATTAAGCAAGTAGAAGCATTTTGAATACAACCTATGGTAAACAAATGCACATTTCCTTAATAATTTTATAAATAACACTCATGGCTTACTGTTTCTACTATGAAGCATTAACCCATAGCATCAACCCAAAACCTGAGCAAGAACTGAATTGACGAGCAAAAAAGTAAGCATTCAAAAAGAGATTTGCCCAGCTTGCAGCGCTAGAATTTTTAACATCTAGGCCAGCATGTAACTGGAGAAATAAATAATCATTTATATTAACACAAACCATGAGAAAAATCTCCAGGATATTTTTCATACCACCTTAGCCTTCCATTAGCCATAACCAGAACTACTGTATCATCACTAACAGCCAAATGGCAGACTTGGTCAGGAAAATCATAGTTTTGGCTCAACTGACATTTCCTAAACATTGGCTTTTCTTCACCTAGAATTCCACTCGAACTCTGTGAACAGAAGAGTGTACATATATTTGTCTACTATATTCAAATGGTATAACAAATCATATGAATTATAGAATCACAATAACAACAAAATAAACAAAGATGGTCGAGGGCACAAAACTAACCAGGGGACAAGCCTGAAAAAATTTTACAATGATCCTTATGGGCAGTTCCCAACTGCCCATGCTTAATGTATGCATAGTGTGTTTCTTTGCATGCTTAATGTTATATAATTAAATAATAAGTCTTGTTTCCCTAATACTTCATGCTAATTTATAGTGACTTGAAGGTCAGTAATTAATAATTGCATTTAATAAAACTCCAGTTCATGCATTGCATTAGTTTAGTCTATAGAATACTATGACGTCATAAGGAAATCTGCCAAAACATCCTGCATTCCATAGAGAATTAGTCCATTCACACACACTTCTAAATCCACAGATCGTATTAAGTGCGATATCTAAATAGGGTAATATTAGCTGTTTGAACCATGGGGAGGGAATCCAATCGGATACCCTAGAACTAGGGACATGGAATCTAAATGGGTCCGCCGATATGCTGTATGTACCTTCAGAGGCTATCGTATTTAATGGATAACCCTGTCATCGAACTTTTATTACACTTAAATATTAATGTTTTTTTTATCAAATTACTTTTGAAATATTTTTTTTTAGTGTAACTTTACTATTATGCAAAGAATTC